>OX031008.1:179460494-180710494 GCA_943735925.1 Pollenia amentaria
GTTTGTACTTTTTACATTGTTCGCATGATTTAACGAAATTTTGAATATCGGTTCTTATACCTGACCAATAAAAGAGTGGTGTTATTCGACTTATGGTTCTATCTATTCCATAGTGACCAGATATTGTATCATTGTGGTATTTATTTAAAATAAGTTGACGATGTGATTTTGGTATTACTAATTGCCCATTTTCAGAATCTTGGTCTGAATTATATTTGTAGAGAATACCATCAATCATTATATAGCCACGATACGTGTGTCTTCTAACGTTTTCGTCATTATTTTCAAAAGAAGATATTATAGTTTTTAGATCTTCGTCTTCTAATTGAGCTTTACGAAACTCTTCAAAACTTTCACGTGGAAAATCAATTTCAACTGCATTACAATTACAGTTTTCAATACATTGTTCGTTAACACATGGTGGGCGCGAGAGAGAATCGGCAATAACATTTTTCTTTCCTGGGGTGTAATTAAATGTTAAATTATAGCTTTGAAGTAAAAGCGACCATCTTGCTAGTCTTCCGGTTGGAGATTTTAATGTAAATAACCATTTTAGCGGTTGGTGATCTGTAAAAACAGTTACTTTGGAACCTTCAATGTAGCCTCGAAATTTCTGAACAGCCCATACAACAGCTAGTGCTTCACGTTCAGTAGTTGAATAGTTTCTTTCAGCTTGAATTAAAAGTCGACTTGCGTATTCAATAGGGTGTTCTTCATTGTTCTCCCCCTGCAATAATACAGCTCCGATCGCATAACTGCTTGCATCAGTTCTTAAAGAAAACGGTTCATTTTCTTTAACTTGTTGCAGTATTGGTGGGGTTATTAATTTTTCTTTTAATTTTTGAAAAGCTTCGTTTTCTTTTGTGGACCACTTCCAAACAGCATTTTTTTTAGTCAAGTTGGAAAGAGGTTTTGATATATCAGCAAAGTTTGGTATAAATCGTCTAAACCACGAACAAGTCTGCAGAAATGACATAAGCTGCTTAAGATTTTTAGGCTTAGGACGTTTTAAAATAGCTGATGTTTTTTCAGGGTCAATTTCTATGCCATCTTTTGTTAAAATGTGTCCTAAATACTTAATTTTAGGTTTGCAGAAATAGCATTTTTCCTTATTAAGATGAAATCCAATATCTTTTAGCTTTTTAAATGTAATTTCTAGGTCCTTTAAATGACTTTCAAAATCCTTAGAGCAAATAATAATATCATCTAAATATGCCAAAATAAGAATGTTGGGAAGGCTTGATTTAATCTTATCAATTACTCTTTGGAACGTTGCTGGAGCATTTTTGAGTCCAAATGGCATTCTGTTAAAAACGTATATTCCAAAAGGAGTTGTAAATGCTGTTTTTAGTTTATCATCTTCATTCATTTTTATTTGCCAGTACCCAGATTTCAAATCAATAGTTGACATGTAAGGCGTAGTTTTTGCAGCATGTAAAAGATCTTCCATTCTTGGTAACGGGTAAGTATCAGAGACTGTTATAGAATTAAGTTTTCTGTAATCAACACAGAGACGTATTGAGTTATCCTTTTTAGGTATTAAGACTACAGGAAACGCCCATGGAGATTCTTTTTCTTCTATTATACCTTTTTCTATCATGTCATTTAGTTCAGCCTTTAACTTTTCTTTCATGGCTGGTGAAATTCTATAAGGTGGGTTAGTTATGGGTGTATTATTACCGGTGTTTATTTTATGTGTTACTCCTTTTATAGGTGAGCATATGTTTTGAAAAATTTCTTCGTAAGAGTTTAAAAGTTTTGCCAAATTATGCTTTTGTTCTTTATTTAAATATTTACTTTCATTTTCACATATATTAAAATCGATTGCGTTAAATTCAAACGCTTTTGTTAATGGTGAATCTTCATTTACTTTTTTTTTCTTTAACGGAGGAAACAAATCTGTTTTCTTTTCTGTAGGCATTTCAAAATTTTGTGGCAAGCAATCTTCAAAAATTTTTAAAATTCCTCTGGGGGAATAGTCGTTTTGAGGTGAATAAATTGATTTTAGTGTCTGAATGTTTTCTGAATCATTTTTGTTATTAGATTCAAACCATGACATGAAATCATTAATACGGCTTACATCTGGTGAACTTGGTTGACCATCTGTTACTTTGGTTTGGTTAAGATTAATATTTTCTTTAACCTTAGATGGTTTAGATTTAAATTCAAAGATTTTTAGCGGTTCATCCTTATAATGCCATGTTCTTTGAGCTAGATCCATTACAATACCGGCTTGCTCCAAAAAGTCAATGCCGAGTAAGGTTCTATTATCTTTAGCCTTCGGTAGGCAAACAAAACGAATTCGCTTTAAGCGGTTACCAATCATAATATCGACTATGGTCGAGTACACGTTTTCTTTACGAGATATTCCATCAGCTAGGGTTATTTCCGCAAAAACTGATTGGAATTTAACTTTCTTTTCTAAAAGTTTTTTATATAGTACGTGACCAGCTATACTAGTTCTGGCAGCGGTATCCAGGTATGCTTCACCTTTCAACCCATTAACATTTATTTCAACGGTAGGAACATTTCTACCAACAATATTTGTTTGAATGCTATGAAAATCCATTTCTTTTGGGCTTTCCAGAACATTTTTGTAGTTGCATGTTGGACAGTTTGATCTATAGAAACCAACAGCACCACAACCGTAACAATTAAGCTTTGTTTCATCGGGTTTCTTTTTCTTTTCCATTTCTAAACGTTTATAACAAACATCTGCCGTGTGATTTTTCTTCCTACAGAAAGAGCATTTAGCTTGAACATTTTCTTTAGTACCTATGGATTTTTCAAAGGGTTCTGGCTTATTTTCATTTTTTAACAATTCTATATCCCGAGCCCTTGAAAGTAAATCTTGGAAAGTTTCTATACTTTCTCTCGAAATTTTCTCACGGATTTGTATATTTATTAAAGAAAAAATCATATTTATTTTTGTGCTCTCTGGAAGTCTTTCCTTTAGTTGTGCAAAAAGACGTCTTTTCCTACAAATAAAAGCGTCTGTGGATTCAAACGATTTTTGTTTGTCTTGAAAAATTTCCGCATATATTCTCCAATCTGGCTTAGGTGGAGCAAAAGCATTACGTAGGAGCTCTATAGCTTCATCAAAATTTCTGGCCTCATGCTTAACGCCTTGCCACCACGATGACGCATAACCTTCAAGCAATAGAGGTAAGCTTGTTAAAGCAACAGAATCAGAAATACGTTCGGCTTCTTTAAATACTAAAATTGTAGCTATAAAATCTTCTACCTTGGATGTATTACGCCCTCCATTAAAACGAGTGCTACAGGAACTAAAAGTTGCCTTTATTTCTTGACGAACTTGTAGAGATCCAAGTAAATCAGAAAACTGACGTTCTGTTAAATTGATACTCAAAGGTCCATTAACAGCAGAATTTGAGGCATTAATATTTTGCCTATTGGTATTAGGTTGGATATTTGTAGACGGTGTAGAAGAGGTCGTGTTTGTAGGGATTACTGGGGTTGAAACCTGGACTGAATTTTGCAATTGTGCATTGGGAATTGAATTTTGGGAGTTCATAGTTGTTCTGGGCATTGTCAACAAAACCTTACTTGAAAAAAACCTTTTATTTCTGTGCTTTTTACAATTTTTCTTAAAATGTAATTGCTATACTGCTGTTTATGAGTTTGGTAAAACAAGTTACAACAACAACGCATATACTTTAATAGAGTTATATTTGTTAAGCAAAGAATGATTGCACGAAGAAATAACAACCGTTTTATAAAAACAACACTACAGGCGATGATGAATACACAAAAATATTGATGAACAACAACAACAACTGTAGCTTTTTTAATTTTTTCTTCAATTTGAAGTTTTATTTTAGCAAAAAAAAGATTTTTTTTTTTTTTTTTTATTAGCTCGCTAAAATAATTAATAATATTTCACGTTGGGCGCCAATTGTAATAAAGTGGTTTCACTTTATTAAAAGGGTTTCGAGTTTTCAATAAATATTGATAATCTGCTTTTATATTGGTTATTTCTGGTTCGAATAAGGCAGAAAAGTCGCCAGTATTCGCCCTCAGATTTGCTAGTCACAGTAGTCCACAAAGGTCTTCCTGCGTCTTAGCAATTTTTATTTATTTATTTAGTAAAACAAATCAATCAATTTTTATTTTAAACTGTTCTTTATTCTTTGACTGTCGCTATAAGAATGAATAAAATAAGATATTACAAGAGCTTACTTGATTTTTGTCAAATTACAATAGTCGTCTAGTATAGAGTATAAAAATTATTACAAAAACAAATTATTACAATTATGATGAGAGCGAGAGCAAGTGATAATGTTTAATCTCTTTTAGTGATGTGCATTAATGTTGATTATTGATTGATACTCTTTTATGATTACATTCTAAGGGTGTCCAATACAAAATAAAAATGAATCATATAATTATACATAAAATTATTATTGAAACTAAAAGAATCATAATACATAAAGGAAAATAATCAAATTTAATAAAAATAAACTTAAATAAAAATAACAGCTTCAGTTAAAGCCGGATACAATTCTGTCTGCTACAAAACTGTATAGAATATAAGAAACCCAACCAAATGTATATATAGTTTGGGTCTTGAGCTAAAAATACAGATCACTATAAATTGTTTGTCTGCCCTGTAAAAGGGCATATTTTTAAAAATTTCAAGTGCATATAGCGAACATTTTTAATATTTCAAAAGAGCCTTAAATTGATTAAAAACCCCTAAAACTATAAGAAATGACAAAAGTCCGGCAAAAATTACTAAATATTTTAAGGAAACCCCAAAGTTTATTTAAAATCGGTAAATCATATATCTGTGGTTTTCATTGGCAGCCGCGTATATCCATTTTTTATTTTGAGAAGTTGATGCCATATTTCTGAAAAAAAGATGGACCAGTTTCGAATTCTTAACGTAATAACAAAGTTTAAAAAGTACTATACCTAACCCATAGTTTGATCTTGAATGATTTTCGGCCCTTCTGAAAAAATTGGTTTTAAGACATGAAAACCACAGATTTAACATAAAAAACGGCGAAAGTTCGCGATAATTTTTAATATTTCAATAAAATAAATTTAGCGGAAATTCGTTTAAAGCACAACAAACAGCCAGTTTTTCTGGATGTAACGGTGTCTCAACATACACTTGCGGTTTATCTGAACTCCAAATACTTCAGTTTTGTTTATTGACGTATCCATTGAAGCAAAAGTGAGCTTTATCGCTAAACAAAATTCGCTAATGGTTTTGGGCCCATCTACCGAATCTACGCCTTGTTGGTGATCGTGTGGCTTCAATTTATGAACGAGTTAGATTTTGTAAGCACGCAAATCAAAACCTTCCATAAAGTGGATGGACACAAATCGAATTCCTGTGCACGATGGCGGATAGACTAATGCGGGTCTTCCTCTACTCTGCGCTCTACAGAAGGAATTAATGCTTCTGTACGCACTGAACGACGTCTCTGTGAATGCATATTATCTTTATAATAAACGTGGTGCGAGAACGTTCCATAGTTAATCGAATAAATTGCTATGATGGGCGACTATATGTTGACCGTAAATTGGACGTAATGCGCGATATGTATGTCTAACAGAACCATGAATTTCTAAATAAATTTGCACAATTTGGAAGCGTTGTTCAAGCATCAGTCTATTCATGTTGAAATGCCAGACTGCTATAACAGCTGGCAAAATGGCCGCCAGGTAAAAAGTGTTGCCAACTTTAAGTTATATATCTAAACTGCAAATATTATGTAGGCAAATTCCACAGAAAATTCATTTGAAACAACTAAAAATTTATTTAAAAAACGGATCATTTACATTTCATTTAAAATAAATGAATTTTACATAAATTTTTGAATGTTTTTTATTTAACAGTATATTTCGTAAAATATAACAGTTATTGTTAAAAAAAAATATAATTTAACTGACAAAAAATAAAACTACAAACAATATTGGTACGGAAAATCAGTATTTTTGGTAGTTTGTTTTTTTTTAATAACAAACATTAATGTCAAAAAATAAATTTTTTCGTAAAATAACTGTATTTTCATTAAATTTTAACTGAACGTAAAACGAATTTAATATCCTACAATTAGTTACTGTAATAATGTTATGAGTATATATAAAAAAACACCCTTTACGAATACGTAACTACCAAAATAATGGTTTTAAAACAGTAGCACCCATACCATATGAGCTAGGAGAACTAAATTTAGCTCAACTATTTCTTAAATATAAGGAGTACTAAGACAAATCAATCTATGATTGCACCTTGCCTCCATGCAAATACCCCCGTAGGTAAGGGGTTGGTACGGCAGGGTCCATACAAAACAAGCTGAGTGGATAAAATTGCTTGTGAATAATTGGAAAAATTTGGCTCCTACCGCTCACCAGGTATAGAGATATCTATAATGTCGTTGTGCGGGAAGTACCTCGCCCATTTCTTCAATCCCGCTCTCTTTTTTAGAGGGATTGTGTGGTGATACCCTTGCTATATTCACCAGAGTTTAACAATTTTTCTCTTACACTTCTTTAGATAAAATAAATTTATTTTGCGCCGCTCTCATTTATTTAATCCTTTCCACATTTTTTCGGATGTACTCTAATAATGACGAAGATGCTTGTACCTTATTTGGAAACTTTGGCTCTTGCCGTTGTCCAGATATACAGAAATCTATAATAATTTTATTTGTATGGAAAGTATCACATCCAATTCCCCAATTCAACCAACATTTTGTTGTTCTCCCCGTTTTTCAGATATACATTAAAAAAACAACTACAACAAGGGAGTTATGGGTATAATAAGAGGCAACCGTATTTTTTTGCTCATATCTCAGCCATTTGTGCACTGATCAGGCTGAGTTTTAATATCAAACAAGTCCGGACCATATGTGATATAAATATAAGCCAAGCTAGTCCATCATATCTGGGTTCTTCGGAATACCCATATCAACAGCCAAACGGACAGATAGACATCATTAAATAAATTCTGTTATTATTCCTAAGGGCCCAGAGTATATGTACCTAATAGGGGATTAGATCAATATTATAGAAATTACAAACAGAATGACAAACTGATATATACCCCTTTAACTTCGGTGAAACCAAAAAAATTTGGTTTTTAAAATTCATTAACAACTAACAAGACATATTTTATCTTGTGTTATTTATGTTTGTTAAATTAAATTTTGTTGATAATATATTTTCTACAAGAAGTAAAATATTAAAAAAAAAAAACAAAAAAAAATATTTTAGAAATAAGTAAATAAATTGATTAACCTTTAATTAGGCGCATAAGGAAAATCAGACATGGGGTCGCACGTGACCCCAAAGTTTATTGTAAGTGTTGGATTACAAAAAAATAAAAATGAGTATGTTTTGTTAAATTTTCAGAGATATTTATTTTAATAATGTATATAAAAAGAGAAAAACATAACAGATTTTCATTTAAAAACATAAAACGTAAATAAAATTCAGTACTTGTTTTTAACAACTATTAAAACAGTTATTTATAAAAAAAATCAGGTTGTGATGTTCAGCAATAAGCGCAGAACATGAAATGCCGGTGGCGAACCATATTTTATTACAAAAGCATTGTCCGTCATGGTTCTATGCGTCCTAAACGGTTTTCCAATACTGCACTCACAATATTATAAGAGTAGCGTACTGTAAGCTATTTTAAAAGTATTCCGTTCCGTCATTTTTAAATAAATAAATAATTAAAATTGCAAGCAAATTTACTTTGAACTTATTCTAACGTTTATTCAAAAAACTAACGGATTTCTGGTTGCATTTAATATTGTGCGTTGATGAGGTAAACGTATTATGTATGTAAAATTAAATGAAAATATAATTTGAAGCAACTGTAAAATTACTTTAAAACGCAAAAGTTAATTTGATTTTTACTGTCAAAATTCAACGGCGAATTCCGTAAAAAGTTAACCACAAATTCCGTAAAAACAAATGAACTTTCAGTTATTTTATATTATTTTTCTACCAAAAAATAATTCTTAGTTATCTATTTAAAATAAAAAACGATTTGCTTGTTTTGTGTAGAAAATTCCCATATTCTATTTGCTAAAATTATTTAGTTAAATACATCAAATTTTTAAAGTAAAATGATTGCGAATACCATATCGGTCATGCTGCTGGTGCCTTATAATTGAGAGTTCTTCTAAGTAAGTAAATAATAATTTTTTCTATCTCTCTCATAAGAAAAACAAGCGGACAGTTGTCTGGTATTTTATAGAAATTTGGCTCTTTTGTGGAATAAGCCATGCGAATACAATTTCGATGCGAAAGCTAAATACCAACTTGGTACTCTCTATCACTTTAGCAAAATTGTTTGAAAATTAATAAAAATCAAAAATAGCGCAGATTTCCAGTAATAAAATGTCAAAATATGTAAAAAAAATTGAAATTGGAAAGTTGAAATAAAAGAAATAATAATGATTTGCGAAAAAAAAATAAAAAGATGCGAAAGGCAAATGCGCAAACGCATTAAAAAGTACCAATCACTAGAATTGCTACAATTTTCTTTCGCAACGCAATAGGGAGTAGCCCCCCAATATTATATATCTGAGTTACATGGAATAACGGAAAACTCATTTGTTTTTACGGAATTCGTCGTTGAACTTTTGACAGTAAAAATTAAATGAACTATCCGTTAAAAATAAGTTGATCGTCTTTTAACTGAATTTTTATTTATTTTATATTACAGTTTCAGTTAATTTTACGTACAGAGTTTGTGAGTGTAGGATTTATATCGGGTCTTTGTTAAGTTATGGACTGATCTGTACGAAATTTAGTAATTTAATTTTTAGTCATAGAGAACGAATTTGTGCAAGTCAGTCCGTGCATTTCGGTACCATTATTGTTAGCTTTTGTAGCAAAATTGGCCATTTTTTCAAGTGGTGGTTGCACATTAAGAATCATGACAGTACCGAGTTTCCCAATTTTCAATTCGAAACTGCTTAGGATAAGGAGAAACAATTTGACACCGATATTGTACTTTTCTTTTAAGTTTTACGCAAGTGTGCGTGTTTTTAACAGAGGGACAGACAGACGGACATGCCTAGATCGACTTAAAATTACTCCAAAACCTAGAATATATACTTTAGGGGGTCTTAGATGAATATTAAAAAAGTTGTGCGATGTATGACAATCTTCGTAAACGCTCATTCACCACTAGTAGTGGAGGGTGTATCAAGTAAAAGTGCGATGCCGAATCTTATATGCTCTTCACCTTAATGCGATAAGAACCGAATTAAAAAAGCTTCAGTTTTCATAAAAAATATATCATAGGTATTTAATTTGAATAGGGGTTAATTTTCCCACTGCTTTTACCCAAATAATTTAAAACGTTGCAATATATAACATTTAGGCAATTCACAAAGTGTTCTGTTGTGTCCTATTAGTTGTATTTGCTATAATTGTATGAATGCCATAAACATATATCCAAAATGGTTTAGTAACCGTTTATTGTAGAAAAATCTTGGCCCGATGTAATTTCTTTTAGTTTTTTAAAAATTTCGATAAAAGAAAAACGCGTTTGAAAGAAAACGTCCGATTTATTTTTATTTTGTAATTGCATCAGATTGACTCAAACGCAATTCTTCTGTTAAAAATGCCATCATGCGTAATATTTTATTTTTCATTCAAATAACATAAAAAACCTGTCCTGATAATAAGTATGGGCTTTATATGGTGGGTAGTTTTCTTCCTGCTCCATATCTCTATAATTTTAAACACGGTTAAAAAGTTTGGAACTATGGTAGTGGTCATAAAGTTCGAAAATTCTATCGCAAATAGTTTTCTTAATGAACTCTAATTAGTGTTAACTTTGTATTGGATAACGTTTCAATATCATCTACAGAAAGTACATTAAATAACAATTACTTCCATAATACTAACATTTACTTTTAGATTGAAAATATGAGGATAAAATTTTACCATTATATATTAGTAATATAATTGAAGTAACCCCCTTAACTACAACCCTTATAGGGTTAAGGGTTTAATTTTTACTATAAATGCTTCACGTTACAAAATAGAGTATAGTTAACATAAAGATTCCGAAATGAAAACATTTAAAATAGTTTTGAGCGTTATACTTTGTTGCTTGCTACAACTAATGCCAGCTTATGGCAAAAGTAACGATTTGATACAACTTTGGAAAGAAATCGCTGAAGACAGTACAAGTGATATAGAGCAGAGGAATAATTTTTATAAAACATTAAAAGAAGAACAAGCAGTTTTGGCCAATGTACGCCTTTTAGTGGAACAAGATCTGAAAGCTAAATGTATAGAAATATTGGCCAATTCGACAAGTGCAGCTTCATTAAAGACGATACTTAAAGATATAAAAAAAAATCATGGTATGCAAGAGGTTGAGAGTATTTTTGCTGAAGCCTTAAATAAAGTTGTTTCAATAGAAAAATTATTATTAATGAATGAAATGTTATGGAGTATTTATCAGCTAAACGATACGGAATTGTTTGAGACTATTGTGCGAACTCAATTGGTAACTTTCAGCAAATTAATGGCGAAAGGTTTCACAGATAAACCAACGTTTTTACAAAAATTCATCTACAGAATGTACATAATTAAAAAAGAGCATGTTATAAATTCGAGCTTAGAAGAAAGTATAATTCTGATGTTAGGACGTCTTCCTAAAATTTTATTAGAAATATATTTCGCGAAATATTCTTGTCTTTTAAATGTGAAATATTCGAATTATATTGATACAGACACGGGCAGACCAATAAACTCCCATAGTCGCACCATTTGGCTGTGGCACAATAATAAATTAATGAAAGACACTACCCACCTTAAGACTGAAATTCAAGAATTTGACTCAACTCGTGAGGTAAAACTTGATGTGCGTCTAAGGGGTATTCATTATAATACATATTACTTCATCAAGCCGGGGACGAATATCGTAGCTGGCAAGGACACATATAGAAAAACGTGTCTATATAGAGGTGGAACGATGCCGACTTGTTTTACAGAAAAAACTCCACCTGAAACTATTCCAAATAGCATTTGGAGCATTGAGCTGTTGGATGATGAACGTGTTTTAATTTCTCAAAATAACCTTACAATGTGCGCTGAGGAGGAGTTTTATAACCAAAATACTACTCGTTATATTAGAGTTCGCAATAAAAGTAATGTTTCTTCAACAGATTCTGAGTGTCAGTGGCGTTTAGGGAGGTGCGATCTTAATTGATTTGTGTCGGGCTTAATAATAAAAAATTAAATTTGTATATATAAGCAATAAAACAAACAATTCTTTAAAAAAAATATTTCAAAACAATAATATTAATTTTCTAGTTTTCTTTTATATAATACGGTTAAATTTATATTAAAGAACTTATATTAAAAAAAATCAAGTAAGAGTGCTATATTCGGCTGTGCCGAATCTTTGATACCATCCAGCAACAGGGGTGGGCTCTATATGATAAATACATTTATATTATTAACTAAGCTTCACAAAACCGAACGTCAGCATTAAAATTGGTTGCGGCTTAAACATATATTAAATTATTGACCGACAATAAGAAAGTTTTATGCGTTTCTTACGGTACCGAATTTAATTATGATAGGGACTAAGGTTTATATAGGACTTAGTGTAAATTATGGACCGATCTTCGAAAAATTTTATAGTGTGATTTCTGGTCCTAAAGAACTGGGACGTATCAAATTTTAGTATGATAGCGGTATTTATTACGGTTTTAGGCGTACTGAATGGTCAATTGGTTTTTGAATCATAATTATACATTTTTTATGGTGGTGGTTTCACATTTTGATTCATAGTTCTAGTCCTTCTGAACCGATGTTGCTGGATTTAAATCCTAAGCTGCTTGGGATAACTACAAGCAATTTGAGACCCAGTTTGATCTTTTCTTTTGCGTTTTTCGAAAGTGAGCGTGTTTTCAACAGACGGACAGACAGACGGACATGGCTAAATTGACTTAGAATTACTCAAGGAGTCAGAATATATATACATTATGGTGTCTTATATGAATAATAAAAAAGTTGCACATGGAATGACAAACTTAGTATACAATCCGTCACCACTAGTGGATTTTGCAAGAATGAAAAAGTTTTTCCTTAAACTTGCTTGACTACAATACTTTAAAATCAAATTATTTCAAAACGTTAATATGTTTTACCCCGGGTACCAAAAAGGGACCACTGAAGGACCCAAGTGAGCTGTCTCTCGATGGCTGCCAGAGGAACCTAACCTACATGGGATTTTGGAAATTCGAAGAAATTTGGGTAAAAACAGTAAAAAACTGAAAATTCGGTAAACTTATATCTCCAAAACTAAAAGAGGAACAAAAAAATACTTATCATTGTGAACAATAAGAAATTTGGCTCCTGTGCTAAGTGAACGGATAACGCCTGCATTTTGGAACTTTTTTTGTCACCATATACATCTTTTAAATCGATTAACATAGAAATTAAGGTTATATCACATTTGAAACGAAAAATAAAAATACGAACTCGTTACCTTTTAGAATGTTTTTGGAAAACATTTTTCTCCATTCATTGACATAGACGTATTAAATTGTAGGATCTCACTACAATATTAAAATGTTTGATACTTCAATGGGGATAAAAAAAAGTACCAAAAAAGGGAAATACGGAAAGTCTTTGCTAGGCTATGAGGGACATAGAAACATAAAATTAAACATGCTAGGTTAGGTCCTGAGTGAATGAGAACCTGTAAGAGGGATCTTTCTGTATTTTCGTTCTTTAATTGGTACTCTTTTAATTTTCTTTAATATTGGACCTAAAAACATCAAATTAAAAATGCAAGGTCCTCAGTAAATGAGAATCTGATAGATGGATTTTTGGTACTTTTTGTTCTTTAACTGATACTTTTTAAATTTCCGTTAGCATTGGACGTAGAAACATAAAATTAAACATGCAATGCCCTGAGTGAATTAGAATCTGTAAGAGCGATTTGGTTGGTCCTTTTTCATTCTCTAACTCGTACATTTTTAAATTCAAATGGTACATTTTTAATTTACTATATATTGTTTCAAAAATGCCCGCGTTATAACCAAAATACTGAAACCCTAAAATTACCCTCCACCACCACTGTGGTGAATGAGGGTATACTAAGTTTGTCATTCCGTGTGAAACTTTTTCATTATACATCTAAGACCCCATATATATTATTGCTCTTTGAGTAATTCTAAGTCGATTTAACCATGTCCGTCTGTCTTTCGAAACGCAAAACAAAAGAAAAAACTTGGTCTCAAATTGCTTGTAGTTATCCTAAGCAGTTTGGGATTGAAATCCAGCAATATTGGTCCAGTAGGATCAGAACTATGAATCAAAATGTGGAACCACCACCCTAAAAAACTAACAAAAACTAACATAAATGGTGGAATATTGAACGCAAATAAATAATGCTATCATAATGAAATTCTGTACGCCACAGCTTTATATGACGAGAAATCACACTGCCAAATTTCGTGAAGATTGGTCCATAATTGGCCCATATAAGCCCTACTCTCGGAAAACAGTTTATTGCGCCTAAAATTAAATAAGACCCACTTTGGGAAAATAATTAAATTCGCCTAAA
The DNA here is from genome assembly GCA_943735925.1 of Pollenia amentaria. Taxonomy (NCBI): domain Eukaryota; kingdom Metazoa; phylum Arthropoda; class Insecta; order Diptera; family Polleniidae; genus Pollenia; species Pollenia amentaria. Next base: position 179,474,086 of record OX031008.1, read on the forward strand.
ATCATCACAGATAAAGATATTGCGGTAAAATTTGTGAAGTTTACCGTTAACGCTTAAACTTATTACACTGCTGTATTGAAATTTATTCTAATTTATTTTTTGTAATACCAGAAATCAGTCTTAAGAATTTTGGGATGATTGGTCCGTAATTTACCATAGGTCCAATATATATTACCTTCCTAAAAATCAGTTTTGTTCGGCTAAAACTGTTACGAATCATGATATTTTACTCAAGCCAGTTCAAAGTTCTAACAAGAAACGCATTAAGCTTTCTTTTTCAATAACTTAATATAGGTCTAGGCCGCAGCCCATTTTTATGCTGACATTAGTTTATGTGAAGCTTAGCGAACTCCTGTTGGTGGAGGGTATCAAAGATTCGGCACAGCCGAAGATAGTACTCTAACTTGTTTATAATTAAGTTTGTTAAAACATCTGCACATATGTATATGTAACTATATGTAACCATATGTATATGCCTATATACATATCTATAACCCAAGTAAACGGTAAAATTCTTCTCAAACACCGAGTTATGATAAAAATACTGAAATCTTTAATATTACTCTTTTTTTATAATTAAGTTTGTTAAAATACATGTACATATATGTAACAGTATGTAGTATATATTTATATACATTCTGACATAAATATACATATATATATCTATAAGCTAAGTAAATGGTAAAATTCTTCTTAAATTGTCGGTATATAAATCTGCCAAATCTGTTGAAAAATTCTAACGTATAATTAAAATAGTCTAAAAATGGGCTTAACACCATCAACATTTTTATAACAAGTTGTAATCCATGTTAATGACAAATCTGTTATAAAATACGGCGGTATATAAGTCTCTCGAATCGGAATTAATGTACCTATCAAAAATTCATTTGTTTTGCTTCCTCACTAAAAAGACAATCTATTTAATTTTGGCTATTATTTTTTTATTAAGTAATTTTTACCCAAATATTAACTCACATATAACTGCTACAAATAAATATAGTATATATACATATAAGTTTTCCATATCCGTCTGTTTGCTGAAATGAGGTTTTCGAAGGCCCCAGATATAAAATGGCTGGTGGTAATATATTTCTGCCACATCTGCTCCGTTAAAGCCACATCGGTCCATAAACGGCTAAGATATGAGAAAAAACCCACGACTTCCTTTAATCATAAATTCCCATGCTCTTGGAAAGAGCAAAGCTTCCAAGTTATTTACAACCATCTTGGTTATCACTACACAATATCCGACATAATGTGGGCGGTATTAGAAAAGTAAGCGTGGCACAAAATAGATTTATTTAAAGAAAAGCATTGAATTTGTAAAAAAAAAACTTTTCGTAAAAAATAAAAAACTAATATTTTATGTCAAATATACGTCAATTTTTAAAAATTATTAATTAAAACCAATTTCATATCACAACAAACTTTGCTTTGTTGCATCACACCCCAGCAAAAACTTTGCTTACAAAAAAAGCAGAAAAATAATGAGAACTTGAGGAAAAGACTACTTATTTTTCTGCTAGAAAAAGTACTTATTTTTGTTCGCGATGTCCCAAAAGTAATCCTTTATAATTTGGCCAATTACAACCTAAAAAATAATACCTTTATTTTATACCTAAAAGTTTTATAAAAATATGTAGTTACCAAAAGAGACAAGAAATATGTACTTTCAAAAAGGTTAAAACAGACTTATTAAAATTGCTCTGGAATCTTATGGAATTTTTGTTGAAAAAGTGTACACAATAATAAATTTATCGAAATGTAAGAAAACATTTAATAAAGAGTGTTTTGGCTGCACATATATATAGCTCTAACACTGTAATAACAATGTGTTTATTAATATATGTAAATATACGGGCCGGGCCTGTCACAGAAATCAATTTCGATCGAAAGTTTTTTTAATTCCGAGACAGCTTCTTAATAAAACGAAAATCGATCAATTTTCTCGGAATGAAATCACTTTTAATTTTTCTATCAAAAAAAGTTTTTGTTTTGGCTTGCACAATATATCCACATTTAACTTAAGAATAAAAAAATTAAAATTTGTCGGAATTACGAAAATCGATCAAAGTCTGAAGAAGGTAAAACAAAATCGATCGAAATTAAAATACGGATTCAAAACTATTCCGAACAATTTCTATGATAGGCCTGATTGTGCTCTTCAAAAAAACATCGTTTGCATTAGACCGATATCACTGCTAGTATTCTTTCCAGCTAGAATACGCTGTTTGTTAGACGATTATGTTAAATATACAATTCCTAAAAGAGTCTTCCGATGATTATCAGACGAGTTACAGAAACAAAAACATCTACATTTTTTTAATTTATTTCTTTTTTATATATTTTTGAAACGCTCGTTTTTTAATCTTAGAATGAACCTTTTGCGACTCTCTGTAAGAGTCATATAAGAATTTATGAGCTACCTAAATAAGAGCGTTTTTGAAATATGAAAATAATTTAAATCATTATATTAAAGTATTATTTTGTTATGTATAATTATGACTTATTTAAGATATAATAAGAAAGTTATTATTAAATATATAACTAACAATGCAAAAAGTGGCGAATACAGCTACAAAGTAATGAATTTAGGAAGTCATTAAAAATAGCTTTGGATGTTAAGTTTTTGCTGGGACTTTGGCCGTAACTTAACGTTGAATTCTATTTTCAACAGATTTGTCCACAACAGAACAGAACGAAAAAATAAAAACAAACCACACATGCAGACTTTCAATTGAACAGAAACAAAACAGCTGACTTGTAACAGAACAGAACGTACAAACTAATTCTGCCTTAAGACCCCATAAAGTAATTCTAAGTCGATTTGGCCATGACCGTCTGCCTGTCTGTTGAAAACACGCTCACTTTCGAAAAACGCAAAAGGAAAGAACAAACTTGGTCTCAAATTGATTGTAGTTAACCCCAGCAGTTTGTGATTGAAATCCATTAACATCGGTTAAGTAGGATCAGAGCTATAAATCAAAGTGTGAAACCACCACCCTAAAAAATTCATAATTTTGTTACAAAAAATAACATAAATGGTGGAAAAATGCACGGAATCATATTTGACTTTGTACGAATTTATATGATTACATAATCATACTGTTAAATTTCGTACAGATCGGTCCATAATTGACCATATGCCCCATATAAAGCCTGCGCCAGAAAAGATTTCAGTACGCCTAAAACCGTAATTAATACCGCTATCCTTGTAAAACTTGGTACGTCAGCAGGGCTGCCAGATAAAATTGTGAAACAATCGTCAATTTCCTAAGAAAAAAGAAAAAAAATCTTATAGGTATGTCTATCTTCGAAAAAAAAACGGACAATTTCAATTTAGATTTTAAACAATGTTTGTTCGATTTTTAAGCGGACAAAAACATATCGATACCTTCCCATAAGAATGTATTAAGCGACACTTTTTTCGAAAATGACTTTTTGATGTGGAACTATACTAGAAGTTAAGCGCCACATTTTGGCCTGGGTTTCGCTGCCATATCATGGATGCAAAGGAAACTTGAGAGAAAATAAAATTGTATCAACCGTCAAGTTTTCTCACTGGAATAATGTTGCTCCCTGAAATTTGTATTATTCGCCAAAGAAATTATGCTAAGCCACATTTTTAAAAATGTAATTGTCGTAAGCAACAAAAGGTCCACACGAAAATGTTGTTAGATGTCGCTTAGTTTAAACGAAATTGTCGCTTAGCGCACTCATCCAACTAGAACTTGATCCATTTTTGTCGCTTATAGCACTCCAGATTATGATTGTCTTTGAGTTTAAATAATTTTTCTATGAAACGATACATACAAGAACGATACATACAAGAATACGAGGATATTATAAAAAATACATTTGGTGAGAAAGAAGACGAATTCGCAGAGGCAGACGAAGAAGATGATTTGTCTGACAATCAAAATGATTATTAATAATCTTAAAATTTCCGTATTTGATTTTCATTTTTGAAATAAATGTTTTGTTACTTTTTATATAGATTTTTATTTATTTTATTGTTTAACAGAACAAATAAAAAATGAATTAAACGACACAATTTATTTCAAACCTTTATTTTTTGTGTCCGTGTCAATGTTTTAAGCGCCATTTACCATTGTATCAAGCGCCAATGTCTTGAACACGAAAATATACTAAACGACAAAAACTTTTTATCTGACTAAAATTTTGGTTTTGCAATGATGTCAAGTTTTGTATTCTGAAAATCGCTTTCCAAATATGTTCCTTTCAATAAAATACACAAATAAATAACTAAATGAGACGTTTTTTTCGTTTCCTACCCAATTTTAGAAATGTCGCTTAATACATTCTTATAGGAAGGTATCGATATTATATACAAACATATATCCCCGTAGGTTTGTTACGGGAAATTTTCATAAAATATTTGCTTTGTAAACCTTTAATTACTATATTATAATAATCTAAGGTTTGTTTCAAAGTATTAAGAATAAAAGATAATTTCAATCGGGCCATTTTCTAAAAAATTTCTATACCGTTGTATACAACAGAGGGTATATATTAGGGTATTCATTCTGTTAACCTTTAATCGGTTAACCGATTAATTACTACCTAATTAACTGATCGGTTAATTTGAAATTGCCTTTTTTCGATTAACGCTTAAACTTTAAATTCTTAACTTTTTGTAGTATTATAACATATTTTTTGTGCTCTTAATTATTTGTTTCGTCTCATAGACAAAAGGTTGTGTTTAGAAAACATTTTTTTATACGAACGAAGAAGGTATTTAGTGATATACATTTTAAGTAAATGTTTGCTGTTAAAAGCTTCTTGATTCACGTACTTTTTATTTGTTTGCGTTCAGTTATTTGTTTCTTTTCATATCAATCTTTTGACAGAATTAAACAATAAGAAGTGTTAATAATTTAAAAAAATTAAGACAGGACCCTGACGAAATAATGGATGCTTTTATATATTTAGTAAAATACAGGAAAAAAAACTTAGAAATTAGATATTCATTATTATTGGTTGCTTTTGATTTCTTCAACGTCTGCAATAAATGAAAGTTATTCTAAGTCAAGTTTTATCCAAACTTGAGAAAATAAACGCTTGAATCCTAAACATTTAAACAAAATTATTTGTATAAAAGATTATTTTATAAGATCTTCTTAAACTATTGAAATAACTTAGAAAATGATCTTACAGGTAATTTTTTAATTAGTACATAATATGTATTAATTAAAAAATATGTATTACATATTTATGAATTATTCTTTTGCTTGTTCGTTTTAGTTCCAGAATTATTATGTTTGTTATGTTATTGGTTTTTTTTATTAATAAGCTCCAAATAATAAATAATTTATGCATTTTATGTATTGAAATTACTTGATTTATTTGATTTTTTTTTAGCAATATTAACCGATTATTAACCCATTAAAACAAAACCTCGGTTAATTAATCGAGCGATTATCCGATTAAAGCAAACGCCCGATTAAATGAATACCCTTATATATATAAAAGTTCGTTTTTATATAAGTTTGTTATTCCTTTTGTAATTGCTACAATATAAAGGTAAGGCCCTATAAAGTATATATGATTATTCTGAGTCCTTTTAAATAGCAAAGCTGGTTTAACAATGTCAATCTAACCATGTGTTTGTTGAAATGGGATTTCCGAAGACTCGTATATAAACATTGGTACAGATTTATATTAGATTTAGTAGGGACTAGTGTGCTATTATATATCAGCCAGATCGGTCTACAAATACACAACCTTTTCTTATAAAATTTTTTATCTTCTTTGTCATTCCGGGAAAATAGCAATCTTCAAGTATTTGTGGCTTATTTTCTCTTGCGCTTCTGCGGGTCCGTTTATGTATTTTAATTATGATTTGCTCTTGTTCTTGCGCGCTTTTTATGTCGCTTATTTGCTTATTGGAGAATCTAATTTTATAGTTTCGAAAATGTTCTGGAAATATTTCCTGTATTATCCCTATAGCTGGCTCAGGTGCTCATATGCAATTTATGATCGAGGTTTAAAAATTTTTTTTTTTAACTTTGAACTAAATTATCTGTGTTGAATTGTGATTGAGATATCTATCGTTTGTCTGTGGTAGGTGGGGAATACAATTTCAAGCTTGTAAATGGGTGTAGGGGTGATATTGAGAAGAATTGGATTCTTGAATGCATTTATAGGGGCATCAACGTGGTATATCCAATTGTGAGACAACCTCTCGGCGCTATTCGTTGCTGTAGAGAGTGTATGGGTATCGGTTTCTCGTGGTATTCTGGAAAGGGCATCCGCGACAAGGTTTGCTCTGCCTGGTTTATATAGGAGTTCATAATTATACTTCTGACGGATGGCCTTCCATCTTTTCATTATACTGTTGCTATTTTTGTTGCTTTAAGAATAGATGAGAGGCTTGTGGTCAGTGTATATTTTAACTTTTGCTGATCCGTGTAGGTAGTTTCGGAATGAATTAAGTGCCCATATTATAGCGAGAAGTACCTTCTCAATTGCAGCATAGTTTTCTTCTGCTTTGTTTAATGTCCTTGAAATGAAGGAAATAGGGTTTTCATTTCCTTTTAACTTCTTCCTTCTTCCCCTCTTAAAAGTGATGTCAGGGGCTTTGCTTGTTTCACATAATCTCTGACAAATCTCCGATAATAGCCTGATATGCCCAGAAAATACCTGAGTTCCTTTAGTGTCTTAGGTTTCGGGAAGTTAGCTATTGCCTCTTTTTTTGATGGATTTGTTCTTATTCCTTCTGCAGAAATGATATATCCTAAAAACTCGACTTGTCTATGAAGAAATTTGCATTTATTTAACTGCACTTTTAAGTGAGGATCTTCTAAAGTTGTTGTAATCTAGATATTTTTAATTAGGCTTAAGTTCATTGAATTTAATTTTCATTAAATTATTTTTATGAAGGCAGGAATTTTACAACATGAAATTAATTAAAATTTTTTTATTGATAATTTTTCATTCTTGACTTCGCTGAGATTTGAAACCAGGCGTTCAAGGCACGAGCTATGTTTACATTTGTCCTTCAAGTTGTGCTGAAAAAGGTCAACAAGAAAAAAGAAAGACAAAAACTTCAAAATAAAAAAAAAAAAAAAAAGAAAAATTTACTTTGGACTTCAAGAAGAATTCTTGACAAAAAGTACGAAAAAACAGAAGTTAGGAAGAACATGTAAATCAATTAAAAAAGATAATCATTTATTCATAAGCAAATTTCGATCTACCAAAGTGAAATACCATTTGGTTTAAAGATTGATGTTTGACTATTGACGTCATCCGGCTGCAATAGCCGAGTGAGTAAGACGGCAAACCCCGCTGTAGAGATTGTGTGGTTACAATCGAAACTAGTCTGGATAACCTGTCCGTGAACGCCTGGGTTCAAATCTCAGATCAGTCAAGAATGAAAAATTATCAATAACAATTTTAATTAATTTCATTTTGTAAAATTCCTGCCATCATAAAAATAATTTAATAAAAATTAAACTCAATGAACTGAAGCCAAATTAAAAATATCTAAATTTGGATAAAAAACCATTAACAGTTCAATAAAATAACCACAATACTAATTATTGTTAACAGCTAAGGCACGAGCTATGTTAACATTAGTCCTTCAAGTTGTGCTGGAAAAGGTCAACTAGAAAAAAGAAAGACAAACCATGAAAAAAAATTTACTTTGGATTTCAAGAAGAATTCTTGACAAAAAGTACGAAAAAGCCGAAGTTAGGAAGAACATGTAAATTATTTAAAATAGATAATCATTCATTCATAAGCAAATTTCGATCTACCAAAGTGAAATACCATTTGGTTTAAAAATTGATGTTTGACTATTGGCATCATCCGGCTGCAATAGCCGAGTGAGTAAAACGGCAAACCCCACTGAAGAGATTGTGTGGTTACAATCGAAACTAGTCTGGGCCACATGTCCGTGAAAGCCTGGGTTCAAATCAAATCGATATTTAAAATACTGCACCGCCAATTTCGAAGAATTTTTATTTCGGAAAATATTAGTAAATTTATTAAATTGTTAATGTCGAAAGTCACGAGTTTTTGTGGGTACTACGACTCCGACTCCGGTACAAAAACCACAACTCCAACTCCGAATCCACAAACCTGCTTACAACGATATATATACACAGCTGTTTAGTAAAAATACTACAATTTAATCCGTTACTTCGTTAGCGTCTCCTTTTCGTTCGTAAGCAAATTTGTGTGCCAAAACTGTTGTTTCTGGGTTTAAGCTTGTTTAAATACTAGCATTTAACCCGCTACTTTGTAAGGGGGTCATTTTCTTTCATGGACATATTTGTATGCCAAAGGTTCAATTTCCAGTTTCAACTTTTTCATCTAATGGGCTGATATTCACTCAGGACCTTGCAACTTAATTTTGTGTTTCTGAATTAAGACCCTGCGGGAAATTTGTGTCAATTGTTTCAACAGACTGGTCCTGGAATTCGTGAAAATATAACAAGTACAAAAAGAGAGAATTCATGACCAGTGAAAGGAGCACCAATCATTTAATAAATAGATGGAGCAAAAACAATTTCGCAGAAGTTCCAAATTCGTATTTGTATTTTTTAGATAAGTTACGAATGTGATATAATTTGCATTTCTTTGTTTATTGGCTTAAAATATAAGTATAGATGGTGTGACAAATACGTTTCAAAATAGAGGTTTTACCTGTTTACTCCCCAAAAGAGCCGTACTTCAAAAAAGTACCACACACGTATCCGCTTATTTTTTATATAACAATAATAATTATACGATTCTTTTGTATCTCTTTTACCTTGGGAGATATGAAGTTCTTGAATTTACCCGTTTTGCCGCTTATTTTTCTAATGAACAACAATAGGTTTTAATTTTTTTAATTAATACCAGAAATTACGTTAGAAAGATCAGTCTGGCAATTCAGATGTCAACTTTTTAGCTTCTGGTGTTTAGGCAGTGCGATAAAAGATAAATAAATGGAGACAAATAATTTGAAAAAAGACACACAATTAGGTACAATTTTCACCCCTTAAACATTCGAATTTCGAAAAAGTACCAGATTTGCATTAAGTTACGCAATTTATAAAATTGTTTTTCTATCTGTATTGGTTTAAAAGGTAGATTGAGGATAAATAGTTACAGGTTACTCTCTAAAAGGTCCGAATTAAAAAAGAGTACCAAGGACCAGTTCACCTTTTTGTTTAATGAACAACAATAAGTATTAAATTAAAAAAGTACCACTTTAATTTCAAAAATGTACCAGTTAGAGAACGAAAAAGTACAAAATCGCTCTTACAGATTCTCATTCACTCAGGGCATTGCATGTTTAATTTTCTACGTCCAATACTAACGGAAATTCAAAAAGTATCAGTTAAAGAACAAAAAGTACCAAAAAGCCATCTTACAGATTCTCATTCACTCAGGACCTTGCATGTTTAATTTGATGTTTTAAGGTCCAATATTAAAGAAAATTAAAAAAAGTACCAGTTGTAGAACGAAAAATACCAAAAAGATCCCTCTTAGAGATTCTCCTTCACTCAAGACCTTTCTTGTTTAATTTAATGTTTCTATGTCCTATACTTACGGAAATTCAAAAAGTGCCAGTTAAAGAAGAAAAAAGATCCAACGAGTTCCCTCATAGCCTAGCAAACACTTCCCGTAATTCCCTCTTTTTGGTACTTTTTTATCCACATTGGGTATCAAAAATTTTAATATTATAGTGGGAGCCGATAATCTAATGTGGACTTGCATTTTTTAGATATGTTCCGAATGCGATATAACGTTTATTTCTGTATATTGGATTAAAAGATAGATAAGATGACAAAAAAGTACCAAAATGCAGGTTTGACCCCTTTACACTCTAAAAGGGTCAAATTTAAAAAAAAAACCCCTTACACCTGTCCGCTTATTTTTCTTAAGAACAACGACAATTATTACCTTTTATTTCAAAAGTACCAGTTGTAGAACCAAAAAGTTAAGCCAAGAAACTGAATTTCCCTTATTTCCCTTTTTTGGCTCTTTTTTTTATCCCCTTTTTAAGTATCAAAAATTTCAATATTGTAGTGGGATCCCACAATTTAAAACGCACATGCATATCAATGAATGGAGAAAAATATTTTGTCAAAAATACTTACGGTTTTTACCCCTTAAACGTTAAATTTTCGAAAAAGTACCGAATTCGTATTTGTATTTTTCATATTAGTTTCAAATGTGATATAACCTTAATTTCTATTTCTATAGATTTAAAAGATATATGGGGTGACAAAAAAGTACCAAAATAAAGGTTTTACACTTTTACTCAGTAAAAGGGCCGTAAAAGTATCATATACATGTTGTACCAGACAACGATTTTTTTGTATCTCTTTTAATTTTGACGATATAAGCTGGTCGAAATTTCAAGTTTTTAGCTTCAGGCGTTTAGGCTGTGCGATGATGAATCAGTGAGTCCGTCAGTCAGTAACGTTAAAATTGTATATATATGTATATAGATTGTGGCGATGAAACAAAGATTAATAGCCATGGCCGTGAGGAACGATATTTGTTATGTCGTTAGGCCCCTTGTGATACCCAGCGTAAAACTTGGTAGAACATCAATAATAGTGTGGGGATGTTTCTCCTGGTACGGTGTTCGCCCCGTCCATAGAACTTTGAATAAGAACAAATACGTCGAAATTTTAAAAGCTGTTATATGGCAATTCTAAAAGCACAATGTTCCGAAAGATACGGCCAAGCTTACAAAAAAAAAATTGTAGACAAGTCTATAAATTTTTTGGAGTGGGCATCATCAAGTCCAGACTTGAAGCCCATAGAACACCTGTGGGGTGAATTAAAAAATGGGAGGGTAACCCGTCGAGCGATGTCGTCTTCTTATGTCAACCATGGTCAGCCATTGAAGAAGTATTAAAACAAAATGGTTTTACAACAAAATATCGAAAAAAAATAAGAAAAGAAACTGGATACAATTTATTATTTCAATAATATAATAAATTTGATATATATTTTTATCAAAAATTATTTTCGGGAATGAAATATTTATTAATTAATTCATTTATGATGTGCTAATAATCCCAATTTATGATAAAAAACACTGAAATTTATTGTTGTGGGAAAGCTAGTTTCTATGCGCATTTCGCTGGTTGCTTAGGCCAGCTCGTCAGGAAACTTTTTCCAAATACTTTAGAAAAGCTAAAAATATTATACAAGTAAGACCATAAAGTGAATAAGAATTTTAAACACTCAGCTCTTAAATGTAACAATATCAAAGCTTCAACAAAGACACAACAATAAACCCTCAATTTTTCTTTCTTACATTCCCCTACAATTGGCTGGGTTTTTTCCAACACGAATTGTAGTTGTAAGAGGATAGAAAGAAAAAAACAAGTTGCTTAAATAAAGCAGCTTGCCATTTCAGTTTTTTATTTGCCGGGCACATGCAAATTTATTATCAAAAATTATTTTCGGGAATGAAATGAAATGCGCATAGAAACTAGCTTTCCCACAACAATAAATTTCAGTGCTTTTTTATCATAAATTGGGATTATTAGCACATCATTAATAAATGAATTAATTAATATTTTTATTTATTTTAATATAATATATATAAAAGTAAAATATAGAAAAATAATTGAAATAAATGTAAAATAAAAGCGTATTATGTATCGGAAATATTATGTAAGAAATAATTTCTAATTGGTTGGTAACAACTGTATACAGCTGTATTTATAAACCCATGTATATGGTTTATTCTGAGATTAACGGTCAACTTGCTGTCCATGGGTATTTAAATAGGGACAAATAAAATATATTCCACTTCATTATTTATTTTACATTTAAGCTTTATAGTTCCTTTGTAGTCATTAAAAGAGTTTTTCCTAATATTGGTTTGTTCTCCAAAAAATTGCCAACCAAAATATTAAAATTACTCTGGTTTGTCCCTAACATGACTTTAATTAAAATTTTTCTCAATTTCTACCAAAAATAGTATATAAATTTTTAATAAAATTCGTATGAAGTAAAAAAATAATGTTTAAATATTTCTTTTTTCTTAAAATGTGCAAAATTGTTTATCAATTAATATTTTTTATGGATAATTATCTTTTGTCCCTGAAAGTATACGTCGTTCCCCTGTAAAATCTTATATATGTTAAAATTCAAATTTTACAAGAATTGTTGGTTTGCAATAATTCAAGTTTAAAAGAACTTTATATCTACTGAAGTCAGTCGCGTTTGGTCTGCGTAATGAGCTTCCACACTTCCATATAAGTTCATCATTCCCTAGTGTTTTTTTTTTTTTTTTTTTTTTTTTTTTTTATAAAAAGTTCAATGTCTTTTTTAATTTTGTGAAATTTATTTTAAATATAAACTTCCGATTCATGCCAATTTTTTTGAAGTTAGGTATTTAATTTAAGAGAGTTTTGTAGATATTCGTCATTCCCCTGCCATCACTCACCTGCTAAAAATATGTATGTTCAACCTAGGAACGCCCTTTTCAATCTTGCATATTTTTCTTTTAAGTTAAGTTCCATATTATATAAAAGAAAACTAGAAAATTCATATTAATGTTTTGATATATTTTTTTAATTTAAAAAGAATTGTTAATGTATATGTACAAATATAATTTTTTTATTATTAAGACCGCCACAATTCAATTAAAATCGCAACTCCCCAAACGCCACTGACACTCAGAATCTGTTGAAGAAACATTACTTTTATTGCGAACTCTAATATAACGAGTAGTATTTTGGTTATAAAACTCCTCCTCAGCGCACATTGTAAGGTTATTTTGAGAAATTAAAACACGTTCATCATCCAAAAGCTCAATGCTCCAAATGCTATTTGGGATATTTTCAACCTCAGTTTCTTCTTCATAACAAATCACACCCAAAAGACGTTTAGCGAAACAATATTTATTAATTATGTCCCAAGCAGCAACGATATTCGTCCCCGGCTTGATGAAGTAATATGTTTTATAATAAATACCCCTTAGACGCACATCAAGTTTTACCTCACGAGTTGAGTCAAATTCTTGAATTTCAGCCTTAAGAAAGCCAGTGCTATTTATCGACTTATTATCGTGCCACAGCCAAACGTTGCGACTATTTTCATTTATTGGACTGTCAGTGGCTACATCAATGTAATTGAAATGCTCGACATTAAAAAGATAAAAATTGTTCGAGAAATATAAACATAATAAATTATAAGGAAGTTCTTCTAACATAAGAAGTATACTTTTTTCTAAAACCGAACCCATATCCGGATGCTCTTTTGCAATTATGTACATTCTGTAGCAGAATTTTTGTAAAAATTTTGGTTTATCTGTGAAACTTTTCCCCATTAAATTGCTGAAAGTTACCAATTGAGTTCGCACAATAGTCTCAAACAATTCCGTATCGTTTAGCTGATAAATACTCCATAACATTTCATTCATTAATAATAATTTTTCTATTGAAACAACTTTATTTAAGGCTTCAGCAAAAATACTCTCAACCTCTTGCATACCATAATTTTTTTTTATATCTTTAAGTATCGTCTTTAATGAAGCTGCACTTGTCGAATTGGCCAATATTTCTATACATTTAGCTTTCAGATCTTGTTCCACTAAAAGGCGTACATTGGCCAAAACTGCTTGTTCTTCTTTTAATGTTTTATAAAAATTATTCCTCTGCTCTATATCACTTGTACTGTCTTCAGCGATTTCTTTCCAAAGTTGTATCAAATCGTTACTTTTGCCATAAGCTGGCATTAGTTGTAGCAAGCAACAAAGTATAACGCTCAAAACTATTTTAAATGTTTTCATTTCGGAATCTTTATGTTAACTAAACTCTATTTTGTAACGTGAAGCATTTATAGTAAAAATTAAGCCCTTAACCCTATAAGGGTTGTAGTTAAGGGGGTTACTTCAATTATATTACTAATATATAATGGTAAAATTTTATCCTCATATTTTCAATCTAAAAGTAAATGTTAGTATTATGGAAGTAATTGTTATTTAATGTACTTTCTGTAGATGATATTGAAACGTTATCCAATACAAAGTTAACACTAATTAGAGTTCATTAAGAAAACTATTTGCGATAGAATTTTCGAACTTTATGACCACTACCATAGTTCCAAACTTTTTAACCGTGTTTAAAATTATAGAGATATGGAGCAGGAAGAAAACTACCCACCATATAAAGCCCATACTTATTATCAGGACAGGTTTTTTATGTTATTTGAATGAAAAATAAATTATTACGCATGATGGCATTTTTAACAGAAGAATTGCGTTTGAGTCAATCTGATGCAATTACAAAATAAATCGGACGTTTTCTTTCAAACGCGTTTTTCTTTTATCGAAATTTTTAAAAAACTAAAAGAAATTACATCGGGCCAAGATTTTTCTACAATAAACGGTTACTAAACCATTTTGGATATATGTTTATGGAATTCATACAATTATAGCAAAAACAACTAATAGGACACAATAGAACACTTTGTGAATTGCCTAAATGTTATATATTGCAAGGTTTTAAATTATTTGGGTAAAAGCAGTGGGAAAATTAACCCCTATTCAAATTGAATACCTATGATATATTTTTTATGAAAACTGAAGCTTTTTTAATTCGGTTCTTATCGCATTAAGGTGAAGAGCATATAAGATTCGGCATCGCACTTTTACTTGATACACCCTCCACTACTAGTGGTGAATGAGCGTTTACGAAGATTGTCATACATCGTACAACTTTTTTAATATTCATCTAAGACCCCCTAAAGTATATATATTCTAGGTTTTGGAGTAATTTTAAGTCGATCTAGGCATGTCCGTCTGTCTGTCCCTCTGTTAAAAACACGCACACTTGCGTAAAACTTAAAAGAAAAGTACAATATCGGTGTCAAATTGTTTCTCCTTATCCTAAGCAGTTTCGAATTGAAAATTGGGAAACTCGGTACTGCCATGATTCTTAATGTGGAACCACCACTTAAAAAAATGGCCAATTTTGCTACAAAAGCTAACAATAATGGTACCGAAATGCACGGACTGACTTGCACAAATTCGTTCTCTATGACTTAAAATTAAATTACTAAATTTCGTAAAGATCAGTCCATAATTTACCAAAGACCCGATATAAATCCTACACTCACAAACTCTGTACGTAAAATTAACTGAAACTGTAGTATAAAATAAATAAAAATTCAGTTAAAAGACGATCTACTTATTATTAACGGAAAGTTCATTTAATTTTTACTGTCAAAAGTTCAACCGCGAATTCCGTAAAAACAAATAAGTTTTCCGTTATTCCATGTAACTCAGATATTTTATATAATATATAGCAAATCTAGTGATTGGTACTCTTTCATGCGTCTGCGCATTTGCCTTTCGCATCTTTTAATTTTTTTTCGCAAATCATCATTGTTTCTTTTATTTAAACTTTCCAATTTCAAGTTTTTTTTTACATATTTTGACATTTTATTACTAGAAATCTGCGCTATTTTTGATTTTTATTACCAGTATTGCCAGGTTTTACTGGCTTTTTTCACAAAAGAGCCAAATTTCTAAAAAAAAATACCTGACAACTGTCCACTTGTTTTTCTAATGAGAGATATAGAGAATATTATTATTTACTTACTTAGAAGAACTCTCAATTATAAGACACCAGCAGCATGACCGATATGGTATTCGCAATCATTTTACTTTAAAAATTTGATGTATTTAACTAAATAATTTTAGCAAATAGAATATGGGAATTTTCTACACAAAACAAGCAAAACGTTTTTTGCCACAAATATATAAATAGATAACTAAGAATTATTTTTTTGGTAGAAAAATTATATAAAATAATTGAAAATTCATTTGTTTTTACGGAATTTGTGGTTAATTTTTTACGGAATTCGCCGTTGAATTTTTGACAGTAAAAATTAAATAAACTTTTGCGTTTTAAAGTAATTTTACAGTTGCTTCAAATTATATTTTCATTTAATTTTACATACAAAATACGTGTACCTCATCAACGCACAGTATTAAATGCAACCGAAAATCCGTTAGTTTTTTGAATAAACGTTAGAATCAGTTCAAAGTAAATTTGCTTGGAAATTTAATTGTTTACTTATTTAAAAATAACTGAATGGAATACTTTTTAAATAGCCTACAGTACGTTACTCTTATAATATTGTGAGTGCAGTATTGGAAAACCGTTTAGGATGCATAGAACCTTCACGAATAATGCTATTGTAATAAAATATGGTCCGCGACCGGAATTTCATGTTCTGCGCTAAATACAGAACATCACAACCTGCTGATGAGTCTGACTAGTTTTTTTTATAAATAACTGTTTTAATAGTTGTAGAAACAATTTCTGAATTTTATTTACGTTTTATATTTTTAAATGAAAATCTGTTGTTATTTTTTTTAACATTATTCAAATAAATAACTCTGAAAATTTAACAAAACATACTCATTTTTATTTTTTGTAATCCAACAATTACAATAAACTTTGGGGTCACGTGAGACCCCATGCGATTAATTGTCTGATTTTCCTAATGCGCTTATAAAAGGTTAATCATTTTTTTAATTAATTTTTTTTTTAATATTTTACTTCTTTTAGAAAATATATTATCAACAAAATTAAATTTAACAAACATAAATAAAACAAGATAAAATATGTCTTGTTAGTTGTTAATGAATTTTAAAAACCAAATTTTTTTGGTTTCACCGAAGTTAAAGGGGTATATATCAGTTTGTAATTTCTATAATATTGATCTTAGACTCTTTTAGGTACATATAATCTGGGCCGTGAGGAATAACAGAGTTGATTTAACTATGTCTGTATGTCCGTTTGGCTGTTGAAACGGGGTTTCCGAAGAACCCAGATATGATGGACTAGCTTGGTTTATACTTTTATCACATATGGTCCCGAATTGTTTGATATTAAAACTCAGCCTGATAAGTGCACAAGTGGCTGAGATATGAGCAAAAAAATACGGTTGCCTCTTATTATACCCATAAATCCCTTGTTGTAGTTGTTTTTTTAATGTATATCTGAAAAACGGGGAGAACAACAAAATGTTGGCTGAATTGGGGAATTGGATGTGACACTTTCCATACAAATAAAGTTATTATAGATTTCTGTATATCTGGACAACGGCAAGAGCCAAAGTTTCCAACTAATGTACAAGCATCTTCGTCATTATTAGAGTACATCCCAAAAAATGTGGAAGGGATTTATTAAATGGGCGCGGTGAAAAATAAATTTATTTTATCTAAAGAAGTGCAAGAGAAAAATTGTTAAACTATGGTGAATATAGCAAGGGTATCACCACACAATCCCTCTAAAAAAGAGAGCGGGATTGAAGAAATGGGCGAGGTACTTCCCGCACAACGACATTATAGATATCTCTATACCTGGTGAGCGGTAGGAGCCAAAGTTTCCCAATTATTCACAAGCAATTTGATCCACTTAGCTTGTTTTGTATGTACCCTGCCGTACCAAACCCTTAACATACGGGGTACATTTGCATGGAGGCCAGGTGCAATAATAGATCGATTTGTCTTAGTACTCCTCATATTTAAGAAATAGTTGAGCTAAACTTAGTTCTCCAAGCTCATATGGTATGGGTGCTACTGTGGTAAGACCATTATTTTGGTACTTATGTATTCGTAAAATTATTACAGTAACTGATTGTAGGTTATTTAATTCGTTTTCCGTACTGTTAACATTTTATGAAAATACAGTTATTTTACGAATCAATTTATTTTTTAACATTTATGTTTGTTATTAAAAAACAAACTACCAAAAATACTGTTTTTCCGTACTAATATTGTTTGTAGTTTGATTTTTTGTCAGTTAAATTATATTTTTTTAAAGCAATAACTTTACGGAATATACTGTTAAATAAAAAAATTCAAAAATTTATGTAAAACTCATTTATTTTAAATGAAATGTAAATGATCCGTTTTTTAAATAAATTTTTAGTTGTTTCAAATGAATTTTCTGTGGAATTTGCCTACATAATATTTACAGTTTAGATATATAACTTAAAGTTGGCAGCACTTTTTTACCTGGCGGCCATTTTGCCAGCTGTTATAGCAGTCTGGCATTTCAGCATGAATAGACTGATGCTTGAACAACGCTTCCAAATTGTGCAAATTTATTTAGAAATTCATGGTTCTGTTAGACATACATATCGCGCATTACGTCCAATTTACGGTCAACATATAGTCGCCCATCATAGCAATTTATTCGATTAACTATGGAACGTTCTCGCACCACGTTTATTATAAAGATAATATGCATTCACAGAGACGTCGTTCAGTGCGTACAGAAGCATTAATTCCTTCTGTAGAGCGCAGAGTAGAGGAAGACCCGCATTAGTCTATCCGCCATCGTGCACAGGAATTCGATATGTGTCCATCCACTTTATGGAAAGTTTTGATTTGCGTGCTTACAAAATCTAACTCGTTCAAAAATTGAAGCCACACGATCACCTAGCAAGGCGTAGATTCGGTAGCTGGTTCCAAAACCGATTTCCATTAGCGAATTTTGTTTAGCGATGAAGCTCACTTTTGCTTCAATGGATACGTCAATAAACAAAACTGCCGTATTTGGAGTTCAGATAAACCGCAAGTGTATGTTGAGACACCGTTACATCCAGAAAAACTGGCTGTTTGTTGTGCTTTAAACGAATTTCCGCTAAATTTATTTTATTGAAATATTAAAAATTATCGCGAACTTTCGCCGTTTTTTATGTTAAATCTGTGGTTTTCATGTCTTAAAACCAATTTTTTCAGAAGGGCCGAAAATCATTCAAGATCAAACTATGGGTTAGGTATAGTACTTTTTAAACTTTGTTATTACGTTAAGAATTCGAAACTGGTCCATCTTTTTTTCAGAAATATGGCATCAACTTCTCAAAATAAAAAATGGATATACGCGGCTGCCAATGAAAACCACAGATATATGATTTACCGATTTTAAATAAACTTTGGGGTTTCCTTAAAATATTTAGTAATTTTTGCCGGACTTTTGTCATTTCTTATAGTTTTAGGGGTTTTTAATCAATTTAAGGCTCTTTTGAAATATTAAAAATGTTCGCTATATGCACTTGAAATTTTTAAAAATATGCCCTTTTACAGGGCAGACAAACAATTTATAGTGATCTGTATTTTTAGCTCAAGACCCAAACTATATATACATTTGGTTGGGTTTCTTATATTCTATACAGTTTCAAATTAAGGTACATTTGTTTTCTTAATGGATGTCGCCTCTATTTTTCATTCCAGCGGTATAAAAATGTCATATAATGTGGAAATTTTGCATTCCTATTAAAAACATTATTTAAGAAAAAGTTTGTTGCTTAAGCATTTAGGCGAGCCGAAGGTGGCACCATATCTTGTTTTGAACCATATTAATTTTAATTATTTATTAATTAAAAATATAAATTAACCAAATAACAAAATGTAGACAGAAATATCTAATGCGTAAATAATTAAGAAATATAATTGTTTTGATAGTACGTTTTCTTTAAATTGTGTGTTTTATTAATTTTTTCCAAGGTTAATTGTACTACATATTTTAAAAAAGTTAATTATTGTTTATTTAAAATAAACACAGCTGTTGCTGCTCTGGCTAGCTTTTTTTGTTTCTTATACTCTTCACCACAACAACTATGGTATACTTATTAAAGTTGTCATTCCGTCTGTAACTTCATTTTTAGGTACCCACACAATTGGTATTGTACAATATTATATTAGAAGGTGGCACTATCAATTGGATACAATTAAAAGCCTTTTGATTTATTTTGCCCAAAAATAAATATATTGGCTTGTATTGACAGCATTTCACAATATGTACATGTGTGCGTATGTTTTATAACGTGCAGCTTATTGAAAAGTAGGAGCAAAACGACCATAATAAAAGCAATAAGGTACTCAATAATTTTTAATCGATGGCGACCTTTCGACCATATGTATTAAATATATTCTAGCTCGTTGAAAGTAGCAAAATTAATTTAACGAAATCCATCTGTTAGCGTATGATTAGCCTTTAACTGTCGAGGTAAAATTTTGGGACATAGTTAATGACGTGGTGGTAAATTTTACCCCTCTTAATCTTACTAAAAAAAATTTAGATAAAAATATTTTTTATAATTATTTGTTCTTGAAAAATAAGGTCCACATGTTTAATCAAAAAAAATAAAGAAACCAAAAATTATTTTATTTGTTTAAACGAAAAACGTACTTTACTTCACAAACCTTTTTTTTTAATATGAAAAAAACGATATATCAAAAACTTATTAAAAAAATATGAATTAAAAAAAAAACAAAAACTTAAAGGGCATTTTTTCACAGCTAAATGTATATACTTAAAGATATAAAAGAGATCTAGAAAAAAATAATTAGGTGTAGAAACTACAGGTCAACATTTTGGAGGTTTTTTACTCATAAAAATCAGCATCCCATACACATTGCAGGCAAATCGGTAAGAGCTAAAGCTTCAAATTTTGGTTGTAATATCTTGGTTACCAATACACAACATCTGACAAAATCTGGGCGGTAGAAGTGGGCGTGGCACCTTTCATACAAAGACCTTATAGATTTCTATATATCTGAATAAGAGTCAAAGTTTCGCAATGAAGTACAGTCATCTTTGTTAGCAATACACAACATCCGACAAAATGTGGGTGGGATTAGAGAATTGGGCGTGGCACAAAATAAATTTTTTGTATCTAATGAACGGTAAGAAGAAAATTGTTCACATTTGGTACACACAGCTGGGTTATCAATAAGCAACCACTCTACAAAAATGGGCGGGAAGTGGGTGTGGCACCTCTTATACACAGAGATTATAGATTTCTGTATAACTGGAGAATGGTAATAGTAACAGTATTCAAACTTGATACACACAGCTTCCTAAACAATGCACGAGACCTGTTTTCAATACAATGTATTTCTTTTTTTTAATTAGGGTAGCAAAGCGCACTGAGTTAATGAGCTTATATCATATAAAATATTTTTTACTAACAAGAAAACGAACGAGTGGTAAAAATAATTCCATGAAAATAATACCTATGTTAATTTTGATGTGCGGTAAATTTTTTTCTACTAAATACTTAGGCTAACGCTGACGTGGTGGTAAAATATTTTCAAAGAAAATATTACGTAAATGATGACGTGTGGTAATTTTTACACCAGCATGTCCATAGCTCCGCTCGTGCTAAGTCGAGATCAGCCAAAACACAAGTGAATAACGACGATCACGATATGAGAAGATACTAAGAAAATTAAATTTATAGAGCGCAATGGAACAGAGTATTTTGAAAAAATGTAAGGAGAGGGTAAAATTTACCACCACCTCAACAGTTAAAGGTTAGGTTACTAAATATTTCAAACATTTAATAATATAACCTTAAATAATCTAAGCTGAGTACTTGTTGATTGACTGAGTTATATAAAAATAAAACTCTTAGATTACGGTATTAAATATGGAACATGAGTCAAGTCGGGCCGTTATTATTCCTCGCGCATTATATTATGGAATTATATGTTCCATATAAACATACAATATTGATTAAATAAAGCTCAAATGTTCTCTTTATGTGTGATTTGCTTGGTATTAAAAATCAGTCAAATGGAAAATTTATTTCACCTTGTGGCCATTCAAATTTGGATTTTGACACGATAGTGACTATAGTCACAATATTCTGTACGTAAAATTAACTGAAATTTCAATATAAAATAAATGAATATTCAGTTAAAAACATATTTTGCATTTATTTTAAACGAAAAGTTCATTTAATTTTTACTGTCAAAAATTCAACTGCGAATTCCGTAAAAACAAGTGAATTTTCAGTTATTTTATTAAAATTAACTATCAATAAATAATTGACAAATTCCGTAAAAACAAATGAATTTTCAGTTATTTTATGTAATTCAGTAATTTTATAAATTACAGGTTTTACTCGAATTTCTAAAAAATACCAGACACCTGTTCGCTTGTAGAGGGTAAAGGGTATACAAGATTCGGCAGTACCAAATATAAATAGCATTTTAGTTGTTTTCAACATAATTTTTTTTAAATGTGTATTTTTTTCACAAAAATAAAATAAAGCAATGAGCCAAATAAAATATTTATGTATATAACAAAAAGATCTAATGAGTAAATACTTAATTACAATTATTTTTAAATTAAAATGTGGTTTTAAGTGGTGTGTTTTTTATGCCCTTCAGTGCAGGTGGAAAAGGTATACATATATAAGTTTGTCATACCGTTTGTTATTTCTACGATATGATTACTAGACCCAATAAAGTATATATCTGATAACATATGAGCAAAAAAATTGATTTTACATTGCCCGTCTGTCTGTTTAAATGGGTTTTCCAAAGACGCCAGATATAATGGGGAATAAGTTGTTCCATATTAAAATTTGCCATTCAATTTCAACCGGGTCGTTGCATAAATGACTGAGCTATGAATAAAATACCACAACTCCTTCTAATTGTTATCCGTAAACCTTAACTTTCCGAACTACTGATATAATTTATTAACTTTAGTTTTTCACTTTCATCTAAGATAAGCTTCGAAATATCCTGGCAGTAAAAATGAACAAAATTGGTTAATAGCACAGGGGGTTCTATAAAATAATGTGTTGAGAAATAAGAAAAAAAGCAAAAATACTTCTTATACGCCCGGGAGACTATCAAATAAATACATCAATCACATAGTTGTGTGCGTGCAGTCGTTCTTTTTCGGGTACACATACGCGTTGTCGGCAATGCTTGATGAAAATCAAAAAGTTTTGATTTTTTTATTTGATGGCTGATTATTTGATAGTCTCCTGTTGTAATTGACAAAAAAAAATTATTTTCTTTGTGTTTGTTGTCATGAAAAATATAAATATTTTGGTTTTTTACAAAATACAATTGTTGATTGCCGTGTTTATTTGTACGTCTCCGAAAAAGCCTCAGATAAACGATACTAACACATATGCACTGATTGACGGGTTTATTTGAAAGTCTCCAGAGCCCTTTACTTTTATACTAAAAGAAAAAAAGAATTTTGCAAGGCATGTCCAAAAATTAAGGCTTTCGCATTTGACTAAATGGTACTTAAAAATTAAGTCATTATTATTATAGCTACAATGTAGCTGATACATGCATCCGTATGTTGTTATTAAAATTAAAAAAAATAAGTGTGAAGCAGCCAGAATTGTATCCGGCTTTCACTAAAACTGCTTTTTTTATTTAACCTTATTTTTGTTAAATGCGCATAGGAACTAGCTTTCCCACAACAATAAATTTCAGTGTTTTCATTTAAAAAAAATTGGGATTATTAGCACATCATTAATAAATGAATTAATTAATAAAATATTTCATTCCCAAAAATAATTTTTGATAATAAATTTGCATGTGCCCGGCAAATAAAAAACTGAAATGGCAAGCTGCTTTATTTAAGTAACTTGTTTTTTTTAATTTTGTTTTTTCTTTCTATCCTCTTACAACTACAATTTGTGTTGGAAAAAACCCAGCCAATTGTAGGGGAATGTAAGGAAGAAAAAATTGACGGTTTATTGTTGTGACTTTGTTGAAGCTTTGATATTGTTACATTTAAGACCAGAGTGTTTTAAAATTCTTATTCACTTTATGGTCTTACTTGTATAATATTTTTAGCTTTTCTAAAGTATTTGGAAAAAGTTTCCTGACGAGCTGGCCTAAGCAACCAGCGAAATGCGCATAGGAACTAGCTTTCCCACAACAATAAATTTCAGTGTTTTCATTTAAAAAAAAATTGGGATTATTAGCACATCATTAATAAATGAATTAATTAATAAAATATTTCATTCCCAAAAATAATTTTTGATCATTATTTTCCATTATTTTAATACTTGACTTATTCTTATTATTTGTATTATGATTGCTTTAACTTCATTAATAATTTATTTATAATTGTATGATTCATTTTAATTTTTAATTGGACACCCAAACATGTAATCATAATAAAGCAGAGTTCAGAAAAATTCATACATGATCGCTCATATTTAGCCATTCATGAGTTTTTTCAAAAATGAAGAGTTTAAAACGTGTAATTTTTTCACAGCCATGAATGAATTGAGAATTTTTCGCCAACTCATTTATGAGGCTGGGGAAAAATAAATGTTTGCCTTTCTTCAGTCATGAATAATGAGGAAACAAAAAATTTTCGTAACGCTCCTCACCAGTAATGTTGTTGTTGCTCGACAGTATGAATGACCACAACACGAAATGCTTGTGTGTATTTTGTTTTTGTAAAATATTTTTGCCAAAGTGTGTGTTGGATTTTTTGTAGGCAAATATTATTGAAGAAAAAACGTAAAAGAACTGCACATTTTGTCATCTTAAATGCACATCACAGTTTTACATGAGAAGCAAAAAACGTTGTAAAATGGAAATTAATTGAATAACCAAAAAATTTTACCTCTTTTAGATACGTGTGCTCAGCAAAAAACCCAACCTTTTGGTTGGTAGTTAAAACATTTTATACAAGAACAAAATATACGTTCTGCGTTCTTGTTGTTATTGTTTTCAATAATTTTCAAGAAAAAAACTCACCCTTTTTAAAGCACCAAAGCCAAATGTATTATTAGTACATTCTGGCATCAAACAATATTTTTCAATAGCAAAATTCATATCGTTAGCTAAACGCAAAACCATGTATTATTGACAAATTGGAAACTGACTCTTTTTATTGATTTCGATTCACTACATCACATTACATATTGTTAAAAAATAGCCAAGTTATTAACATAATTCAAAATGACGTACCATCAAGTATATAATTTTCTTAAGCAACATAATGTATCTGATATTCTTTTAAGAACACATACATTTTTTTAAACGTCAAGGCTGGGTTTTCTATTTGATACTCTGTGGTTAACCGTTACCACAGTGTTAGTGGAGTTAGTGATCAAACTGAAAATTATTGCATTAATTTAAATAAAAACAGTATTACAAAACCTTTAATAAGTCTGACTATTAGCTTCTTCCACGCTAGAAATTTTGCAGCCTTACCCATTGCAATCCCAAACGCTAAGAATTTCCAAGAATAAATGGCAACATCTGCTACCATCAGACTTCCATTATTTTAATGATAAAATACCTTATGAGTTAATATATGTACAGCTCTTTTCGCTTGTAGTCTAGTGATATAGTCCATTTTATCTTTATTTTTTGCCACTATAAGTAAATTTAATAGAAAGTATGTCCGTTTAGCAAGATAAGAACATTTGACATATTCCATCGATCTGTGGATATTAAAGGCAAAATTAAATCAAATTATTAGCATTAAAGTCCCATAAGTAACATGTACCAAGTTCCTTATACTTTTCAAAGCCACAAACCATATAAAGCACCTAATACGTAAATTGTTTAATTTTTGTCATTAGCTCTCCACTCGAAAAAAAAAATTTAGGGATGAAATATTTTCTTCTCTTTTATACAGTACAATAAGCCTGCTATCGTGTAATAAATATGAATTTTTTATACTCCCTTATATGCCTCATAGAGGCATATATGTGAATTGGCGACATAGTCCACGATTTGTAACTAAAGGATGTGAAAATAAGCGAAAAGTACTGTATATCCTTTTTAATAAATTTAAATATCATCGAACTTCCCTACAATGAATCTGTATCGAATCAGAAAATTTTATTAATAAATAGATATTGGGAATTATTTCTCTTTCACAAGCAACTTTATTATATTCAACATTTTTCATTTTTCGAATTTATTCTATGAGTTAAATTTCAGTTATGTATTTTATAAAGCTTTTTTTAATAGCTCTATTCCTTAATTTTTTTTTTAGAATAAATTCGAAAAATGAAATATGTTGAATTTTATTAATATATAGAATATTTATAATATAAACTATATAATTTTCCCAATTTTATTTAAAATAATCTGGCATTTTTGTTAATATCCTCAAAGAGACATTAATTCTACATTTTTAGAATAACTGCCTTTTTTAATTTTTTATAATGTGCTGAAATATAAAATGTGTAGCTAAGTTTTGTGTTTATCCCTCTCTTTAGTTTTATTAAATACTGATATTTTTTAGGAAAAATACTACTTTCTTCAACTTTTTTGTTAATTGAATACGGGAGCTGCTATCAATACTTCTCTTAATTGGACTATTCTTTCCTTCTTCTTATTTTAATTTTTTAGAAATCACCTATTTTTAGTTAAATTTTATGAAGTAAATTTTTAATTTTAATCCACTTCTAACTTGAAATTAAAATCAATACAAAATTATACATAATATGTCTTAGGATCTCTAATAATATAATTTCCCTACGTTCTCAGTACGGCCTGCGCTGCATCAGAAAAGCAAACTTGTTTTACCATGTCAACGCAAACCTATTGATGCTACATAATAATTGAGTGATTATAATTTTTATAGATGCATTTAACCACAATTAGATTTATTGTTTTAACGCAGTATTTCATTTATAACCATGTACCTTAGAATTATATTCTATTATACCGGTAATTTAACAATAATATTTAATTATTTAATAACTTAAATATTTGTTTTACTTAATACTATCATACTTTCGTTGATAATGCATCGTTTTGTTTCAGAGAATTACAAATTTAAATAACGTAACACATAACATAACTTAATAAATAACAACAAAAATAATATTTATCTCTTAAAACAAAATCTGTTATCTCATTTTTATCCTTAATATTTAAAATTGCTTTTATACCTCAATCAATTTCCATTTTACAACGTTTTTTGCTTCTCATGTAAACAGTGATGTTATATTATTCTGCATTTAAGATAACGATATGTGCAGTTTTTTTAGTTTGAATAATATTTGCCTACAAAAAATCCAACACACACTTTGGCTGGTTGTCTTTACCGAAAATATTTTACAAACACAAATACACATACAGGCACTTCGTGCTGCGGTCTTGCATACTGTCGAGCAACAACAACATTACTAGTGAGGAGCGTTACGAAAATTTTTTGTTTCCTCATTCTTCATGACAGAAGAAAGGCAAAAATTTATTTTTCCTCACCCTCATAAATGAATTGGCGGAAAATTCATTATTTATTCATGGCTGTGAACAAATTACACGTTTTAAATTCCTCATTCATGAAAAGATTTCGAATGGTTAAATATAAGCGATCATATATTAATTTTTCTGAACTCTGCTTTATACAATAAAAATTATACTTTATATCAAAAATACATACACATATATAATAAAATATAATATATATATATTATATTTATTTTAAAACATTCTAAATATTTGGTCGGTTTCAAAGGATTGTTGTAGGTTTTGCAGACAATTTTGGTCGTCTACAAATTTTTCCAACGGCAACCCTGATCATAATGTACAGCCTTCTTTGACTGTAGGAGTGCAGGAAAGTTAGCATATTTCGATATTAGTTTTTAATACAATTATTTGGCTTTTTAACATCGAAATCGATGTGGCCTAATTTTTAATATTTGTCATTTAAATTAAATATTTTTTTCAATCTTTGATAATTTCATAAATAATTTATGATAGATAAGAATGAAACAAAGAAAACAAGATAGTGCATAGAATTTTAAAAAGCATTATTTTTCTGCGCATGTACGTCGTGGTAGTAAATGAGCGCAAACATGATCAAACACACACGTGTATGTGGGATGCTGAATGTTTGTTTACATTTAAATCTCTTTACTTCAGTGACCAAAATATGACGTCAAAATTGTAGTAAAAAGTTAACGGACCTGCGCAATGCGCTATCCTGTTTTCTTTGTGTCATGGTAAATAAGATTTTCTATGAAAAAATAACAATTAATTGTACAATGTTTGTCAAGCTTCGGATTTTCTTTAGAAGTTTTTAAATGTTAAGGGGATTATACACAGAGTGGTATAAAGGTAAGTGCTTTGAGTTCCACAAACAAGTTGGGCCGAGTTTTTCAATTATTTGCTTTTAACTGATTCCTCTATTACAAATTTAAAACCTTTCAATGTATGGAAAGCACACAAAAATAAAAAAATTTATGGAACAGTAACAATTATGGTTTAATTAAATAAAGAACTTAAATAAAAAAATAATAAAAAACATGCAAGAACAAAAAAGTTCGACTTCTAACTATAATATTGCAAAATAAAAATATTTTATAACGTTAATATTTTTTTTTTTTTTTTTTTTCTCATTATTTATTTATTGAATATTCATATATTAAATATGAACTAACAATAATTAATCAAATCTTATACTAATACTTTATTTTTGTCCTGCCAATGCTAGACGAAAATTTTTCTCTTCACGATTTCTGTCACATATGTAGATGTTTAGCGCTCTTCTTGTCTGATGAGTCCTGCTGTATCTCTTCTCCTTAATCTAGAGTGGCCGCTGTAATTTAAAATATATCGAGCTAGTGGATTTGGGTGCGACTCAAGTCATTTTAAATATTTTACTGCATAGTTCGTAATAATAGTTTTTACTAACGGCACATTGAGATCCTTGTGAATATTTGAGTTTTTAACATACCAGGGAGCGGCTGTGATTATTCGAAGAAGTTTATTTTGTCGCCTTTGAATTTTTTCGATATTAGAAGCCGAGGCAGTGCCCCATAACTGAATACCGTAGCACCAAATTGGTTTTAAGATAGAGTTGTAAAGTAGAAGTTTACAATCGAGACTAAGAACAGAGTTTCTTCCAATAAGCCAATTAAATTGAATTGCTTTTAGTTTCATTTGTGTTAGTTTTGCATCTATATGGCATTTCCATGTTAAACGCCGATCTAGATGAATTCCGAGATATTTTACATGCGATTGTTGGGGCACTAATTGATTATTGATTTTAATAGGGGGACATGACTCCCGACGCAAGGTGAATGTTATATGTACGCATTTTTGCTCATTAACCTTTATCCTCCATTGTTTTACCCACTTTTCCAGTTCAAATATATGATTCTGCAAGAAGCGAGAAGCTTCATGACAGTTTTCGTGCACGCTTAAAAAAGCTGTATCATCAGCAAATGTTGAAGTTAGGGTGTGGTTGTTTGTTGGCATGTCTGAGGCATATATTAAGTATAACAGTGGGCCCATGATGCTTCCCTGAGGGACTCCAGCGTCAATTGGCTGAGGAGAACTTATAAAAGCACATTCTTTAATAATAAACTTTCGACCGACTAAGTAGCTTTCTAACAGCTTGTGTGCGTTTACTGGTAAATTTAGCTTCAATATATGTAATAAGCCTTCATGCCAGACTTTATCAAAAGCTTGAGAAACATCGATGAAGAGGGCGGAACAATATTTTTTTTCTTCAAAGGTTTTTCTTATGGCGTTTACTATACGATGGGTTTGTTCAATTGTGCTATGTTCTCTTCTAAAGCCGAATTGATGGTTTGGAATACATCTATTTACATTTAAAATTGGGGTTAACTTTGACACTAACAGCTTCTCAAACAGCTTTGATATATTAGACAATAAGCTTATAGGTCTATATGACTCAACTTTTGTAGGATCCTTTCCTGGCTTAGGTATCATTTTAACTAAGGATACTTTCCATTCTTGTGGATAGTATTCAAGGCGTAAAATAGCATTAAAAATAAAGAGAATAATTTTCTTTGCTATGCTGGGTAGCTCCAAAAGCATTTTGTTACTGATCTTATCAAAACCAGGGGCTTTCTTTGGGTTTAAATCATGAATAACCTTTTCGATTTCTCTTATCTCAAATCTTAGTGGAACAGCTGCTCTAACAGCAACAGGTGGTAACTCGACCGCCATATCGAGAGATGTGTGAGCGGTAAATACGGTTTTCAAATGATTAACAAAAAGATTTCCTTTTCCTATATCATTTCTTGCCCAACTTCCGTTTAAGTTTCTTAATGGTGGTTTAGTGATAACTGGTCTTTTAAGATTTCTAGCTGCACGCCATAATGAGTAGTCTGATTGTGGAGTTGCATCAAGTTCCTTAAGATATTTTTCAAAGGATGCAGTTTTTTGGGACTGCAGTAACTTTCTTAGCCTTTTTGTGCACTCTTTTAATAAAGTCTTAAGTTGGGGGGATCTGTGCAATTGCCACTCTCTTCGAACTCTCCTTTTTTCAGTCAATAGACGCTCGACATCTACAGAATATATGATATTGTTTTTGGTTTTTTTGAGGGTTGTGCTGGAATGTTGAACAGCTAGTTTGAGATAACTGTCAAAATTAACAATAGCGAGATCCACGCTCTCCGGTGTGCTAAGCGGAATATTTTCTGTGCAATGGGCACTAAGATATTTTTTATACTTTAACCAATTTATTTGTGAGGGTGATTTCGATAAGTACCTAGACGGCGATACGATTCTATTTGGAATCATTATAGTAACAATTGTAGGTGTGTGGTCGGAAGATAGTTCTAAGGAAGCCTCAACATAAATCGTTTCTGCAGGGATGTTTTTAACCACTCCAAAATCTATGACATCTGGAACTTTTTGCTGATCAGTAGGCCAATATGTTGGTTCTCCGCTCGCGACCACATTTAGATCCATTTTACGAATTATGTTAAACAAAACACGACCCTTAGGCGTAATAAGTCGTGACCCCCAGAAAGTATGTTTAGCGTTATAATCGCCAGCAGCCAGGAAGCAGGGTCCTAATGATTTGAAGTATTTATTATATTGGCTTTCTCATATTGAAAATCTAGGTGGTGAATATATTGATGAAATAACTAGGTTTCGATTTAATTCCTCAACGCAAATGCTCGTTGCTTGGAGATAATCTTCACGATGATCGCACATTAAGTAGTGTTTTACTCGGTTTTTTATCAAAATGGCAGAACCTCCACAAGCTCTACCTCGAGGGTCCTTGGTATCATATAATATATAACCATTGATTTTAAACGTATTTCTCGAGGTCAGATGAGTTTCAGAAACCATCATAACATCGATTTGTTTATTTTTAAGGAAGTATTCTATTCATTTTTATGTTGGCGGATGCCATTTGCGTTCCAAAAGCAAATTTTTAGACAGTTCATGGCTTATTTAGTACAGCTTGCAATAACATTGATTGCATTCTTAACATTTCTTGCATCATAATACCCATTGTGTTGGTAAAATTGTTAACGGTTTGCACTAATGTTTCCATGGTTTTTTCTAGCCGAGTTAAATTAGAAGTGGGAATTTCGTCATTATTTGGTAAATCACCTTGCAATGGCATATGATTATATTTTAAAACATTAGCGTACGAGGTTCTGTTATTATTTGGCTGCGGTATTTGAACGCCGTTAGTGTTTTCTTGATAAGTTGCCTGCGTTTGAGGGGGATTAAGTTTCTGTCCAACAGAACGCTTGACAATAGAATATACCGGACATCCTCTATAGTTGGCAGTGTGATTACCACCACAGTTGCTATATTTTTTACATTAGGGTCATTTTTTGACTTATCACACTGGACGGTACCATGTAGTTCTCCACATACGACACAAACAGGGGGTAAATAGCAGTATGCCCTAGTATGACCAAATTCTTGGCAGTTTAAACACTGAACGGGCCCATTTCTTTTGTGCGGCTCTTCTATCGTTATTTTCCTGTACAGGATGTATTTTAAACTGTAAATGGGATGCGTTTAATTTTTTTTTAGCTTAACGTCGCCGGGCTCTAACTCCACTCGAAATAGTGGTTTGGGATTTTTTTTCCCTATTTTTAATATTTGTAACATTTTTAATTTTGAAACCCTTTTCTTCTAAAAATGTTTTTATTTTGTCTGGGTCCACGCATGAGTCAATGCCCTTTATCACAACCTGCAGACCTTTGCTGCTTTTCAGCTGGTAAGTATAGAAGCTTTTTTTAAATGCTTCAAACTTATTAATTAATTTACGAAAATCATTCTCATTATTAATCTGTATTTTTGTTTCGTTAATATTAGCACGCTTGATTGCAGCTACGTAAAACGAATTTTCACCTATCACCGATATTAAACTTTTTATTAGCTCACTTGAGTTTTGCTCTCTAAGATATATCGGGGGTGGCTTCGATGATTTTATGACGTTGGGTGTTTCAGAAGATTCATCCTCCAGAATTGCAAAACGATTTTGCGAGGTTATTCTATCAAAAGATGGAACTTTCGAGGCAGAAGCAACAGCTGAAGAGGCAGGGCTGCGACCACGTTTAAGCACTGTTATATACCTATCCATACCAACTTGCACTTGTGGTTTTTGACAACTTTTTTCTTGTTTGTTTACCATTGCGTCTATGTTTTGGATTATGGTATCAGTGGTAACGCTTGTATTGTTTTCTGTTGTTGTGTTTATTTCCACATTGCTTTCACTAGCATGAATATCATTTACTTTTGTTGTTGTTTCATTGTTATTACTCATATAGAGTTGTTTTTGTTTTTTTCACCGTTTTTTTATTTATTTTTTATTTTTTTTATTTTTTTGTTGACTGTGCTCTTTTTATTATGTATAATGTTGTTACACCGAGATAATAAAAGAAAAAAAGAATAAATATTTTTTTGCACAGATTATTTGCAAGTATGTATGTGCGTACATACATACATATGTAGGTATATTTTTTTTACTTGTATTTTTTTTTTTCTTAATTTTTTTATAGTTATTCTATTGTTCACTTTTATATTGAGCGTCCAAATTCGTTTGTTAAACTGATATTATTAACTAATTTATGTTAAAAAAAAAGAGCCGTATGCGGAGTTAAAAGAAACTCGTCTTTTCTCATCGAGCACGACCGACTGAATATTATCCAACGTTAATATGAACTTTCTATTTTTCTTTTATAGTATTTCGTAAAATTAGATAAAGAACGTAAGTTTAAAAAAAATACGCAAGATTGAAATATACATATAAATATATATATATATATATACCCAAGGGGAAAGGGAACTAACACTAAACTTTTCACGTGACAAGTCACTTTAACATGGCGATGTCCTACGAGGGGTTAAGTGGCACCTTTTTGTCACTTTGTAACAGGTCGCTGAAATAACCTTAATGGACACATCCAATTTCGGTTAAAATAATGCTTGTCGCAGATATTGTCACAAATAAAACATGTCAATATGATAGATCCCCTTCATATAAAGTAATAGAAATAAAAAAAAATTACCCACCACCCGCACAAAATCCAGTCACATGAATAGTTTTGTGCAATGACTTTTCCTCTGGTAATCCTATCACCAGTTAAGTGATAGGTCTTGTTTTCACCTATCACAATTCGTTCCTTCTAATTATAAAAGTTTGTTCACTGGTCACGGGATAAGTGCTTTAAGAGCAATTGAGACAAATTTCCAGCAGGGATATAATATATATATACTAGTATGGGCCAGCAGTCGACACAATCGACTGCAATCTAGAAATAACTTATTTGTACCGTTTTTTCTTATATTTATTTAATCTAAAACTTTATTAAATATGTATGTATATACATAATATGTATATATATAATATATTTTTTTTTTGGGTCCCCTTAATCACATTTTTTTGTAAATTTTGCATTAAATTAAAAAATAAATCTCTGTAACTTTTAAAATTTATATTGAAGTTAAAAAAACTAATGATTCAGCTTAAAAGGTATACAAACAAATCATTTAATGAAGCAAAGAACAAAGTTCAGCAATTGCACGTGGTAAATGATGTCACAGAACGCGGCGTGGCCTTAGCTAATACTTACATTAATCTAACAACCTCTGCAACAGACTTTCAGAATTTATTGCAGGGCATAGAGCTTCATCGTAAAAGCTCTAATAAATAATTGAAAGCTAAAAAAAATAGTTTTTTAATATTTTTTTTTTTTTTTGGGTATGAGAAGTAAGCTGCCTAGAATTTTTTGGACTCGCATTGCTGAAGTTTGTGCAACAGAACAAAAAAACCACCCATATTTTTTATTTTAAAAGAATAGCTAATATCTAAACATCTAACATTAAAACAAATCCGAAGCATAACTGGCAAACATATAACAATATTTTTAATTTCACAAAATGGGTACTGTGGTGTGCCCTAATACATTTTACCAAATGCATGTGGGGCACCCTAATAAGTGTGCATGAATATGAATTTGACACCCGACTTAAAAATAAAAACAATAATATTAAGGCACATGCATTTAGTAGAGAACATTGATCCATCAAAAATGCAAGATAGACAGTTTGGTGAATTGAGTGACGATTTTGTCGTTTAACTCAATTTACTTAACTAATTTTGATTGGTCAATAATTTTTGAGGGGAATTAGAATAAGAATTTAGGTATAAGAAAATTTTGTATAAAAAGGGGCTCACTGCCCAAAATAAATC
Organism: Pollenia amentaria; assembly: GCA_943735925.1. NCBI lineage: Eukaryota > Metazoa > Arthropoda > Insecta > Diptera > Polleniidae > Pollenia > Pollenia amentaria. The sequence continues at coordinate 179,508,315 of OX031008.1, forward strand.
AGATTAAAACAAAGAACTTCAAATCGGCATTAACTGCCTTGAGTTTCATTTGCTTAAGAATCTCCTTTTGCCCTCATTAAGTTGAGATCGGCAAAAGCATTAGGGCATATCAAACTGCCCCTTTCAACTTATCACCAGTGGCGTTGATTAGCGCCGGTGAATCTACAACAATACTAAACAGACACACCCGTAACTTTTACATGGCGATCCTGCCAGACATTTCTAAAGCAGAAATAAAGAAAGACGTACCTGAGGTACATAGCGTGCCAGCGCCTATAAAAAAAGGACCACAGCCGATTACTATTGCAGAGTATCGGCAGAGGCTGTCGAAAGGTAAGGAAGAAAAACTTACCGAGATTCCCAAAGTACACCTACCGCGGCATCGAAGGGGCGGAAAGTTGGTAAAGCTGCGTCGGAAGTTGGCCGCACTCAGAGGAGTAGTGAAAACTAATCCACCACCATCCTGGCAAACGGCGTCCGAGGTTTGGCAGCAAATTGAAGCTTTGGAAGCTCAAATGGAGCAATATAAGAATAGGTCAAAGACTTAAAATATAAATTGTTTTATTTATTTTATTTTTATTTTTTAAATAAAACAAAAGGAAATGAATTGATTTTAATAAAAAAAAAAAAAAAAAAAAAAAAAAAAAAAATTATAACACGTTTATTGAAATAAGAAAATTTTAGTTTTGGTTACGAAAGTATGTGTAAATCACAGACAAATTTTGACCGCCCTAAGGCAAACGTAATAAATGAAGTAACTTTAAAAGAAGACAAGCCAGACTTACAGACTATAGAAATTTACCTATTATTAATTACAGTAATAATAATAATCAACTTTTTCATTCGCATTTATAAAATGCACAAGAAGACTTTAAAGAAACAGTATCTTAGCAAAGCCAATGACCTTAATAACATCTAAGTATATCCAAATGTCATGGCAACAAATTCTTGAACAGTGTAGAGCATTAAAAGAAACATTCGACAAATCATACAAATGTCTGAATATAGATAGACAAACAGGACAAGAAACAGTAAACAAACACACAGAAATCCTTCTGGACTGTTTAGAAAAGATAAGAACAATACTAAACGTAAACTATCAAAGGCTAACACCTTCACATAAAATAGCAGCAGAAGACTTTTTCCACAATATAAGAAATAAAATAATACAGATTGCAGCCAAGAAAAACATTAAGATACAGGTACCAGGAACTATCCAAGAAAGGATAGACATAAAAACCACACTTCAGACAGGAAATATAGATAGACATAACACAATGCCACAAACAGCCATTGAATTCTTAAACACAGCTTCTAAGCTCATCACGGATTTTGATGGTAAGTCCGAGAACTTGCGTTCCTTCTTAGACTCCCTAGCATTAGTTGATTCAATAAAAGAAAACCACGAATCCCTTGCAGTAACCCTCATAAAAACTAAATTAAAAGGAAACGCAAGAAACCTTATAAATAATGAGAATACAATAATTCAAATTATAACAAAATTACAAGCCTCTGTCAAAGGTGAATCAGTAGAAGTGTTGACAGCAAAACTAATGAATATAAAACAAAACAACAAAACAGCTAACACATACTGTTCTGAAATAGAAACTCTTACAAAAGCCCTAGAAAACACCTACATATCGGACGGACTTCCAAGCGAACTTGCTAATAAATATTCTACTCAAGCCGCCGTTAAGGCAATGACCGCAAACTGTACATTAGACAGAGTTAAGCTAATAATGCAAGCTGGACAATTCAGCACCATGAATGATGCAGTTAGCAAATTTGTCAATAGCTGCACCGAAGTCACTGGAACCCAAAATTCTATACTTCATTTCAATAAAAATCAAAACAATCACAACAGATTCAAAGGTAGAAACAACTACCAAAGATATAACAATAACTACAACAATACTCGTAGTAACAACACAAACACAAGAAACAACAACAATTTCCAGAACAATAGAAACAATAACAATTTTCAGAACAATAGATATCATAATAATGACAGAAGACATATACGTACTATAAACGAGACGGGAAACGCAGAAGGCTCGGAATACGACAATATTCCGGAAGGCCAAATCTAGTTTTGCAAAATACTAAAATCTACAAAATATCAGAAAACAACACGAACTTCATAACAACAAAATACAAAAACCATAATTTAACATTCTTAGTCGACACAGGAGCGGACATTTCACTATGTCGTATGACAAAACATTTACAAAATGAAAATTACTATCCAGATGAGAAATGTAAACTGACAGGTATCACGAGTCAAGAAATTAATTCGTTAGGAACAATTGACCTTAAGTTAAACATGGATGACATAGCTTTAGAACATACTTTCCAATTAGTAAACGCAGATTTTCCAATTGAGACAAACGGAATTATTGGACGGGATTTTTTAAGAAAATACTTCTGTAAAATTGATTACGAAACATTTACATTATCACTAATTGTAAACGATGAGTCAATAGTCTTACCCATGCAAACAAAAGCATACAATGAGTTGAAAATTACAGTACCACCACGAACTGAAATAATACAGCCAGTTAAGTTAAACATTAAAGAAGATTGCGTCATATTCAACAATGAATTGGAAGACGGAATTTTTTTAAGTAATTCAATCGCTCCAAAAAGTGGTATGACACACATAAAAATCTTAAATACAACAAACGCAACAGTAATTCTAAAGGGCATTAAACTACAAACTGACCCACTTAAAAATTATGACATATTAAGTTACAATAACATAAATAATGACGAACGTTTTGAAAAAATAATGAATGAGCTACAAATTAACATCAATGACAAAAATGCAAAATCATCACTAATTAATATTTTTAAAAAATACCAAAACGTATTTCACTTGGACAACGAAAAATTAACTAGCAACAATTTTTACAATCAGGAAATCATAACCTCAGACAACACACCAGTATACATTAAAAATTACAGACTACCACATTCACACACTGACACGATAAACGAACAAGTACAGAAAATGCTTAAAGATGACATTATAGAGCCTTCAATCAGTCCATACAATGCACCACTATTGTTAATACCAAAAAAAGGCACTGAAGACAAAAAGAAATGGAGGCTGGTGGTAGACTTTAGAAAACTCAATGACAAAATTGTAAATGACAAATTCCCATTGACGAGACTAGAGGACATTTTAGACAAATTGGGAAGAGCCAAATGGTTTTCAACCTTGGATATGACCAGCTCTTTCCATCAAATAAAACTTAACAAAGACTCCAGACCGTTGACAGCTTTTTCAACAACAAATGGACATTACCAATTCAAAAGATTACCCTTCGGTTTAAAGATATCTTCAAATAGTTTTCAAAGAATGCTGACAATAGCACTCTCTGGTTTGGACTCAGAAGCCTTTCTATATGTCGATGACATTATTGTTTATGGTTGTAGTCTAAACCATCACAATCAAAATCTCATTAAAGTACTGGACAGATTACAACAGTATAATCCGAAGAAATGTTGTTTCTTACGACCAGAAGTTGTCTACCTAGGACACTTAATTACAAAGGACGGAGTCAGAACTGACCCTGCAAAATATAAAATAATAGAGAACTACCCGGTACCAAAAAACACGGATGACGTTAGAAGATTCGTTGCATTTTGCAACTATTACAGAAAATTCATACCGAACTTCGCAGAAATAGCAAAAGATTTAAACGCTTTACTAAAGAAATCTGTTAAATTTGAATGGAAAGACGAATGCCAAAAAGCTTTTGATAAACTCAAAGAAAAATTAATTAATCCACCTATATTACAGTATCCAGATTTTAATAAACCCTTCATACTCACGACAGATGCATCAAATTTTGCACTAGGTGCTGTATTATCACAAGGTGAAATAGGACAAGACTTACCAATTTCTTACGCCAGCAAATCTTTGCAGAAACATGACATAAACAAACCAATCATAGAAAAAGAACTATTGGCAATCCATTGGGGTATGAATTTTTTCAAACCATATTTGTATGGGAGAGAGTTCATAGTAGTCACGGACCATCGACCACTTATTTCATTGTTCTCTCACAAAAATCCTTCATCAAAGATGACCAGGATAAGACTTGATTTATCAGACTATAATTTTTCAATTGTTTACAAGAAAGGAAAGATGAATACAAATGCTGACGCACTCTCGAGGATAGAAATTGACTCTGACATACTTAGACAAATGATACCACAAGAACATGACGAAAAACAAAAAAGAGTTCTAATAACAACTAGAGCCATGAAAAATAAAGAAAATGAGGCAAATAAAATAGAGGAATTGAATAATGAGGATATCGATAAGTTAAAAAATAGACGGCCGAAAAATAGATTGGAGGATTGCACATCCCAGAGGTCTGATCAACTTCATATATGGGAATGTACATCCATCAATGATATTAAAAACATGAAAAAATTGCAATTTAATGAAATACAGTATAAAGAAAACTTAAGTATATACACGGAAAATAATATTGTGCACATAGGTCGGGATGATAATTCAACGAAACAAGTTTCGAATATGAAAAAATCTCGTACCCACTACAATGAAAATGATAAGCTAGCAAGACTCAGTGATAAATCAGCGAATCTAGGTTCGATACTGAAGAAACTGATTTCTAAAATGAATATAGAAAGTACAAGAGAATTAGCACTTTCAAGTCAAGATAAAATATTTAATTTGTATACAAAGGAAGAATTTAAAAAAGCATATGCACAAATAATAATCAACAACAAAAATCCTCAACTAAGAATATTGATATTTAAGCCTCCAATAAGAATAAAAGACGACATAATCAAATACAAACTGATTGACGAATTTCACAGTTCCTTGAGTTCCGGACACTTAGGAATTAGAAAAACAATCATTAAGTTAAAACAGAAATATATTTGGAAAAATATGACCAAAATGGTAAAACAATTTGTATCATACTGTGACAAATGCAATAGAAACAAACAGACAAAACACATTAAGGAACCACTCATACAAACATCTACACCCAACAACAGTTTTGAAGTAATTTCAATCGACACTGTAGGTCCACTACGCATATCAAACAATTACCGCTACATACTAACGATGCAATGCGAACTGACAAAATTTGTCATCGCACATCCAATGCAAACAAAAGACGCTTTGACGACAGCTAAAACACTAGTGGAACAAGTAATTTTGAGATACGGACAATTCAAGGTACTTAAATCAGACAGGGGTACAGAATTTACGAATGAAACAATGCGCAACATATGCGAACTATTACAAATAAAGCAAATTTTCTCAACCCCATACCATCATGAAACATTAGGTGCTATAGAGAGAAACCACAGGGTTCTTAATGAGTTTCTGTTAACGACAGCCAATAATGATGAATGGGACACTTGGATCCCATATTTTACTTTTGCTTACAACACAGCTCCGCACATTGACACTGGCTATACACCATATGAATTAGTATATGGAAAGTTACCATGCTTACCATCAGACACCGCTATGAATGACAACACAGTCATATATAACTATGAAGACTATGTTAAAGAATTACGAGTCAGACTACAATTCGCTCTAAACAGAGCAAAAGAAATTACAAATAAGGTAAAGAAAAAAAGAACATTGAACACTGAATATAGGAACAGCTTAAACATAGAAATAGGTGACCTAGTATTACTAAGAGTAGAAAATAGAAAAAAAAACCAAAGTCCATACAAAGGACCATATAGGGTTATAGGTAAAAATGGAGTAAATACTCTAATAGATTATAACGGACAGACAAAGGAATTCCACAATGACAATTTAAAACCATATAAATCTCTATAATTTTAGAATAACTAATATTTAATTTGACATTTAATTATATATAAATCTTAAGAACACTATATGTATATAATAATAAATAATTTAAGAAAAATTACTATACACAACTTTTATATAAAACAAAATTATACACCATTAAGAGAAATGTCAAAACATAACTTATAATTATGCAATATATTTTTTTTAGAAAAATTAAGTCAAAACATAACTTATAATTATGCAATATTTTCCCCTAATTTTTCTCTTAAGAGTGAGGGTGTGGTGTGCCCTAATACATTTTACCAAATGCATGTGGGGCACCCTAATAAGTGTGCATGAATATGAATTTGACACCCGACTTAAAAATAAAAACAATAATATTAAGGCACATGCATTTAGTAGAGAACATTGATCCATCAAAAATGCAAGATAGACAGTTTGGTGAATTGAGTGACGATTTTGTCGTTTAACTCAATTTACTTAACTAATTTTGATTGGTCAATAATTTTTGAGGGGAATTAGAATAAGAATTTAGGTATAAGAAAATTTTGTATAAAAAGGGGCTCACTGCCCAAAATAAATCAGATTAAAACAAAGAACTTCAAATCGGCATTAACTGCCTTGAGTTTCATTTGCTTAAGAATCTCCTTTTGCCCTCATTAAGTTGAGATCGGCAAAAGCATTAGGGCATATCAAACTGCCCCTTTCAACTTATCACCAGTGGCGTTGATTAGCGCCGGTGAATCTACAACAATACTAAACAGACACACCCGTAACTTTTACAACTTAAAAAGGGTATAACTTTGGAATAGTAAGAGCAAATTCAATTATTTTTTTTTGCAATGACTCAGAATTTATCCACCTTTTTAACTGAATCATTGGTTTTTTAACTTCAATATAAATTTTAAAAGTTACAGAGCATTATTTTTCAAGTTTATGGTAAATTTTCCAAAAAAATGTGATTAAGGGGACCCAAATGAGCAAAAAAATAACCGAAACTTTTAATATCTGCACAGAGAAGTAAAGCTTGAGAAGTTTTCTTTAAAAAAATTGACTTAGTAACAAGGAAAATCGTGCTAATTGGCCGATTAATCACAAAATTCAAAAAAGTCGAGAAAACCCGATTTTCGGGTTAAATTCGATTTTAGCGACCTCTAAACCTCTTCCGAAAAATCTGAAAAAAATCACAAAAATACTTTACCCTATAAGCTCTCAAAAAATGCTGGGGTACCTATAAAAATAAAAAAAAAAATTTTTTTTGGGACACACTAATTAATATACATATGCAGATATATAATTATTTAATGTTAAAAAACATATCGCACTTGATTATAAACAGAGAAGTAACTCAAAATTTAATAATTCTCAGTAGAGCAGAACAATTTTTAATTTTATGAGGCGTATGAAATTTAGTGACAATTTTTCTAAAAATGTATATATAACATAAGTTCCCTAATCTCAATGTTTATAACAAAGCCTTTTATATACTTTCCATTTATATTTATTTCGTTGATTAATTATGTTCTTATATCCTCTGTATATGTATATATATATGTTTTGTAAATACATGATTATCATATAACAAATGACCATGATCGGTAGTGTCTGTTATATAAAATCGCAGCACATCAAAAGATCGCACTTTATTTAAAAAAAAAATGCAATAAACACATTCTTTACAATGTAACCATATTAATAACACAGTACAACAGCCAATCTGGGGGGTGAGAAATTCCAAGTCAGGTTGATGGTACTTGGTCAGTATAGTAAAACCCTCAAAGGGTTTGGCGTTCGTATGTGTCAGTTTTTTTTATGACATTTTAAATTTTTTCCTTATCTTGATGTTTTTTCGCTTAGTTGTAACATTTTGGCAAAAACGTTACAGTCAAAGGTTTTGTTTATAAATTAAAAACATTGCCAAATCATTATCTAAAAAACATTAAATAAATATAGGTACATGCCGACAGGTTATAAAAGAATAATTTAAATATCTCAAGTTCACGCCAAATTATATACCTATTATTTGTCAATTTATTTTTGAAAAATCTTTAAAATTCTTGTGTGTTTTTATATATCAATTCCCCGTGATATTATGCATTTCCTACTTTAAGTACCACTTATCTTTACTATTCTCAAAATTAGAAAAAACTACGCTCATTTCAAAAAAATAATGGAAAATCTTCATCGATTAAATCTTCGTTTGATTTCAACTTTTGAACATGGCCGTTTCTAAAATAAAAATCACAGTTGGCAAATTTTTTCTTAATAAAAATCTTGAAAAATTTCTGGTAGCTGGTTTAAAAACTCATTTTTGGTTTTCGATAAAGTATAAAAAAATCCGTTCATTTGAAATAAATAATGAGAACATCGTAGTGCAAAGTACATATTATTCGAAGTGGTAAATAATTTCCTTCAAATCGAAATACGCAATAAACAACCATGTAAATAAAGACGTTAAAAATTTAAAAAACGTAAATTGCAAGTGCATCGAGGAAAACATATTCAGACGTTTTATTATTTTAGTAACCAAAATTAAAAAAATTTTCACATCCCCACATTGAGAAAATAAATTATAAACATCTGCATGAAACTTAATAAAGATGTTCATGAAACTTTCATTACAATTTTGTATTTGCTTTGTTTGTATTCAGTTAAATGAATAACTACGAAATGAAAGCAACAAACACACGAAATTTAAGAGACCAGTAAGATGCAGTTTTTTTTTTTGTTTACTTAAACAAGAGAATATGAATACTAACAACTCTGAAACAAAACAACCACTGAATAAATGTCGAATAAGTTCATGAAAAAACACACTTATTTTAAAATCAGTATTGCCAGTTGAAAGAAATAAAAAACATTAGAAAAGATAAAAAAAAACCAAAATAACCATGAAGAGTAAAAGCAACAATATAAGGAAGTACATTAATATTAAAATAATAAAAATTTGACTTTGTTTTCAATGTAAATTAATTGTTTTTAATGTAAATTTTTAAACTTCAAAAAAATTTAATTTTATTTTCAAAAACATTTTTCAGCAATGTGTTTTGCTTGGAAGTACAAAAAGAAGTTGTTAGGAAAAAAATTTAAATTTAATTTAAAAAATGTTTTACAAATTACATATATTATTGTAAAGGTAACAAAAGAAAAAATTACATAAATTTACTAAGTGGCAGCATTGCTATTGTTTATTTATATAAAAAAAATGAGATAGAGTGAAAACTGTAAAACAAAAGTCGTTTCATTGAACAAAGCCTTTGTGTTTGCCATATGAAGCGAAATGTGTTTGCTAGTAGCATGAACAAAACAACAGTTTGTTAAGTGGTATGAATTTTATTTGAATACGAACTTCATTGAATAAACATTTCAGTATGTTCATGAATGAAGTTATTCATGCAGCCCTTTAATAAATTACCAATTTTGGTTAGAAATGACCAAAAACGGCTGCTCTGGTTGTCAGGCACAATGCAGCGAATGTCTTAAGGCCGGTATTAACTATCCTACTTAATCGTACGATTCATTCACACGAAAATCTGACTGAATTCTATCCAAAATAAATGTCTGCAAAATCTGCTGTCAATACCACACTATCCAACAAACAAGATGCAAACTCAAATGACTCATCTACTTTACAAGAAAATGCTACTCTGATCGCATATAATCTATCATTTTATGAAAAATTTCAAAAGCATTTGCAAGTCGGACAGACTTGTCAAAAAAATCTGTCACTCAATTCATTTTTAAGCCACACTGTCATACATTATGAGCACACACGATTTTTTTGACATATCGTTTTTACATATTAATGTGCTTGTGCAGCCCTTTAGTATGTACCCAGCCAACATATTGGCAAGCGTTTTGTAAATTAAGATTGCAGCAAGCTTGCATAAATAACAGTTTTGCGAATGTCGTTGACAATTTGCTTGCTAATGCAAGTGTTTTGCGAATGTTTTTGGTATTTTGCTTGCAAATGCAAGTGTTTTGCGAACGTCGTTGACAATTTGCTTGCAAATGCAAGTGTTAAATTTAAGAAAAACGTGTCATTCTCGGCTTTAAAAATTGTGCTAATAAGTTGTGTTAATAAATTGTGTTAAATTGTCGTTAAAGTTGTTAAATTAAGTGCGTTTGATACTTTTAATTATCATTTGCTATTAAAAATGGTAATTATCTACTTATTTAATGTTTGCAGCAAAAAAGAAGAAAAGTGTTGTGCGCAGCAGCACCGAAATTTTTGAGCATCTATGGAACGGTGCGGCTACAAGTTCTGTAAGTACCCAGAGTGAATTTGTCCGGTGACTGTATACTGATGTCGATTTTATTTCTATTTTTAGAAGGCAGATCTAAAAAGAATGTCAACATCCAATTCAAGAAAATTTGTTAGGAAAGCGTGGCAGAAGATCATGACTGACATCGTTGCTGAGAGCTTTTCCTGGCGAGGAACTGCAGATAAGAAGTGCATAAGGGCCTTCACTGTCGCCACTGCCATTCGTCGCAAGTGAAATATGTTAAATAGGTTTCTAGTTACATTTTATATTCATATTTAAATTCTATTGCAGAAATTTTCGCTGAAAATGGAGGAAAGGAAGAGGACTTTGTGTTTGCCTCTAATGGCTAATAAATCAGTAAGTGTTTAAACGCTGGTTTAGTTGAACTAAACTTAAATTTATATGTAGTTTAAACTCAACAGTTGTAAATCAGTGTCCCATGTATTATATGTAGTGTAAAAAGAAACATGTGGCAGCACTACGATAAATGTAGACAAATTCATATGGTTTGTATTGGTAGTTTAAACGCCCAATTTTATGCGTTTAAAGATGGTTTATATGTTTTCTGATTTATAGATTTGTTGGCTTAAACACATTTTAAACCAAAAATAGAGTTTAACTTGCTCTGATTTATTAGCCCTAAGTCATATTTCCAGTACGCAAAAAATCGTATTAAAATTAAAACAACAAAAAAAGTAAACTAAAATACTAAGTATTAATGATTTTTGAAATGAAACAGCAATGAAGTTCCTATTTTTATATTTTAATTTAATATGTTTCTTTAAGAAAAAAAATTTTATATAAAAACATTTTTATATAAAAACATATCCAAAACAAAGTAAATGTTTTAAACGCTACTAATTTCATTGAAAATACGTGTTTTTTAAGCATTTTCAAAACGTGTTTTTTAAGCATTTAGAAAACGTGTAATTACGTTACTTAAAAAACATGTTTTGCAATCGTCTTTTTAACGCTTATAAAGTTGGGTGCTTTTCGATTATAAACCCCTTGCTTTGATGTCTTTTGTAAAGGTCACAGCAGCGTTTTATAAGTGTTTTGCTTACATTTAAACGCTTACAAAACGCTTATTTTTATATGTAAATGCTGGCTGGGTATGTACATATGTACATGCATTTATCTTTGTATGTTAATAAAATTAAACATCTTTCCAATATATATTTGATTAACAAAACAATTAAGTTAAGAATTTTTTGCCCACATGTGTATATTGATAAAAAAAAAAACACTTACTTACCCCTCTACACACTGTTTTGTGGCTGCTGTAATTTGCCGACACTTTAAGGAATTATCTTTTATTATTTTACTCAAATCTTATAGTTGTGAAATAAATTTTTATTTTTAACACCATATATTTAAAACAAAGAAAGGTATTTTGTATTATTTTAACAATTTATTAACAATTTTTGTCCGAGGCCACTCACCGGTTTGTTTTAAATGCACATTCACTTAGTACAATCATTAAACTAAAACTAAATAAAGAAGAAGAAAATGTAACAAAACGGAGCGCTTAGTAATTGTGTTTAAAGTGCATATTTTAAAAATCAGCCTTTAAATATGCTTAAGTATTTTATAATAAACAAATACGGTGTGTATTTTATTAAGCTTTTATAACATTACGCAATGGTTTTTTATTCTTATTTTTTTATGAAACATTGCCATTTAAAGTAACTAAGTTTATTTATGAAAGACGATCTGCTGGGCAGAAGCATTTACTAGTTAAGTCTACCCTGATGTGGTCATTGACCTGGTGTCTTTTTGAAGCCTATTTAAAGGAGTTCTAAAATGCAACCTTGCTTTTCAGCTTTTCCCCTTCACCCTACGGCCACACGTGCAATTTGTGATGTCTTAACACAAGCAATAATGCCGGCAGAATAACTTCGTCAAATTGCCATTGTGTTTTAGGTGGAGAACACGTAAATATCTTACAACATAAGTTTAAAAACAAGCTAAAGACTGGTTGTGTGTTATATTCATAGCGAAGAAAAAGTTTAGCGCTTAAATATAGTATACATCGCTTTTAAAATGAATTTATTTTCGGAAAACTTATTTTGTACTTTATTTTGCGCTTTAATTTTAATTATTTATCGGCCACGCGCGTATTTTTGACAAGTTGTATAAAAAAGTTAATTAAAAGCAACAAAAAAAGCTGTCTGTCAAACTTAAACGTCAGGTTATGTTATAAAATAGCTTTCAAGATAGATTGCTTAACAACGCTGTTAAAACACTAACATGACGAGTCTATACTTAACACTAACATCATATTAGTGTTAATGTTAAGCATTTGATGTCAGTTGTAGACTGGGTGTTATAATTATTCTTTTTCATGTTAGTTCAGTGATGTAAAATGTATATGGTACTGATCACCAAGCCAAATAGTACTTTATTCAACAACCTGTCCGTGAACGCCTGGGTTCAAATCTCAGCGCAGTCAAGAATGAAAAAATTATCAATAAAAATTTAAATTAATTTCATGTTGTAAAATTCCTGTCTTCATAAAAATAATTTAATGAAAATTTAATTCAATGAACTAAAGCCTAATTACAAATATCTAAATTTGGATTAAAAACCATTAACAGTTCAATAAAATAACCACAATACTAATTAAATCAAATCAAAAAATCAATTTAAAATCGTCGAACACGAGGTTGATTTAACATTTTTTGTTAGTGATTTTACTTCATGTTAATCTCACATGAGTATACAATAACTTAGGAACAATATTTTTTCTTTTAATCTAACTTCAATTCATATGAATTAAAATTCCAGTAAAGTTTGAGCAAAACATTGATATTGATATAACACTACGAAGCACGCTGAATTAAAGTTATTTCAAGTTGAAACAACGTGAATTTAATGTCGAATCAATTAATTTTGGGTGTGAAATAACAGTGAGAAGAGGACAACATATATTCTTATTTTAGTGAACACTTTCCCCTGAACTAGAGAGAGAAAAAAAATATTATTATTTATTTTCCTGTTGCTCTTTGTTGTTTTCCCCGATGTTTACAGAGGCACTCACACTTAAAGTCACCTTGAATTTCCTCAAGGCTGTTATACTCTATCCCACAAAGTCTTAAGTATTTTTCGAAAATGCTTCCCTGATCTAATTATTGTTTAAAATTAAAAAAAAAAACAATAACAACTTATCATGACAGATTTGAATTTTTTTTTCAAAATACGTAAGATGTAAAACAGCTATTACAAGCATAAAAAAGAGTACGAAAGCTAAAGTGGGGCAACTGTGGTATTTATGAAAAGAAAAAGTACTGAAAATAGTACCATAGTGCTGAATTTTCCATCACTGTTTTAGGTCCACTTTATAAAGGCGAATTCATGTATACGGCAGTGTGGCCAGGTAATTTTTTTCTTCCCTCCAAAAAAATTGCAAAACCCCCAAAATTTAACATATTTTGAAAAAAAAAATCCCCCTAAATGTAAAAGTTTAGATAATAATTTAATTTTAATTAATTTAACTTAACTAAGTTAAAATTTACGTTCTAATATCTTTACCTAAATAAAGCAAAAATTGACAAATTTTTAATATTTTATTGAAATTCCCTCCAAAATTGTTTTTAAAGTTTCTTGAATATTTTTTAATAATATATCTAAAAACCAAATTATAAACAGCTTAATAAAGGACTGTAACATATGGATGTGTCCGAAGCTTAAAGGCCTAACTCCACAAAATAATAAATAGAGTAAATTAGTGATGCTTCAAAGAGGAAGTTGCCGAATACGCGAAGCGTAGTAATTAATATTATAGTAATATACAAAGGCCTAATTTCTTTATGTATGTTTTCCTATTATCGGCAAGTAGCTTCTGAAAAAAATCAAATAAGATGCAATCCCTATACCGATTTTTATATTTTTTATGGAAAATTGTTTAAATAATAGAAGAACAAAATATTTTTAAAAGAGTTCACAACTAAATAGATAGTAATATAACAGAATTAAAAGTCTTTCGAAAAGTGGAGTTAGGCCTTTTAGCTTTTGCAAGACACATCCATTAGTACATTTATAAATTATATATCTAATCAAAATAGAGTTACAAACATTGGAATCAAGCTTCTTAAAAAATGTCGAGTGCTGCCAAATCATTTTCGTTAACTTTGTATATATTACCGGAATTTTAAAGATTGAGCATTTCTGGTGTTGAATTAATGTTGTGTGTCATATTATTTAATAAATACTTCGCCTTTAAAACGCTTTCTTTTAATGTCTTTTTTAAACGCTTTACTCTGTAAATTTTAAAATGTTGATACTATATTATCTACATTGAGGACAATCTCGAGGAACGTTTAGATATTATATTAAAAAATGGTAATATAGGAATTTTCCCTTCAATTCAAGCAATTTTCAGACGAGTTTAACGGGAATCTAGCGATTTTTGCTCAACCAAAAACAAGTTGTAATATATAGTATTACATAGTTATTATTTTGTACAGACAAATAAATAGCAAAACCCCCTAAAAACACCCTAAATATAAATTTATGCCCCCAAGATTTTCCGCTTATGAATTTGCCCCCTTAATGAAATAAAAACCCTTAAATCTGGGGGGAAACCCCCTAACCAGGCAACTCTGGTATACGGTGGTGTCGATAGTACAACAAGTAACAACACCAAAAGCACAACAACGTATTTTTTCGTTGCTTTCGTTGATCGATATGCAGCGTTGCCAAATGTGCTGATTTATCTGCATTTTGCAGTTTTTCTAGGCATTGAGCAGTTTTTAAGTTTTTTTTTTTTAATTTTTGCAGTGCATTAAAATTTTACTATTTTAAATTTTGATATATTTTTTCTTTTATTTATTTCTTAAGTCATAAACTTACCTAATTTGCTTAACACATACTCGTATAACACTAGCAAGCTTTAAGAGCCAAACAAAAAACACAAACGGCTTGGGAAATACGCACTTTCTATAAATAAATAAACGACCCAAATCTAATTAATCATTTTTCAATATTTCACTAAGGGCTAATAAATCAGAGCAAGTTAAACTCTATTTTTGGTTTAAAATGTGTTTAAGCCAACAAATCTATAAATCAGAAAACATATAAACCATATTTAAACGCATAAAATTGGGCGTTTAAACTACCAATACAAACCATATGAATTTGTCAACATTTATCGTAGTGCTGCCACATGTTACTTTTTACACTACATATAATATATGGGAAACTGATTTACAACTGTTGAGTTTAAACTACATATCAATTTAAGTTTAGTTCAACTAAACCAGCGTTTAAACACTCACTGATTTCTTAGCCATAAGTGTAGCTAAAAATTAACTTCCAGTTTACAATACAGTATTTTTGACAGTTATATCTAATAGTTAAATACATGAAAAATAAGTGGCAAACATAAAAACTGTATAATCATTTTTGTATTTTTATGCTCAAAGGCAAAATTAAAATCCATCAGACCCACAATAAATCTTAAGCGGTGTCAATAGTACGGTAAATACAGATTTTCTTAATTTATGTAAGGAATGCTTGATTCAAGTACGGATTATTCAAGTGCCAAATGCTTTACTTTATCCATATTTAATCCGTGATCCATACTTAAAATAATCCGAAAACTATAATTAAGTTCATCACATTTCGGCTTTTTTTTATATGTTTAAAAAATTGTTGATTTTTAAACAAACAGAAAGTTTAAAATCAAATAAATAATATACCACGAGAAATTTCATTTTTCATATATTTCACTTATTAGTGTAACCAAGTTATATGCAGAAACGCAACATTCTTAAATTTTTTGGTATAACATTTATCTATTTTTTAACCTCTCAAAAGATAAAATCATAAAACCTACATATGTACATATGTAAGTATATGTATGTTTGAACACCAAAATCCCAAATTTCTTTAAATTACCGTATTTTAAATGAAATTACCTTGCTACATTTCGGGGCAACGACCTTACGGTTAACATCACTGTATGTGGTCATTGACCTGCTATCCTTTGCCGTACAAAATTTGTAGCATATTTGTAGGCTTTTATTTTATTATAAAATGCAACCCCGTCTTCAAAACTTGTTTTTGTTTGGTTTTAGTTCTTGTCTATTTCACTTCTACTACTAATCGTTGTTGGCGGCTGAAAATTTTAGAAGTTAAAGAGAACTCAAGAGATCATCAGTTTTGGTTGCAATAATTAAAGAAAAAGTTTATTCTTAAAAAATATTTACGGTTGATAACAGTTTATAAAACCAATATTCTACGAAATTTGGTTTACTAAACATTTTATAAATCAAAAATATTTGTTATGAACAAGTGGGTTATTATTTAAATAAATAAAAAAATAGTGTTAAAAGTAAAAAAAAAATTACATATGTGTATAAAAGGTTTATAAAAGTGATTCCAGTTCTAAAAGAGAGACCTACCTATTAAGGAGGATGCAGTTCTATTTTATAACAGCAACAACAACAATATTAAAGCAGGTAAGTTGAGGGAATGCAATTTTGCAATATGTCTCTTAAATTAAATATTTAGGATATTATCTCTTACAGCTTTTGTGTGATTATACAAAATTTATAACTTTTCGATGGACTCTTGTTGTTTTCTTTCTTGAAACGTCACGAATATTAGTTGTTGTAATATGTCTAATTGTTCGCGTTTGTTGTTTTTTTTTTGTTGCCAAAAGCCTGCCGCAGTCACTATGTCTATACAATTAGTTCGTGCTTTGAAATGTTTTGTTTTTGTGACGACATTGTGTGTGTATTTCGTTGCTAAATATTAAAGAATGTATGCATATGTTTTTATTGTTTTGGGCTAGATGAGGTTGTATATTTTTTTTTGAGCTTGCATCAATCTAGATTCTAGAAATTATTGTTTGCATTTTGCTTAATTTAGTTATTGTGACGGCATTGACTGTGAAAATGGAGAGGTTGTTTTTGGGTTTAGTATTTTGTAACCTCATTGTGTTGTGTTTTTATTTTGTGATCTTTTAGGTTATTTCTGCTTTGGGGCAAGGCCACCGTCAGTAACGTTACGCTCGTATACATATTTTGGTCAATATCTTTAAAAAATACAAATATTTCTTCCAAGGTGAGAGCGGCATATGAAAGTTCTCGTCATAACTGTTGTTTCATACGCAGACAATTTTACTGTATCTCGTTTTGTTGTGAAGTTATGACCATTTTAAGCCGTCAGTAACGTCACCGGATTTTGGAAGTGTGTTTGGAGGTTACTGAACGTTTGTGTAAAAATTAGCGAATTGAAAATAGTTCATGTTTATTATTGCCCAGAATGTTAAAAAGGAAGGATGAAAGATGATTTTTATCCGAAAGGTGGGCTTAATAATTTATGTTTTAATCACGTAAATGACATAAAAGCAGTGTCAGTAACGTGACGCAAAATGTCAGTAACGTCACACGTACGAATTTCGTTAAGATTTTCGGGGGTTTTTTTTTGTGGTTTTATAGAGGGACCCTAAACGGCCAAAAATCATAGTAGAGGAGTTTTAAGATGCAACTCTGGGGAGGTATTAAGACAAAACCACTTTTCGCACTAATCTCATAAAAAAAATTGTAGTAAATCGGGCTTGCCCTTTAGAGCTGATTTTTGTATGATAGAGTAACGAAAAATGTCGAATTGACTTCTGTTTTTCTTTTTTTTGCGAAATATTTGTGAAATTTCTTCATAAATGGTGATAAAAATTTTGTGTCAGCATTTTGAATTAAAGCCAGGACACTCTGTAAAATGAAAACACATTATTATTGGAAAATAAAAAAGTCTTTCACAGCTTTTCCTAATGTTTGAGAGCACCTGATTGTTTTAATTGCTGTCGATATTTTTTGCTTCTTTCGCGGCCAGCAGCACGGCGCATAGAAATCGCCTTTCCCAATTCACTTATTGGCATTAGTTTTTCTTCCTCTTTTCTGTTACCCCTCAATTTCATACTCGTCATATTTGTTGCTTTCTTTTAGCTTTTCAACATAAAGCTTGTCTCTTTGTGCACCAGGAATCGGAGTCTAGCAATTAAATACCAAATTATTAAGCAAAAAAGTAGAAAAAAAAATTTAAAAAAAACCGTCAGTAACGTCACGCAATCTTTTTTTGCAAAAATACCGTGCTATATGCAAATAATGCTTCATTTAAGCATTGATTATGAAAGTACTTCAAAAATACTCAAAAAAAAAATCAGATCATCCATCCTCTTTTATAATTAGTTAATGCATAAAAATACATTTTATAAAAATTTGTCAGTAACGTCACCATTTATTTTCGGCTGATTACTTAAAGCCCTAATTGGGCCAAAAGCCAATCTTTGTACACAAATTTGTTTGCTTATCAATAGTTTGATTTATATTCTATCCAAAAAAGTAATCATCTGCCTAAAGTACAAAAAAATAAAAATAAAATTTACCTTTTTCGCCGACATTGCTTTGTTTTTCAACTACGCCTTGCACGTGCCTGTTGTGAAAAGAATGTAAAATGTCTAAGCAGACAAAAGTTTTGCACTGGCATATAGTGCTGCAATATTCTATACATATTTGACATTTCAAATGAAAAAAAAAATTTGGGCTTTGTGACACAAAAAAAAAAGCTATATGGTTTCATTCTTCGTGGCCTTGCCCTTTGGTTTTATGTACATATGTATTTCCTAGTGTTCTAGAAATCAAGAAATTATTGTAAAAATAATTGGTACTAAATTAAGTAGAAGCCAAAATTTATCTGTTTCTCTTTTTTCTCAAAGGCAGACAAAAATGTAGACACTTGATTGACAGTGGAAATTATAGGTAAAACTTCGTAGATATTTTTTTAAAGTGTACCAGAAAAGGATGAATTGTACCAGTGTACCGATGAAGTTTCGATTGTGGCAAATGTGGTAAAATTGTCAAGTCCCATAAATATTGTACCGCAAATCCCATCAGTGGCCATAGCTGCCAGATTTGACGATTTGTCGTCATTTTGACGATTTTTAGGTACAAAAATGGTCTATTGACGATAGGACGATGTATACCCTAAATTTGACGATTTTTCAAATGACAAATTTTGTTCAAATTTACAAATGTTTTTTATATAATTTCATATTTTATTTCAGCTTCTAATACTAGCATATTCGCAAATAAAAATTATTTGCGATTAACTTAATAATCAATTTTCTTACAGAAAACTCTTATTTTTATGTGATGCCAGATGGAAAATTTGATCATTTGGTAGCACTGTATTTAGATATGTAACCTTTTTATTTTTTTAAATGAAAAATTAAAAAAAATCAAAAATTAATGAGTATTTGTATGTATACCTCAAGGTGAATTCAACTACAGGTGGTGTCGAAACGCCATCTAATTTTGACAGTTCGAGCTACTTTGTTTTGATTTGTTAGTGTTTTGTTAGGAATGGTTGACATTTTGGACAGTAAACACTAACAATGCAATGCAAAAAACCCTGTGTTGTTTCTGTTGTTTTTGGATTGTTGTAGTAGGTATCGACACCACCTGTAGTTGAATTCGCCTTGGTATACCTATTGTATTTGCACAATTTTGAGTTAATTTTATTTTTGTTGTCATTTGGATGTGCCACATCGAAAAAAAACTTAAAACGGTTAAAAGTGTGGCAATGTTTAATATCTTTTTTGAAAATAATGTCGTTAATCAGGAATTGTTTTCGTGAGTTAGCTATACGCAAATAAAAATTTAATTCATTGTTTATGCGGCAATTTTCTCTACTTGCAATATATGTATGTATTTATTTGCGAATAAGTCGTGCGTATAAACGTAGTATAAGATAATTTGATTTATGTGCGATATTTGATTGGCAATAATTTTCATGTCTTAGCACGATGAATATTTTTAAGAGTCAGTTAGTACCGCTTTATTACAGGCATTTTACAAAACTTATTAAAAGTTAGTGGTTATTTACAACGATTTTCGGCCAATTTTATCTGGTAGCCAGTGCTGCCACGACTTATAAAATTTTTACAACCAAAATTTTTGAAAAAGTTACAAAATGTGAAAAAATATAACCAAATTAGAAAAGCTTTTTGTCAATTGAGAAAAACATTAAAATTTATTTTAAGTTCCAATGTAAAACAAAGGTTATACTTTATAGGAAAATATTAATTACGAATTATGAAAACCAAACAAGAAATATAATTCTTGTACAATTTAAACATAAGTATCACGAAAAACTTATAGGTATTAAAAGTTTTTATTTATTTGAGACCTTTTTCATTAGATATATTTTTATTTTTTAAGACTAAACCCGTCAAATTTTCATACAAAATGTCCTTCAAAATAAACGAAATTTGTACTTCACAGTTATATGTAAATAACAAAAAAGGAAAAAATTAAACTGTCAGTGGCAGGGTTGTGAAATGTGGTAATTTTTAAATTCTTTTGACGATGAACATTTACCTTAAGCGATATGGCGATTGTTTTGGCGAAGTTGGATACTGTTGACGATATGCGAAATGCATTTTTTGTGAATATTTTCCAATTTACATACATATATCTAAAATATTATTTAAATGGGTATAACTTGTTTCTTTTGTCTGTAAGTTGTATTTTAAAATTATAATTGTTATTGTTACTGTTTCAAAATTGTTCTATTCGAAATATTTTGTGAATCATTGTTTTTTTTTTATTATGACGTATATATTCAAATTCGTATTTCAAAACGTAAATGTATATGACTGACAGTCAACGTTTTTTTTTTTTGTTATGAAATAAAAATATTGCCAAATCATTATCTAAAAAACATTTAATAAATATACATATCGAGAAGTTATAAAAAGTAAAAATTCAAATTTCTTAAATTCACTCCATTTTCTTACCCTAAATTTCATAAGTTCTAAAATTATAGATTATATATATATAAATTTATTTTGAAAAATCATTAAAATTGCTATGTGTATTTCAATATATTAAAATATACTAATGGAAATAATGAAAATCTAGAACATTTTACTTATATTCAAATTTTTAGAAACACATCAATAAAACTTTATTTGATTTCAATTTCAGAACATGACAGTTTATAATTTAAAATCAAATTTGGCAATTTCTTTCTTAAAAAAAATATCTGGAAGCTGTTTTGAAAGGGATTGTTTGCTTACGATAAAGTATAAAAAACTTCCTTTCATTTGAATCAAATAATGAGAAAATCGTAGTGCAAAGTACACATTTTTCGATGTCGTTTATAATTTCTTTCGAATTGACCCCCCATGTAAATAAAAAGGTTAAAAATTTAAAAAATCTAAATTGAAAGTGTATCAAGAAATATATATTCATACGTATTTTATATATTAGAAAAAAAGTAACCAAAATGAAAAAAATATTCACATCTCCACATTGAGAATAAAAATAACCAATTTTGGTTAGAAATAACCAAAAACGGCAGCTCTGCTCCTGTCTCTTACATTCCCAGCGGGAGAAATCTGCGGTTGCGAGGCCTATTACGAGGCCTAATTAACATAAATATTTTGCTATGAAGACTTTAGAGCAATTAATAATAATACAATTATCGAAAAATTTTGAGATATGGACAGACACAATCAGTTATTATTTAAATAAATTTAATTTGGAACCTGCATTTTGCAGAAACTTTGCTTATTTGTTGGAAAAAATTGAGCACTTGACAATATTTGAAGTCTTTTTACAACCTTATACAATTCTTTCCAATATTTTTAATTTTGTGCTCAACAAACCTTTGCGAATGCCAACAATGAAAATTCATTTGCACATACTAATGCAAATAATAACCCCATTAAGTTTTAAAATGTTCTATAATTATTAACCACCATTATAAAAAGAGAAGATTTTACTAGCCTATAAAAATATACTCATATAAAACATAAGAGACATTGAAAATCATTAAATGCATTTTTTATCATAAAATATTTTTTATATGGCATCATTTATCTTTTTTTTAATAAACTCATCCGCTTGCATGCTCGTTATCGCCGTCTACAACACTACTTAATAAAATTCAAATTTGAAGTTTTCAGAAGCTCAATAAACACAACATCAAGGCGAATTCATCACAGTTATTCTTGATACTACAACAAGGCGAATTCAACTACAGGTGGTGTCGATACTACAACAATCCAAAAACAACAGAAACAACACAGGGTTTTTTGCATTGCATTGTTAGTGTTTACTGTCCAAAATGTCAACCATTCCTAACAAAACACTAACAAATCAAAACAAAGTAGCTCGAACTGTCAAAATCAGATGGCGTTTCGACACCACTTGTAGTTGAAATCGCCTTGTACTACAACAAGTACACCTCGTACAAAAACCACAAGCAATTTGTTTTTTTTAAATCATTGTACAAAACAGAAATAAAACAAAACAGACACAAAGATAATAAATAATAAATATATTATTTCTGTTTAGAGGCCTCAAAACAGGCCGTGCGATATTTCCCGCTAAATGAGAGTGTTTTGCAGTAAGCAATTATATTTTACGCTCGCAAAATAAAAGAGCGTAAGCGCACATGTGAGTTTTGCTTACACAATTGTGTATGACGCTGACATTCCTGTTCTATACTATGCCCCCAAGGCAAGTGAAATTTTATTCACCTCAACAATGTCAAAATTTTACATCCATGAATACTTTGCTACAGTTTCACACACACCCTTAGAAATGTAATATGTGTAAGAAAAAATTTGTTTTTTAATTCATGGTCTTTATTTAATTTAACCGCATTTAATAATAGAAAAATAGAAACTTCATATGAATGTCTTGAAATATTTTTTTAATTTGAAAACAATTGTTTGACTTACTGCAAATATACAAATTAAACCCTTTGATATTAAGAATCTGTTGAAGAAACTTTTATTGCGACCTATAATAGTAGTATGTTATAATACTCCTCAACCACATTCTAAAGTCATTTTAAGCAATTTCCCGTTCATTATCCAAAAACTGAATGCTCTTAATGGAGCATAACAAAAAGGAGTCGGGAAATTTTTATGGTTACACTTAATATTATAATAAGTACCCCTAAGAAGCACTTTAAGTTTTACCTCAATATTTGAATTACAGCTCTAATATCGTTTACAGATAGATATTTCAAACAGAAAAGCCACCTGTTAACCAGAATTAAAAAATAGTTTTTTTTTGGATTCGCTGCAAAAACAATTGTGCGCATCTAAAAAAAATCTAACATGTATTAAAATATGCTTCAAAAGCGTGATACATGCGGTATAAACTTTAAAAATGCTGTAAAAATGCTCTTTTAACTGAATTATCCACTATAATCCTGCAAAGGGCAAAGCAGGGAAAAATATGCACTTACTAATCGATGCCAAAATTCATAAAAAGCTTTGAAAAGGATATATAAGAAACACGTCCAATTGCATATTAACAGTTTGCCTGGTTATGAATAACCGCTTATTTTTTCGACTTTTTATAACTTCATACTTTAGGTATAAAAATAATGACTTACTTTTCAAGTACCATTTAGTTAGATGTGAATGCGTTAATTTTTAGACATCCATTGCAAGATTCTTGGGTTCGTTTAGTAGAATTGTTAGTAGTAATTTTGCTTTTTTTCTTACTACTAAACATTAACCAATTTTGCTAATTTTTACTGCCAGGATATTTCCAGGTTGTCTTACACAGTACAACATTTTTCAGTTAATTGATTGCCAACTCAATTCTGTGAACTGTATGTGAAATTAGACCCAAAAAGAAGAATTTCTGCATCATTCGTTTTGTCTTCTTACCTGCGATTTGAAGTTAGTATCGATTTGAAGTTAGTACTATCGTATAGGGGAATTTATCACGTTTTAGGCCCTGTTGTTTGACATAGCTCGACAACCACTAGCCCAATTTAGTTGAAATAAATTTTAAAAAATTAAGAATTACAATTCCCTTAATCTGTTCATATATTGTTTTCCTATACAAGTAACACTTTCGAAGTTAAAAATGAATGTATGAAGGGAAAAAATTATTTTTTGCCTAAAAATTTAATTTTTTTTTTTTAAAATACATAAAAAATGCAAAATGGAAAACAGTTTCAAGTCTAGTTATTTTTTCGCAAAGTCACATAACCTATGAGCAAAATGAGACAAAGATCATAAAAATCGATGCACGCGTTTCGCTTTTATTCGCAATTGAGTAAATGTATGAATTTCAGAAATTTGCTCGAGATATGCACAACATTATTTGGAGAAAACATTGACACCTTTTTCATGATTCTGAGAATTAAAAAAAAAAGGAATAAACAAAAGGTTATTTGATTTTTATGATTGCGGTAATAAATGTACGTGGACAATTAAACGGAAAGTGGACCTTTTTATTATTTGGGTTTTTCCGGTGGCTACCTATATGATTTTTTTACAGAAATTGCACCCACATTTAAGGGTGGTCATTATTTGGAAAGTTTTGCACAGTTTGAAACGTACAAGTGCTGAATCAGGTATATAGCCAGCCGCCCTTAAAATATGCGCCCATTTATAAGTACCTGGCAGTAAAATATTCAAAAATACGTAGTATTTATAGGTGTGCATTGATCGATTTTTGGCATTCAGCCAGTGCCGACGAACGCGAACAGTAAAAGTGATTTTTCTCCAGTTTTTTAAAAGTGAATAACAACAAAACATAAAATATATCAATATGGAAAACAACAAGTGCCCATATTTGGATGAATATTGTTACGTTTGTGGTCATATCGTCCGAAAAATACAGAAAAAAGATCGAAAAAATTTGTTTACTGAGCAATTCAAAACCGCGTATTGTAATTATTTCGATGAAGCAGATTTAAGTGGTGCAAATTTTACGCCGAACACAGTGTGCAACAGTTGTTATACTACCCTTCTAAAATGGATTCACGGAAAAAGTAGAAAGTTATCTTTTATGAAGCCAGTAATTTGGGTGGAAGACACAACTGGACATGATGAATCCAGGTGCTATGCATGCATAAATTTTCGTCCTGGATTAAACAGACAACAATTGAAAACAAAAGTATACACTGCTGCATTTACTGCCACACTTCCAGTGCAACGCCCTGCTGATACCGATGCACCTAAACCTCCGAGTGCGGATACTGTGTCCCTGCTAGCCGAAACCGTTTTCACCAATCCGACCGATTTGGATGATGCTGATTGGATACCCGATATTGAAAATAGTGCACCACAACCGCTACCACAAATCGAAATGGATTACATTGTGGCCAAGCTGGGACTATCACAACACGACTCCGAATGGCCGACATCATTTTTGAAGAGAAGAAAACTCACACAGCAAAATGTCAGCGCAACATCATACCGACAACGCCAAGCTGATTTTCAGAAATTTTATTCCGTTGACGAAGCAAATATGTTCACGTACTGCCATGATATCCCAGGCTTAGTGAAAAAATTGGGAATGGATTATATCGCTGGCGACTGGCGTTTATTCATCGATG
This sequence comes from Pollenia amentaria, assembly GCA_943735925.1. NCBI lineage: Eukaryota > Metazoa > Arthropoda > Insecta > Diptera > Polleniidae > Pollenia > Pollenia amentaria. Next base: position 179,533,779 of record OX031008.1, read on the forward strand.
GTTCAGTTACTAGTTTGAAGGCTGTGCTGCTGCACAAAAAAAATAAAAAACCATGCATTCCATTGGGATTCAGCACAACTATGAAGGAAACGTATGAAGTATTGGGCGAAATTTTGAAGAAAATCAAATACGATGAACACAAATGGAACATTTGTTGCGATCTGAAGGTGGTCAACATACTACAATATTTCAATATTGTCATATCTAAATTTGTTAATTTCTATACATTCGCATTACCAATAATTTTTTCGTTTTTCTTATGTATTTAAAACAGGTATTCTCAAGGGACCTGATATTCGGAAATTGATCAAAAGTGATTCTTTCACACATTTGCTTTCAGAGCATCACGACCACCAACATGCATGGAACGCATTGAAAGAAGTAATAGAAGGCGTTCTAGGAAAGAACCGTGTCCAGCGAGAAGAGATACAGCAACGAGTGGACAGGTTGCTGTTTTATTTCGAAAAAATCGGTGCATCCATGACGCTGAAATTGCATTTCTTGCACCACCACCTCGATACTTTTTTGGCACAATCACCTCAGGAATCAGACGAACAAGGAGAGAGGTTCCACCAGGTGACCATGCCATTTGAAAAGCGGTTCAAAAGCAAAAAATTGGATGCATTGCTTGCGGAGGTTTGTTGGTGGAGTTCCACAATTATGCAGTTTGAAAAAAGCACCGAAGATGAAGACATTGAAATTGGTGGACACAGTGAAAGAAACACGCCCTTGAATAGTATGTGTATCTCGGATGACGATACAGACTCAGACCATGAATATGAACAACCTACGAAGAAAACAAGATCATCAGAACCACAAGCGTCAACATCTACAAGGATGGATATTGCCAATAATTGAAAAAATGTTCTAAATTTTGTTTTTATGCATATTATAATTGCGTATTAATTGCATATTATTTTATTTTCATTAAGTTTTTATAAATAAAGTTTTTTTTTGCATGATAACTTTTTGAAATTCATACCTTTACTCAATTGCGAATAAAAGCGAAACGCGTGCATCGATTTTTATGATCTTTGTCTCATTTTGCTCATAGGTTATGTGACTTTGCGAAAAAATAACTAGACTTGAAACTGTTTTCCATTTTGCATTTTTTATGTATTTTAAAAAAAAAAAAATTAAATTTTTAGGCAAAAAATAATTTTTTCCCTTCATACATTCATTTTTAACTTCGAAAGTGTTACTTGTATAGGAAAACAATATATGAACAGATTAAGGGAATTGTAATTCTTAATTTTTTAAAATTTATTTCAACTAAATTGGGCTAGTGGTTGTCGAGCTATGTCAAACAACAGGGCCTAAAACGTGATAAATTCCCCTATACGATAGTACTAACTTCAAATCGATACTAACTTCAAATCGCAGGTAAGAAGACAAAACGAATGATGCAGAAATTCTTCTTTTTGGGTCTAATTTCACATACAGTTCACAGAATTGAGTTGGCAAATCATGTGTTGTACTGTGTTAGATGAAAGTGCAAAAATGAAAGTACTTAAGTTAATAAATTATATGAGTACTTCGGAAAGTTAAGGCTTAGGGATAAAAATTAGAGAAATTTGTAGTATTTTGCTCATAGCTCCGCCATTTATGCAACGATCCGGCTGAAATTAAATAGCAAATTTTAACTGAGCATATTTGGCATTAATATAGAACAACCTAGTCCCTATTATATCTGGCGTCTTTGGAAAACCCATTTTAACAGACAGTATGACGATGTAAAAAAAACTTTTTTGCTCATAAGAAATCAGAATATATAAAACTTATTGGGTCTAGTATTTAAATCGTAGAAATAACAAACGGAATGACAAACTTATATATCTACACTTTTTCCACCTGTACTGAAGGGTATAAAAAAAATAAACCCTTTAAAAAAATATTTTAATTAAAAAATAATAGTAATTTAGTATTTACTCATTAGATATCTTTGTTATAGACATAAATATTTTATTTGGCTTATTGCTTAATTTTATTTTTGTGAAAAAATACACATTTAAAACAAATTATGTTAAAAACAACTGCTATTTATATTTGGTTCTCCCGAATCATGTTTACCCTTCACAGCGCTGACAACAGAAGTAATTTTTTATTCCGGGAGGACATTCGTACTGGGACAAGATAAAATAATAAACCTACTAAGACCGTTTTTGATACTAAAGAAATATTGTATATGGAAATTATTTAACCGACCTTATTATTCTCTTGTCGCTATCGTGTCAAAATCCTTATTCCTGGTGCACATTTGTATGGCCACTAGGTGAAATTCAATATTATTGTGTACTTTATTGCTACTGTTATAGTCGTTGTGCTCCCACTTTTTAATAAGATGCACGTTTTAAAGCTGAGGCACACATGCGCGTATTGTACAATGTTGTCAACACATGCCAAGATATTTCTTTTTGGGCAAAATAATTCAAATCTTTTAATTGTATCCAATTTATAGTGTCACCTTCTAATATAATATTCCCACAGGCAATTGTATTGTACAATACCAATTGTGTGGGTACATAAAAATGAAGTTACAGACGGAATGACAACTTTAATATCTATGGTGAAGAGTATACGAAGCAAAAAAAGCTAGCCCGAGCAACAACAGCTGTGTTTATTTTATATAAACAATAACAAATTTTTTTAAAATACGTAGTTCAATTAACCTTGGAAATGGTAATAAAATAAAAAATTTACAGAAAACATATTATTAAAATAATAATATTTCTTAATTATTTGCGCGTTAGATATTTTTGTCTACATTTTTTTATTTGGTTTATTTATATTTTAAATGAATAAAAATTTAAAATGAATATGAGTTCATCAAGTTAGACAAGTTAGGGTGCCATCTTCGGCTCACCTAAAAGCTCAAGCCACAAACATATTCTTAAATGCTATTTTTAATAGGAACACAAAAATGATCGGTATCAAAGATCAGCTTAACCGATCAACTGTTTCCCCCATTCCCCGTTACAAATGTTAACACATCTGCTTTTGGTACGATGGCGGCCTGATAGTTGGGATAAGCTAAGGATAATAAAAATTTTCCTTTGAATACTTTCTCAAATTCCTACGGTTATAAAGAATATATAGACGTTAAATTAAGAGACAGATTTCCAAAAGATTAGTGGTATTTTTTAAATTCGAGTGCTAATATAAAGATGTACATTAGAGCGTACCACTATACAAGCAAAAACAAAGTGCGCCATACTCCCTTAATATATTGCATGGCGGATTCGGAAAAAAAATTTCTTTTTTGACTTTTTAAATTTTACTTTATATCCTTGGCATTTATAGTCGGGCTTAAAGTATGATATATCAAAATTGTTGCCTTGAGATGATTGGTTTGCCACAGTAAAGTGTTATAAAACTAAAAATAGCACTATCAGATTCCGTGAAGATCGGTTCACAAATTAACACACTATCCGAAAACACTGTGGTTCCCCTAATACCGTAACGAATAACGCTATTTTATTGCAGTTTAGTCTGTTACATTGGCCTTCTTTATATAAAACTTGATATATCATACTTTACGACCGGACTATAAATGTCAAAGATATAAAGAAAAATTTATTATTTATTTATTTATTAAAAAATTATATAATACAATAAATGTGATTATTTAATATAAAAACTGGAGTATGAGCAGCTGGGCCTTCAACTAAAAGAACCATTTAAAAATGCGGTTTCGAAACCGCCTAACAAAAATACTTTATATTAGGGCATGTGTGCGGGGTTTTTTGACGTGTGGTCTAATTAGGCCTACCAGACGGTTCTATTTTTTCCTGATCTACAAGAATTTTCAGTGCTATTTAAGAATTAAGAACAAATATGTGTTGTCAAGATTTTTTAAAGCCTAACAAAAAAATACGCTAATTGTTTTTTAATTTGTTTACAATTTTCCTAACACGGAGCTGTGCAAAAAGCAAATAAATATTTTGTAGTTTTATTTTAGTGTATTTGTTTAAAAATATATCAAATCTACTTTTCTTTATTCAGCGCTAATAATTTGACAACACTGATTTCCCTCTATGTATCAACACTTGTTTTCCCTCTATGCTTAGCACTGATAATACTTCTTGAATCGGAACCTTTTTTTGTAACAAGCGGGGCACCCTGAACCCAGGGGCTAGGCTTAATCCAGTGGTGCAAATCAATTTTTAAGGTTAGCTCTTATTTTAAAAATAATAAAGATTGAATATTATAGTTTAACGCACCTAAACATGCAATTTTTCAGTTTTTACAAATTTATTAAATTTATATCGATTACATAAATATGTCACAAACACAAACTCATAAGCAGGCACAACGCAAAATTCAAAAAGTGTTTCGGCAGAAAACTGGATTCAAAAACATGATTGCAATTTCAATCAAATTGAGTTACAGATATGTTAAAGATGACAATTTAAAGAATACAGTGACGTAAACGAAATTTTCTTGGTCGCTACAGATATGATTTTTAAGAAGGTTTATGAAAAAAAAAGCGATTTTGATAAATTTTGAGTTGTGCCTGCGATATTATAAATGAAAAATTAGGTTTACCCGCCGGGTACCCCGCCTGTTATATTTTTTATATTTTTTTAAATAGCGTAATTAAAAACTCAGAAGAAATGCGTACAGAAATGTTTGGTAAAATAGACAGTTTATTTGCTTTCATTTTTTGTTTTTAACTAGTTTTAACAATTGTGTTATTTTTATTAAAGATTACTTTTGGGAAATTTTTAATAGTCAAGAACTCTTTTCAAATTTAACCCTAACCGTACTGACAGCATTTTTAAACGTATACTCCTGATAAGGGTACCTGGGTACCCGTATGTAATTTAAAGCATTTTGTATAGAAAAAAGTAAAGATACCACTAGTTTTCAATTTGTATTTTAGTTAGAATTAAACAATTTTTATATCAAGCTTTGTACTGTTATCATGCATAAAATAAACCTCAGGAAACTAATTTTTGAAGCATCGTGGGGCAAATATTTTGCAGTGCGTGTGACACATTGGCCGTTTATAGCACAGCCATCACATATTTTGTTAAATTAAATATTGGAACTGATAATTTTATTACGTTACTCCCTTTAGCCAATCGGCTTCAAATGAGACGAATAACACCCCAGCTAGCTGACAATAACAGCAATGATACCGTACAGTAAAAAAAGTAAAAAATCTATTTTCTACAGATGTAGACGTTACGGTTAAGTTATATCTAACTATAACTGCAATCCTTTCAATTGATTTACATACAACAAAATAAAGCAGCGGACTTGCAACGTTTCTATTACTGTCAGCTAACTGGGGCTTAAGTATGTCGGTACCCTTCGTCACAGCAAAGCTTATATTCCGAAAGAGCTACGCCCAAACGCAACGTATGATGTAGAAACGTCACGAAATGATTTCAGTAGGAGCGGGACTTTTGTCCGTTGTAACGAAGAAGAACAAAAGTGTTTATTTTTGGTCGATAATGCACTATTCTCGAGGGGAGCCAGCTTTTAACAATAAGGAAGAAATAAATGATTAATACTATAACTCAAAAGACGGTGTAGATGTTATGCATCAAATGATATCGAAATATAGCACTAAGCGTAAAACAAGTAGCTGGCCCTTGACCCTTTTTTAGATGTGGCTGCTGTAGGTGCATATTGTATTTTCTCTAGCCACAATCCAAGTGCCTAAATAGCTCAAAGCTCCCATCGTTGTTTTTGACATCACTTGGTGTGGAATTAGCAACTTAAACCATGAAAAAAATGGCCAATGACAATCGTGTAATACGATACGCTAACGTCCAATCATCTCTCTAATTAATGACAAATGAAACCATCCCTAAGGAGGTTTCTCTTTCTTAATTCTAAATAAAAAAACAAAATAAAAAAATACTCTTACTATTTACCTTTTCTATACAGAAAGCTTTTACTTGTATACGGGTACCCAGGTACCCTTGTCAGGAGGGTAAGGAATATTTGACTTTCGGTGTCTCCACAGTCAACCCAATCAAATCAGGAAAACTTAAAATTATAAAAATCTTTAAAAAATGATTACCTGAAGAAACTTGCGGAATCTTAACTTTGTATCATTCATTGTTTAAAAGAAATTTTACTTTAAAGTTTGTCCGGGTACCAGGGTACCCGTTTCAGGAGGGTTAGGGTTAAAATTGTTTTGTGAATAATTTTGCAAATTTGAATCTGGGATGCCTAGGTCTAATGTACATAGATATGTGCATATGTCAATTATTATTTTGCTACTTCCTTATTTTACCAATCGAATCTAGAATAAGTAAGAAATCATGGTTGGCCATTCCCGACCATGCTATAATTTAACACAGCCACCATTCCGACAACTTCCCATAATAACACTTGCTAAGTCCCCTTTTAGACAAGCAAAGTTTACTTTGACAAAGTCTGTTGAATTCTCTTTTAAACTTTGTTTGGTGCTCAGTAGGGAGATCGATTATTCGGCTTTTTTCAATAACCGGTTTTCGAATATTACGAATAGTTGCTATATTAAAAAAACCCGGTTTTCGGTTAAGCAATTTTAAAATAACCGGTTAACCGGTTTTAATTCGAATACTAAAAAACACAAAAATCAAATAAGTTTTTAAATAAAACGTTAATTTGAATAAAAACAAAACAATTTGCAAAGGTAAGGAACCAAAAAAATACATAGATATGACTTAGATCAGACCTAACAAATCTTTTACCATAACATCGAAGAAAAGTGGGACCAGTAAATTGATCAATCTAGCTAAATTTTCAACAATTTTTTATTGATTTACTAAACTTTATTTGTAAGAAGATATTTGTATAATGTAATTTAGAAACTGTTGAATGATATTTGTTCTAGAAAAACGTTTTGCAAAGCAAATAAATTATAAGAATTTTATTGAAATATTCTCTCAAATTTATTTTGAATGAGTTTTAATTTGTTGGTGGTTAAGCTATCTATATAAATCAACCATATTTTTCAAAAGTTGCAAACAAAATCTCTTAGCCAGGATTATCTATTTCAAACTATGTTTCAGCATTATAAAAACGAATAGTGAACTAAACATTCTTTTTGTGTAAAATATTTGTCAATTAGTCGACTACAATTTAAAACATTCCATGACATTGTTTGATTTCTTCAATTTTGTTTTTTAGTTCTTGGTGTTTTAATAAATAAAACTGATTCCACCGTAATGTTGTAGTTTTCAGCATGAAGAGATGCTAGAGCTACTTAAGAGTTTTTAGTGCCTTAACGGGCATTTCGTCCTCGGCAACACAACGGGCTAATATTTTACCGAATGATTAAATTTTTGCAGGGTATTTTAGTAAAGTATTATTTGTCGTCTCCTTAGAACTACTTCAATGGAGTTAAAGTTTCATTTGGATCACATTAATGTCAAGTATGTATACTAGAGCGACTCAAAAAAAAAAGTGATTTTGTTACCCCACTGAAAATAAAGGTTGATATGTATTATGATGAATCCCAAAATATTTTGGTTCTAGCGTTGACCATCCGTGAGCTGGACCATTTTTAAAAAAGGTCTTTTTTCAGTTTATCGTATTATTTTGTACTTTGCTCCAAGACGACATAAATAAAATTTGGTATCATCGAAAAGAGTTTTTGAAGCAGCATCCAATGGTATATAAAACATTTTATAAATATTATTTAAAGTTTATAAAAAACATACTACTTTAAGAAACCATATCATTTATACAATAATACTTATTAGTTATTTACTCATTAGATATTTTTTTATATAAATATTTTATTGTCGTTTATTGGCTTAAGGTCATAAATAGTTATAAATAAAATATTTAATTTTTTTATTTTTCATCCGATATTTCGATCATACATCGATGGTCATATTCAGGGGATTTAAAACACTGTAAAATTAAAAAAAAAAACTACAAACAAGTTGATACGTCCTAACAGCTTAACATGTTTTCATCAACTGATATTGTCCTATCGATTGTGCTTTACCGACTTTTGGCATGACCATCGATGTGTGGTCGAAATATCGGATGAAAAATAAAAAGCAAAATTAATATACAAGAAATTGAAAAAATATTGAGCAAATAGTTGGCTATTTTCTACAAAAAATTTAGATTTGCTTTTAATCAAGTTATGAGATATCATTAATCGTTGAGTATAAGACAGGATGTCCCACCATTAGTTTTAAAATTTTTACATACTCCAGTCTTAGAGTTCATTAATTTTAGCAATCTGGTCCACTTTTATAGGTCTTATAGGTTGCATACTACTATTAATTGATTTTTGTAGATCAAAGAGGAATATACACTTAAAGATACCGAAATTATCTGCCATATTGGGGCGTTCTTTTTGTGTAAGTGTTTCACGATCTTATAATAAGTTACCTTACTTTCTCAGAACTTTTTATGTTTCTTGAACTTTCAGGAAATCATTCTTCTATATGCTCTAAAAATTCCTTTTTCCCTATAAGAAAAAATTTCCCTACACTACGTTAGAAATTTATTGTTTTCAGCAATAGGTACATAATTTGTTAACATTCTGCAAATATTTTAATTAAAGCAATTATTAACAAGAAAAAAATATGTACATACATAAGTACATATCTAATATTTTTTAGCAAACTCGGCACCAAACAAAAGGGAAGGCTCTGTAGAGTTTGAAAAAAAATATTTACTTCAGTTTCCCTGAACAAAATATAACAAATTTTATTTAAAAAATATATCCTTAAAAGAGTCCTTGAAAATTTTTTATAGATTGTTTAACTTGTTTCTCTTAGGTTAGAAGATGTGATTGTTTTTTTTTCTCGGAACAAAATTATTTTCTATGTAGAAATTTCCTGCTTGTTCAACGATTTTGAACGTTACCGTTCGCATAGAAAATATCTATGAAAAACACGCAGTTTTAAAAATATTTTTTATATAAAATTTTATTTATTGTATCTATTTTAGTTTAGGAGATAAGTGGTAAGCCAATTTACATGTGCTTACCCTTCTTTTTATCCCGTTAACATTCGAGTTTCCAAAATTCCCACCTTAATGGATCGATTTGGTGCGAGAACAACCCCCGGTCCAAATGTCAACTTTTTAGCTTCAGGCGTTTATATGTAGATTTGACCGTCTTACCTTTCATTTTTTTTCGAAATTCCTTCATGAACATCGATTTTCTTTATCTACTGTAAAAACCAAGAATTTTGGTGTATAACACTTAAATAGTGATGAACGGGAAGTGGTCTCTCAAATCGTTTTTTCCAAAAAATTAAAAAATCTTGATTTAGTAATTTGCCTCAAACTCAAGCAGTTCTGAATGTATTTAAACATCATTACATGCATTAGAAAGCTTATTAACTTTCCTAAATGTTTCTTAAAGCAAAATTGCCATTTTGTTTGATTGTTTTTTATTTCTACATTCTATTTACAAACTTTAAATTTTTTTTAATTTTTGCTTACCTTTACATATAAAAAAATTAAACGAGGCAAAACTTTTATATTCTGTAAATGCAGTTTTGTAGGAAATTTTGGTGTAAATACAGTAGCATTCTGTTAAGAAAAACTGCAGTTTTAGTTGAAATGAATAAAGTTGTTTATTTCTAAATATAAAAAAAAAATATATATTTTGGTAATAACTTTTTTGTATCTGAACCGATTTTTCCCAGTTTTTTAGCAAATATGTTCTACTAAAAATTTCCGATCTTTTGATATATTAGGCGTATCCATAGGTCATATAACAGCTCTAAATCGAGAGACAGGCAGTTAGTGTGAAATTAAAAGAAACAATAAAAAGTTACAATGGAATTACATGTAATATGTTTGTACATATGTGGATTCCGATAGTTTCGATTTAATTGAGTTTGAACACATTTAATTTGAAAATTGCTTCAGCAAATACCATATACGTCAAACTCAACACTCCATATCTCGAAAACCGTATGAGGTATCGAAAAACTGATTACGTCAAATGAAAGCTCAGTGTCGAAAACCTAAGGAATCTATCTTAACTCAAACCCGCAAACAATCCACATACGACAATTAAATTATCAACCGACGATATGTAAATATGTATTGACATAGGTATATTAAGTTCTTAAATTTGGTAATAATTTCAGCTTAATACGTTCGATACATCGATATATCGATATTTTTAATTAATTCATACGATATATATCGATATATTTTTTCAATTTGCCCATCCCTAGGTGAGTATCAAACAGCAAATCCATCTCAGTCAAGAATAAAAAATGATCAATAATTTTTAATTAATTTCATGTTGTAAAATTCCTTTCTTCATAAAAATGATTAAATGAAAATTAAATTCAATGAACTTTAGCCTGATAAAATATCAAAAATTGGATTAAAAACCATTAACAGTTCAATAAAATAACCACAATATTAATATGCAAAGAATTTTAGATACTCTTTAACAATGGGTTTCATTATTATCTTAGCCCTCAAATTTTTTAATTGGATTTAATGTAAGTAAGTCGCCAATTTTTGGGCCTCTGAGCTATTCTCTTTCTCAACACATTCATTTACATAATAAATTTTCTAATAATGTTCGTAGACTGTTAACTAGCGGAATAACGTCAGGCAATGGAGCAGTGGCCTTGCTAATGGATATTGTAGCCTTTTCGACGTATGTAACTCAAAATTTTCGGCAAAATGATTTTTATTCTCACAAACATCTCATTCAAAATAAGCATACAAATCTCAAAATGTGCAAAATACACAAAAGATTTAGCAATGAGAGAACATTTCATTACTATGATGTAAATTCGCTTTGTAAATTCGCCTAATAGTGAGCATTCAAACTGCCTTCCCTGATCAGTTGTAATCTATATAGGAACGCCATAACGGGAAGCCCAACCATGCAGGGAAGCTGTATCAACTGATTCCACCGCTTTATCCTTAAGCGGTATTGCTTCTGTCCATCTAGTAAATCTTTCAATACAATTCAGAACATACCTGTAGTCTTTCGACAAGAATACTTATATTCTTGAGGACTTTTAACACTGCGTTGAACTTTAGATGATTGGCACGAAGTAACAAAAACTTCTAGTCCAGTTTCGTACACCTTTTGAAATTTATGACAAAAAAAAGAAACTTTTTACAAGTTCTAATTGTTTGCATGCGAAAGACCATGCAAACAATCTAAAAGCGGCCCTCTAAAAGTTGGGATTAAGTAATGTCGAACATTTGGGGAAGACGCATCACAATAAATGTGCCCATCAGTCTCGGGAAACTTAATTCTATTTAATAACAATCCTTAAGGAGACTTTATTAATGATTGCAGTTTTTCTTCGTTCTGCTGTTCTTTTGAAATCAATTCATAATTTAGAGGTGATGGTATTGAGACATCATTAAGGCGGAATAATGCGTCGGCTACTACATTCTATTTTTCAGGGACATACCGAATGCCGATGGTATATTGACCAATAAAGTCCAAATGCCTCAGTTGCCGAGGAGAAGCTTTTTCTGATTTTTGCTAAAATGCTTGTGATAAGTATATACTCTCTTCTCTCCAAAATTACTGAAAATTGTTTAGGGCAGAATGTGCTGCTAAACGCTCTCGGTCATAAGAACAATACTTATCTTGAGCTTTTTTCAAAGATTTTGAGAAAAATGCTTATCTGAAGCATCTAGCCAAACCGATGTGGGAGCATCTATCGATGGATACGACAAAAGGGTGGCCTCTGCAAGTTGTTGTTTGAATTTCTGAAAAGCTCCTTGACGGAAACCAGACCAATTAATCTTTCGATTGTCAATTTTCATGCAACCAGAATATAACTAATGAATAACAGTTTGCTGCAGAAATGACAAAGCTACAGAAAGAAGATTAAGTTAATTAACCCACTTTTCGCTTTTTATTAAATCAAACCCCCAAAAAAAGGAAATACGAAGAATTTGAAAAACGAACGCTGTAAATATTTGAAACATTGAATTTTGTAATAAAATGACTAAAAATCTAATGTTGAGAAAAATAGCGCGGGAGAAGATATTTTTAAGAATGGAAACCCGTAAAAAGCTCTATTCGTTAAAGATTTTTGACAACACTGCTTTTGTGCTGACATGTTTGTTTTTATTGACAGGTCACAACTTTAAATTTTTTTGCTAAACGTTTTGATTTTCTTGAAACTCAGAACTCATATTTAAACGAACAAATGCCTAGTTCAAAACGTGCATTTATCTGCAAGAACAAGTTTACATTTTTGCGTAGCCGTCAAATTGTTCAAGCCAGTTACAATATGCATTTTGGCTGTATTTTAAATTCCATCCGGAAACTATTTTGAAATCTTGGACCCAAATACTTTATGTAATTCATGCAAAACTCGTTTAACTATGTGGACATCGGGAGCAAAGAAAGTATCCATTTCTTAATTTTGTGTTTAAAAATAGGTCTTCAAAATCTTAAGCTAATTAACTATACCTATGTGAGCCTTTGTGAGCCTACGAACCACGAAATTGACTGTTATTTTTGCTAAGACAAGATAAAGTAAAATGAAAGTCATAAGTCTGTTGAATATACAATTGTCAACTCATTTACAAAACCAACTCCTCGTATGCCTGAAGTGCAATATCCCCTTTTTCCAAAGCGAAAGCATGAGTCCGAATTATCTGTTTCAAGTGGTTGAAGAGAAAAAAGAACAATAAAGGCTCTCAAACAAGCTGAACTGAATAGCAGGAAAAATAAAGCAGAGTTATTAGCATCAAAAATGAAGGAACGTAGGCTTGTGAGCTTTCTGGAAAATATCAGGAGCCCAAAATATGAAGACATCATTCGAGATTTGTGAAAAAACTATGAGAAAATTGGTACATTTCTTAACAGGATTTTGCTTTAATTTCTTTTTATACCCTCAGCCAGCACTAGTGGTGAATGAGGCTACACTGAGTTTGTCATTCCGTGTGAATTTTTTTATTAATCATCTCAGACCCCATAAAGTATATAGCCATGTCCGCCTGTCTGTCCGTCCGTCCATCGGTCCGTCTGTTAAAACAAGCTTACTTTCGAAAAACTCCAAAGGAAGGAACAATGTTGATGCCAAATCGTTTCTAGTTATAGTGAGCAGCTTGAAATTGAAATCCAGCAAAATCGGCTTAGTAGGATGGGAACTATGAGTCCAAATGTGGAACCACCACCCTGAAAAATTTATAATTTTGTTACAAAAACTAACGTAATAATACACTGATTGATATACGATTCTGAACAAATTCGTTTTATAGGACTAGAAATTATATGTTTGGTTTCGTGAAGATCGGTCCATACTTTAGCTAGGGCCCATATAAAGCATACTCTCGGAGAACAGCTAAGTAAGCCTAAAGCCGTTACAAATTATGCTTCTATAATAACAATTGGCATACTACAGTTTTAAAGTACTAAAAATCACACTTTTCAATTTCGTGAAGATCGGTACATAATTAAGCATATGCCATATGCCTGAAACCGTAATATATTATGCTACTGTAATCAAACTTGGTACGTCAGAGTTTTATGTGACTAGAAACTATCAAGTTCTGTGAAGATCGGTCCATAATTTACCATAGACCCCATAATTTACCACAGTCCCCATATAGTGCCCACTCGGGGTAACTATTTAAATGCGGCCAACACAGTAGAAGATATATTAAATATGTTGCGGTAAAATTTGTTCCAATTTAGCTTCATATGGCCAGAAATAATACTATGCAATTTTGTAATAGCCCTAGAGGGAAGCAAACTGCCACTAAGGTAGTCCCGTGATTGGTTATTTGGTGGCAGAGACCGGTCCTAGTTCTAACAATTTATATGAATGCGTCCTATCACTTATACATGTGGTTGTCATTGGAGGGGGTTAATTGGCACGTAACATCAACCATTTGATCTTGTGCTACTTGATCATGTATGTTTGTGTGTGGTGTGGCGTTATTTTGTTTGTGACTAATGCGGTTCGAATAGTTTGCACAAAGTTGCATGATCCGCAACTAGATCAACAGCTTAGCATTACAATGAGAAATAATGTAAAGCAGAGGCACTTAGACCTTGAACATTTATAATGCACTTGAAATTTTCTATGTTATCCTTTGTGCTAAAAACATGTATGAATAATATAAAACATATTCTGAACATATTTATGGTGTTGAGTAGAGATAAGCAACTATGGAATAGCCGAAATACCGATGATAATAAATTGTTGGAATAATATAAAAAAGTTGTTTTATTTTATGAACTTAAGAACTTTAGCCGAAATAAAAAAAAAAAAAAGATATATTTTTATTTATATATTTGTTTATTTACATATTCCTGTTTTGAATCATACAAAATTATTCGAAAATGCACTTCCCCAAATACCATTGACATTCAGAACTTGCTAAGAAAGAGGGGTTATCACGGCGACATTTTACATAACGAATTTTGGTGTCGTAAGTATTCGCAGCACACATGTTCGATCCATTTTGCGATATTAAAACACGATTATCATCCAAAAAATCAATTGTCCAAATGTGATTAGATGGATTTTTACTTGTATCCCAACTAGCGACCGTATGGTTTTCTGTCATATAGTAATTCCCTTCATAAAAAGTACCGATTAGCTTTACTTTAAGTTTTTCCTCATTAGTTGAATCAAATGTATCAATTTCAGCCTTAATATAGCCTGTCATATCCATCTCTGTGTTGTCGTACCACAGCCAAACGTTGCGACTTTTCTGATCCACGTTTGCTCCAGTTTCTGTATAAATGTAAGTAAAATATCTAACATTCAAAAGACAAAAGTATGGATCAGAATACAAAATTCTTAAATTATTAGGAAGTTGCGCTTTTATGATTTTCACATTTAATTTAAGCCTCGTATCCACTTTTTTATACAGAACTTCATTTGTCATACTGTACAATCTGTAAGCAAATATTTGATAAAAATTATCTATATCGCTATAATTTCTTTCCCTTAAACAGCGGTAAAGAAGTAAATGGGTACGCAGTATAAGCTCTAAAGATTCCAATTCGTTTTGCTGATAATTATGCCACAACTTATTATACAATAAATGTAATTTTTTTAAGGAAGCCACTTTCTTCATTGCTTCAAAAAAAATTCTTTCAAACAATTGAATATCATAATCGTTTTCCAATTTTCTTATTATCTCAATTGATTTACTTTTAAGTGTGGAATCATCATCCAAACCTATAGCTTTGGCCAAAGATTCTTCATTTTTAATTCTAAGAAAATCTTGTTCCACTGTGTTGAGTAAATCGGATAAAGCTCTTTGTTCTTTCTTTATATAATTAAGAAAATCCCATTTCTGCTGTAAATTGCTGGCGCTGTCCTTAGCAATTCTATACCACTCATCCATCCAATCGTCACCATAAGCTGTCATTAATTGAAGAAAGCAGCAGAGTAGAATGCTCCAAACTTTTTTAGTTGTGTTCATTTTAAAAACTTTTTCTAAACTGAAATTGATGTTGTTATACGCAGCATTTATAGTTTAAAATAAAACAATAACCCTATAAGGGTTTCAGGTAAGGTGGGTTTTTTGAGCCCCTTTCAAACTATTCGACATGTCTTAAGATTTTTCCTCTCACAAAATCCATTTTTTTTTATTACATTTTGCGTTTTCACTATCACACTTTAAGTAAATAAAGTACTGTAGAATATAATGAGCTGTTGAATAACAAATAATAATTTATTTATACCCTTCACCATAGGTTAAAATGGTATACATAAGAGTGTCGTTCCGTTTGACCCTATAAAGTACTTATGAGGAGCGAAGTTGATATAACAGTTTTTGTCTGTCCATATGTCCATTGTTCGCTGTTGAAATTCAGTCTGAGCAGACAACAAACTGCTAACATTTGAGCAAAAAGCCTGACTACCTCTATTTTTACTTATAAAACCTTTGCTGTGGTTTTTTTTAATGTATGTCTGGAGAATGGCAAAAGCCAAGGCTTCCAAATTAGGAACAAGCATTTTGGTTTTCAATAGACAACAAGCGAAAAAATGTTGACGGCAGTGGAACAGTTTTATTTATATAGCTCTATTTATATATTAAGAACGATGGAGAAAAATTGTTCAAACTCGGTATACTTAACTGGGTTATCAATATACAATCACTTTTAAAATATGGGCGGAATTGGAGAACTAGTCGTGGTATCCCATATATCTTGAGATGGGCAAGAACTAAAGTTTCCAAATAAGGTACAAGCACCTCAGTTATCAATTCACAATATCTGACAAAATGTGGGTGTGATTGAAGAAATGGGCGTAGCACAAAATATATGTTTATCTAAAAAACCTAAAAAAAACAGCATCATGGTGAAGGGTATATAAGATTCGGCATACGCGAAATTAGCACTCTTGTTTTATTGTAAGTGCGTATAAAATAAATTGAAAAGCTAACAAAATAAAATGTCTTACTGTTTAAATATTAATTAACATTTATTCTAACGCTCGAGCAAGTTTTTGAACAGCTGTTTTTGTCATTCTTCAAGGGAAAAAATCGTATATGTATACGTGTGTATGTAAATGTTTCTTATGGCTAAAAAAATGGCAAAAAAAAAAAATATCACACTAAAATAAAAAAAAACGGATTTTATGGGAAAACATTCGAGTCGGTCGTCGTGGTTTTGCTCATACCTTAGCCATTTATGGGCCGATCGTCTGAATTTCAGTAGCAAATTTAACGGAGCATATACGTCAAAAATATGTAACAACCTAGTTCCCACAATTTCTGGGCCCCTCGGATATACAATTTTAAGAGACAGACGGAAATCGGTTAATCAACTTCGCTACTGATGAACCAGTATACTTTATAGGATCTAAGATTAATCAGGCCTGTTCTGAAAATCACGAGTTTTAAAAACCACACCAGTAATATTGTGGTGCTCTGAAACTGTGAACCGTTTTTCTGATTCTCGGTGTTCTTTCGGCAATTGAAAATCACCCCGAAAAACACAAAAACGGAACGCCAGAGAATCACACGTGTGGTTTTAAAGGGCACAGTGGTTTGAAATTTTGAAATCACGTGATTTGAAATAAAGTGATTTTCAGAACAGACCTGAATATTGTAGACATTACAAATGGAATGGCCAAATTTGTATACCCATTTCTTTCAGTGAATAAAAACATTTTGTTCTCGAAATACATTAATTAACAATTAACATAATTAATTTTATTTGTTTTATTTCTCTTGGTTAATTTTGTTTTTAATTACATCTAAAAAAAATAAAATATTTTAATGTAAACAATTAAAACTATATTCTTTTGAATCTTTTGATACCCTCCACCGACAGTTCTAACATTTCAGGAGTGGGCTCTATATAAAACAATATATATATAATATATCTCCAATGTATTATTTATTAGTCTTTAATTAAACGGACGTCAGCATTAAAATTGGTTGTGGTTGAGACCTATTTTAAATTACTGAGTGAAAATAAGAAAATTTTATGCTTTTCGTTTTAGAAATTTGTGCTAGCTTGCGTAAAATATAATGATTCGTAACAATTTTAACAGAACTAAAACGATTTTCAGGAGGGAAATTAATATTGGACCCATGCCAAATTACCGACCAATCACCACAAAATTCTGTAGAGTGAGTTCTGGTAATAAGAAAACACAAATAAGAATAAATTGCAAAACAATTGGTTTTAGCATTTACAGTGAATTTCAGAGGGCTGTTTAATACGGAATCTAAGGTAAATTATGGACCGTATATCATAAATTTAACCGCAATATCTATATCTCCTACAGTTTTAGGCGTATTTAATTAATATCCCAGAGTGGGCCTCTAGTAAATTATGGGCCTATCATCACGACATTTAACAGTGTGATTTCTAGTTCTTTAAAGCTGTGAAGTATTATTTTTTATTATGACAACATTATTTATTACGGTTTAACTGTTTTCCGGGAGTAGGGTTTAAATGGGGCATATAGAAAATAATGGAACAATCTTCACGAAATTTGACAGTGCGATTGCTAGTCTTTTACCCAACATAAATCGAGACGTACCTAAATTAAAATTTTCAATTCCAACGTTAAATCCACATTATTTTACGGTTGCGAAACTTAGAATATGGCACCGCGCGATACCCAGTCTCTTCAGGTGTTTGTTATCAAATGCGTGTTTACTGGCCCTCCTTAATATCAAATGCCCAACTCTGGTCGGACACAAACCAGCAACCAAATGGGATTGGCTTGAACACATTCCCCGCAAGCCATTAGATGATATCACTAAGAAGGCCATAGACTGAAACCCCCATCGAATCAGACGCACCCGACGATCATCACACACCTGCAAATGGCAAATCATAAACAAACTAGCCGAGCTTCGACTGCAGCGGAACGAAGTCAAACATCGCGCTGATGATCGAGCTCATTGGAATCAACTTGTTGCGGCCCTATGCTCCCCAGCGAAGTAAAAGGAACAAATATATACATATGTATATATGTCTAGCCTTATAAAACTGTGATTAACCAGGTTTCATTATGATAGCTGTAGTGTCACTAATAAGTAGATGGCAATTTTATTTGATATTTTACATGCCATTATATTCTAGTATATATACACATCATTTTCATATTTCCTTATTTTGATACATGTTCAATTTTTTTAGATGCCTACAAGTGCTTTAATTAAATTTTGGTTTTACATATCCATCTGTATACCCAACGTGTTGCCTTAAATTCGCCGTCTACATTTAATTTTCACTCCATACTTGTAAGGCAGAGCAGGTTGTCATTACTAAAGATAAATGTTATTTTAAACTATCAAACTTTATACATAAGCAAAAATTAAGGAAAAACATATAAATAGGCTTGTGCTGATGTATGTAATACATAGAAATCTAGACCCATCTTTTATTATTCCGGTAAACTCAGAATAACTTTTTAAAGAGAATTTACATTGTCCGTTCGTCCGTCTAGCTGGTTACCTGATCATGTAAAACTTGTGCACAAGATTCAATTTTGTAGATAGTTTGATATAATTTGGTAAATATATTTTAATTGTACTAGGCGAATATGTGGAATTATGGACCAATTTAGACTACTATAGTCTATAATTCCACATACACAAACCCCATACAAACTTCTTTCCGAAAGATACTGTTTGTGTCTATTAATCATCTAATTATTTTCGTATTAAGACTAGTTTCGCCCCAAAAATATTTTACTGCTAATCAAATTGTTTTTTTTAGCATCGGTTCCCATTTGAACATACCTCCCTTCCGTGAATACCTTTAACTTTCTTTTAACTGTTATTTTTATGCGACTTTTTGCAAAATTGTATCGAATTGTAATGCCAATTGTAACGTTAGAGGTAATTGGTCAACGGTTGAATAACAAATCAAAAGAATTTGATTATTCAGTTGGATGGGTCTAGATTTCTATTCAACTAAATTGTACGGTTGTAAAATTGTAACATCTCTTAAGACAAGAAATCTCATATATATGGTGTATCTAAGGAGATAAAGTTCGGCACAAATAACTCTTAAATGATCATTAGCTACGTAACATAAGTTTGTTCTGATGAGCTCATGCCTGCAAATCTGTCCCAAATAGGGTACACTCTCGAAAATCGGTTTGTAAATTCTTTGGTTTTTGGGCTTCACCGATTTTCAAGTTTTACTCGTTTTTTTTAAATGCAAATATCATCGGCTTAGAATGTACACCTGTTAAATTTAATTTCTACATTATATGACATTTTTATACCGTTCGAATTATAAATATATGCGGCATCAATTAAAAAAAACATGTACCTTAATTTGGAACTCTATAGAATATAAGACAACCAGCCATATATATATGCATATACTTGTAGTTTGGGTCTTGAGCTAGAAATGTAGATCATTAGAAGTTCTTTGTCTTCCCTGTAAAATTGGCTAGAAATAAGTTAGCAGGTTTACGCTCTAAGGGCTAAAAAATCAGAGCAAGTTAAACTGTTTTTCAGTTTAAAATGTGTTTAAGCCAACAAATCTATAAATCAGAAAACATATAAACCATCTATAAACGCATAAAATTGGGGTTTAAACTACCAATACAAACCCTGTGAATTTGTTAACATTTATCGTAGTGCTGCCACATTTTACTTTTTAAACGAAATATAATACATGGGACAATGATTTACAACTGTTGAGTTTAAACTACATATTAACTTAAGTTTAGTTCAACTAAACCAGTGTTTAAACACTCACTGATTTATTAGCCATAAGGGGACGATATTATTAAATTATTGAATAATTATTGTTTTCTTCAAATAAGCCATTATTTAAAGGCATAAAAAAAGCCATTAAATTTATTAAAAGTCCCTTAAACTATTAGGCATGGCAAAAGTCCGGTAAAAAGTACTAAATGAGTGGAAATTCGCAAAAAATTCAAAAATTTTAAACAAACTCCCAAGCCTATTTAAAATCGGTAAATCATATATCTGTGGTTTTCATTGCGGGTGCCAATGAAAATATGTTTATTTTTTATTTTGAGAAGTTGATGTCATATTTCTGAAAAAAAGATGGACCAGTTCCGAATTCTTAACGTAATAACAAAGATCAAGACCTAGCCCCTAGTTTGATCTTGAATGATTTTTCAGGTCTTCTAAAATATTTGGTTTTAAGACATGAAAACCACAGATTTAACATAAAAAACGGCGAAAGTTCGCGATAATTTTTAATATTTCAATAAAATTGTAAGGGATGACAAAAATTCGGTAAAAAAAGGATATTTAGCAGAAACTCGCATAAAGCGCATCAAATAGTCAGTTTTTCTGGATGTAACGGTATCTCAAATACAAAAGTGAGCTTCGTCACTAAACAAAATTCGCTTATGAAATTCGGGATCAACGGAAATCTTGTTTTGGGCCCATTCACCGAATCTAAGCCTTGCTAGGTGAACGTGTGTCTTAAATTTTTTCACGAGTTAAATTTTGTAAGCACGCAAGCCAAAATCTTCCATATCCAATTCCAGTGCAGGATGGCGGATAGACTTTCTCTACGCCACGCTCTACAGCAGCAATGACGCTCTACATCAGCAAACACTGTACGACGTCTCTGTGAATGCATATTATCATTTAGAGTAAAAGTGGTGCGAGAACGTTCCATAGTTAATCGAATAAATTGCTATGATGGACGATTATTTTCACCGTAAAATGGACGTAATGCGCGATACGTATTTCGAACAGAACCATGAATTTCAAGATAAATTTGTACAATTTGGAATCGTTGTTCAAGCAATCTATTCATGTTGAAACACCTTTTACAAATACATTACTACGAAAATAATGGTCTTACCACAGAAGCACCCATACCATATGAGCTAGGAGAATTAAATTTAGCTCAACTATTTCTTAAATATAAGGAGTATTAAGACAAATCAATTTATTACTGCACCTGGCCTCCATGCAAATGCCCCCAGTAGGTTAGAGGTTTGGTACGGCAGGGTACATACAAAACAAGCTAAGTGGATCAAATTGCTTGTGAATTATTGGGAAACTTTGGCTCCTACCGTTTTCCAGATACAGAGAAATCTATAATGTCTTTGTGCGGGAAGTACCTCGCCCATTTCTTCAATCCCGCTCTCTTTTTTAGAGGGATTGTGTGGTGATACCCTTGCTATATTCACCAGAATTTGAAAATTTTTCTCTTACTGTTCTTTAGATAAAAATAAATTTACATATAATATACATATATCTAAAATTTTTTTTTATTTGTATGGGAAGTGTCACGTCCAATTCCCCCACTTCGCCAATATTTGTGGAATATTATGTATTGATCACCAAAATTCTTGTACCTTATATTAAACTTTGGCTCTTGCCCTTGCACAGATATACATAAAAAAAAACAACAACAAGGGATTTATGGTTATAATAAGAGGCAGCCGTATTTTTTGCTCATATCTCAGCCATTTGTTTACTGATCAGGCTGAGTTTCATATCAAACAATTCCGGACCATATGTGATAAAAGTATAAACCAAGCTAGTCCATCATATCTGGGTTCTTCGGAATACCTATTTCAACAGCCAAACGGACAATTCTGTTATTCCTAACGGCCCAGAGTATATGTACCTAATAGGGTCTAAGATCAATACTATAGAAATTACAAACAGAATGACAAACTGATATATACCCCTTTAACTTCGGTGAAACCAAAAAAAATTTGGTTTTTAAAATTCATTAACAACTAACAAGACATATTTTGTCTTGTTTTATTTATGTTTGTTAAATTAAATTTTGTTGATAATATATTTTCTACAAGAAGTAAAATATTAAAAAAAAATTAATTAAAAAAATGATTAACCTTTCATTAGGCGCATTAGGAAAATCAGACAATTAATCGCATGGGGTCTCACGTGACCCCAAAGTTTATTGTAAGTGTTGGATTACAAAAAATAAAAATGAGTATGTTTTGTTAAATTTTCAGAGTTATTTATTTGAATAATGTTAAAAAAAATAACAACAGATTTTCATCAAAAAAATATAAAACGTAAATAAAATTCAGTACTTGTTTCTTACAACTATTAAAACAGTTATTTATAAAAAAAAATTAGTCAGACTCATCAGCTGGTTGTGATGTTCTGTATTTAGCGCAGAACATGAAATTCCGGTCGCGGACCATATTTTATTACAATAGCATTATTCGTGAAGGTTCTATGCATCCTAAACGGTTTTCCAATACTGCACTCACAATATTATAAGAGTAACGTACTGTACGCTATTTAAAAAGTATTCCATTCAGTTATTTTTAAATAAGTAAACAATTAAAATTCCAAGCAAATTTGCTTTGAACTGATTTTAAGGTTTATTCAAAAAACTAACGGATTTTCGGTTGCATTTAATACTGTGCGTTGATGAGGTACACGTATTTTGTATGTAAAATTAAATAGAAAATATAATTTGAAGCAACTGTAAAATTACTTTAAAACGCAAAAGTTTATTTAAATTTTACTGTCAAAATTCATCGGCGAATTCCGTAAAAAATAACCACAAATTCCGTAAAAACAAATGAATTTTCAATTATTTTATATAATTTTTCTACCAAAAAAATAATTCTTAGTTATCTATTTATATATTTGTGGCAAAAAGTAAAAAACGTTTTGCTTGTTTTGTGTAGAAAATTCCCATATTCTATTTGCTAAAATTATTTAGTTAAATACATCAAATTTTTAAAGTAAAATGATTGCGAATACCATATCGGTCATGCTGCTGGTGCCTTGTAATTAAGAGTTCTTCTAAGTCAGTAAATAATAATTTGTTCTATCTCTCTCATTAGAAAAACAAGTGGACAGTTGTCTGGTATTTTTTTAGAAATTTGGCTGTTTTGTGGAAAAAGCCAGTAAAACCTGGCAATACTGGTAATAAAAATCAAAAATAGCGCAGATTTCTAGTAATAAAATGTCAAAACATGTAAAAAAAACTTGAAATTAGAAAGTTTAAATTAAAGAAACAATGATGATTTGCGAAAAAAAATTAAAAGATGCGAAAGGCAAGTGCGCAGACGCATGAAAGAGTACCAATCACTAGATTTGCTCTATATTATATAAAATATCTGAGTTACATAGAATAACGGAAAACTCATTTGTTTTTACGGAATTCGCGGTTGAACTTTTGACAGTAAAAATTAAATGAACTTTCCGTAAAAAATAAGTAGATCGTCTTTTAACTGAGTTTTTATTTATTTTATATTACAGTTTCAGTTAATTTTACGTACAGAGTTTGTGAGTGTAGGATTTATATCGGGTCTTTGTTAAATTATGGACTGATCTTTACGCAATTTAGTAATTTATTTTTTAGTCATAGAGAACGAATTTGTGCAAGTCAGTCCGTGCATTGCGGTACCATTATTGTTAGCTTTTGTAGCAAAATTGGCCATTTTTTTAAGTGGTGGTTCCACATTAAGAATCATGACAGTACCGAGTTTCCCAATTTTCGATTCGAAACTGCTTAGGATAAGGAGAAACAATTTGACACCGATATTGTACTTTTCTTTTAAGTTTTACGCAAGTGTGCGTGTTTTTAACAGAGGGACAGACAGACGGACATGCCTAGATCGACTTAAAATTACTCCAAAACCTAGAATATATATACTTTAGGGGGTCTTAGATGAATATTAAAAAAGTTGTACGATGTATGACAATCTTCGTAAACGCTCATTCACCACTAGTAGTGGAGGGTATATCAAGTAAAAGTGCGATGCCGAATCTTATATGCTCTTTACCTTAATGCGATAAGAACAGAATTAAAAAAGCTTCAGTTTTCATAAAAAATATATCATAGGTATTCAATTTGAATAGGGGTTAATTTTCCCCCTGCTTTTACCCAAATAATTTAAAACATTGTAATATATAACATTTAGGCAATTCACAAAGTGTTCTATTGTGTCGTATTAGTTGTATTTGCTATAATTGTATGAATTCCATAAACATCCCAGGAAAAACTTTTTGAATTTTGGTAATAGGTCGTAGTTATTTCATACGTTACCTGGTAAGTAGTTGTCATTACAATTGTCATTATTCTGAAAACCTCAATAAGTACTTGCTAGTAATGACTTCAGTAAGTACTTTTCACTACTATTATTTTCAGTAATGAATATTTGCTTACTAATAATCAGCTAAGTAACTACATTTTAGTTGTCTTGTTTTCAGTACTGAATATTTAAGTACTGGTAACTAGCTCCATAACTACTTATTAGGTCTATTTACTACCGACAATTAAATAAAAACTAGTTATTTTTTGGTTTCTAGTAAGTATATTGTAAGTACTTACAATTCAACTTACTGGTAGTTAAATAATAACTAGATATTTTGTGACTTCTAGTAAGTGTATTGTAACTACTGAATTCTGTGGACAACTCGAACAAAAATAAGTAGTTATTCAGCCGAAAAATAAGTAGTGTTTATATTTCTCCAATGTTATTTGCTAACTTACCAGGTGAGTAAAGTTTTTGCTGGGATATATCCAAAATGGTTTAGTAACCGTTTATTGTAGAAAAATCTTGGCCCGATGTAATTTCTTTTAGTTTTTTAAAAATTTCGATAAAAGAAAAACGCGTTTGAAAGAAAACGTCCGATTTATTTTTATTTTGTAATTGCATCAGATTGACTCAAACGCAATTCTTCTGTTAAAAATGCCATCATGCGTAATATGCAAATATATAAAAAAGTATTTTCTTGGGAAGAACTTAATAATTTGCAAAACCATATTTTCATTCAAATAACATAAATAACCTGTCCTGATAATAAGTATTTATATGGTGGGTACTTTTCTTCCTGCTCCATATCTCTATAATTTTAAACACGGTTAAAAAGTTTGGAACCATAGTGGTCATAAAGTTCGAAAATTCTATCGCAAATAGTTTTCTTAATGGACAACGTTTCAATATCATCTACAGAAAGTACATTAAATAACAATTACTTCCATAATACTAACATTTACTTTTAGATTGAAAATATGAGGATAAAATTTTACCATTATATATTAGTAATATAATTGAAGTAACCCCCTTAACTACAACCCTTATAGGGTTAAGGGCTTAATTTTTACTATAAATGCTTCACGTTACAAAATAGAGTTTAGTTAACATAAAGATTCCGAAATGAAAACATTTAAAATAGTTTTGAGCGTTATACTTTGTTGCTTGCTACAACTAATGCCAGCTTATGGCAAAAGTAACGATTTGATACAACTTTGGAAAGAAATCGCTGAAGACAGTACAAGTGATATAGAGCAGAGGAATAATTTTTATAAAACATTAAAAGAAGAACAAGCAGTTTTGGCCAATGTACGCCTTTTAGTGGAACAAGATCTGAAAGCTAAATATAAAGAAATATTGGCCAATTCGACAAGTGCAGCTTCATTAAAGACGATACTTAAAGATATGAAAAAATATTATGGTGTGCAAGAGGTTGAGAGTATTTTTGCTGAAGCCTTAAATAAAGTTGTTTCAATAGAAAAATTATTATTAATAAATGAAATGTTATGGAGTATTTATAAGCAAAACGAAAAGGAATTATTTGAGACTATTGTGCGGACTCAATTGAAAACTTTTAGCAATTTAATAGCGAAAAACTTCGCAGATAAACCAATATTTTTACAAAAATTTAGCTACAGAATGTACATAATTAGAGAAGAGCATAAAGAAATGGTGGTTAGTTTAGAACATAGTATACTTCTTATGGCAGTACAACTTCCTCATAATTTATTATATATATATTTCCCGAATTATGCATGTCTTTTGAATGTTAAATATCGGAATTACATTTATACAGTCACCGAACCAATATATAATAATATCCGCAATGTTTTTCTATGGCACGATAATAAATCGATGGATGAAACTGGCTTCCTTAGGGCTGAAATTCTAGAAGTTGACTCAACTCGTGAGGTAAAACTTGAGATGCGTCTAAGAGGTACTTATTATGGTACATATTACTTCATCAAGCCGGGGACGAATATCGTTGCTGCTTGGGACATAATTACTAAACATTGTGTCGCTAAACATCTTTTGGGTGTGATTTGTTATGAAAAAAAAACTGAGGTTGAAAATATCCCAAATAGCATTTGGAGCATTGATCTTTTGGATGATGAACGTGTTTTAATTTCTCAAAATAACCTTACAATGTGCGCTGAGGAGGAGTTTATTAACCAAAATACTACTCGTTATATTAGAGTTCGCAATAAAAGTAATGTTTCTTCAACAGATTCTGAATGTCAGTGGCGTCTGGGGAGTTGCGATTTTAATTGATTTGTGGCGGTCTAAATAATAAAAAAAATTAAATTTGTACATACATATTTATTAACAATTCTTTTTAAATTAAAAAAATATTTCAAAACATTAATATGAGTTTTCTAGTTTTCTTTTATATAACTTAAGTTTAAAAAACATATGCAAGATTAAAAAGGTCGTTCCTACACGCAGAGAACAATCATGATAAATGAATGGTCACTAGGACCAGTTTTATTCATATTTGATGTTTCACACCTAAAAAGTTACTCTGATCTAGCTAAACATAATAACTTATTGGACATCTTTGCTACTATAATATATATATGTTCAACTATATAATTGAAATCATAGTATAAATAAAATCAAAAGGTATATTTAATACCATAATTTTTGTTTGCTTAAAAACACATTCTCGTAATGAGCAAGCATTTATTATCAAAACAAATAGTGTGTGCGTGCTTATAAAGAAAATAAAATTTTCTCCGTCTGCGAGTATTAGTTAATCAGGAAATATATGTAAATGATTACAAAATAATTAAAACATTTTTCGGCGAGAAAAAGGCCATGCTGTGTGAGGCTGTTGAGTGGATTTCAATATTTTTATTTTGTTTCTACTTTATTACTCGTAGTATAACTTTGTTTAGTTTTTTTTTTAAGTTCAACGAATTTGTTTGAGAATTATTTTCTAACAAGTACATCATAATTGAGTGAAGGTTTAACAGAATTTTTTCATCTCCAGTAGACTCCAGGTCTGTTGTCCGCGATGAGTTGGTTTGATGTTAAAAAATCCTTTTAAATGTTCACTCAATAATGATGTAGTTGTTAGAAATTAATTAACAGGATATAAAAGGAAGTGGATATAAACGGGAAACAATAAGTAAATAAACAAAATAGAGATTAATAAAGTAAAATTAACGTATTCAATTACATAAATATAAACAAACCAATAGATACATATTTATACTGGACTTCATTTAAAGATGTAGGTCTATGTCTTAAATGACTGTGGTTTAACGGTCAAATTCAATGACAAAATTCCAGAGCCATGGCGTTTTGCAATTCGATTGTCATATCGGTATTGGACCGAAAGGCCACTATAATAAAAAACGTAAATGAGTTTTAAAAGAGAATAAAGAGGACAGAAATCCTTCTAAGTGCGATCGGTTTTACTATTTTCCAAAAATAGTGTTTGTGTTTTTAAACTGGTCCTATCCAAGAAAATCGTTTCATACGCCATGGCTTTCTTAATTCAAATTTCGCGTTTATGACTTTCGCATTAAAATTGAACAAAGGCTTTGGATTGTTGCAGCATAAACAAAACAATTAAACTTAATGCAAGCAAAACCATTTTTTTTTTCAAAATTCAAAAAACTTTCAACAACAAAAACTGTTTTTTTAATCATTCAAATTCAATACTTTTTCAGAAAATCCAAAAAAAAAAACCTAAAAATTTAAAATTTTGTTATCAAGGCGAATTCATTACAGGTGATCCTAAAAGCCCTGCTGATAACTTTTTTTCTTTAGCTTTATAATTGTTTGATGTCAAAATTTTGTTTATTATCTTTGTTTCTGTTTTGATTTGTTTCGGTTTTTGACATTATACAATGATTTTACAAAAAGAAATAGCTTGTGGTTTTTGTACGAGTTATACTTGTTGTACTACCGAGATTACCTGGAATTAATTCGCCTTGGTTGTTATTCAAATTCATCAAAAAAATTCAATCAATTCAAGAAAAACTAAACAAAGTTATACTAATAAAGTAGAAACAAAATAAAAATAATGAAATCTAATCAACAGCCTCACAGCTTCCTTGCAGAATTAACGAAGTAAATAATTATACGTTTATTGAAACAGCTTAGTTTTTTATATAGTACTAGCTGACCCGGTCCGCGTTGGTGGCCCTAAGCACATAAATATGGTGGTATGTATGTATATATATGCTGTGAATCTTACGAAAAAAGTGAGCGTAAAAGTGGGCGGGGCAACATTTTCTTTCCGCAAAACCTAAGGTAGACCATGGCGATCATTTTAAAGAAAAAATCGTCCAAATCGGTCAACCCGTTCTCCATTTATGCGGTTAATAGAAAAAGTGGGCGTAAAAGTAGGCGTGGTAAATTTTTCTTTCGATGAAAACTTAAAGTTGATTAATACGAACATTTTAAAGAAAAATTAGTCAACTCGATGGAGCCGTTTTCTGATTTTAGGTAAATCGAAAAAAGTGGGCGTAAAAGTGGGCGGGGCAAAATTTTCTATCCGTAAAAACGGTTCAAATCGGTCAAGCCGTTCTCAAGTTATGGATTTTTCCACGCCCCTCCGCCCCCAGATCGAAAATTAGAAATCAGACTTCACAGTGTCACCCGCCTGAATATTCTGAAGATTCCCTAAAAATTTCATCAAAATCGGCCCAGCCGTTTTGGAGTCCATACGTTACATACACACATACATACATACACACATCCTATTTTATATATATAGAACTATAAAAATACACATACATACATGTATAAATATGTAACTACTTTGCCTGCCTTGCAGCCAAAAAACTTACAACATTATAAACGGCATAGATATTTTAACACAAAATGTTGTCATTAGCCCATGTCATATAGTAGATATCATAAAAGAAATAAAAGGTAAGTTTATGTTTGACTTTATTTTTACAAGTCTTAAGAGCACGGATAAAAATATTGAAAAGTGTTATTCCATGCCGAAGTAACGCTACAGAGAATTCTTATTTTTATACCCTCTACCACCACTAGTGGTGAATGAGGGTATACTAAGTTTGTCATGCCGAATGAAAATTTTTTATTATACATCTAAGACACCATAAACTGTATATCGACGGTTGATAATTTAAATGTCGTATGTGGATTTTTTGCTGTTTTGAGTTAAGATCGATTCCTTAAGTTTTCCGACCTGATCTTTCAGTTGGTGAATCAGTTTTTCGATACCTCATACGGGTTTCGAGATATGGAGTGTTGGGTTTGTCGTATGTGGTATTTGCTGAAGCAATTTTCAAATTAAATGTCGTATGTAACTGCCGCATACGACAAATTTCCATATAAAACAACCAAAAAAATTTATTTATTATTTAAATGTCGTATGTGAATTTTATAAGAGTTCAAACTTCAAACTCAATTTACACGAAACTATAGGAATCCACATACGACATGGCTCGTTGAGTAATTCTAAGTCAATTTAGCCA
The DNA here is from genome assembly GCA_943735925.1 of Pollenia amentaria. Classification (NCBI taxonomy): domain Eukaryota; kingdom Metazoa; phylum Arthropoda; class Insecta; order Diptera; family Polleniidae; genus Pollenia; species Pollenia amentaria. Next base: position 179,563,627 of record OX031008.1, read on the forward strand.
TGTCCGTCTATTGAAAACATGCTTACTTCCGAAAAACGCAAAAGAAAAGAACAAACTTGGTCTCAAATGGCTTGTAGTTATCCTAAGCAGTTTGGGATTAAAATCCAGCAACATCGGCTCAGTACGACCCTAAAAACATTGATAATTTTGATACACAAAATAACATAAATGGGGGAATAATATACGGAATTATATAAAATTTGGCAGAAATTCGATTTATACGACTGCAAATCAGACTGTTAAATTTCGTGAAGATCGGTCCATAATTGCCCATAAGCCCCATATACGCCCTATTCGCGGAAAACAGCTTACTTAGCACGCCTAAAACCGTTATATATAATGCTATCATAATAAAATCTGGCACGTCACAGTTTTATAAGACAGTTTAGGTTAGGTTAGGTTAGAAAGGCTGGTGTGAAGCAAACTTCACACCCTCACCCAGAGACCAATATGGTCCATTGTGATGCCTTTAATTAGTGAAACAAAGGAAGAAAGAAGAGAAAGATGTCTAGTGTGACAGAGTAGTAGAAGTAAATGGTGAAAGCACAGGGAAGGAAGATAGTGGAAGATAAGAAATCGTACAGAACAAGCAAAACACAACCCTACCAAACAGGAAAAACTGCCCTACATGTTTCCCAGCCTCCTGCCGCGCAGCCAGGTCATTCCCATTACGAATCCCATCAGATTCTCGAGCCCGCAGCCCGAGACATCTCCTAATTCGTGCAGGAATCTGCTACCTAGCCACCTCAGCCTGCTGTTCTGTAGCCTGGGACAGTGGCACAGAAAGTGCTCAACTGTCTCCAGCTCCTCTGGGTCCTCACACAGCCTACATATATCCGATAAGCCAGACCCCATTCTCACCGCCATTCTGCCTATCATACAGTGGCCCGTGATAATACCTATCATGGTCCTGACGCAGGCCCTACTCTTACCCAGCAGCGCGTCCGAATTTGACCTACTAAGCATCGGCCACAGAGTGCGCGATACTCGGCAGTCCGTTCGGCCCCGCCAAGCCCGATTAGTCCTGTTCAGAATCCATTCCCTAATTCTCCCAAAGTAGAAGCCCATTGGAGGCCTGACCACACAGTTTAGTACGCCTTAAATCGAAAATTCGTTTCATAAACCTGCTATAAACCTAAAATATTTTTTATGAATATGGGCGTTAGTCTTTTTAATATTTATTTATTTATTTTCTGTTTTTGCACCGCTGTTGTTTTCGATATATTCGAATGATATTATGAACCTTGGTCTCAGTGGAAAAAAATTTGTGTATGCAAATGATGTATTCTTGTTTTATCCCTACAAACATGAAGCAGTAGCGAAGGCGCATATGGAAAGAGATGGATCGCTTATTTTTGAATATTCGAGAATTAACAAGTTGGTAATTACTACTAAAAAAATACAAATTTTTAGGTTCAAGCCTTATATAGTAATGCTGGTAACTTCAGTATATTTGTGGAAGGTGAGGAAGTATTTGAAAGTGAATCTGTTAGAAATTTGGAAGTACATTTGCAAAATAATCTTTCGCGGATCAAACATATGGAAGACTTTAAATCAAAAATATCTCCAGTTATGCTATATAAATTTAAGATCAAGTTTAATGAACAAACGATCTTATATAGGGTGATTCAAGTAAAGATACTTTTTTCAATAGCCTTTTTTTAAGAGATCACGCGTAAGTCGTGTCATTCTGTCATGTTATTTTTGTTTAGTATTGTTTGGCATTTCATAATGGATAGACATACGCCTTCCCAAGCAACAACGCTTCGCTCTATGTGCTCTTGAAAAATTTCAAGAAGGTCCGACGCTTTCCAGGCTAATTTTGTTCAGCGATGAGGCCCATTTCTGGCTCAATGGGTATGTAAACAAACAAAATTGCCGCATTTGGGACGAAGAGCAACCTGAAGAGATTCAAGAACTGCCACTTCATCCGTATTTCTTTAAAAATGATGCCGGTGCGAACGTAACCGTCAATGGCGACAGTTATCGTGCCATGATAACCGACTATTTGATACCTGAAATTGAAGCTCGTGATCTCGGCGACATTTGGTTTCAGCACGACGCCGCCACTTCCCACACATCGCATCAATCAATGGATTTATTGAGAGAACACTTCGGTGAGCACATAATTTCATGTTTTGGGCCGGTCGATTGGCCACCAAGATCGTGTGATATCACACCGTTAGACTTTTTCTGTGGGGATATGTAAAGTCTAAAATTTATGCGGACAAACCCGCTCCGATTCAGGCCTTGGAGAAACCCATCACGCGTGTCATTCGTCAGTTACCAGTCGAATTGTTCGAACGAGTCATCGAAAATTGGACTCAACTGATGGACCATCTGCGACGTAGCAACGGCCATAATGATAGACATAATCTTCAAAAAAATAAATGCCAAAGAATGCTCTTTCAAATGATAATAAACATTCCCCATTAAATTTGAATTTATTTTATTTTCTTTAAAAAAGTAGGGACCTCGAAATGGATCTTTATCAAGCATTAATCGAAAGTCAACTTTATTATATGGTATTGGTATATGGTAACAGGAAAAGTAATGAGCTAAAGTCTTTGCAAAGAGTTCAAAATAAAGCACTCAAAAGTATTCTTAATCTATCACTTATGTATTCAACGTTTTTATTATGTATACAAAGATGTGTCCAAAAATGTGTTGCCAATAAATGGATTATATGAAATGCAACTGCTCGTTTTCGTGTTTAAAGCACTACATAATAGCCATAACACCATATTATTTGGAAGAGTTTTCAACACCAGAAATATTTAAAATCTAAGGGTGTCAAGATGCAGACCAGAAACTACTAAGCAGAAAATAGAATAAATTGGTAGTTGGGAATTCAACAATTTACTGATTTCAAATCACGTGCTTTTAAAATCACACGTGTGAATTTGTGGTGTTCTGAAAGTCATATCGTTTTGGTCTTTCTCGGTGTGCTTTCGGCAATTGAAAATCGCACCGAAACACACAAAAACGAAACACCAAAATATTACACGTGTGATTTTAGAAGGCACATGTGATTTGAAATCCCGTGATTTAAGTTAAAGTGATTTTCAGAACAGGCCTGTATTTAAATGTTATTTCTTTCTTTAACTTTTTATTTTTTTTTTATTTAAATCTATATGAAATGAAATTTGTAATTGATCTCATATTAGTAATAAATTCATTATTTTATTTGTGCCAACTCGCCTCAACAATGTCATATGACGCTGGGTCAATACAAATATTGTAATAAAAGTGTATTATTAAGTTAATAAAAAAAAAAATTGGGATTTATTTTTTTACTATGAATAATTAAACTAGAATTATAGGGGTTATTAAATTAATTTTTTGTACCTGTTGTTTATGTTACTTTTATGTCTTTATTATTATGGATTGCATATTACAAGAAAAAATACATAATCAAAAAATATATAATCAAAATGTATGTATGTATGTAGTATGTATGTAAGAAGTCGGGCCTCAGCCACTTTAAACATAAAATACTCGTACACTTTATCGATTAAATAAACACAACGTAAGTTATTGTCGTTAAAATAACGAAAAAAAACTGCTTAAAGTAACAGCTGACTTTAATCGTCAGCTAATATCGTTTAAAATGTTACTGAATAGCAAACTCGATACATTTTCGTTATATTTATTTTAACGATACGATAATCGTAATAAAAGTTAGTGAATCGCACTACAGAGCTAGTGAAATTTTATTCACCTCAACAGTATCAAGATTTTACTTCCATGATTACTGTGCTATCGTTTCACACACACCCTTAGAAGTGAAATATGTGTAAGGAAAAACTTTTTCACTCTTGCATAATTTTTTTTTTTTAATTTAAGTTCTTTATTTAATATAACCGTATTATATAAAAGAAAAATAGAAACTTCATATTAATGTCTTGAAAGATTTTTTTATTTTTTGTATCGCCACAAATCGCAACTTAACAAAACCCATTGCCATTCAGAATATGTTGAAGAAACGTTACTTTTATTGCGATCTGTAATATAACGAATAGTACTTTGGTTATAATACTCCTCAACGGCATTCTAAAGTCATTTTAAGAAATTTCGCGTTCATTATCCAAAACGCAGTCCTCTTAATCCTACATATATTTTGGAGCATAACAAATCGGAGTCGTGAAACTTTTATAGATACACTTAATATTGTATCCCAACCAGCAACTATATTCGTGCTTGGCATCATATACAAATACGTATTATAATAAGTACCATTTCGAAGCACCTTAAATTTTTCCTCAATAGTTAAATCCATTTCTTAAATTACAGCTCTAATATCGTTTACAGATAAATATTTCTGACAGAAAATCAATTTGTTAACCAGAATTAAAAAAAAAAAAATTTTAGATTCGATGCGAAAGCACTTGTAGGCATTTAAAAAAATTTAACATGTATTAAAATATGCGGTATAAACTTAAAGAATGTAGTAATTTTGCTTTTTTCTTATTACTCAACACATTTTTTGTAGGAAAGGCTTTTACTGGGTTATTAACCAATTTTGTTCATTTTTACTGCCAGGATATTTCCAGGTTGTCTAAGATAAAAGTGCAAAAATTATGTTCATAAATTATAAGAGGACTACGGAAAGTTAAGGTTTAGGGATACAAATTAGTGGGAATTGCGTTATTTTGCTCATAACTCAGCCATTTATGCAACGATCCGGCTTAAATTCAATGGCAAATTTTAACAGAGCATATTTGGCCTTAATATAGAACAACCTAGTCCCCATTATATCTGGCGTCTTTGGAAACCCCATTTTAACAGACAGATGGACGATGTAAAATCAACTTTGTTGGTCAAATGGAATCAGAATATATTTACTTTATAGGGTATAGTATTTATATCGTAGAAATTGCAAACGGAATGGCAAACTTATATATGTATGCCTTTTCCACCTGTATTGAAGGGTATAAAAACACACCACTTAAAAAAACATATTTATTAAAAAATAATAGTAATTAAGTATTTACTCATTAGATCTTTTTGTTATATACATAAATATTTTATTTGGCTCATTGCTTTATTTTATTTTTGTGAAAAAAATACACATTTAAAAAAAATTATGTTGAAAACAACTAAAATGCTATTTATATTTGGTACTGCCGAATCTTGTATACCCTTTACAAGCGGACAGGTGTCTGGTATTTTTTAGAAATTCGAGTAAGACCTGTAATTTATAAAATTACTGAATTACATAAAATAACTGAAAATTCATTTGTTTTTACGGAATTTGTCAATTATTTATTGATAGTTAATTTTAATAAAATAACTGAAAATTCACTTGTTTTTACGGAATTCGCAGTTGAATTTTTGACAGTAAAAATTAAATGAACTTTTCGTTTAAAATAAATGCAAAATATGTTTTTAACTGAATATTCATTTATTTTATATTGAAATTTCAGTTAATTTTACGTACAGAATATTGTGACTATAGTCACTATCGTGTCAAAATCCAAATTTGAATGGCCACAAGGTGAAATAAATTTTCCATTTGACTGATTTTTAATACCAAGCAAATCACACATAAAGAGAACATTTGAGCTTTATTTAATCAATATTGTATGTTTATATGGAACATATAATTCCATAATATAATGCGCGAGGAATAATAACGGCCCGACTTGACTCATTTTCCATATTTAATACCGTAATCTAAGAGTTTTATTTTTTTATAACTCAGTCAATCAACAAGTATTCAGCTTAGATTATTTAAGGTTATATTATTAAAGGTTTGAAATATTTAGTAATCTAATCATATCTCTGGTCCTTAGACACGGGCTAACAGATGGATTTCGTTAAATCAATTTTGCTACTTTCAACGAGCTAGAATATATTTAATACATATGGTCGAAACGTCGCCATCGATTAAAAATTATTGAGTACCTTATTGCTTTTATTATGGTCGTTTTGCTCCTACTTTTCAATAAGCTGCACGTTATAAAACATACGCACACATGTACATATTGTGAAATGCTGTCAATACATGCCAATATATTTCTTTTTGAGCAAAATAAATCAAAAGGCTTTTAATTGTATCCAGTTGATAGTGCCACCTTCTAATATAATATTGTACAATACCAATTCTGTGGGTACCTAAAAATGAAGTTACAGACGGAATGACAACTTTAATAAGTATACCATAGTTGTTGTGGTGAAGAGTATAAGAAACAAAAAAAGCTAGCCAGAGCAGCAACAGCTGTGTTTATTTTAAATAAACAATAATTAACTTTTTAAAATATGTAGTACAATTAACCTTGGAAAAAATTAATAAAACACACAATTTAAAGAAAACGTACTATCAAAACAATAATATTTCTTTATTATTTACGCATTAGATATTTCTGTCTACATTTTGTTATTTGGTTAATTTATATTTTTAATTAATAAATAATTAAAATTAATATGGTTCAAAACAAGATATGGTGCCACCTTCGGCTCGCCTAAATGCTTAAGCAACAAACTTTTTCTTAAATACTATTTGTAATAGGAATGCAAAATTTCCACATTATATGACATTTTTATACCGCTGGAATGAAAAATAGAGGCGACATCCATTAAGAAAACAAATGTACCTTAATTTGAAACTGTATAGAATATAAGAAACCCAACCAAATGTATATATAGTTTGGGTCTTGAGCTAAAAATACAGATCACTATAAATTGTTTGTCTGCCCTGTAAAAGGGCATATTTTTAAAAATTTCAAGTGCATATAGCGAACATTTTTAATATTTCAAAAGAGCCTTATTTTGATTAAAAACCCCTAAAACTATAAGAAATGACAAAAGTCCGGCAAAAATTACTAAATATTTTAAGGAAACCCCAAAGTTTATTTAAAATCGGTAAATCATATATCTGTGGTTTTCATTGGCAGCCGCGTATATCCATTTTTTATTTTGAGAAGTTGATGCCATATTTCTGAAAAAAAGATGGACCAGTTTCGAATTCTTAACGTAATAACAAAGTTTAAAAAGTACTATACCTAGCCCATAGTTTGATCTTGAATGATTTTCGGCCCTTCTGAAAAAATTGGTTTTAAGACATGAAAACCACAGATTTAACATAAAAAACGGCGAAAGTTCGTGATAATTTTTAATATTTCAATAAAATAAATTTAGCGGAAATTCGTTTAAAGCACAACAAACGGCCAGTTTTTCTGGATGTAACGGTGTCTCAACATACTCTTTAGGTTTATCCTCACTCCAAATACGGCAGTTTTGTTTATTGACGTATCCATTGAAGCAAAAGTGAGCTTCATCGCTAAACAAAATTCGCTAATGGAAATCGGTTTTGGAACCAGCTACCGAATCTACGCCTTGCTAGGTGATTGTAGTGTACCTCGTAAGTCGCCACCGCATACCCTTAAACTACTCTTAAACCAACACTTACCAACTTATATAGAGTAGGGTATTTTAAGTATCAAATAACGGTATAAACAAATGACGACAATCGGAATGTAAGTGAATGACATTTCATTGAGTGAGAATTGAGTGCATTCCAACCCAGCGGTCAAAAAGTTATTACAAATTGAAACACATCCGATTGTTTACAATAATGTCAATAGGAAAAATAAAAAACAAGTTCGTTAATCGCATACAACTAGCATCCAAATCAGATTAGTCTTATTGATATCCCGTTGTTAAATAAAATGTAAATAAGAATCAAAAACAAAACAATCGCGAATAAAATGTAGCCATCACACTTGCATCTGCTTTGGATGGCTTAGTAATGTATCATATTTTTTTGTACATTTTCAATTGAGTATTTTGCTTATTTTCTTCTACTTTTTGTTCCGTTATTTTTTCAATTTGTTCTTTGAAAATTTTAAAGTAAAAGTTCAAAGTGTAAAGTGCGTTCAAAAGTGCAAGTGATTAAACCGTGTAATTGTTATTAATAAAAATAAATAAAAATTTGTTGAAAAATATAAATACCTATTTTAAGTATTAAAAATTATAAAAATTGTAAGTGATTCTGAATATTTTCTCTAAAAGGACTACGGCCAAAAAATAAGAAACTGTTTCAAAATTCATAAATCCAGACATTTTCGCAAGCTTTCGTATAATAAAAAAAATATAAAAAATTAATTAATTACATACATATATTATTTTTCAGTGAATTAACCAACACAAATATAAATATAAAATCGTTTAAAAAAACATGGATTTCTACTTTATTCAAATAGATTAAACCCATCCGATGATTTATCTTATTCGGACCCATCTAATACTTATACAATGTCTGCTACAAAAGACTGATTACATCGAGACAAATCTTAGTACCCTCTGAATCACCACAATCATTGGACCCATCCAACCTTCACTTACAATGTATGTAGTGTCGGATCAATCTGATAGCCTAGGCCACCTCTGTGTAATTGTAAGTAGGAATTGAATACAGACTTTGGATGGGTCGCACTTACATTGTCGTTAGTCACAGACCGAAGATGTATGTGATAAAAAGTCCACTGGGAACTTGCAACATTCTAATTGGCGAGAGAGTTTGTTATTGTTACGATATATTGATATCTCCATATGACTGACAAAGACAAACATAAAGATGTAAATAATTAAACTAAGTTAGAACGGTTAAGTTAAAATCTCATGTATAGTATATAAGCACCAGTAAATTGAAAATAAATTAGACTTAAAATTAATAACTTAATTCGGCAACAACTTGCCTAGTTTTAATTTAAAGACTCAACTAAATTCGGCAGTTCCTTTGAACGCCTTGCAAATCAGCTGGTACCCTAACAGCTATTTAAACAAAATAAGGGCTATAGGGACCAATACACATTAGGGAATATACACTTCACATCCTACACTATCCTGCCATTACACATCTAACCCTACATGGCGATCCTGCCACCCCTCATACACTACATGATCGTGTGGCTTCAATTTTTGAACGAGTTAGATTTTGTAAGCACGCAAATCAAAACTTTCCATAAAGTGGATGGACACATATCGAATTCCTGTGCACGATGGCGGATAGACTAATGCGGGTCTTCCTCTACTCTGCGCTCTACAGAAGGAATTAATGCTTCTGTACGCACTGAACGACGTCTCTGTGAATGCATATTATCTTTATAATAAACGTGGTGCGAGAACGTTCCATAGTTAATCGAATAAATTGCTATGATGGGCGACTATATGTTGACCGTAAATTGGACGTAATGCGCGATATGTATGTCTAACAGAACCATGAATTTCTAAATAAATTTGCACAATTTGGAAGCGTTGTTCAAGCATCAGTCTATTCATGCTGAAATGCCAGACTGCTATAACAGCTGGCAAAATGGCCGCCAGGTAAAAAAGTGCTGCCAACTTTAAGTTATATATCTAAACTGTAAATATTATGTAGGCAAATTCCACAGAAAATTCATTTCATCAAAAAACGGATCATTTACATTTCATTTAAAATAAATGAATTTTACATAAATTGTTGAATTTTTTATATTTAACAGTATATTCCGTAAAGTTATTGTTTTAAAAAAATATAATTTAACTGACAAAAAATCAAACTACAAACAATATTAGTACGGAAAAACAGTATTTTTGGTAGTTTGTTTTTTAATAACAAACATAAATGTTAAAAAATAAATTGATTCGTAAAATAACTGTATTTTCATAAAATGTTAACAGTACGGAAAACGAATTAAATAACCTACAATCAGTTACTGTAATAATTTTACGAATACATAAGTACCAAAATAATGGTCTTACCACAGTAGCACCCATACCATATGAGCTAGGAGAATTAAATTTAGCTCAACTATTTCTTAAATATGAGGAGTATTAAGACAAATCAATTTATTATTGCACCTGGCCTCCATGCAAATGTACCCCGTATGTTAAGGGTTTGGTACGGCAGGGTACATACAAAACAAGCTAAGTGGATCAAATTGCTTGTGAATAATTGGGAAACTTTGGCTCCTACCGCTCACCAGGTATAGAGATATCTATAATGTCGTTGTGCGGGAAGTACCTCGCCCATTTCTTCAATCCCGCTCTCTTTTTTAGAGGGATTGTGTGGTGATACCCTTGCTATATTCACCATAGTTTAACAATTTTTCTCTTACACTTCTTTAGATAAAATAAATTTATTTTGCGCCGCTCTCATTTATTTAATCCTTTCCACATTTTTTCGGATGTACTCTAATAATGACGAAGATGCTTGTATCTTATTTGGAAACTTTGGCTCTTGCCGTTGTCCAGATATACAGAAATCTATAATAATTTTATTTGTATGGAAAGTGTCACATCCAATTCCCCAATTCAACCAACATTTTGTTGTTCTCCCCGTTTTTCAGATATACATTAAAAAAACAACTACAACAAGGGAGTTATGGGTATAATAAGAGGCAACCGTATTTTTTTGCTCATATCTCAGCCATTTGTGCACTGATCAGGCTGAGTTTTAATATCAAACAAGTCCGGACCATATGTGATATAAATATAAGCCAAGCTAGTCCATCATATCTGGGTTCTTCGGAATACCCATATCAACAGCCAAACGGACAGATAGACATCATTAAATAAATTCTGTTATTATTCCTAAGGGCCCAGAGTATATGTACCTAATAGGGGGTTAGATCAATATTATAGAAATTACAAACAGAATGACAAACTGATATATACCCCTTTAACTTCGGTGAAACCAAAAAAATTTGGTTTTTAAAATTCATTAACAACTAACAAGACATATTTTTTCTTGTGTTATTTATGTTTGTTAAATTAAATTTTGTTGATAATATATTTTCTACAAGAAGTAAAAAAAAACAAAAAAAAAAAAAATATTTTAGAAATAAGTAAATAAATTGATTAACCTTTAATTAGGCGCATAAGGAAAATCAGACATGGGGTCGCACGTGACCCCAAAGTTTATTGTAAGTGTTGGATTACAAAAAAATAAAAATGAGTATGTTTTGTTAAATTTTCAGAGATATTTATTTTAATAATGTATATAAAAAAAGAAAAACATAACAGATTTTCATTTAAAAACATAAAACGTAAATAAAATTCAGTACTTGTTTTTTACAACTATTAAAACAGTTATTTATAAAAAAAAATCAGGTTGTGATGTTCAGCATTAAGCGCAGAACATGAAATGCCGGTGGCGGACCATATTTTATTACAAAAGCATTGTCCGTCATGGTTCTATGCGTCCTAAACGGTTTTCCAATACTGCACTCACAATATTATAAGAGTAGCGTACTGTAAGCTATTTTAAAAGTATTCCGTTCCGTCATTTTTAAATAAATAAATAATTAAAATTGCAACCAAATTTACTTTGAACTGATTCTAACGTTTATTCAAAAAACTTACGGATTTTCGGTTGCATTTAATACTGTGCGTTGATGAGGAACACGGATTTTGTATGTAAAATTAAATAGAAAATATAATTTGAATCAACTGTAAATTTACTTTAAAAACCAAAAGTTTATTTAATTTTTGCTGTCAAAAATTCAACGGCGAATTCCGTAAAAAATTGACCACAAATTCCGTAAAAACAAATGAATTTTCAATTATTTTATATAATTTTTTTACAAAAAAAAAAATAATTCTTAGTTATCTATTTATATATTTGTGGCAAAAAGTAAAAAACGTTTTGCTTGTTTTGTGTAGAAAATTCCCATATTCTATTTGCTAAAATTATTTAGTTAAATACATCAAATTTTTAAAGTAAAATGATTGCGAATACCATATCGGTCATGCTGCTGGTGCCTTGTAATTAAGAGTTCTTCTAAGTCAGTAAATAATAATTTGTTCTATCTCTCTCATTAGAAAAACAAGTGGACAGTTGTCTGGTATTTTTTTAGAAATTTGGCTGTTTAGTGGAAAAAGCCAGTAAAACCTGGCAATACTGGTAATAAAAATCAAAAATAGCGCAGATTTCTAGTAATAAAATGTCAAAACATGTAAAAAAAAACTTGAAATTAGAAAGTTTAAATTAAAGAAACAATGATGATTTGCGAAAAAAAATTAAAAGATGCGAAAGGCAAGTGCGCAGACGCATGAAAGAGTACCAATCACTAGATTTGCTCTATATTATATAAAATATCTGAGTTACATAGAATAACGGAAAACTCATTTGTTTTTACGGAATTCGCCGTTGAACTTTTGACAGTAAAAATTAAATGAACTTTCCGTAAAAAATAAGTAGATCGTCTTTTAACTGAGTTTTTATTTATTTTATATTACAGTTTCAGTTAATTTTACGTACAGAGTTTGTGAGTGTAGGATTTATATCGGGTCTTTGTTAAATTATGGACTGATCTTTACGCAATTTAGTAATTTATTTTTTAGTCATAGAGAACGAATTTGTGCAAGTCAGTCCGTGCATTTCGGTACCATTATTGTTAGCTTTTGTAGCAAAATTGGCCATTTTTTTAAGTGGTGGTTCCACATTAATAATCATGGCAGTACCGAGTTTCCCAATTTTCAATTCGAAACTGCTTAGGATAAGGAGAAACAATTTGACACCGATATTGTACTTTTCTTTTAAGTTTTACGCAAGTGTGCGTGTTTTTAACAGAGGGACAGACAGACGGACATGCCTAGATCGACTTAAAATTACTCCAAAACCTAGAATATATATACTTTAGGCGGTCTTAGATGAATATTAAAAAAGTTGTACGATGTATGACAATCTTCGTAAACGCTCATTCACCACTAGTAGTGGAGGGTATATCAAGTAAAAGTGCGATGCCGAATCTTATATGCTCTTCACCTTAATGCGATAAGAACCGAATTAAAAAAGCTTCAGTTTTCAAAAAAATATATCATAGGTATTCAATTTGAATAGGGGTTAATTTTCCCACTGCTTTTACCCAAATAATTTAAAACCTTGCAATATATAACATTTAGGCAATTCACAAAGTGTTCTATTGTGTCCTATTAGTTGTTTTTGCTATAATTGTATGAATTCCATAAACATATATCCAAAATGGTTTAGTAACCGTTTATTGTAGAAAAATCTTGGCCCGATGTAATTTCTTTTAGTTTTTTAAAAATTTCGATAAAAGAAAAACGCGTTTGAAAGAAAACCTCCGATTTATTTTTATTTTGTAATTGCATCAGATTGACTCAAACGCAATTCTTCTGTTAAAAATGCCATCATGCGTAATATGCAAATATATAAAAAAGTATTTTCTTGGGAAGAACTTAATAATTTGCAAAACCATATTTTCATTCAAATAACATAAATAACCTGTCCTGATAATAAGTATTGGCTTTATATGGTGGGTAGTTTTCTTCCTGCTCCATATCTCTATAATTTTAAACACGGTTAAAAAGTTTGGAACTATGGTAGTGGTCATAAAGTTCGAAAATTCTATCGCAAATAGTTTTCTTAATGGATAACGTTTCAATATCATCTACAGAAAGTACATTAAATAACAATTACTTCCATAATACTAACATTTACTTTTAGATTGAAAATATGAGGATAAAATTTTACCATTATATATTAGTAATATAATTGAAGTAACTCCCTTAACTACAACCCTTATAGGGTTAAGGGTTTAATTTTTACTATAAATGCTTCACGTTACAAACTAGAGTTTAGTTAACATAAAGATTCCGAAATGAAAACATTTAAAATAGTTTTGATCGTTCTACTTAGTTGCTTGCTACAACTAATGCCAGCTTATGGCAAAAGTAACGATTTGATACAACTTTGGAAAGAAATCGCTGAAGACAGTACAAGTGATATAGAGCAGAGGAATAATTTTTATAAAACATTAAAAGAAGAACAAGCAGTTTTGGCCAATGTACGCCTTTTAGTGGAACAAGATCTGAAAGCTAAATGTATAGAAATATTGGCCAATTCGACAAGTGCAGCTTCATTAAAGACGATACTTAAAGATATAAAAAAAAATCATGGTATGCAAGAGGTTGAGAGTATTTTTGCTGAAGCCTTAAATAAAGTTGTTTTAATAGAAACATTATTATTAATGAATGAAATTTTATGGAGTATTTATCAGCTAAACGATACGGAATTGTTTGAGACTATTGTGCGAACTCAATTGGTAACTTTCAGCAATTTAATGGGGAAAAGTTTCACAGATAAACCAAAATTTTTACAAAAATTCTGCTACAGAATGTACTTAATTGCAAAAAAGCATAAGGATATGGATTCGAGTTTAAAAGAAAGTGTAACTCGTAAGCTACAACAACTTCCTTATAATTTATTATATTTATATTTCACGAAATATTTTTGTCTTTTGAATGTTAAATATCCAAATTACATTGATACAGACACGGACAGACCAATCAATCAATATAGTCACAATGTTTGGCTATGGCACGATAATAAGTCGATGAATAACACTGGTCACCTTAAGGCTGAAATTCAAGAATTTGACTCAACTCGTGAGGTAAAACTTGATGTGCGTCTAAGGGGTATTCATTATAATACATATTTCTATATCAAGCCGAAGACGAATATCGTTGCTAGTTGTGACAAAATATTCAAAAAGTGTTTTCATGGAGCTTTTAAGATTTGTCAGAATGAACTAATTCCATTTAACGCTATTCCAAATAGCATTTGGAGCATTGAGCTTTTGGATGATGAACGTGTTTTAATTTCTCAAAATAACCTTACAATGTGCGCTGAGGAGGAGTTTTATTCCCAAAATACTACTCGTTATATTAGAGTTCGCAATAAAAGTAATGTTTCTTCAACAGATTCTGAGTGTCAGTGGCGTTTAGGAAGTTGCGATTTTAATTAATTTGTGGCGGTCTGAATAATAAAAAATTTAGTTTGTATGCATTTACAATAAGTCAAACAATTCTTTTTCAAATAAAAAAAAATATTTTAAAACATTAATATGAGTTTTCTAGTTTTCTTTTATATAACTTAAGTTTAAAAAACATATGCAAGATTAAAAAGGTCGTTCCTACACGCAGAGAACAATCATGATAAATGAATGGTCACTAGGACCAGTTTTATTCATATTTGATGTTTCACACCTAAAAAGTTACTCTGATCTAGCTAAACATAATAACTTATTGGACATCTTTGCTACTATAATATATATATGTTCAACTATATAATTGAAATCATAGTATAAATAAAATCAAAAGGTATATTTAATACCATAATTTTTGTTTGCTTAAAAACACATTCTCGTAATGAGCAAGCATTTATTATCAAAACAAATAGTGTGTGCGTGCTTATAAAGAAAATAAAATTTTCTCCGTCTGCGAGTATTAGTTAATCAGGAAATATATGTAAATGATTACAAAATAATTAAAACATTTTTCGGCGAGAAAAAGGCCATGCTGTGTGAGGCTGTTGAGTGGATTTCAATATTTTTATTTTGTTTCTACTTTATTACTCGTAGTATAACTTTGTTTAGTTTTTTTTTTAAGTTCAACGAATTTGTTTGAGAATTATTTTCTAACAAGTACATCATAATTGAGTGAAGGTTTAACAGAATTTTTTCATCTCCAGTAGACTCCAGGTCTGTTGTCCGCGATGAGTTGGTTTGATGTTAAAAAATCCTTTTAAATGTTCACTCAATAATGATGTACTTGTTAGAAATTAATTAACAGGATATAAAAGGAAGTGGATATAAACGGGAAACAATAAGTAAATAAACAAAATAGAGATTAATAAAGTAAAATTAACGTATTCAACTACATAAATATAAACAAACCAATGGATACATATTTATACTGGACTTCATTTAAAGATGTAGGTCTATGTCTTAAATGACTGTGGTTTAAAGGTCAAATTCAATGACAAAATTCCAGAGCCATGGCGTTTTGCAATTCGATTGTCATATCGGTATTGGACCGAAAGGCCAGTGTAATAAAAAACGTAAATGAGTTTTAAAAGAGAATAAAAGAGGACAGAAATCCTTCTAAATGCGATCGGTTTTACTATTTTCCAAAAATAGTGTTTGTGTTTTTAAACTGGTCCCATCCAAGAAAATCGTTTCATACGCCTTGGCTTTCTTAATTCAAATTTAGCGTTTATGATTTTCGCATTAAAATTGAACAAAGGCTTTGGATTGTTGCAGCATAAACAAAACAATTAAACTTAATGCAAGCGAAACCATTTTTTTTTTTCAAAATTCAAAAAACTTTCAACAACAAAAACTGTTTTTTTAATCATTCAAATTCAATACTTTTTCAGAAAATCCAAAAAAAAAAAAACTAAAAATTTAAAATTTTGTTATCAAGGCGAATTCATTACAGGTGATCCTAAAAGCCCTGCTGATAACTTTTTTTCTTTAGCTTTATAATTGTTTGATGTCAAAATTTTGTTTATTATCTTTGTTTCTGTTTTGATTTGTTTCGGTTTTTGACATTATACAATGATTTTACAAAAAGAAATAGCTTGTGGTTTTTGTACGAGTTGTACTTGTTGTACTACCGAGATTACCTGGAATGAATTCGCCTTGGTTGTTATTCAAATTTTTCAAAAAATTCAATCAATTCAAGAATAACTAAACAAAGTTATACTAATAAAGTAGAAACAAAATAAAAATAATGAAATCTAATCAACAGCCTCACAGCTTCCTTGCAGAATTAACGAAGTAAATAATTATACGTTTATTGAAACAGCTTAGTTTTTTATATAGTACTAGCTGACCCGGTCCGCGTTGCTGGCCCTAAGCACATAAATATGGTGGTATGTATGTATATATATGCTGTGAATCTTACGAAAAAAGTGAGCGTAAAAGTGGGCGGGGCAACATTTTCTTTCCGCAAAACCTAAGTTAGACCATGGCCATCATTTTAAAGAAAAAATCGTCCAAATCGGTCAAGCCGTTCTCCATTTATGCGCTTAATAGAAAAAGTGGGCGTAAAAGTAGGCGTGGTAAATTTTTCTTTCGATGAAACCTTAAAGTTGATTAATACAAACATTTGAAAGAAAAATTAGTCAACTCGATGGATCCGTTTTCTGATTTAAGGTAAATCGAAAAAAGTGGGCGGGGCAAAATTTTCTTTCCGTAAAAACCTAAGTTGGACCATGGCGATCATTTTAAAGAAAAAATCGTTCAAATCGGTCAAGCCTGTCTTAAGTTATGGATTTTTCCACTCCCCTCCGCCCCCAGACCGAAAATCAGAAATCAGACTTCACAGTGTCACCCGCCTGAATATTCTGAAGATTCCCTAAAAATTTCATCAAAATCGGCCCAGCCGTTTTGGAGTCCATACGTTACATACACACATACATACATACATACACACATCCTATTTTATATATAGAACTATAAAAATACACATACATACATGTATAAATATGTAACTACTTTGCCTGCCTTGCAGCCAAAAAACTTACAACATTATAAACGGCATAGATATTTTAACACAAAATGTTGTAATTAGCCCATGTCATATAGTAGATATCATAAAAGAAATAAAAGGTAAGTTTATGTTTGACTTTATTTTTACAAGTCTTAAGAGCACGGATAAAAATATTGAAAAGTGTTATTCCATGCCGAAGTAACGCTACAGAGAATTCTTATTTTTATACTCTCTACCACCACTAGTGGTGAATGAGGGTATACTAAGTTTGTCATGCCGAATGAAAATTTTTTATTATACATCTAAGACACCATAACCTGTATATCGACGGTTGATAATTTAAATGTCGTATGTGGATTTTTTGCTGTTTTGAGTTAAGATCGATTCCTTAAGTTTTCCGACCTGATCTTTCAGTTGGTGAATCAGTTTTTCGATACCTCATACGGGTTTCGAGATATGGAGTGTTGGGTTTGTCGTATGTGGTATTTGCTGAAGCAATTTTCAAATTAAATGTCGTATGTAACTGCCGCATACGACAAATTTCCATATAAAACAACCAAAAAAATTTATTTATTATTTAAATGTCGTATGTGAATTTTATAAGAGTTCAAACTTCAAACTTTAAACTCAATTTACACGAAACTATAGGAATCCACATACGACATGGCTCGTTGAGTAATTCTAAGTCAATTTAGCCATGTCCGTCTATTGAAAACATGCTTACTTCCGAAAAACGCAAAAGAAAAGAACAAACTTGGTCTCAAATGGCTTGTAGTTATCCTAAGCAGTTTGGGATTAAAATCCAGCAACATCGGCTCAGTACGACCCTAAAAACATTGATAATTTTGATACACAAAATAACATAAATGGGGGAATAATATACGGAATTATATAAAATTTGGCACAAATTCGATTTATACGACTGCAAATCAGACTGTTAAATTTCGTGAAGATCGGTCCATAATTGCCCATAAGCCCCATATACGCCCTATTCGCGGAAAACAGCTTACTTAGCACGCCTAAAACCGTTATATATAATGCTATCATAATAAAATCTGGCACGTCACAGTTTTATAAGACTAGAAATTGCAGTATAGGCCCCAAATAAATCCTACTCCCGGCAAACAGTTTAGTACGCCTTAAATCGAAAATTCGTTTCATAAACCTGCTATAAACCTAAAATATTTTTTATGAATATGGGCGTTAGTCTTTTTAATATTTATTTATTTATTTTCTGTTTTTGCACCGCTGTTGTTTTCGATATATTCAAATGATATTATGAACCTTGGTCTCAGTGGAAAAGTATTTGTGTATGCAAATGATGTATTCTTGTTTTATCCCTACAAACATGAAGCAGTAGCGAAGGCGCATATGGAAAGAGATGGATCGCTTATTTTTGAATATTCGAGAATTAACAAGTTGGTAATTACTACTAAAAAAAATACAAATTTTTAGGTTCAAGCCTTATATAGTAATGCTGGTAACTTCAGTATATTTGTGGAAGGTGAGGAAGTATTTGAAAGTGAATCTGTTAGATATTTGGGAGTACATTTGCAAAATAATCTTTCGCGGATCAAACATATGGAAGACTTTAAATCAAAAATATCTCCAGTTATTGGGTTGCTATATAAATTTAAGATCAAGTTTAATGAACAAACGATCTTATATAGGGTGATTCAAGTAAAGATACTTTTTTCAATAGCCTTTTTTTAAGAGATCACGCGTGAGTCGTGTCATTCTGTCATGTTATTTTTGTTTAGTATTGTTTGGCATTTCATAATGGATAGACATACGCCTTCCCAAGCAACAACGCTTCGCTCTATGTGCTCTTGAAAAATTTCAAGAAGGTCCGACGCTTTCCAGGCTAATTTTGTTCAGCGATGAGGCCCATTTCTGGCTCAATGGGTATGTAAACAAACAAAATTGCCGCATTTGGGACGAAGAGCAACCTGAAGAGATTCAAGAACTGCCACTTCATCCGTATTTCTTTAAAAATGATGCCGGTGCGAACGTAACCGTCAATGGCGACAGTTATCGTGCCATGATAACCGACTATTTGATACCTGAAATTGAAGCTCGTGATCTCGGCGACATTTGGTTTCAGCACGACGCCGCCACTTCCCACACATCGCATCAATCAATGGATTTATTGAGAGAACACTTCGGTGAGCACATAATTTCATGTTTTGGGCCGGTCGATTGGCCACCAAGATCGTGTGATATCACACCGTTAGACTTTTTCTGTGGGGATATGTAAAGTCTAAAATTTATGCGGACAAACCCGCTCCGATTCAGGCCTTGGAGAAACCCATCACGCGTGTCATTCGTCAGTTACCAGTCGAATTGTTCGAACGAGTCATCGAAAATTGGACTCAACCGATGGACCATCTGCGACGTAGCAACGGCCATAATGATAGACATAATCTTCAAAAAAATAAATGCCAAAGAATGCTCTTTCAAATGATAATAAACATTCCCATTAAATTTGAATTTGTTTTATTTTCTTTAAAAAAGTAGGGAACCTCGAAATGGATCTTTATCAAGCATTAATCGAAAGTCAACTTAATTATATGGTATTGGTATATGGTAACAGGAAAAGTAATGAGCTAAAGTCTTTGCAAAGAGTTCAAAATAAAGCACTCAAAAGTATTCTTAATCTATCACTTATGTATTCAACGTTTTTATTATGTATACAAAGATGTGTCCAAAAATGTGTTGCCAATAAATGGATTATATGAAATGCAACTGCTCGTTTTCGTGTTTAAAGCACTACATAATAGCCATAACACCATATTATTTGGAAGAGTTTTCAACACCAGAAATATTTAAAATCTAAGGGTGTCAAGATGCAGACCAGAAACTACTAAGCAGAAAATAGAATAAATTGGTAGTTGGGAATTCAACAATTTACTGATTTCAAATCACGTGCTTTTAAAATCACACGTGTGAATTTGTGGTGTTCTGAAAGTCATATCGTTTTGGTCTTTCTCGGTGTGCTTTCGGCAATTGAAAATCGCACCGAAACACACAAAAACGAAACACCAAAATATTACACGTGTGATTTTAGAAGGCACATGTGATTTGAAATCCCGTGATTTAAGTTAAAGTGATTTTCAGAACAGGCCTGTATTTAAATGTTATTTCTTTCTTTAACTTTTTATTTTTTTTTTTATTTAAATCTATATGAAATGAAATTTGTAATTGATCTCATATTAGTAATAAATTCATTATTTTATTTGTTCCAACTCGCCTCAACAATGTCATATGACGCTGGGTCAATACAAATATTGTAATAAAAGTGTATTATTAAGTTAATAAAAAAAAAAAATTGGGATTTATTTTTTTACTATGAATAATTAAACTAGAATTATAGGGGTTATTAAATTAATTTTTTGTACCTGTTGTTTATGTTACTTTTATGTCTTTATTATTATGGATTGCATATTACAAGAAAAAATACATAATCAAAAAATATATAATCAAAATGTATGTATGTATGTAGTATGTATGTAAGAAGTCGGGCCTCAGCCACTTTAAACATAAAATACTCGTACACTTTATCGATTAAATAAACACAACGTAAGTTATTGTCGTTAAAATAACGAAAAAAAACTGCTTAAAGTAACAGCTGACTTTAATCGTCAGCTAATATCGTTAAAAATGTTACTGAATAGCAAACTCGATACATTTTCGTTATATTTATTTTAACGATACGATAATCGTAATAAAAGTTAGTGAATCGCACTACAGAGCTAGTGAAATTTTATTCACCTCAACAGTATCAAGATTTTACTTCCATGATTACTGTGCTATCGTTTCACACACACCCTTAGAAGTGAAATATGTGTAAGGAAAAACTTTTTCACTCTTGCATAATTTTTTTTTTTTAATTTAAGTTCTTTATTTAATATAACCGTATTATATAAAAGAAAAATAGAAACTTCATATTAATGTCTTGAAAGATTTTTTTATTTTTTGTATCGCCACAAATCGCAACTTAACAAAACCCATTGCCATTCAGAATATGTTGAAGAAACGTTACTTTTATTGCGATCTGTAATATAACGAATAGTACTTTGGTTATAATACTCCTCAACGGCATTCTAAAGTCATTTTAAGAAATTTCGCGTTCATTATCCAAAACGCAGTCCTCTTAATCCTACATATATTTTGGAGCATAACAAATCGGAGTCGTGAAACTTTTATGGATACACTTAATATTGTATCCCAACCAGCAACTATATTCGTGCTTGGCATCATATACAAATACGTATTATAATAAGTACCATTTCGAAGCACCTTAAATTTTTCCTCAATAGTTAAATCCATTTCTTAAATTACAGCTCTAATATCGTTTACAGATAAATATTTCTGACAGAAAATCAATTTGTTAACCAGAATTAAAAAAAAAAAATTTAGATTCGATGCGAAAGCACTTGTAGGCATTTAAAAAAATTTAACATGTATTTAAATATGCGGTATAAACTTAAAGAATGTAGTAATTTTGCTTTTTTCTTATTACTCAACACATTTTTTGTAGGAAAGGCTTTTACTGGGTTATTAACCAATTTTGTTCATTTTTACTGCCAGGATATTTCCAGGTTGTTTAAGATAAAAGTGCAAACATTAAGTTCATAAATTATAAGAGGACTACGGAAAGTTAAGGTTTAGGGATACAAATTAGTGGGAATTGCGTTATTTTGCTCATAGCTCAGCCATTAATGCAACGATCCGGCTTAAATTCAATGGCAAATTTTAACAGAGCATATTTGGCCTTAATATAGAACAACCTAGTCCCCATTATATCTGGCGTCTTTGGAAACCCCATTTTAACAGACAGATGGACGATGTAAAATCAACTTTGTTGGTCAAATGGAATCAGAATATATTTACTTTATAGGGTATAGTATTTATATCGTAGAAATTGCAAACGGAATGGCAAACTTATATATGTATGCCTTTTCCACCTGTATTGAAGGGTATAAAAACACACCACTTAAAAAAACATATTTATTAAAAAATAATAGTAATTAAGTATTTACTCATTAGATCTTTTTGTTATAGACATAAATATTTTATTTGGCTCATTGCTTTATTTTATTTTTGTGAAAAAAATACACATTTAAAAAAAATTATGTTGAAAACAATTAAAATGCTATTTATATTTGGTACTGCCGAATCTTGTATACCCTTTACCCTTTACAAGCGAACAGGTGTCTGGTATTTTTTTAGAAATTCGAGTAAAACCTGTAATTTATAAAATTACTGAATTACATAAAATAACTGAAAATTCATTTGTTTTAACGGAATTTGTCAATTATTTTTTGATAGTTAATTTTAATAAAATAACTGAAAATTCACTTGTTTTTATGGAATTGAATTTTTGACAGTAAAAATTAAATGAACTTTTCGTTTAAAATAAATGCAAAATATGTTTTTAACTGAATATTCATTTATTTTATATTGAAATTTCAGTTAATTTTACGTACAGAATATTGTGACTATAGTCACTATCGTGTCAAAATCCAAATTTGAATGGCCACAAGGTGAAATAAATTTTCCATTTGACTGATTTTTAATTCCAAGCAAATCACACATAAAGAGAACATTTGAGCTTTATTTAATCAATATTGTATGTTTATATGGAACATATAATTCCATAATATAATGCGCGAGGAATAATAACGGCCCGACTTGACTCATTTTCCATATTTAATACCGTAATCTAAGAGTTTTATTTTTATATAACTCAGTCAATCAACAAGAACTCAGCTTAGATTATTTAAGGTTATATTATTAAATGTTTGAAATATTTAGTAACCTAATCATACGCTAACAGATGGATTTCGTTAAATCAATTTTGCTACTTTCAACGAGCTAGAATATATTTAATACATATGGTCGAAAGGTCGCCATCGATTAAAAATTATTGAGTACCTTATTGCTTTTATTATGGTCGTTTTGCTCCTACTTTTCAATAAGCTGCACGTTATAAAACATACGCACACATGTACATATTGTGAAATGCTGTCAATACATGCCAATATATTTCTTTTTGAGCAAAATAAATCAAAAGGCTTTTAATTGTATCCAGTTGATAGTGCCACCTTCTAATATAATATTGTACAATACCAATTCTGTGGGTACCTAAAAATGAAGTTACAGACGGAATGACAACTTTAATAAGTATACCATAGTTGTTGTGGTGAAGAGTATAAGAAACAAACAAAGCTAGCCAGAGCAGCAACAGCTGTGTTTATTTTAAATAAACAATAATTAACTTTTTTAAAATATGTAGTACAATTAACCTTGGAAAAAATTAATAAAACACACAATTTAAAGAAAACGTACTATCAAAACAATAATATTTCTTTATTATTTACGCATTAGATATTTCTGTCTACATTTTGTTATTTGGTTAATTTATATTTTTAATTAATAAATATTTAAAATTAATATGGTTCAAAACAAGATATGGTGCCACCTTCGGCTCGCCTAAATGCTTAAGCAACAAACTTTTTCTTAAATACTGTTTTTAATAGGAATGCAAAATTTCCACATTATATGACATTTTTATACCGCTGGAATGAAAAATAGATGCAACATCCATTAAGAAAACAAATGTACCTTAATTTGAAACTGTATAGAATATAAGAAACCTAACCAAATGTATATATAGTTTGGGTCTTGAGCTAAAAATACAGATCACTATAAATTGTTTGTCTGCCCTGTAAAAGGGCATATTTTTAAAAATTTCAAGTGCATATAGCGAACATTTTTAATATTTCAAAAGAGCCTTAAATTGATTAAAAACCCCTAAAACTATAAGAAATGACAAAAGTCCGGCAAAAATTACTAAATATTTTAAGGAAACCCCAAAGTTTATTTAAAATCGGTAAATCATATATCTGTGGTTTTCATCCATTTTTTATTTTGAGAAGTTGATGCCATATTTCTGAAAAAAAGATGGACCAGTTTCGAATTCTTAACGTAATAACAAAGTTTAAAAAGTACTATACCTAACCCATAGTTTGATCTTGAATGATTTTCGGCCCTTCTGAAAAAATTGGTTTTAAGACATGAAAACCACAGATTTAACATAAAAAACGGCGAAAGTTCGCGATAATTTTTAATATTTCAATAAAATAAATTTAGCGGAAATTCGTTTAAAGCACAACAAACGGCCAGTTTTTCTGGATGTAACGGTGTCTCAACATACTCTTTAGGTTTATCCTCACTCCAAATACGGCAGTTTTGTTTATTGACGTATCCATTGAAGCAAAAGTGAGCTTCATCGCTAAACAAAATTCGCTAATGGAAATCAATTTTGAGCACATCTACCGAATCTACGAATTGCTAAGTGATTGTGTGGCTTCAATTTTTGAACGAGTTAGATTTTGTAAGCACGCAAATCAAAACCTTCCATAAAGTGGATGGACACAAATCGAATTCCTGTGCAAGATGGTGGATGTACTAATGTTCCTCTACTCTACCCTCAACAGCAGGAATGAATGCTTCTTTCTGTACACACTGTACGACGTCTCTGTAAATGCATATGCGAGAACGTTCCATAGTTAATCGAATAAATTGCTATGATGGGCGACTATATGTTGACCGTAAAATGGACGTAATGCGCGATATGTATGTCGAACAGAACCATGGATTTCAAAATAAATTTGCACAATTTGGAAGCGTTGTTCAAGCATCAGTCTATTCATGTTGAAATGCCAAACTAAACTTAACATAAATCACTTAACAGCTGGCAAAATCGCCGCCAGGTAAAAAAGTGTTGTTTAGTTAAAGTTATATATCTACACTCAAAATATTATGACGGCAAATTCCACAGAAAATTCATTTGAAACAACTAAAAATTTATTTAAAAAACGGATCATTTACATTTCATTTAAAATAAATGAATTTTACATAAATTTATGAATTTTTTATATTTAACAGTATATTCCGTAAAATTTAAAAGTTATTGTTTTAAAAAAATATAATTTAACTGACAAAAAATCAAACTACAAAACAACATTATTACGGAAAAACAGTATTTTTGGTAGTTTGTTTTTTAATAACAAACATAAATGTTAAAAAATAAATTGATTCGTAAAATAACTGTATTTTCATTAAATTTTAACAGTACGGAAAACGAATTTAATATCCTACAATTAGTTACTGTAATAATGTTATGAGTATATATAAAAAAAACACCCTTTACGAATACGTTACTACCAAAATAATGGTTTTAAAACAGTAGCACCCATACCATATGAGCTAGGAGAACTAAATTTAGCTCAACTATTTCTTAAATATAAGGAGTACTAAGACAAATCAATCTATGATTGCACCTTGCCTCCATGCAAATGCCCCCCGTAGGTAAGGGGTTGGTACGGCAGGGTCCATACAAAACAAGCTGAGTGGATAAAATTGCTTGTGAATAATTGGGAAAATTTGGCTCCTACCGCTCACCAGGTATAGAGATATCTATAATGTCTTTGTGCGGGAAGCGGCCCGCGTATTTCTTCAATAAATCACCAAACAAACCCCTCTTTTTTAGAGGGGTTGTGTGGTGATAACCGTGATATATTCACCAGAATTTAACAATTTTTCTATTACACATCTTTAGATAAAATAAATTTATTTTGCACCGCGCCCATTTAATAAATCCCTTCCACATTTTTTCGGATGTACTCTAATAATGACAAAGATGCTTGTACTTTATTGCCGTTGTCCATTTATACAGAAATCTATAATAATTTTATTTGTTTGGGAAGTGTCACATCCAATCCCCCAATTCAGCCAACATTTTGTGGAATATTATGTATTGATCACCAAGATCCTTGTTCCTAATTTGGAAACCTTGGCTCTTCCCGTTTTTCAGATATACATTAAAAAAAAACAACAACAACAAGGGATTTATGGGTATAATAAGAGGCAGCCGTATTTTTTGCTCATATCTCAGCCATTTGTGCACTTATCAGGCTGAGTTTTAATATCAAACAATTCGGGACCATATGTGATAAAAGTATAAACCAAGCTAGTCCATCATATCTGGGTTCTTCGGAAACCCCGTTTCAACAGCCAAACGGACATCCAGACATAGTTAAATCAACTCTGTTATTCCTCACGGCCCAGATTATATGTACCTAAAAGAGTCTAAGATCAATATTATAGAAATTACAAACTGATATATACCCCTTTAACTTCGGTGAAACCAAAAAAATTTGGTTTTTAAAATTCATTAACAACTAACAAGACATATTTTTTCTTGTGTTATTTATGTTTGTTAAATTTAATTTTGTTGATAATATATTTTCTACAAGAAGTAATATATTGAAAAACAAGTTAGAGAGCTACATTCGGCTGTGCCGGATCTTTGATACCCTCCACCGACAGGAGTGAGCTCTATATGATTAATACATACATATATATTATAAACTACTCTTCACAAAAACGAGCGTTAGCATTAAAATTAGTTGCGGTTTAGACCAAAAAATCTTACAGTGTGATTTCTGGTCCTATAAAACTGTGACGTACCGAATTTCAATTTGATAGCATTATTTATTACGGTTTTAGGCGTACTATACGGTTTTCCGGGAGTAGGGCTTATATGGGGCCTAGTGTAAATTGTGGAACGATCTTCAAAAAATCTTACAGTGTGATTTCTGGTCCTATAAAACTGTGATGTACCAAATTTAAGTATGCTAGAGTTATTTATTGCGGTTTTAGGCGTACTAAACTGTTTTCCGCGAGAAGGGTTTATATGGGGCCTAGTGTAAATTATGGACCGATCTACAAAAAATTTAACAGTTTGATTTCTGGTGCGTTATTTATTACGGGTTTAGGCGTACTAAACTGTTTTCCGCGAGAAGGGTTTATATGGGGCCTAGTGTAAATTATGGACCGTTCTTCAAAAAATTTTGCAGTGTGATTTCTGGTCTTATAAAACTGTGACGTACCAAGTTTTAGTATGATAGCGTTATTTATTACGGTTTTAGGCGCAATAAACTGTTGTCCGGGAGTAGGGTTTATATGGGGCCTAGTGTAAATTATGGTCCGATCTTCCAAAAATTTTACACTGTGATTTCTGGTCTTATAAAACTGTGACGTACCAAATTTTAGTATGCTAGCGTTATTTGTTGAGGTTTTAGGGGTACTAAACGGTTTTCCGGGAGTAGGGTTTATATGGTGCATAGTGTAAGTTATGGACCGATCTTCAAAAAATTTTACAGTGTGATTTCTGGTCCTATAAAACTGTGACGTACCAAATTTTAATATGCTAGCGTTATTTGTTGAGGTTTTAGGGGTACTAAACGGTTTTCCGGGAGTAGGGTTTATATAAGACCTAGTGTAAATTATGGACCGATCTTCAAAAAATTTTACACTGTGATTTGCGGTACTATTAAACTGTGACGTACCAAATTTAAGTATGCTAGCATTATTTATTGCAGTTTTAGGAGTACTAAACTGTTTTCTGCGAGAAGGGTTTATATGGGGCCTATGGTAAATTACACTCACAATATAATGTACGTAAAATTAACTGAATTTGTAATATAAAATAAATAAATATTCAGTTAAAAACCGGTCTACTTATTTTTCAATTGTTTTTAACGAAAAGTTCATTTAATTTTTACTGTCAAAACTTCAACTGCGAATTCCGTAAAAACAAATGAATTTTCAGTTATTTTATTAAAATTAACTATCAAAAAATAACTGACAAATTCCGTAAAAACAAATGAATTTTCAGTTATTTTATTAAAATTAACTATCAAAAAATAACTGACAAATTCCGTAAAAACAAATGAATTTTCAGTTATTTTATGTAATTCAGTAATTTTATATAATACAGGTTTTACTCGAATTTCTAAAAAATACCAGACTCCTGTCCGCTTGTTATTCTAATGAGAGAGAAAGAATATTTATTTTTATTCACTTACCCCGTTATACATGTTTGCTTTAGTTTTGCTGTACTGACCACTTTGTTTACAGAAGAACTTTCAATTATAAGACACCAGCAGCATGCCCGATATGGTATTCGCAATTATTTTACCATAAAAATTTCATGTATTTAACTAAATAATTTTAACAAATAGAATATGGGAATTTTCTATACAAAACAAGCAAATCGTTTTTTTCTTTTACTTTTTCCCACAGATCTATAAATAGATAACTATAAATTAATTTTTTGTTAGTAAATTATATCAAATAATTGAAAATTCATTTGTTTTTACGGAATTCGCAGTTGAATTTTTGACAGTAGGAATTAAATAAACTTTTCGTTAAAAATAAATGAAAAACAAGTAGATCGGGTTTTAAGTAAACTTACAGTTGTTTTAAATTTCATTTTCATTTAATTTTACATACAGAATACTTTTACTTTATCAACTGACAATATTAAATGCAACCGAAAATCCGTATTAATGTGCACTTAGTTTTTTAAATAAACGTTAGAATCAGTTAAAAATAAATTTGCTTGGAATTTTAAATGTTTATTAATTTAAAAATGACTGAACGGATTACTTCTTGAATAACCTACACTCAGTTACTGTAATAATATTGTGAGTGTATAAACCGATCTTCACGAAATTTAACAGTATGATTTGCAGTCGTATAATGCGAATTCGTGCAAAATTTTATGACATTCCGTGCATTATTCCACCATTTATGTTAGTTTTTGTATCAAAATTATCAATTTTTTTTGGGTAGTGGTTCCACATTTTGATTCATAGTTCTGATGCTACTAAGCCGATATTAGGATAACTACAAGCAATTTGAGACCAAGTTTGTTCTTTTCTTTTGCGTTTTTCGAAAGTGAGCGTGTTTTCAACAGACGGACAGACGGACAGACAGACGGACATGGCTAAATCGACTTAGAATTACTCAAGGAGCCAGAATATATATACTTTATGGGGTCTTAGATGTATTATAAAAAAGTTTCACACGGAATGACAAACTTAGTATACCCTCATTCACCACACTAGTGGTGGAGGGTATAAAAACAAAAAAAAAAATATTTTAGAAATAAGTAAATAAATTGATTAACCTTTCATTAGGCGCATTAGGAAAATCAGACAATTAATCGCATGTGGTCTCACGTGACCTCAAAGTTTATTGTAAGTGTTGGACTACAAAAAAATAAAAATGAGCATGTTTTGTTAAATTTTCAGAGTTATTTATTTGAATAATGTTTAAAAAAAGAAAAACATAACAGATTTTCATTAAAAATATAAAACGTAAATAAAATTCAGTAACTTACAAATATTAAAACAGTTATTTATAAAAAAAATTAGTCAGACTCATCAGCAGGTTGTGATGTTCTGCATTTAGCGCAGAACATGAAATGCCTGTGGCGGACCATATTTTATTACAATAGCATTATTCGTGAAGGTTCTATGTATCCTAAACGGTTTTCCAATACTGCACTATTTAAAAAGTATTCCATTCAGTTATTTTTAAATAAGTAAATAATTAAAATTCCAAGCAAATTTACTTTGAACTGATTCTAACGTTTATTCAAAAAACTTACGGATTTTCGGTTGCATTTAATACTGTGCGTTGATGTCTCTAAAATTAAATAGAAAATATAATTTGAAGCAACTGTAAATTTACTTTAAAACCCAAAAGTTTATTAAATTTTTGCTGTCAAAAAGTCAACGGCGAATTCCGTAAAAAATTAACCACAAATTCCGTAAAAACAAATGAATTTTCAATTATTTTATATAATTTTTTTACAAAAAAAAATAATTCTTAGTTATATTTTTATATATATGTGTAGAAAATTCCCATATTCTATTTGATAAAAATATTTAGTTAAATACATAAAATTTTTAAAATAAAATGATCGGTCATGCTGCTGGTGCCTTATAATTGAGAGTTCTTCTAAGTAAGTAAATAATAATTTTTTCTATCTCACTCATTAGAAAAACAAGCGGACAGTTGTCTGGTATTTTATAGAAATTTGGCTCTTTCTTGGAATAAGCCAGTAAAACCTGGGGGACACTTTCTATTGCGATGCGAATACAATTTCGATGCGAAAGCTAAACACCAACTTGGTACTCTCTATCACTTTAGCAAAATTGTTGAAAATTAAACAATACTGGTAATAAAAATCAAAGATAGCGCAGATTTCCAGAGTTCGTGGTTGAACTTTTGACAGTAAAAATTAAATGAACTTTCCGTTTAAAACAAGTAGATCGTCTTTTAAGTGAATTTTTATTTATTTTATATTACAGTTTCAGTTAATTTTACGTACAGAGTTTGTGAGTGTAGGAATTATATCGGGTCTTTGTTAAATTATGGACTGATCTTCACGAAATTTAGTAATTTAATTTTTTATCATAGAGAACGAATTTGTGCAAGTCAGTCCGTGCATTACGGTACCATTATTGTTAGATTTTGTAGCAAAATTGGCCATTTTTTAAGTAGTGGAATCATGGCAGTACCGAGTTTCCCAATTTTCACGAAACTGCTTAGGATAAGGAGAAACAATTTGACACCGATATTGTACTTTTCTTTTAAGTTTTTCGAAAATGCGCGTGTTTTTAACAGAGGGACAGACAGACGGACATGCCTAGATCGACTTAAAATTACTCCAAAACCTAGAATATATATACTTTAGGGGGTCTTAGATGAATATTAAAAAAGTTGTACGATGTATGACAATCTTCGTAAACGCTCATTCACCACTAGTAGTGGAGGGTATATCAAGTAAAAGTGCGATGCCGAATCTTATATGCTCTTAACCTTAATGCGATAAGAACCGAATTAAAAAAGCTTCAGTTTTCATAAAAAATATATCATAGGTATTCAATTTGAATAGGGGTTAATTTTCCCACTGCTTTTACCCAAATAATGTAAAACCTTGCAATATATAACATTTAGGCAATTCACAAAGTGTTCTATTGTGTCCTATTAGTTGTTTTTGCTATAATTGTATGAATTCCATAAACATATATCCAAAATGGTTTAGTAACCGTTTATTGTAGAAAAATCTTGGCCCGATGTAATTTCTTTTAGTTTTTTAAAAATTTCGATAAAAGAAAAACGCGTTTGAAAGAAAACGTCCGATTTATTTTTATTTTGTAATTGCATCAGATTGACTCAAACGCAATTCTTCTGTTAAAAATGCCATCATGCGTAATATGCAAATATATAAAAAAGTATTTTCTTGGGAAGAACTTATTAATTTGCAAAAGCATATTTTTCATTCAAATAACATAAAAAACCTGTCCTGATAATAAGTATTTATATGGTGGGTACTTTTCTTCCTGCCCCATATCTCTATAATTTTAAACACGATTAAATAGTTTGGAACTATGATAGTGGTCATAAAGTTCGAAAATTCTATCGCAAATAGTTTTCTTAATGGATAACGTTTCAATATCATCTACAGAAAGTACATTAAATAACAATTACTTCCAAAATACTAACATTTACTTTTAGATTGAAAATATGAGGATAAAATTTTACCATTATATATTAGTAATATAATTGAAGTAACCCCCTTAACTACAACCCTTATAGGGTTAAGGGTTTAATTTTTACTATAAATGCTTCACGTTACAAACTAGAGTTTAGTTAACATAAAGATTCCGAAATGAAAACATTTAAAATAGTTTTGATCGTTCTACTTAGTTGCTTGCTACAACTAATGCCAGCTTATGGCAAAAGTAACGATTTGATACAACTTTGGAAAGAAATCGCTGAAGACAGTACAAGTGATATAGAGCAGAGGAATAATTTTTATAAAACATTAAAAGAAGAACAAGCAGTTTTGGCCAATGTACGCCTTTTAGTAGAACAAGATCTGAAAGCTAAATATATAGAAATATTGGCCAATTCGACAAGTGCAGCTTCATTAAAGACGGTACTTAAAGATATGAAAAAAACTTGTGGTATGCAAGAGGTTGAGAGTATTTTTGCTGAAGCCTTAAATAAAGTTGTTTCAATAGAAAAATTATTATTAATGAATGAAATGTTATGGAGTATTTATCAGCTAAACGATACGGAATTGTTTGAGACTATTGTGCGAACTCAATTGGTAACTTTCAGCAATTTAATGGGGAAAAGTGTCACAGATAACCCAAAATTTTTACAAAAATTCTGCTACAGAATGTACATAATTGCAAAAGAGCATCCGGATATGGGTTCGGTTTTAGAAAAAAGTATACTTCTTATGTTAGAAGAACTTCCTTATAATTTATTATGTTTATATTTCTCGAACAATTTTTATCTTTTGAATGTCGAGCATTTGAATTACATTGATGCAGCCACTGACAGTCCAATAAATGAAAATAGTCGCAACGTTTGGCTGTGGCACGATAATAAGTCGATAAATAGCACTGGCTTTCTTAAGGCTGAAATTCAAGAATTTGACTCAACTCGTGAGGTAAAACTTGATGTGCGTCTAAGGGGTATTCATTATAATACATATTTCTATATCAAGCCGAGGACGAATATCGTTGCTAGTTGGGACAAATTTGATACTAAGTGTTACTCTAGTTGGTTAATGAATATGATTTGTTATCCAGAAGAAACTGAAGTTGAAACTATTCCGAATAGCATTTGGAGCATTGAGGTTTTGGATGATGAACATGTTTCAATTTCTCAAAATGACCTTATAATGTGCGCTGAGGAGGAGTTTTATTCCCAAAATACTACTCGTTATATTAGAGTTCGCAATAAAAGTAATGTTTTTTCAACAGATTCTGAGTGTCAGTGGCGTTTAGGGAGTTGCGATTTTAATTGATTTGTGGCGGTCTTTATAATCAAAAATTAAATTTGTATATAATTAAATAAGTCAAAAATATTTCAAAACATTAATATGAATTTTCTAGTATTCTTTTATATAATACGGTTAAATTAAATAAAGAACTTAAATTGAAAAAAAAAATTAGTTTAGTATTTCGTTAAATTAAATAAGGAACTTCAGTTTAAAAAAAATATGCAAGATTGAAGAGGTTGTTCCTGATAGATATTTTACTGCTGTAAAGTGTACACTTAATGTCACTTTTATATTTCAATTAATTTTTCACTGTGTAACACCACCACACGCCGCACACAAATAAATTTAACAATAAAATACTTTTTTAATTATTATTATTCTTTTTTGGGTGCCATGTGTACAATGCATGGCCTTGAAAAAAAAATGCAAGCAAAGCATAAATTGTTTTTTTAAGAGTTCATTGATTTCAGAAATTGTTTTAGAATTATTAATTTTAGTATTAAGATCAAATTACAACTTTTGTAAATAAAAGAAATATATAAAAGCAGAGCATTAGCGCTAGATCAAGATCATTAATTTGAGCAAGGTCTAGCAGCTAATTGCAGACAGCCCAAAATAAATTATTTTCTTTTTCTTTCCTTTTTTTTTGAGGAAAACTCACTGTACTCAAAAACCAGGAGGCAGGTATGCTCTGGGACCCTAACAGGTCTTTGTACAGTTAGAGTAAAGCAGAATAAATTTCTATTCCAATTTTTTTTATAAACTATTATAAACGTTTTTGGCGATCCTGTCACTTCATGTTTTATAAACTTTATATGGCGATCCTGCCATATATTATAAATTTTTTATGGCGATCCTAGGCCAGTCGAACTACAAAAATTAGATGTCCAGGAATAAACAAAAATTTATACATGGAAGAGTATAAAGTAGGCCCACAACCACTAAAACGAGAGGAGCTACAAAGAAGACAGGAAGCGAATAAGGACACTTTCCGTGTCGTCATCCCAAAACAAAAACTGTTACTGAAAACCCGAGGTGGAAACAAGCGGAAGTTAAAAATCAAATTGACGTTCTTCAAAAACATCATCAAAAGACACATCAGTGAAAAGATCACCTATAACCAGTGGTATTTTGCTGAATACCTATATGTATCAGAAATAGTTGACCTCATAAAATCAGAGTTGAACGGAGGAAATATTGGTCAAAGAATTTGGGACACAATCAATCAGGCAGAAGAGACCATTGAAAAGAACAAAGCCTTAGTAAAAGCGGCCAAACAACAAGCTCAACTAGAAGCAGAAAAAAGAACCCAAGAAAACACTAATATTCAACAAAGTTGGGACTAAAATGGGTTGGTGGAGTTCTGAAGAAATAATCGTGAATCAAGCTGCAAATGAAGCAAAAATAGATCAGCCCAGAACAGTGACAAAAATTTCAACAGATGTAGTAATCATCGTACTCTTCATTGCGGCCATATTTTTCCTCATCTACAAGCTAGATAGATATTATAAAAATTATGTGCACAAGCACATCAGCAGGAGTAGGGAAATAGTTTAAAAATAATTAATTGCAAAAATTTAAAATAGATATAATTTAAATTTTATTTCTCACAATTTCAAATAGTCTAAAATGATTGATTACAAAAATTCAAAATAAATTTTAAATTGTATCTCTCAATAAAATTAAACAATTAAAAATATATAAAAATTAAACAAAATTTAATGGAAAAATTTATAGAAATTTTAGATAGTATTTCTGTTTTATCAGAAAATTTAAGGAAACTAGGACAAAAAACATATAAATTAGAAACCATTGATAAAAAGCTCAATGAAATTAAAGAATTTAAAGAAAAACTAGGAGTTTTGGAAAAGACAGAGGCAAATATCGATTATATCAAATTAGGCGAAATAAAATCAAAATTCAAGACTTTATTTTACACTACAAACTTAAGATTGACGGAATTGAGAAACGAAATAATACAAAACACAAAAGACCTGAACGAACAAACTAGTTCTCAAAATACTGAAGAAACAAAAATAACAAAAATGGCAGAGTTTGACATAAACACTTCACTCAAGGTAGTACCCGAATTTTCTGGCAACTACAAAGAATTGGCATCATTTCTTAAAATAATAGAATTGATAAACCAAAGTCTTAGTACTGAAGCCAAAATGACATTCATAGAATTTGTTAGAGAAGTAAAACTCTCGAACAAAATTAAAACTCACTTAGGAGTCTTAGAACCGATTACGACGCACAGTGGCGCCCGTAGAGCAAGCGAGGTTGCAAAAATCAAAATTTTCATGAGTGCCGACGAAGTTTTGAATAAACCCATGTTATAGGAAACTTTTCAACGATTTCAAATATGCCACTCTTAATAATATCACATCTTTAGTTTAGAAGATATAACCGTTCAAAGTTGACCGACTTTCGGTTTTCAAAAAAACACACAATTTTTAGTCAATTTGTTGCGATTTCAGGTGTAATATCACGAAAAATAGGTAACGAATCGCCTTATTTTTTATTTGTATTGATTGATGTATTTATTAAATGTATAATGATAAAAAAAATCAACTGTTTTCTTTGTGTTTCTCCTGGTAAATCACTATTTAAAAACTATCCGTTTTTTCACTATTTTTCAACTTTGACGGAAAATAAAAAAAAACTATATTTTTCTATATTTGCCATACGTGCAAAACCTGTTCTTTGATTAGTTCTTTACATAATTCAAAATTTTTATCTGCCCGTACGTGCCCGTTTGGCTTCTAGAGGTAAAAAAGTTCAAAAAGACATGGTTGCAGAAATTGTATGGCGTCCATCCCTTATATGTTTTGACTGACAGTAGTTTGATCTAATAGTTTGAAAAAAACTACTCATTGAAATTAGCAGGTACGTACCTCACATAAACAATACTTTGGCGTACAAATGGTCAGGAACAATATTGACTTATGGTCCCTACAGGTAGGCACAAATCTTATTTGGACACGTGCATAATATCAAAATTGCATTATTTAGCCTAAATCCATATGTATGCAGGGAACAGGTAAATTTTTAGGCATGGTAGCATAAGCCTATATATTGCAAAATAAGCATAATGCCTGGATTAGTCTACGCCTGAAAGTTGGCGCAACAATTACTGAAACCATTAAACAATTTAAGTACTGAAAACATGGCGTTGAACAATTTAAAATTATTTGAACTGTTTAGAAAGTCAACCACACCAAAGTTTTTCACGGAAGTGAAAATTCTTCCTGAAAAGTTGACATTGATCAGCAAATGGGGCTGCGATGGATCATCCGGACAAAGCGTTTATAAGCTAAGGATATCTTTCGATGACGCTACAATATCGGACGGAAATATGTTTATGGCATCTGTTGTTCCTTTGCGGCTAAAATCGGATGATTCCCTACACTGGAAAAATCCACGTCCGTCATCAGTGCATTATTGCCGACCAATAATGTTTCAGTTTGCAAGGGAATCGGCAGAACTCATAAGGACTACGGTGAAGGACATTGAAGAACAAATAAGCAAGATTAAGCCTACAAAGCTGCAAATTGGAGAAGGAAAATATATTGAATGCAATTACGAGTTCCACCTGACCATGGTTGACGGAAAAGTCGTAAACGAACTGACAGGAACAACCTCAACAATGTCATGCCCGATTTGCAAAAAGAGTCAGAAGAACTTTTTTCAATTCAATTCAATTTATTTCATATATAATATGTTACATCTCAATTTTATATAATTAGTTGTAAAGAGTTTAAGATTAGTATCTTTTTCTGCTTAATTATAATATATTTCAATTAGTTTTCATAGACAGAATTATATTGGAGGTAAAAATTTAGCAAAAACCTATCTAAACCCCTTTTTTCGTATTATTTTTATATTTTTTTTATCGATTTTATATTATTATTTGTCAGAAGAACTTTGGTAATTTAAACGATTCTACAAATGAGGAGAATTACGAATATGGAATGTCACCATTGCACGCAAGGATAAGGTGTATGGAATTCTTGCTAAAACTGGCATATACCCTACCACAAGAGGAGGAAAACTTCGATGAAAATACATCAATAAAGGATAAGGAAAAGATCAGAAAGAAGCAAATACAGGATGGTTTTTTTGAAACAAGTTGGACTAAAAGTA
This sequence comes from Pollenia amentaria, assembly GCA_943735925.1. NCBI lineage: Eukaryota > Metazoa > Arthropoda > Insecta > Diptera > Polleniidae > Pollenia > Pollenia amentaria. The sequence goes on from OX031008.1 coordinate 179,600,780, forward strand.
GACTGTCCCAAGCACGGATACGGTAACTCTAACGATGGAAACACTTCTAGGAGATTTTTTGAAAATGATGAGGCAGTAACTAGAATCATTGGAATTGACAATCAAATCGTGAAAAGATTGGGAACGATCTTGGATGTTTTAAACTGCAAAGAAAATGTCAATTCTACAAAATATGGAGAATATGCGTCGAAAACTGCATCTCTTTTAGCAGAAATGTATCCACAGAAGAAGTTGACCCCGACCGTCCATAAAATATTGGCGCATGGAAAAGATATAATTGAGTACCAGCCTTTGCCAATTGGAGAGCTTTCTGAAGAAGCACAGGAGTCTCTTAACAAATTTTATAAAAAATATAGATTGCAGAACACATTCAAAGCATCAAGGGTAAGGCAAAATAAGGACCTCTTCAACATGTTGGCAGCATCTTCCGATCCACTTATTTCTTCCCTGCGGCATGTGAATTCACGAATAGAGTTACAAAATAATTATAGTTTAGAAATTGTTAGTCTTTTAGATATACCTTCTCTTACGAATTGTGATGAATATTTTACAGAAAATTGAAAAAATAAATTTAAAAAAATAAATAATTTTTTTTTTTTAATTTGTTGGGTAATAATTTAAAACATAAAACCCTTAAGAAAAAAAATAAAAACAATCTAAAAATGTAAAAATAATTTTTTTTAGTTACCATAAAATTGATTTTTCTACTAATTTTAACTTTGATAACCCATAAGTAGGCCCCTACAAAGCGTAGCACCCTTTCCAAACGCTCATTTCATAGGCTGAACAGTTATCTATCATATGCTGTTTAAACTGTTCAATTATCTTATTCGGTTCAAAAGATATGATTTTTGCAACGAAAAAACTCAAATGGCGCCACTGTGCGACGTTTGAAATACTAAAAACCGAACTGAGTAAAATATGCAAGAGTCCTATGACCATACCGGACATATACAGTAAGCTAAATTCATTTACTCAAAGAAACCAAAACGTCACAAATTACAGTGACACAATTTTAAGCCTAACAGCTGAACTAAGTTCCCTCAGAATCTCAGAATTAGAAGGCACTATAACTACTGAAAGGAGAAATGACGTCATAACAAATGATCAAAAATACGCACTAACAATTTTTAAAAACAACCTGAACGACATTTTCAGACAGCCAATATGTGTGGCACAACCAAAAACACTCGCGGACGCTATAAACCTAGCTAAGGAACTTGAGAGATCAACACCATCTCAAGGTCAAGTTATGTTTTATAATAACAGAGGTCGATATAACAACAATAGAGGCCACTACAACAACAGCAAACAAAATTATAATTACTCACGAACAAATCGTCAAAACACAAACACACATAACAATAATTACAATAATAATAATTACAATCGTGGTAACAATTCTAACGTGTATCGTGGGAACAATGCTCGCGGTAATTACAACAATAATTTCAATCGTACACAGACACAGGACGTTAGGAACAACAGCAGTAATATGCAAATGCAAAATAATTCATACAGAGGCCAAAGTAATCGGCATAATAATAATTTTAACAGAAGCCGACATGGCAATAATAGAAACTCGACGCGCGGCAACAGAATAAATGTAATAAATGAGGAAAACTGCTCAGACCCGGAGGAAGGCGAGGTACAGCATTAGAACCCATCCCCCGGGATAACAAATTAAATATTTTCAGAATATCAGGTAATTCGACAAATTTGGTTAGTTCAAGAAGTAGCGACGCAACAAGCAATTTAACTTTTATCGTAGACACAGGCGCCGACGTATCAGTCATTAAAACTGAAAACTTAAAAAATAATTTGTATCACGACTATAATATAAAATGTAAACTGACAGGCATAACAGACAATGTAATACACTCACAAGGAGTAGTACATATAACTTTGGACATAGGGGAGAAAGTAATAAATCATAATTTCAACATAGTGGATGAAAAATTTCCAATTCAAACTGACGGGATATTAGGGCAAGATTTTTTAAAAAAATACCTATGCAAAATAGACCTTGAAACTTGTCTTATAACATTCGTAGTAGAAAATGAAGAGGTCACACTGCCAATACATTCAAAAATAGAAGAAGCATCAAACTTAATAATACCAGGGAGATCTGAAATATTGCACAGAGTAAAACTAAAATTAACAGAGGTCAGTGTAGTATTCAACAAAGAAATACTAAATGGAGTATTTGTGGGGAATTCAATAGTACCTAAAGAAGGTTATGCGCACATACGAATTTTAAACGCAAACAATAAAGAGGTTAGAGTAAAAAACTTAAATTTGGAAACAGAACCTTTAAGTAATTATCACGTAATATCACAAAACAAGAAAAATTTAGGAAACAAACGCTTTCAAGAACTACTGAAAGTACTGAATATAGATTCCAAAGATACATTAGCCAATGACGCACTATTTGAAATTTTCAAAGAATATCAAGATATTTTTCATCTTGAGGTCGAATCACTCTCAACAAATAATTTTTATAGGCAACATTTGAATGTCAATGATACAAATCCAGTGTATATAAAAAATTACCGACTACCGCAGACACAACATGAGGAAATAGACGAGCAAGTAGACAATTTAATTAATACTAATATCATAGAACCTTCAGTTAGCCCTTACAATTCACCTTTGCTAGTTGTACCAAAAAAGGGGAGCAATGATAAAAAAAAATGGAGATTAGTCGTGGATTACAGACAACTTAATAAAAAACTCGTAAACGACAAGTTCCCTTTGACTCGGTTAGAGGACGTATTAGATCGTATCGGAAGGTCAAAATATTTTTCAACGTTGGACATGACAAGTTCATTCCACCAAATACCCTTGGACAAAGAGTCAAGACCTTTAACAGCGTTCTCAACGAACAAAGGACATTTTCAATTCAAAAGACTACTATTTGGATTAAAAATTTCTTCAAACAGCTTTCAAAGAATGTTGACAATTGCTTTAAGTGGTTTAGACAGTCAAGCTTTTCTTTATGTCGACGACATCATAGTATTTGGTTGCAGTCTAATTATCATAACAGCAATTTAATACAAGTATTTGAAAGGCTAAGAAAATATAATCTCAAACTGAACGCCAGCAAGTGTGTATTTCTCAAATCAGAAGTAGTATACCTGGGACACCTCATAACAAATGAAGGCATAAAAACTGATCCCTCAAAATATGAGGCCATAGAAAAATACCCCGTACCCAAAAACAGCGATGAAGTAAGACGATTCGTAGCTTTTTGTAACTACTATAGGCGATTCATAAAAGATTTCGCCCAAATTACTAAATGTCTAAATAATTTAGTAAAGAAAGGCCAAACTTTTGAATGGAACGAAGAATGTCAAAAAGCTTTCGAACTATTAAAAAGTAAACTCATTAATCCACCAATTTTACAATACCCCCGTTTTACAGAAAAATTTATCATTACTTGTGACAGTTCAAACTATGCTCTAGGCGCGATTTTGAGTCAAGGAGAAGTAGGCAAGGATCTACCGATATCATACGCCAGCAAAACTTTATCAAAACACGATTTGAACAAGCCCATAATCGAAAAAGAACTACTAGCCATACATTGGGGCATAAATTTTTTTAGGCCATACCTATATGGAAGGAAATTCACAGTAGTTACCGACCACAGACCCTTAGTTTCACTTTTTACGCACAAGAACCCATCGTCTAAAATGACTAGAATACGCTTAGACCTATCAGACTACGATTTTGATATTATATTTAAACAGGGGAAAATAAATACGAACGCAGATGCATTATCTAGAATAAAATTAGACTCGGACATACTCAAGAGTATGATACCGAAAAATCAAGAAGACTCCAAAAATATGTTTGCAATAACAAGGGGAATGTCTGCCAAAAAAATAGCAGACAAGGAGAACTGTAGATCTCAAGAGAAGCCTGATCATCTTCACATTTGGGACTGCACGTCCATGAATGACGTCAAAAATATAAAAAAGCTTAAAATTCTAAATGAAGATATAACTGGTACCAGAATTGAAATAAATAAAAATTGGGTAATAGTCAGGTGTAGCGACAATCCTGCGAAATACGGTTCAGCCATGGAGAAGCTATCATCTAGAATGACTAAAGAAAAAATTAATATACTAGGCCTAGAATATGAAAATTACGCATGGAGAGGCATGCATATTGAGAAATTTAAAAAAATATTTAATAAAATGCAAACTGAAAGATCTGAGAACAACTTAACACCCTTGAAAATAATACTATATACAAACCCAAAACAAACAACAGACAAGATAGAAATGCAAAAACTGATTGAAGAATACCATAACACCCCATTAGGAGGTCACCTAGGAGTCAGAAAGACCTTACTTAAACTTAAACAGCGATATGTATGGAAAAATATGCGAAAATTAATAAAAATTCATATATCAAATTGCAAAAAGTGCACACAAAACAAACAAACTAAATATAACAAAGAAAAAATGAATATAACAGACACTCCAAATACTTCTTTTGAAACTGTGCCAATCGACACTGTTGGACCATTAAGAATATCCAATGGCTATAGATATATACTAACTATACAATGTGAACTAACTAAATATGTCGTACTGCATCCCATAGAAACCAAAGAAGCTATAAATATAGCAAAAACATTAGTCGAACAATTTATTTTAAAATATGGATTTTTTAAAATTTTAAAATCAGACAGGGGTTCCGAATTTGCCAACGAGCTTATGAAAAACATATGTAAAATAATGAAAATTGAACAAAAATTCTCAGCACCGTATCACCACCAATCGATAGGTGCACTAGAACGAAACCATCGTGTACTCAACGAATTTTTGCTAAATTTCGTAGAAGACAACGAATGGCCAAAATGGATTAATTACTTTGCATTCGCATACAATACAGTACCAAATGACTCAACTCATTTCTCACCGTATGAATTAATTTTCGGAAAACTACCATACTTACCAACAGACATTGTTAAAGACAGTACACCAATTTACAATCTCGACAACTATGCCAACGAGCTAAAAATCCGACTCAAACATTCAATCACAAAAGCAAAAGAACAACTACAAATAACCAAACAAAAAACTAAAACACACTATGACAAACATACTAATATAGAAAATTTAGAAGTAGGTGATTTAGTTTTTATAAGACTAGAAAGTAGGAAAAAGAGCCAAAGTCCCTATCACGGACCATATAAAATTATAGAACGCAAAGGAATAAATTCAATACTAGACGTTAGAGGCAAACCAAAAATTTATCATAATAATAGCCTTAAGAAATATAAACAAAATTAAGAAAAATAATTTTTACTATGTACAAAAATATTATAAGACATAATAATGATACTATAAAAATAATAATAATATAAACTAATTTTCATTCATAAATACAAAAAAAAATGTGTAAAAATATCATATTCAAATATAAAATTACTTTAGAAATAATAAATATACATATAATAATATATAAATATATCATATCAATATAGTACACTAAGAAAATTCTCCTATAATCTGAAAATCATTAAATTCTTAAAAATTCATAAAATTTTCTCAACTTAATAATTTTCACTCTTAAAGGTCGGTGGTGTAAAGTGTACACTTAATGTCACTTTTATATTTCAATTAATTTTTCACTGTGTAACACCACCACACGCCGCACACAAATAAATTTAACAATGAAATACTTTTTTAATTATTATTATTCTTTTTTGGGTGCCATGTGTACAATGCATGGCCTTGAAAAAAAAAATGCAAGCAAAGCATAAATTGTTTTTTTAAGAGTTCATTGATTTCAGAAATTGTTTTAGAATTATTAATTTTAGTATTAAGATCAAATTACAACTTTTGTAAATAAAAGAAATATATAAAAGCAGAGCATTAGCGCTAGATCAAGATCATTAATTTGAGCAAGGTCTAGCAGCTAATTGCAGACAGCCCAAAATAAATTATTTTCTTTTTCTTTCCTTTTTTTTTGAGGAAAACTCACTGTACTCAAAAACCAGGAGGCAGGTATGCTCTGGGACCCTAACAGGTCTTTGTACAGTTAGAGTAAAGCAGAATAAATTTCTATTCCAATTTTTTTTATAAACTATTATAAACGTTTTTGGCGATCCTGTCACTTCATGTTTTATAAACTTTATATGGCGATCCTGCCATATATTATAAACTTTATACTGCTAACTACGCGTAAATTTTGAAATATTTTTATTTTGAAATAAATTGTTTGTATATATATCTGTAGGTCAAATATATATAACTACATCAAAATTGAGATTTTGATGTAGTTTGCTAGTATAATTCAAAATGCATAATTTACAAGCAAAAATAATACCATTATTTTGTTTTTTCTTGCTGGAATGCAGTGGTAGGCAAATATGCTAAATCCAAAAAAAATATTAAAAAGTAATAAAATATGCCAAGTCCAGTTGAAAGGAACAAATTTTTTTTTTTTTAATAAAGTCTTTTCTTTTCAAGTTGGATTATAAAGAATTACAGCAATTTGGCATAGCTACAATATTAAATATCTACTTTGCACTTCATATAATTCGTTACATCAAAGTGATTACAGTTTTAAATGCTTTTGCATGCATTGAGAATTTTGGTTATTTTCAATATTTGTTTCGTCCTTGTTATAACCACACATCTCAATACAATCTTAAGTATTTACTGTCTTCAGTCGAATTATATACGGGCTTGTGAATTTAAAAAAATATAAAATATTGCAATATACCATAATTATACAGTTTTTTGACGCCGAAGGTAACTATTTATTGTATCTGGGAAACCATTGTTAATTATAAAGTTAGTTAGATATTTGCCATGGACTCTGCTGAGAAAAATAACTACAATTGTGACGATTATGAAATTGAGTCGGATGATGGAGTTAAAGGTCTGGCTCCCTATGGATCTATATCGAAAAAACGCAAGAGGAGAGGTCGTGTAGAGGTAGTGTTTCGGCTAAGAAATCAAAAACGGATAGAAAGAGGTAAAAGTTATTTGAGAAGACAAAAGTATGCAATAGATGAACTAACGATAAAAGAAAAGAACGACGTGCGATAGGAAATAGATGCAAGTGTAAAGGAAATGTCACTATAAGGTGCGTACAGATCACAGATGATATGTTAGTAGCTTGATAGAAATTGTTCCAACTAAAAGACCTCGAAATCGAAAAGTGTCCGACAAATCCAAAAGATGTCAAACGTACTAGTACTATTTTAGAGTAGAAAACACAAACATTCGAGTATGCAGGACATTTTTCTTAAATACTTTGCACATTGGCAGGCAATCTGTTTTTAAGTAAGTAAACAGTCCTTTAGTTGTAAAAGCATCCCGATAAAAAATGGAGCTTCCAACGAAGCAGGTTTGTATGGGAGAAACGTAAACGTTTCGCTTACCATATCGCTAACGGAAGACATGAAATTTATATGGCGAGTTCCCACTTTAAAGCAATAGATTTTTGGCACAGAAAGCGCTTTATACAGCGCATATAAAAATTGGTGAATGTAACGATCAGCTTTGGCACACTGAAATTTTTGTTACCGTTACTCTTTTATATGCTCCCTTACAAACCTGCTTCGTAGTAAGGGAATGCCGTGGCTTCAAATTTTTGTTAATTTATTAAGAATTTGTTCACTTCTTACTGCATCTGTGTATGTCTTATTGCGTAGCGCATAAGTGTGTGCTTACTTTTGAAAATGTACCATTAGTGTTCGCAAAATAGGAACAATTTTTATTGGGATGTTTAAAGAAAACTGCTCAAAAAAAAAAAAAAGAATTCAAAAGCAGAAAGGCAATGCTTGAATTCCTTTTTGAATTCCCTGCCTTCAATAGAATCTCATTATTGCCGCGCCAAAACTGAAAAAAGTATTTACTAGCGCAGTGGAGTTCGATAAAGAAGCTCTACGATTTCTATGTAAGTGACTGGTGTGCTAGAAGAAATATTCGTCCTCTTTCTACTGCGGTCTTTTATCAAACATTCTATTTCAAAAATCAAGCTTTGTTTTCTCCTAAAAAGACCTATGCAAAATATGTGCACGACTTTTAGTCGGACATATATCACAAGAAGAATACAATCTTCACCAGAAAAAAATGGAAGAAGCCAGAATTGAAAAAATTAAAGACCGTGATGAAGAAACACATGTTTTCGCAGTGGACATTCAAGCCGTGTTGATGGCTCCGAAATCCCAGGTTAGCAGCATGTACTATAACACGAAGCTGCAATTCCACAACTTGGTTTTTTTTTCAACCTTAAAAACAATGAAGCTTATTTCTTTATGTGGAATGAAGTGGAAGGTGGATTAGGTGCTGAAGAATTTTCGAGCATCTGGATGTACTACATCGCACAAAAATTCCTTTGAGAAAACGAAAAGCCGAAAAAAATTATTTTTTATAGTGATAGCTGTACCTACCAAAAGCGAAACACCTTAATGAGCAATGCCTTGCTGAATTCAGCAGTTCAACATTACATAACGATTGAACAGAAAATCTAGGAAATTGGCCACACACAAATAGAAGCTGATAGCGTACACTCCATCATTGAACGTGCAATAAAAAATATAAATATTGGTGTCCCTGCTGAATATATGTATATATGCAGAATAGCTCGGAAAAAGCCTGAACCATATGACGTTACATATTTGGACTTTCCGTTTTTTAAACATGTCAACACCTTGCAATTTTGTACAAGCCTGGATGAGGTAAATGAGATCACAAGGTAACTGATATTCGTGCAAGTAAATATACACCAAATTGTGAAATTCGTTTCACCGAAGAGTGGAAAAATTGTGCACTCTGACAAAGATATTAGAAAAATCTAGGAATTCAAAATATGCACACTCTATAGGTACCTTATTTCAAATGGAAGCGCAGTTTGGTGATAACGTTCGCCTTGCTCATCAGATTCAGTTGGCAACTGTTGAGCGAGTTTATAAAGATGCTGATGCAAGAGATGAGTTTTGTACGACATATTAACCCCAATTTCATCGAAAGCTGCCAACATGTTTACAAAGGAATTGCCTGTAATTGTCTTTGCGTTCTTTACCCAAAAGTCCTTTAATGACTGCTTTCAATGCGAGCCATGCGGTTTATTCTCGGTCTGTCAGAACTTGGTCAAAATCTTGACGACTCATTAGTTTCCGTATGTCGGGACCATTAACAACCCCTTCCCTAATTTTGGCGTTACTTAGTCTTGGTAAAATGTCTTTTAAGCGGTTGAATACTGCTGGTCTTTTTGCGATACACTTAAAAATTTTTTTAGCAATGCCAAGTTTTATGTGGAGCAACGGCAACAAAATTTTCATTGCAAAAACAAGACTTTCGCATAGTCTATTGTCTTTAGGCCATTTCCGTCCAATACGACTATTCCAGTTATGCTGTTTGTACTGGTTTCTTCCTTTAATACCTTCTTCGTATCGTGAATCCCAATCGCACAAAAAACACGGACATTTTGGACGCCCAGATGCTGTTAAGCCTGTAATCAATGAAACTATTTTGAGGTCGCAGCAAATGCGCCACTGGTGTTCGTTTTATTTGACTACTTCCAGAATGTGTTTCAAATTATCGAAATGTTCACTAGTGCCAGTGCTATACGCAATCGGAACAGAAGGCATTTTATTTGTCTTGTGCAAAAGCACAACTTTTAAGCTAATTAGTGAACTATCGATGAATAAACGCCAATCATCTTTTTTATAAGTTAACCCTATCGTCTCCATTAACTTTTCAATATCGTTGCAATAAGCGAAATTTTTTCCATCATTCACATTGAAGAACTTTTCTAACTCTTTTTGGCGTTTTCGATATGCTGTTACTTTGGTACCTTTCGGCAGCAAATTATTTCCTTTCAAAAATGAAGCCAGTAGTTCTGATTTTTTCTGAGTCAAACACAAATTTGCAACAATTCCATCCAATTGGTTTTGTGTCACTAGGATTGGGTCCTTTGATGTTTCATAGGATGAACCTTCACCAGGGTCGTATTCTGAGCAGCGGCGGTTGTAGTACTGATATCTGTTTGAAGATCAATACTTCGGTATGTTGGTACTGGAACGAATTCTGAGTGCGGTAATGGTAATTGAACTCTTGGCACTGCTACATAAGTTTTATTTTTTGCTTTTCTTCTATTCAAAGTTTTATGGTAGTTGATACATCCATAGCAATTTTCTTCTTGATGCGGGCTGTTGTCTAACCACATCACTGGTATACAAAAGGCAAAGCCTTCTTCTTTCCACTTTTCCATTGCATAAGAGTTGAATAGCAATTAAAGCAAACTCTTTTAGGGGCATAGTTTACGTCAGTGATAAACTCTTGCGAGAAATATTGCTTATAGGCTTCCAAAAAAAAAAAAAAATCACTCGAATTTCCACATTTTTCATCGCTTGCTATGAAACGTCCACAAACATTACAAAAATGTTCCATTTTACATTTTGGTTCCGACATTTTTAATTAGTTTACTACCTGGCGCACAAAGCCATCTGCTAGTTGTATGTATGTATATCCTAACTAAATACATATTAAGAAATGAGTACCTAAAATGTTCAAGGGTTATTTGTGCTTTAAAATTAAGGAAATTTCGAGCAGCAGATGTTCGAAAAATTTAAATTCTTCGGAAAGTGTTAAGAACTTGTTTTGCAAAGCATAATCAGGTATTTTTTTTCTAGATTAGTAATGGCGCATTTAAAGAAAGAAATTGGAAATATAACTATTTTTTGAAAAAAATTGTTATATTTCCAATTTCAGTTTAAAAGTTTAACTTTACCCTCTGATATAATTTTAAAGTACCTGATATTTAACATACGCCAACAAGTCAAAGTCGTTATAAATTTTACAGGTTGTCTTATTTTCAATTTAATATTTTTTGTAATTAAATTGTTTGCTGTACTTTGTATTTAAAATACTTTTAGCATTTTTTGCGTGCATTTATTTCTAAATGGAGAGAATTTAATTTTTTTACATAAAACTTTTCCCAACGTACATTTCAAAATTATATTTTTTTTCCATATTTTTATAATTTTTTTTCAATGTTTCTTTAGAACCAGGGCCCTATTCCACAAAACAACTTATCAACTTTTCACTTTGCACTTATCAAATTTTTCTTCAATTTGCAAAACTTTATGTTCCACAGAACTATTAAATTTGATAAGTGAAAAGTTGAAACTGATAAGTGTAATTTGCAAACTCTTTGCAATTTTTATACTCTCTTTGCAATTTCTGTTCCACGTACGTTCTCTTATGCAAAGTGCAAAGTTAATATTGAAAAGCGTAATTTGCAAAGACTTTGCAAATAATTATGCTGTTTCGTTCCACAAAAACCGTAAATTCTATTTTTGCAAAGGAAATTTTGATAAGTTTGTCAAAAATTTGCAAGGTAAACGATCGCTTTGAAAATTCATATTCTTATATCTTTTGAAGCTTTTAAAATGTTAAGACGTGAGTTTTTGTTTGACGATATTGAAGAAGTGGTTATAACAAGAAATTATAGAGACCGAATAAATTTTTCGGGACTACAAAACTTTAATTTTAAAGAGTGCTTTCGTTTAAATCAAATCCAAGTTGATTTAATTTTTTTAAATAAAATTGGAGAAAAATTAAAACACAATACACAGCGCAGTAATGCTCTGTCGGCTGAAAATCAATTGCTACTGTGCTTGCATTGGCTCGGAAATGGTTGCCAATACCATGGAGTTGCAGCTATGCATGGTGTTGCAAAATCAACAGTTTGCAGAACCATCCAAAGAGTTGTCGACGTTTTATTTAAAAAAATGCTATATAATCTTAAACATGTTCTAAATATAACACAAACATACATATATATTTATTTTACCCTTATTCTTTAGATTGTTTAATAAAATTTTCGACCTTGAGGACATATTTTTTATATAAAATTTTTTAATTTTTTTTATCCAAAATTTCGGGACTGCTTTGTGTTTCTTCTTCAGGGTTTAATTCTTTCTTTACTATTTTTTAATTGCATACAAAAATGTTTTTCAATTTCATCTTGATCAAATTTTTATTGTTAAATTTTGTTAAATAATAAAGAAAGAAAAAAACCTTGAAGAAGAAACACAAAGCAGTGCCGAAATATTGGATAAAATAAAAATTTTTATATAAAAAATAAGACCTCAAGCTCAAAATTTTTATTATACATATGTTCTAAATATTTACAATAATTTTATAAAAAAATACTTAAGCTAGATTTACACGATTGAAATTTTCTTCAAAATTGCTCTTCAAAATGCTTCAAACTCGTGTAAACAGCAAAATTTCTTCAAAATTTATTTCAATAATATTGATTAATAAATTTTGAAGAAATTTTGCTGTTTACACTAGTTTGTAGCATTTTGAAGAAAATTTCAATCGTGTAAATCTAGCCTAAGGTTATTGTTTTGAATACTAGCGAATAAAATGCCTTTTTTTTCTTTAATAATATTTAAAACTGAAAGTTTTTTCTCAATTTTTATTTTGCGGCTCATTTTTAAAACTTTTATTTAGCAACGCAAAGTGAAAAGTGATAATAAGGCAGAAATGCAAAGATGATTAAATGCTTTGTGGAACACTTTGCACACTCACTTTGCATGAAAGCGCAAAGACTTTGCAAAGAGAACAAGGTTTTTGCAAAGAGGGCAAAGTCTTTTCAAAGAGAGCAAAATCTTTGCAAAACTTTGCTTACTGCAAAGTGAGATTTGCAAAGAATATTGTGGAACAGAAACACTTATCACTTTGCCAAAAAATGAAATTTGATAAGTGCAAAGTGAAAAGTTGATAAGTTTTTTGGTGGAATAGGGCCCAGCACTGAACAAAATTAGTAGATAAAAAAGAGAAGTAAATTAATTTTAAGCTGGAAAAAGCAAGTTTTGTATTATGATTGTTTTCTTTTCAAGTGAAATTTATTAAAGAAACTGAGAAGCATATTATAGACAAAAAAGAAAGCAAAAAAGACTTCGTTTTGTGGAAAATATTTTCAAAAAGCATGAAAAACAAATAATTTTTCCAACATTTTTCTTCATAAGCACCACAAAAATTTTCTAAATCAATTTTTTTAAAAATTTTAATTGTTGCACAGGTCTCTAGCAATTCGAACTAACATAAACAAACGCCGCGATACGGGTCTTATAATTTACCCGCTAGTTTTTAACCCTCACATTCAGAATCGACCTAACTTTTGCTAACCTGAATTTGATCCACAGTATTATTCGAAGAAGTTTATTTTGACACATTTAAGTTTTTTCGCCGTTAGAGGCCGATGCAGTGCCCCATAACTAAATACCGTAGCACCAGATTGGCTTTAAGATAAGTGATGCGACGGCGTCACGTACATGACTTTAATTTCGATCATCATAAGTTTAGTTTGAATTGGGTCATAAAACAGTTTTGAAGTAATATTTTGATTTTTTGTATGTTTCATTGGAAAAGATATCACTGCAGATATCACTTTGTGGTAGAATGAAATCATTATAGCATGAATTATGTCGACGAAGTTCATATTTAATGTGATGAATTGAGCCAATAGAGTTCAAGGATAATCCGTTTCTAATTTTGGATTGGCTTTAGTTCATCAAACTAATTGTTCTTCCAACTTCCGCGTTAAAGTATGACTAACTTAAATTCTTAATAAAAAATTGGACAAATTTAAAAATGGATTTTGTCCTATTGAATATTTAAAATAGTTGACTTCTATCCAAAAAGATCTGTTCGTTGTTGATTTTCCATTTTACAATTCTTAATATTTTTCAAGCGATTTTCTTAAATAAAATGTGTTACGAAAATAATTACATACATCGTTTTTATTGCGATTAGCAACCGATGTAAGCTTTACAAAGCAGGATTGCAGAGTACATAAAACTGAGTAGTCCTACCCAATCTTCCCACCCCTCTTACTAATAAATTCATGAATTGCTGCAATAAAAATTGCAAGTCTGGGCGATGCCTTTGTCGTGAGCTTAATTAACAATCAGTTGCCATACTAAAATAATGTTGTTACACTCGAAAAAAATTGTTACTTCTTAATTAATTAAAGAAATTGTAGAAAAAACTAAAAATTGTAAAAAGCACAAAAGGCACTAACGTAAAATTAAAAAACCACCATGTCAGTGCTTTTTCTTAGTTTGGCACTAAAGATAACATTTTGGCGTTTCGAGCCATCAAAAATTACTATAAATAGTACCAAAAGTACTTAGTTCGCTTCACTGTTTAAGATAGAATTGTAAACTAAAACAGCATAATATCTTCCGATAAGCAAATTAATTTGAATTGCTGTTAGTTTCATTTGAGTTAATTTTGCTTCTATGTGCCATTTCCACGTCAAACGCCGATCTAGATGTATACCGAGGTATTTTACATGCGAGTGTTGAGATATTATTTGATTATTGATTTTAATAGGGGCCATGTTTCCCGACGCTATGTGACTGTTATATGTACGCATTTTTGCTCGTTGACCTGTATCCTCCATTGTTTTAGCCACTTTTCCAGTTCAAATATATGATCCTACAAGCAACGAGATGCTTCATGACAGTTTTCGTGTACGCTAAGAATAGCTGTATCATCATGTTGATGTTTTGGTGTAGTTGTTTGTTGGTATGTCCGAAGTATAAATTAAGTATAATAGAGGGCATACGATGCTGCCTTGTGGGACTCCTGCGTCAATTGGCTGAGGAGAACTTAAAAAAATCGCCTTTTTTAATAATAAATTCACGACCGACTAAGTAGTTTTCTAATAGCTTGTGTGTGTTAGCTTGTAAGTTTTCCTTCAACTTATGTAATAACCCTTTCAGACCGTGATGCATTGATTGTGCGGGTGGATTCCGGTCTAAATTTTTACGCTTCTATTTTATTTATTTATTTCCTTTATTTGGAACTTCTACAACAAAACATAGGTATTAGTGAGTAGAAATCTAATGACGTTATAATCAAAAATATTTATCAATAACATAAAAAAATATAATAATAGCATAAAATTAACATAAAAATGTGTATTATTATAACAATTAATATGGTATAATAAAATATAACAAAAGTGAAAAAAAAGAATATAACATATATATCATAGTATAGAACTAGTATGCCGACTGGTGAGAACGTTCTCTTTTTTTATAGCTCTCATCACACATATAGGTTCTGTGTGAATTCAACACACATAAGAACAACAAAAACAAAACAAAATTTGAAATTTTTCAATTTAAAATTTTTCACAATATAACACTTCATGTTTAATTTTATGACTTAAACACATAATTAATAATTTATTTCAATATATTTTTCCAATTTGCTTTTGCAAAATGTTTTTATTTTTCACAAACTAAAAATTTTTATATAAATTTTTTTGACACTAAATTTTTTCTGTTGTTAATATTATTAAAGCCAGCAGAGTAGCATTTTGTGGTATAAAAATAATATTTGAAATCATTAATTATTTATATATTATCCGATATTGCAGAATAAAAATTTAGCAAACATGGCTTTTAAAAGTTTATAAATGCAGCCAGCATTTAATAAATTGAAAATTTATTGAACTAAGAAAATTTTATTTTGGAAAAAAAAATTGTTGCCACATTCTTTACGATTTTATGCAACTATGTTTAGTGGTGGAAATAGTTTTATACACCAATACATTTGAAAAAAATCTTACTAATACAAACATAAAAATGTACCACTGACAGTTGAGTTATGTACCTGTCAAAGAGTCGGCATACTAGTTGTATACTATGATATATATTTAAATAAAAAAAATAGCTATTTATGAATAAAATCTAAAAAGCTGTTGTTTGAAATGTAAGGCGCTGCTGGTTTCTTTTATCGTTGGGGAAGATTGTTCTAGAGAGGTATTGCAGTTATGAAAAATTACCATTCCGAAACTAAAGTGTGGTGCCTAAATTGAATTATATTCTTGTTCCTTCCGAGGCGACTAAAGATTAAACGGTTGTAGAGATAGTTTGTTTCACGAATGGTTATAATTTTATGCAAATAAACCAGGGTTCTTATTTTCAACAAGTCTTCAAATAGCACTCCGTATATTTTTTTCGAAAGCGGAGTTATATTGATATGAGTATAATTGCCATTACTAGCATAATTTTTTATGCCATAAACATTTCTGGTGATATTGTTAAAAGCTACCTTGAACTTATGTTTGCTGTTTGAATCACAACTTGCAAAGATCTCACAGCCGTAGGTTAGACCTGGTATCAAATATGTTTTCGCAATAAGTACTCTAATCTTCATTGGTGTAACACATTGTGTTTGCCATAGTGTTCTAAGCATTGAGTAAGTTCTGCCACAAGCAACTGTTACATGATCTGACCATGTGAGTGTGTTGTTAAAAATGAGACCAAGATTTTTTCCTTATCAACTATTTCAATTTTTTGGTCGTTGATACAGATTTTAGGAAGCTTTTGTATTTTCTGTGTTCGCCTACGTATTATAATACATTTCCATTTTGAAGGATTTATACTTAAGCCATTTATATCTGCTCAATGCGCAACACGTTTGAGATCTTCATTCAACTTGGCAGTATATGCCTCAATATTTTGTTTTCTTGTACTTATATATAAATAATTGGACGTCGTCAGCATATAATCTAATACGGCAATGGTGTATCTTATCAGGTAAATCGTTAGCATAAATTGAGAAAAGTAAGGGTCCGAGAATTGAACCCTGGGGAACACCTCTGATAATGGGCAGAAATTCTGAAGATGTCAAACCTTTAGCTTCAACATATTGCATTCGATCTTCAAGGTATGAGGAAATCAATTTAACCGAATTTACAGAAAAATTCATAATTTTTTCATGTTTTTGAGCTAATATTGTATGGTCCACTGTATCAAATGCCTTAGAATGGTGAAGCAGCCATCATCCTTTCTAATATCCTCCGATACATCAGTCAGAGCAGTAATGCAGCTATGCTTAGCTTGGAACCCAGATTCCTTGTCAGTTAGTAAATTGTTATTACGTATATATTCAACCATCTGTATACGTAAAAGTTTTTCAAATGCCTTTGACAGGTATGGCAAAATAGCAATTGGCCTGTATTCAGTAGAAGTTTTTGGTATTGGTAGAATTTTGGCTTGTTTCCATCTCAGTGGATAAGTGCTCTTTGTAATTATTGTGTTGAAAATGTACGTTATAAATGGTAATAGTGGTTGAAGAATAATTTTTATGAAATTTGGATGAATGCCATCAATTCCTGTTGCATTTGACTTGATGGAACATCAGCTTTTGAAAACGTCGAACTGGTTTACGCACTCGCAATTAAACTTTATTTGTGGCATATCTTCATAACGGTGGTTGACATAATATGCATGATTTGCTTGTTTCATAGGTATATTAGCAAAACTTTGATTAATTTCATTTGGATCTGGTATACTAGCGTTATGTTGGTTGTGTCTGTTATTCACAATGCCAATTTCTTTAATTGCACCCCAAGTAGTCTTTGTACATACTGAATTTGTGAATTTCTCAGCATAATAATTAGATTTTGCCATTCTAATTGCTCTTGTTACAGATTTTCTAGCTCCACGAAATGTTTTATGCAGATCAGATGTTTTAAAGCGCTTCCACCTGGAGAACGCATAGTCTCGAGCTGCAATAAGTTGTTTTATTTCTTCATTTAACCACGGTCTGTTACGGTTACTCCAAGAAGACAATCTGATCATTTACTGATTGCATGTTGTAAATGCACTCCCAATTAATATTTAGGAACTCTTCTTCTAAGGTGATATAGCTTGTACGTTTGAAATCACGAAACTGAATTGTGTTAATACAGGTTTGCAAAGCAATGTCAAATATCATGAAAATTAAATCATGTCTAGAAAAGCATGATTTGAAATTTTTTCCTTATCGGAGACAAAAAATAAATCGATCAAAGTGTTACTATTTGATGTGAAGTGTGTAGCGCTGCTAGTATTTGCGGAAACAAGGTTGAATAATTTCATATTCTGCACTAGGTTTGATTCGACAAGCAGATTGGAGTTGAAATCGCCTGCAATAATGACGTCACCATAAAGGGGTGTAACATCAGCTAGAGTTTCGTAGAATTGAGTGAAAACAATGTTATTCCTGGGTCGGTAGACGCAACCAACAAGAAATTTCCTTCCCATACTAGCTGCCTCAAAAAAAAGATATTCAACTTTGTTGGTATTATCTATTATATCATTGCTCTTCCTCTTTACCGTACAGTTTACTCCATTTTTTACATAGATCGCTACTCCACCATAGCCATCCGAACTATAATTTCTAAATAGATTGTAACCGGAAAGTGAAACCAGGGTATCAGTAATATGTCTGCCAAACCACGTCTCAGAGACACAAATTATATGGACACCAGAATTTTCGAACATAAATCTAAATTCATCGAGTTTGTTAAATAAGCTTTGAGCGTTAATGTGACCAACCTTTATGCCCCTTTTCTGCGTGGCAAGAATTTTTACCATGGAAGCCGTAACGTCTCTGGAAAATGTTATATTAGCCCCTATTGACCTCAACTTTGGATAAATTATGCCAAATAGCCTACCAGCATCGCACAAGTAATATATATTTAAAATAAATCTTTCATTAAAACAGGTAATTGATATTAGACATAAATAAAATACACAACTTATGGAGTGTTTATAAAAGTATAAATACAAAATAGCAATTGGTGTTTTAGGCGTTATGGTCGTGAAAAAACTGATGTAGCTCATCGTACAGTTCAATAAGTATTGGGTCATCAGAACCATGTTTTTTAACATATACCAAACCTCGATGTGAATAAGCTGTTTTAATTTTTCTTTCGGTTTTCAGTTTCAAAGCCGCTCGAAGAATTTTGTGATTGTGTGGTGTAAGGTTTTCGTTTATATAAATAGGTGAGTCACTATCAAAACCGGCATGTTTTAAACATAATGCACTTTTGGTATCTCGTCGATGCTTTGCAATTGTTTTTAGAACAAAATTTTTTTCATATGGGGAACACAAATCAACAACTACAACCTCATCAGTGGGAGAATACGGTTTATTTTCTCTATATATTTTTTTGCAGTCTATATATGTTTTTAATTGCAGGCGTAGAAATATTTAAGTTTGTAGAGATGTCACTAAATATGTTGTTTAAGTTCTCATTATTATAATAGGGTATACCGTGTATTCGTATACTACCAGCAACAATAGAGTTTTCCTGTTTTAATTGTTTTTTCCTAAGCTCAGCTATTTATTTTTTAACATCAAAGTTCTCTTTCTCCAATTTGACAACGTTCTCCCTGATCTCACGAATTGTAACAGTTTCTAAATAAGACACTTTTTCATTTACAGCTTTAATATCATTATGAATAACTTTCAATCTCTTATCAATTTCACTTAAGAGTTCATCTTTGTATTCTGCAAATTTCTTATGCATATTGACCAATGTTAAATAGACTTGCATGCATCAGTTGCTCCGATTGTTCCTTATGTTTGGTCTCACATTATTCCGCAATTCGATTTACCGTTACTTGAATTATTGCAAAATTCTTGTGTTGCATTTCAGTATTGACAAAATGAGCCGCTGAAGTTACATGTGTTTTTAATTACAAAAGTACTAACCGTTAACAAATAGTGAAGTGAGCATATTTTAACTGAACAAAATGGTCAATTTTAATGTTTCAAGCCAATTGAAGTCAGTTGATGCAATAAAAATGCGTTTTGGCTAAACATTTTAACGAGATGCATCCATTGTGCGTGTCCTAAAAATCCTTGAAGGATATAAAAATGGAAGAACCTAAGCATTTATACGCTATAGAAACTTTATATTCCAAGAATTATGATAAAATTCCCAGTAGTTTAGCGTCAGGCCCGAAAGGGATAAGCTTTCATGCCAGCCTTTATCAAAAGCTTGCGAGAGATCGACGAAGAGTGCAGAACTATATTTTTTTTTCTTCAAAGGCTTTTCTTATGACCGTATATTTTCGATGAGTTTGTTCACTTGTGATGTGCTTCTTTCTAAAACCGAATTTAAGGTTTGGAATACATCTATTTTTATTAAAAATCGTTTAAATTTTGATACCAGTTGTTTCTCGAATAGCTTTGAAATATTAGATAATTAGATAGTTGGCCTGTATGACTCAGCTATTGTGTGATCCTTTCCTGGCTTTGTGAGATATGTTTGGAGTAAATACGTTTTTCAAATGATTAACAAACAGGTTTCCTTTTTCAATATCGTTTCTTGCCCAACTTCCATTCTGGTTTCTTAATGGTGGCTTAGAGATAACTGGTCTATTGAGACTTCTAGGTGCACGCCATAATGAGTAGTCTGATTGTGGAGTTGCATCAAGTTCCTTAAAATATATTTCCAGGGAAGCCGTTTTCTGAGACTGCAGTAACTTTCTTAGCCTTTTTGTGCACTCTTTTAATAAATTCTTAAGTTGAGGGGATCTGTGCAATTGCCACTCTCTTCGAACTCTCCTTATCTCAGTCATGAGGCGCACGACATCTGTAGAAAATATTTGATTATTACTGATTTTTTTAGGGTAATGCTGTAATATTGAACAGCTAGTTTAAGAAAACTGTCAAAATTAACAATAGCGAGATCCACGTTCTCCGGTGTATTAAGCGGAATATTTTATGTGCAGTTGGTACTAGGGTATTCATTCGGTTAACCGTTAACCGGTTCTATTATACAACACACGACCCTTTGGTGTTATAAGTCGTGATCCCCAGAAGGTAAGTTTAGCGTTGTAATCGCCAGCGACTAGGAAACAAGGTCCTAATGACTTAAAATATTTATAATATTTTCTTTCTAATATTGAAAATCTAGGTGGAGAGTATAAAGATGAAATTAATATGTTTCGATTTACCTCTTCAATACAAATGTTCGTTGCTTGCATATAATCTTCACAATGATCACACATTAAATAATGTTTTATTCCGGCTTTTATGAAAATAGCAGAACCTCCACAAGCTCTATCTCGAGGATCCTTGGTATCATATAATATGTATAAACATTGATTTTAAACGCATTTCTTGAGGTCAGATGTGCTTCAGAAACCATCATAACATCAATTCGTTTATTTTTAAGAAAGTATTCTAGTTCATTTTAATGTTGGCGGATTCATATTTTAACATATAACATATTTTTAAGCAGTTGTTAAGTACAGCTTGCAATAGCATAGGTTGCATTCTTAGAATTTCCTGCATCATTGTGTTTGTGAAATTATTTACTGTTTGCACAAGTGTTAACATGGTTTTTTTCTAGACGGCTTAAATTAGGAACTGGAGTTTCATCATTATTTGGCGAAGCACCTTGCATAGGCATATGGTTTGATTTTAGGACGTTAGCGTAGGAGGTTCTGTTATTACTAGGGTGCGGTACCTGAATGTCGTTAGTGTTTCCATGATTTGTTACCTGCGTTAGAGGGGGATTAGGTTTCGGGCCAACCGAACGCTTGACGATAGAGTTACAGGACATCTTCTATAGTTAACAGTGTGATTACCGCAGTTACTATATTTTTTTACGTTCGGGTCGTTTTTAGACTTATGGCACAGAACTGCACCATGTAATGCAACACGTACGATTCAAACAGGGGTTAAATGGCAGTATGCTTAAGTATGACCAAATTATTGGCTTTATGTCAGCGGGTTCTTACTCTACTCGAAATAGTGGTTGGGGAGTTTTTCCCTTATTTTTAATATTTGTTATGATTTTTATTTTAAAGCCCTTCTAAAAATTTTTTTTTTCGTCTGGGTCCACGCACGAGCCCTCAATGCCCTTAATCACTACCTGAATACCTTTACTGCTCTTAAGTTGGTTGGTATTAAAGTTTTTATTAAGTACTTCAAATTTAGGAACTACGTTGCGAAAATCATCCTCATGATTCACCTGTGTTTTTATCTCGTTTATACTACCTCGCTTTATTGCAGATAATAAAAGGTATTTTCACCTATCAACGAAATCAAACTTTTTACGCATTTGAGTTCTGCTCTTTTAGATATGTAAATTGGGGGTGGCTTAGGCGATTTGATGACATTTGGTGCTGCAGCGGATTCTTCATCCAGAATTGAAAAACTATTTTCGGAATTTATTCTATCAAATACACCATCTTTTAATACTTTTGGGGCTGAAGCAACTGCTGAAGAGGTATTACTGCGACCCAGGCTAAGCACTGTTATATACCTATCAATACCAACTGAATTTTCCATTGCTGTTTTTGGGTTACAGTATCATGATCTATTAAAATTGTTTTTACCGGTGCGGCAATGCTTGCATGTAGCAGATTTGTTAGTTTATCACTATCAACAAGTTTTCTATTTATTTCTGCATTGCTGATAGAGAAAAACGGAGATTAAATTTGAAATCAGTGACCTCAAATTAGTAAAAAATTCCATTAAACTTCCCATCAACACACAAAAAGTTCAACTTTGTTCTGCTGTGTAATTGTTCAGTTTTTTCACATTTACAAAAAAAAAAATGGCAGACACAGTTGTCCAGCGATTTTTGTGGTCTCCCACGATTGTTTTGATTTGTAGTTTCTAAAGCGATCTGGACAGAAAGTTCGTTCTCTAACCAGTTGGCAAAGCTCTTATAAAATGTATCTTTGCTGTAATCAACTTTCCTGTGTCGCTGTTTTTAATTTTTGATAAAAACAGATCATTTATTTTATAAGTCCAATTGTATTTCAGTGCTATAGGAATTGAAGTTTCCATTTTTCGAATGTAATTTTTAACATCTTCCTCGTTTTTGTTCGAAAATACTCTCCGGCCAATTCTTTATAGCTGAAGCTGTCCATGTTTTTATGAAAAACGTTGTTATTGCTCAGATATATTATATCCACTGACTTTGCATCCGAATGTCACTTGCTTTTAAACCTTTTCATACTTTTTTCATACCAAATACAGGTAGAATAAAAAGGATTAAAAAACTTAAAATCCTGTTATTTATATGCCATAAAATACCTGACACAAATTTAACAACGCATTGCATATTTATAGGGTCATAGAATATTATTAGAGTCATAAAAACAGATAAAATAAAAAGACCAAAAAACATTTAAAAATCCCTTCTAATGTTGGATTCACGATATACCTGTGTGTTTAAGCTCTTTATTCTACTATAAAATACGCTAGTGTGAACGTATTGTAACGGATAAGGATGAATCAGGGCAGCAATACGTTTTTATGATTGTGTAACAATAATAACATCATTTATATGTTCTGCCTGTATTCTTTTCGATCACGAACGATATTCCCTATATCATAAAATTTTTTTTGAAGGTAATGGCACATGATTTCTGTAACTTCTGCAAACATTTTTGCGGAATAAAAAAAAATTTCAAACAAAAAAATTTTTTTTTTTTGGGTTATTTCATTAAAATTAAAAAAGTGTTAAATAGACGGGTCCAAACGGGTACAAGAATATACACAGGGTTAAAGAAAGCACTTTCACCTTTCTATCAGTGGTTTTACCTTCTTAATCCCTTTTGATCCGCATAAGTTTTGTTCTACTAAAGTTGAAATTTGACAAAAATATAGTAGTTTAGAAAATATGTCTTAACATCTCAAATATACTTTTTTAAAGATAACAAGACTACCAACATAGCAAAAAAGCTAGCAGGTCATTATCGATGATTGTTTTTGAGCAATGATAATTTCTTTCGTGCTTAACAACATGGCACGACCACAATTACCAATATTTTGACCTAATTTTTTGGCTACCTTAGTTTTAATATGTTTGCTATTAAATAAAATTAAAATTTTGGAAATTGGTGTCAAACAAAAATTGGACTTTTGGCCACTGTGCGATGTAGGCTGCATGCAATTTACTTTCAAGATATTATCAAGAACAAGATATTATCGAAAAATATGACCATTAAAATTGTAATTTGCTGTTTTCTTGAAGGTAAATTGAAACACTCATCTTGATGGAGAAAAAAAAGTACGAGTGAATTGTTAATAAATTAAAACTAGTAGTGCAAAACTTCATCCCAAAGTAAAACAAAAAATTGGTTATTTATCAGTAGCCAAAATGGAAAAAAATACACAAGTACACATTAAGAAAAAATGTAACCAATTTTGGTTAAAAGTAATCAAAAGGGCAATGCTGCCCGTGATACATTGTACATATTTATAAACATCCGGCATTCACACACATCCAGCAGCTAAAACACACGACAATTATTAATGTTTATCCATTTAAATGCCAGGTGCTCCACTATGAGAAAGAAAATAAAAAGAGTTTTGTTGCTGTCAGTAGTACTATATAAAGGATTTAATAATGCGTTACTAAATTATTAAGCTGCACACTCAGACACACATCCAGCAACTACAGCAAAAACATCATGAAACTCTCATTACAATTTGGTATAATCCACAGAAAGAAATTTACAGAATTACAACAACAATAAATTAGAACTTAGACATGGAAAACGATGGAGTTAAGTAAAAAATTTCAAAATTGCCTTAACCTTTGTCCGGCGGAAGAGGTACAATTGTACCTTTTTCGTTTTTAGATTGCAATAACTTTTTTTTTGTTAATACTAGATATCTAAAATTTTCTGACATCTCTAAACTTTTATTACGGATTACATATTTGAAATTTAAAAAAAAGATTTTGATTATATCATACAGAAATAAGTCTTTTTTGACTTGATATCCCTAAAAGGCTGAAGGGGTACAATTGTACCTTCATATAAGTGGTAAGAAAAAAACAAGAAAATAAAGCAGAGTTATTTTTTTTAGTTTTATTTGAAAAGAACAAACGAATACACACTATATGACCAAATATTTAGGAAATAACGATATATTTTTGTGGTGTTTCCTTGCATGAAAAACATGTGGTACTTTGAATAGAGTGTTCATCGCACACAGGTTTCAAGCAGATTGCACACGCCTTTCTAGTCTTACGTTGTTTGCGTGTCTCACATTGACAAACGTAACATCTTCCAACCACCGTTGATGCTCCCCGTCTACCAAAGGGTACTTTGGAACCAATTTCTGGACTTTGTGCTGCCACTATAGGTCGTCCAAGTACCATTTCTATAGCACTTCGAATAAAATATTTTACTGTTATAAGTTTGTTGCCACTACGGTCTTTGACTGATTGCATACATAGGTGTTTTGAAAGATCTTTCAAGAACTTTCGTCGTTGATCTTTTGATATACTGTTTGGGTGGTGGCTTCTATATAATATATAGGAGGCCAAAGCAGCAACGTCAACCATGTTATAAAATAATGCTAGAGGCCAGCGCTTTGTTCGTCGTTTTACGGTGTATTCGCCCAACATTTTGTCCATGACATCTACTCCACCTTTTGTTTTATTATAATATTTTATAATTTCTGGCTAAGCAGCATCCGTGTTTTCTACTTCTCCTGTCATGTGCATAGTTGATAGTAGTATCACCGATTTCTTCTTTTTTGGCACGTATGAACAGATTGTGGCATCACTGTTATAAGCAAAGTTGGTGGAGTTGATAGGCCTTTCCTTTGCTGGCTGCATATTGCTGGGTAAAATTTTTTTATTTTTTCTTACTGTACCAACTAAATTCATGTTCCAATAACTTAAGACCTTGCCCAATTGTAAGGATGTGAAAAAATTATCTGTAACCACATTCCTTCCAGAGCCCTTATACAGTTGAACTAAGTCCAGCATAGTTCGTTCACCAATATTTGTTTGTCTTGGACCGTCTTTCGGCTTTCCGGTATAAATTTGACCATGTAATGGATAGGAATTTGATGAATCACAAGCCCAGAATATTTTTATGCCATACTTAGCCGGCTTAGAAGGTATATACTGAGTAAATTTGGTATGGCCTCTAAAAGGAAATAATTCATCTAATAAAATAGTTCATCTACTGTGATACACTCATATGGTTTATACGCATTCTCTAAATTTTTGTTCATCATTGTCCAGATATCCCGAATTGGTGCAGCTTTATCTTCTTGTATTCGCGCTGCACGTGTATTTTCGATGTCGAATCGGACAAATCTTAGCATCATCTTGAAGCGGTCTCGAGACATTGCTGCACGTACAAGAGGTAAAGCATCTGCATTCCACATATCATCCAAGTTGGTTCTGTTATCTCTTTGTACACCAGCTGCAATTAGAAAACCGAAAAATGCATCGAACTCAGTTGCAGTGAATGGCTCAATATAATGTCACACATTTCAGGAGTTATAATGTGCTTGAAAAGATCTCTTTCTGTAAACAGAATACTTTTGAATGCAGGTCTACCTTTTTGACGCAAAACATTACGCGATTTGGTTTGTGCGCTAGGCATTGGTTCACTATACCACTTTGTTCCATCCTTACCGATCAAAACACTGCCTATATTTGAAGTTACCAGTTCATCTTCAGCACTTTCATCTGAGTCATATTCTTCTCCAGCTTCTATTATAATTTCAGGTTCAACATCTGACTCTTCGTCATTATCTACACGTGGATTCAATTTTTCTACTACTTGTTTTTACTTTACCCTGTTTGTATGTTATCACAACAAAGTACTATTCAAGTGTATTTATATGTCTAAGGTGATAGCACTAGTGCAACAACAACAATGCAAACAAAATAAGAGTTTTGTTTACATAGTATGTACTGACCAAACGTCAAACATATCTGATTGGAATTGCAAAAAATGTATACATGTGTACGTAAAATAGGTTTTTTTTTTAGCCACGGGCCTGTTCTATCATTTGTTTATTAAATAAGAACAGAATAATTTAATTATATAAATAGGAAAAGCCATACATATCGTGTTAAGTATATAAGGGTACAATTGTACCTTTTAACGTTGTAAAATTCTTTCGCTGGACAAAGGTTAAATTTATTATTTTCCTTAGAAAATTTGCTACACAGAAAAAATTTTATTTATCAATTAAAAACATGGTTGAAAAATTATTTTAATTTAATTAATGTGATAATTGAATCAATTATTTTTTTAGTTGAAAAAAAATTAGATATATAATTTTGTTTTAATTAATACTTAGTTGTTTTGAAATAAGTTTTTAATTAAAATATTAATAAATACTAATGGACTTTTTCGTTTAAAATAAGATAATTTAAACTTGTAGAATTGTTGTTGGGAATTGTCAATATTTAATTAAAAAAATTAACAGATTGTTTGAAATGGCAACGTTTAATTAAAATTAAAAATATCATTATTGAAAGAAAATATTCAAAATTTTACAATTTTTAGTAGGGACGTAACGATACGCCTTTTTGCCGATACCATACCGATAGGAATATACAATTAAAATTTATGGTAAAATTAACAAAACTTAAGTAGAGTAATTTCTGTAATAAACAATATTACACTGTTAGATTTTTAAACAACAAAAAAAAAAAAAAAAAGTGTAAAAGATTATAAGGATTTAAAATTAATATTAATAAGATTTTCGTTTAAAAAACAAAGTATTCTCAACTTTTGCGGAGATAATTTCGTCTCTCAGATGTGACTGAACTCATTTAACAACTAAAGTGTTCCTGCGCTATGGTTTAAAATTTTAGGTATAGCACTTTATTTCGCCAGTAAACAATCTTTTCGTCTCTAGAAAAATTAAAAAATCTTCGGTATATCTAGACTTTCTATTTAGCTAAACCACAGCGTAGGATCAAAAGAGGATCATCCTTCTCCAAATTTTCGGTTAAGATTTGCACAAACGCTTCAAAGGTCAGTTTTTTAGATTTATCAGAACATTTTCTAGGTGTAGGGGTGACCGTGTCTTGAACACTTTCGGAATGTAGGTCCATGTTGATTAGCTCAATAAGACGTTTTTTCGATCTATGGCCTTTGAAATTTTCTAGTTTTGTATCAAAAGTAGAGAATTGAAGATAAACAATTGATTTCTTTATTCTCTAAACTCTCAAATCTTTCATTTGGAGCTAATGCTACGTAAATTTTTGGGACTCTAACTTTTCTGCATTTCAGTTTATTCATTTATCGAATTTTCTAATATTGTTCGAAGACTGTTAACTAGCGAAATAGCGTCAGAAAATGTAGCAGTGGCTTTGCTTATGCATAGCGAAGGGATTTTTATTTTTACAAAAATCATTAAAATTTAGCAGAAAATTCTGCCAAGGTCCAAACCAAGCGTTCAATGCATTTATGCATCAATCCAAAAGTCGTAGTGTTAAATTGTATTGACAAGTTACACAGCAAACACGTAAAAACGCATATACGTATCAAAAGCATGAAGTAGGATTACTTTCTACTTTAGCATGCGTCTCGAAAAATGGTAAAAAAAAAAAAAAAACATACACATAAAACATGTGGTGTGGACCGACCTACAGCTTAAGAATTAAAAGAAACAATTTATTATTATGTTTGATTTTTTGCTATAAAAATAAGCATTGAAAATTAAATTGTTTGTTCAAAAAAACTTCAAAAAAGGTATCGGCGTATCGAGAGTAAAACATCGTCGATACTGATATATCGGCAAACGTGAAGTATTGCCGATATATCGGTATTCGTTACATCCCTAATTTATAGTAATCAATATAATCTTTGTGGTAATAGGTGCAAAATCCACAACATGTTTGCTTGATATTATGAATTTGGTGATTAGAGACAATTTTTAGTGTTTTTCTGTGTATTTAAGACACTTTAGAAATTAGTTTTTTTTTTTTGAGTATTGATTTCAGAAAATTTGAACTTTTAAGTTCTTTGCCTTAAAATTTTTGGCTGATCACAAATTTTGTTTAGTATTTTTATATGTTTAAAAGCATTGTTGAATCATCTTTTAAGTTTTTTTTCTAACTTCTAAACTTTTTTCCTGAAATGTTTGTATGCAGAACTTTTTTTTAGAAGAATTTATGGTTTCTTAAGTTTTTGTCAAAGTTGAAACGAACAAAAGAACAAATCCATGGGTAACTGCTGCTGGTGCTTCTATTGCAGTGTTTTTTTTTTAACTTTATTTAGTTAAGCTCTTTGGATGGGTGAATACATGTTTACTACTTTTACTTTACTTCACTTTGTCAAACTGCCAAAAAATAAATATTTGATTTAAAAAAATTCCAAACGTTTCGTTGCCTTTAAATTTTGCATATTCTATTCGCTTAATGTTAATGGAAATTTAAATAAAATAATAATATAAATTTAAATCAGAAAAGTTATTTTTAAATGAAATGGGTCAAATGCAGGGGAACTATAAGTCAGTCGGGTGAAGATCAGGGGCCTGATTCTGGCAGTTGTGATCGACTACTTTCTCGATTCGAAAGCAATTTGATATCTTATTATTTCAGTCAATACTGAACGAATCGGAATTATTTTTTCAGTGTTGTAAAGCATTAACTTGAGTTTCACAATACTGAAAAAATAATTTCGATTCGTTCAGTATCGACTGCAAGAATTAAGGGCATAATAAACCACACAAATGGCTTGGCAAACATGTACTTTGTTTTTGCTTCTGTTTGCCAATAAACAACACAATCATATATCGTAAAAACATCAATTTTTCATTTTTGTTTTATTTTCAATGAATGCAGACGACGATTGTGTTGCGGCAATTTTGCTCGCTGTTTGTTTAAAACGGAGAAAAAATATAAATGAAAAAAAAAATAATTTTGGAGTAAAGAGTACATTAAAATTACAATTTACGCTGAAAATGATTTCATGCTTCTTCTTCTTCGTCTTTACTCTGAAAAGTTTTCGCTGAAATGATTACTTTTAGCACTAGACTCAACAAACAGTTTGACAAATATCCAACATGTCTGCCAAATATTAAATATTTTTAATATTTCTACAAACATTGCTTCAAATGTTTGTCCAAACAGCAAACACCCCAATTAACAACACAAAATATTTGTACAAACGTAAAATTGTGACATGTTTGTCAAGCTATTTGTGTGGTTTATTACGCCCTTAAGCAAACATGTTCTTTGTTTTTACTTCTGTTTGCCAATAAACAACACAATCATATTTCGTACAAACATCAAATTTTAATTTTTGTTTCGTTTTCAATCAATGCAGACGATGATTGTATAGCGGCAATTTTACTTGCTGTTTATTTAAAACGGAGAAGAAATATAAAAGAAAGAAAAATTATTTTGGAGTAAAAAGTAATCTAACAACGATCTGTTTTGGGGCAAACAATGCTGTTAAAAAATTAGAACTTACGCTGAAAATGATTTTATTGCTTCTTCTTCTACGTCTTTACTCTGCAAAGTTTTTGCTGGAATAATTACTTTTAGCACTAGACACAACAAAAAGTTTGACAAATATCCAACATGTCTGCCAAATGTTTGTCCAAACAGGAAACGCCCCAATTAACAACACAAAATATTTGTACAAACGTAAAATTGTGGCATGTTTGCCAAGCTATTTGTGTGGTTTATTATGGCCTTTAGAAATAAAATTGCTTTCGATTCGAAATGCATATAGTTTCAGCACTTATTGCTAAAGGAAATGTTTTTTACATCTGATTTGTCAACTTTTCAAGTCACTTGTAATTGTGAATGACTGCTAAAATTGCTCTATTACATAAGATTTAAAATATTTCGGTACAAATGTTCATGCAATTTGCTTCTGACATTGTCTCTATTTTTTCGCATAGTTATTGCAGAAACCAAAGTAGTTCTCGGTTTCAAAATAGCATGCGCCGTCTTGAATTATTTTTCTTCAAATTCGAAGTTTCCAATTTACGATAATAGTAAAACGTTTTTATAGCTATATGTACATAATTTCTTTTCAATGGTTAAATGATCATACATATATCGGTATAGTAAAATATTCACTTCAGCCGGCTAATAATTCCGTCAAGCCGGTTTTCTCCCGGCATATATTTCTGACACAGCTGATGTCAGATGATTTAGCAGAAAAAAATAGAGCACGCTCTAATTGAAATTTTGTCATATGAATTCGCAACTGACTTTTACTTGGAGGCCACACGATCAATTTTTGTCTTTCAATTCCTTTCAATTTGCTCTCACTCTCATTTTTTTCACTAACACACTCACACTATTTAAATTGATCACGAGATTGCTCTCAATTTTAACTATCCATTTGTTTGGCAATTTTACGCTCAATTTAACAGCTGATTAGAAGTTTAGTGAGCTAATTTTTCGTTTGTCAGTATAAATTGTTTTCTTGATGACATCTTGAAAGTAAATTGCTTAAAAATTGCGTGCAGCCTACGTCACAGCTTTCAATTAATGTAAATTTTGACAAACAGTATATGTAAAAGACTATCAACAAAAAGTTGATCGTGTGGCCGCAGTGTTACATAAGCAATGTGTTATCTTTAACTAGGGATGCCAGTGCCGAAATCCCGACCCCTAAAAATTCCAGCATTTTAATTTTTCAATCCCGGGATTTTTGGGATTTAGTCAATCCCGAAAATGTGAACTTATTTTTTTTTGTTTTACCGCTTTTTAATAAAAAGAAATTCATCATAAAATTTTCCTTGAGAGGATATGGATCACAATATTGATTTTTTATATTTGTTAACTCCGTTTATATTGTCATTAAGAAGAAACAAAAAGAAAAACCAAAATTTTATTTTCTAATTGATTCTACTGGGGCACCAAATGCAAAATTAAAGCTTTACTCTTTACAGGCCTAGGCTTGTTAAAGTATTTTCCGACAGCTGGCATGGCACCTACGGTAATTTATGGAGCAATTCCACGACATTAAGTAGTGGAATTTATACGCTACCGAATTCCTACTACTAGTGGTGGTTGGTATAAAAATGCGTTTTTGTTCAAATAAGATTCTTATGGTTAACTAAAAATATTGAACTTGTTAATAAATTTCGAAATTCAAATTTCAATTATTCATCTCAATTCCTTTAATAAAAATTTTAATAGAATCTTTCAAATAAATCAATTACAATTTTCCTCTATTTAATTACTTTATTAATTATTTTTATACCCTCCTCTACCACTAGTCGTGCATGAGGGTATACTCAGTTTGTCATTCCGTGTGAAACTTTTATTATACATCTGTTATTATACAATTTATATATAACCCATAAAGTATATATATTCTGGCTCCTTAAGTTATTCTAAGTCCATTTAGCAATGTCCGTCTGTCTGTCTGTTAAAAACACGCTCACTTTCGAAAAACGCAAAAGAAGAGAACAAACTTGGTCTCAAATTGCTTGTAGTTATCCTAAACAGTTTGTGATTGAAATCCAGAAACATCGATTCAGTAGGATCAGAACTATGAATCAAAATTTGGAACCACCACCTTAAGAAATTGATAATTTTGATACAAAAACTAACATAAATGGTGGAATAAATTCGTTTTATATGGCTGCAAATCGTACTGCCAAATTTCGTGAAGATCAGTCCATAATTTACCCTAGGCCCCATATAAGCCCTACTCCCATAATAAATAATGGTATCATAATTAAATTCGGTACGTCACATAGGACAAGAAATCACACCTCCAAATTTTGTGAAAATCGGCCAATAATTGACCGTATGCCCCATATAAACCCTACTCGCGAAAAAGTTTATTACGCCTAAAACCATTTTGGGAAAATAATTAAATTCTCCTTAACCAGTAACAGATATAGATATTGCAGTAAAATTTCTTCCAAATTAGATTCATATGGCCAGAAATTATATCATGCAATTTTGTGAAATTCACTGTTAACGCTAAAACTAATTAAACTGCTGTATTGAAATTTATTCTTATTTATTTTTTGTAATATCCGAAAGCATCTTTAGAATTTTGGGATGATTGGTCCATAATTTACCATACCCCCAATACATATTACCCTCCTAAAAATCATTTTAGTTCGGCAAAAACTGTTACGAATCATAATATTTTACTCAAGCCAGTTCAGAGTTCTTTAAAGAAACACATAAAACTTTCTTATTGTCGGCCAATAATTCAATAAAGGTCTAAAACACAACCAATTTTAATGCTGACATTGTTTTGTGAAGATAAGTTAATAATGTTTGTTTATGTATTTATCATATAGAGCCTACTCCTGTCGGTGATACCCTCCAAAGATTCGGCACAGCCGAATATAGCACTCTAACTTGTTTCAATTAATATTTTCTTATCAAGTGCAAATTACCTTTGTCTTACAATGCAACTTAAAATAAATTTAATTGTTTTTCTCCATTTACATAAGGCATTTCTAATTTGGTTATATTTTTTCACATTTGGTAACTTTTTCCAAAATTTTGGTTGTAAAAATCTTATTAGTCGTATGGCTGGACCTTAAATTTAGCTATTATACATCAATAAACTAAAGCATACTTTAAGGATAAACAACAATTTTAAGATTATTAAAATGATCTATATCGAAAATTCAAGATATTAAAGTGGGGTTGAAGTGCAATTATCCGTGTGTCCATTTTGTCATTTTTTAATCTAAATTTAGCATTACAAATATCTATTTAGCTGCAAAATTTGCATTTAGCACTTGACATTTTATTAAGCATTTTTATAATATGATTTTAGCTTAGCATTATTTTAAAAATGTTGGCGAATAGTTTTATTGATTTTACTTAATTTTTTTTTAAAACTTTAATAAACTTTGACTAAAAATAGTTGTACCCAAAATGAAAGTTTTTATGAAAATGGATTATTCTTATATCAAGAAAGAGAATATTAGAAATGCCCACATCATGTTGATTGTAATAGTTATTCGCCCTTTGATATTACGATATTAAAGAATAAGAACATTTCACTCTGTATTTTGTTAAAAACTCTATAGTGTAAATGTTTAAAATTTTTTTTTTTGCTGTAAACTGCTGAAAAAAAATAATAATTTTAAAACTTCAACTTTTCTTAAACTATAAGAAATAAAAGGATCTAAAAAATGTTGTACAGGATAGAAATAATATCGTTTTAATTTTGCATGTATCAGAGATTTGCGTGTTCCCTATACTAAAAATTTAAACTCAACTGCCTGTGTAACATATTAAATATATAATTATATATACATATATGTATCTGATGTTTTAGAAAATCTACCCAATTGTTTAAAGATAACCATTTTTTTTTTAATTTCGTTAAAAAATATGTCACTGAAATGTATTTAGTTCCGAATAAAATTTCATACTGATAATACATTTTTAACAAAAATCTTTAAAACGTTGTAGCATTTTTTGGCCACGTATAATGCCAGATTTAGCTGTAAAATTTTTTAAGATCGGTTAACACTGGTAATTATGTATAACAATTTTAACATTACATTTGTACTAGGAAATTCTGTACAGTGATTTTAACATTAGAAATATGCAATAACAATTTTAACTTGTAACTAAAAAATACAAAATAAGTAATAAACAAAACTAATACTTAACTAAAGTTACTTTCGTAACAACATTTATTTTTATAGAGTTTAAACTTTAATATCATATTTGCAAATATAACAATAAACTAAACAAAAAATGTTTTTAAATTATAAATATGCTTATAAATAATTCCCTTAAAATGTTTTTACTTGCTATTATTATATATATATGCCATTTATTCACACATAAATATCTTTTTTTTTTTTTGTCATGGCATTTCGTGTTTAGATAATTAAAATGAGGTGCTATAACATAAGGTTTTTAGTAAGTCTTATTTTTAAAATAGTAACTGATTAATTCTATCAAGCTTCCATCCTCCTTCCTCAGGGGTGAGTAGGGAAACATAGAAAGGATATTCCACCTTCTGGTTTTCTATACTTTGGCAGAAATTGGCAGATCTCTTTGAGTTCGCGGCTGAGATTCTAGCCACGGCGCAGATCTGACTATTGTTTGATATTCCTTTGGGGTTCACGTGATGGTTGGGGCTTATACTCAGAGTCGTTGGATTTTTTTACTTTATGTGGGAAAGTTGGACTTGTGGACTATTGCTATGTGCTATTGCTATTAACAAATGATGTTCGCTGTTACTTAAGGGGCGGAGGTAAGATAACTCCGACTCTAAGCAAGGTGCGAGAGTATAATTCCGCCGAATTATACAAATGGCTATCACACATAGGAGAAGTTGGTAATCGCATTGTTTGTCACCAAGTGGTTTTAGGCCGTAAGCCAGGTGCTTATGTTAATCTACCCACATCTGTTTCAGTATATCTGGAGAACGGCAAGAGCCAACAATTTCAAATTAAGTAAAAACATCTTGATTATCAATACTTGACATTTGACATATTGTGGGCGGAATTGGAGAAGTTAGCGTGGCACAAAATAGATTTATATACAACTAAAGTAAGGTATTTCAATAGCTTTCTATTCTAATCGCACAATGGTAAAACAATTTATCCCTACACCTAAATTTCTTTCCCAAATTGAATAAGAGTTAATAAGCGTATTTGAAAGTTTAATTAGATTCAGTTAAATTCTTTGCTAAGCGTGTGTCTCTTAAATTATTTGTATCCATTTTAGAGGATTGATCCATATGTGGGCACTGAAAGTTGTTTAAAGGCATTACTTGAGCAGACTTTGAAACACAAATAAAATGAGAGTACCATTTAAATGAATGGAGAAAATGCATTGGAAGACCTTTAGAGCTGCGATTGGCAAATTCAGGGCGCCCTGTTTTCTCTTTTCACTTTTATTATCTTTTATTACGTACGTTCATCATTTAGTTGACTTTAAGCTAACTTATTTACAGTGAACTAGTCTATCAGTACCGGGGTTGCGGGTTCGCTTCTCGCCAGAGACTCTGGTCTCCTGCAGACAAGCGAAAAGTTTCGCGGGATTTAGTGTAAGAATAAAAAAAAAAAAAAAAAAAAAGAAAAAATTTTTTGTGCAAATAACTTCTTCTCGAAAAGTATTGAACTAGCTTTTGGCTAACTCAAAAGTTATGCAGAGAGTAGTGATGTACATTGTGGAAAAGTAAACAAGATTAACAACAACATATGTAAAATTCATACAGCGCATACAATCACAAAATGTAATAGCATAGTTTGCTTATCGCAGCTTTAGAGCAATTTTATTATTTCTCATTATTACCAGTCATACGGACGACAACATCGTATCTCTATTTCATCAAGATGCACAACATGTTGTGTCAATTCCGGAGTTTGTGCACCGACAAAGACTTTGTAAAAATTATAAATAAATTATACATAATCTTTAAATTTTCTAGGTAGGCTACAGAATGAGGGGGCGGGAGGGGCTGGTGGTATAATATTGCGATGGAATATTAAGAAAAATAATTCATTGAGACAATGTACGGCGTTCCTTGAGTCAACAAATTTGTAAAACAAAATTATTCGTTGCATTAACGAGGAGGTTCACTGAATTAAAGGATAAGTTCATTGAATAAAAAATTCTTTATTAAAATATTAATTTACATAAAATAATATTGACGAACTTTGTTCGTTAAGTTGATTAATTTTTTCATTATATTTACGAACAGTTCATTGAATTATTTAAATTAAATCTTTTAAGATGGTCCATTCATTGACACAACGAACAAATTCATTAAACGAAAGCTTCTAAATTTTTCGTTTGCTCAAAGTAAATTTTCGTTGCCCCCACGTACCTTTTTGGTTGAGTGTACTGGAAGGTATAGCACTTTTTTTATTTATTATTTTCTTTATTTTATTTTACAAGTTTGTACATTTGCCTCAGCGTCAAATGACATTATTGAGGCGAGTTGGTATAAAATTATTTGAAAATAATAAAATTATTAACTTATGTATTTAGTATATGAGATCAGTTAAAAATTTCATTTTACAAATTTTCTTTAAAGATTTTTCATTTAGTTAATAGCACTTCAAGATATTAAAAGCATTTCAAGATTTTGTAATAAATGTTTTTTTAAACTTGACTTAAAAATTGATATTCTTTGTATATCTTTTAAGTTTTGAGGCAAACTATTAAATTCTAATCCTCCAACGTACTCAATTCTTTGCTTTGTTGTTTCTAATCTGCATCTTGCTACTCTTAAATTAGAACAGTTTCTGGTGTTAAATCTGGTTTGATTCTTTTAAAAAGTGATTGTGTTGTGCCCAAAATTCCGCAATGGCTTAAAAACGAAAACAAATAATTTAATTTTAAATGTTTTTTGCTACATCTTGAAATAAGGACAATGTTGAATGGAGTAACGGTAAATTAAATACATTTTTCAATGCCATATTTTGAACTCGCTGCAAAGATTTTAGTTCCATGGTATTTTTGCAACCATATACTAATACCAAATACTTTAGATGACTTTGCACTAAAGCCTGATAAAGCATTAATTTTGTCAGTTCATTAAATTTATTTTTAAACTTATAGAACACACCAGTAACACCTGATATTTTCGACTTTATCTCCTCCATATGCAAA
Organism: Pollenia amentaria; assembly: GCA_943735925.1. Classification (NCBI taxonomy): domain Eukaryota; kingdom Metazoa; phylum Arthropoda; class Insecta; order Diptera; family Polleniidae; genus Pollenia; species Pollenia amentaria. Next base: position 179,637,935 of record OX031008.1, read on the forward strand.
TTCCATGATAAATTATTTTGCAAATTGACTCCCAAGTACTTTATTGATTGGCTTTCACTTCATTTCCATTCACTAAAATTCTAAAACTTCCACCATTATTATTTGATTAAGGTCGAAACCTGAGGAGTTTGGTTTTTGTCGCATTTATAATTAATTTGTTAAGTCTTGAGTATTCAAAGATTAAGGCTGCATTAATTTCCATATAGGCTTTTAGTACTGTTACATGTTTGCATGGATAAGGCACAGAAATATCATCTGCGTACATAAAAACTTGTTTAAGCCACATCTCGCCTGATCAATGTCATCCATATTTGCAAACAAGAGATCATTGATCATGGTGCAGAATGCTCTCCGTTGACCGTAACGCAAGTTCCAGCTTAATTTTTGAAGAAGTAAGGTCCGATAATGCCATCTGTGCATAAGCCGCACCAAAAATTGCATTTTAATAGATGTAATGCAGTATTAAGGCACTGTTGTGGAATGATTGCACTTACTATGCAGCAATTTTGCTCATCAACAAACCAGTTAAGCCAAAAATGAACCGTGCGCCAAAAAATCGCAAAGTCGTCTATAAGTGTCGGAATCAATGACTGGATTTCGAAGTAAATTTGAATGACTGGGCGGTTACACGATTATATACATTCATTCTTTAAAAATTTTAGGCAAATTTGTTCTCTTTCCAATTGTTTGTTGCAATTTACAGCCAAGAAAAGAGTTGATTGCAATTTAATTGAGCAAATTTTTTCATTGTCTTTATAAATATTCTGCTGCCATAATTCTTGATGACATCTTAAAAATAAGTTGCCTTAAAATGCCGTGCAGCATTTATCGTGGCTTTAAATTTTTTGTGAATTTGTACAAGAATTGATGTAAAATACTCGAAATCAAAACTGGAATGTGTGACTGCAGCGGAACTCGGTAGCGTTGTTTAAGCCTAATTCTATTTATTATCAGTTCCAAAGTTTAAAGTGCATTAATGTCAAAAAGTGAACGCAGCCGTTTCGTAAGTTCTATCGGGCTTAAGAAAACACTCTTAACAAATAATTGTTATCATATCATTAAACAAAATAATGGTTTAAAAAACTAAAAAATTTATCTTTGTTTTTCAAAACGGTCCAGCTAACGAGTGGATGGAACTAGACTTAAATATTTTTAAAGTCTATATTAAACAAACCAGGGTTTATTTTGTATTTATTGTGAGTATATCTTATAAAACCCAACTTATTTTGTGGGGAAAGAAAAAAATTCAATAAAAGTGTAAAGCACTTTTTGAGGTTTATATTGAATAAACATGACAATTGAGAAACATCATATAAAAACTATTACGGATCTATTTTATATACAAAAAAAGAAAAAAACTTCAACAAAAATTTTCCTTTACGAAAAAAAAAAAAAATTATTTACAAGTCAAATATCTAGTCATTTAGTTGAATAAATTAAGTGCTGTTGTTCTTTCATTTCATTCAGATTCCTTGAAGTGGAATTAATCTTTGGATTCTATTCGTCTGATATTTTTGCTATTTTTTTTTATTATATTTTATGTTTGGCAATTTAACTTTTTTTACTTTACAAATTGTTAGATATTTTTTGCAGTAAAAGTTCATTGTTCTTTGGATTTTTTATCATTCGTTTCGAGATAAAATATTTAAGTTTAAGTTGGTTTTGGTCTTTCATTTATTGTCTATTTACTTGTCTCATATGAATCATCATATTTCCATGTGACTCTTTACTGTGTTATAAATGTGTATGTACATCAGTGTGTTAATATTAGGATATTCGTTGAATCGGGCTTTTGATTTAATCGTTTGATCGTTCGATTAATTAACCAAGGGTTGGGTTTAATCGGTTAATTTTGTAATTGATCGGTTAATCGAGTAATAAAATTTTTTTTTAATTTTTGTAATTTCAATAAATAAAAATGCATAAATTATTTTGTATTTGGAGTTTATTAGTAAAAAAACAATAACATAACAAACATAAAAATTCTTGGATTAAAACGAGCAAACAAAAAATAACTCACTAATATGTAATACATATTTTGTAATTAACATATAAATATTATGTATTAATTAATAAATAAACTGTTAGAAAATTTTATAAGTTATTTCAATAGTTTAAGAAGATCTAAAAAAATGATCATTTAGAAAATAATTTGGTGTAAATTTTAACAGTCTTACTCATAAACGCAATATTGCAGCTTTATTAGTCATTAATAAGCAAAATTCGAAAAAGGAGTAATCATAAACGTTTAATAGCCTTTTAAACGTTTAATAAACATTTTATAAATTTGAGATATTTATTGTAACCTTTACCCTACTTTAAGCGTTGGATAAAGTGCCATTTCAATGTTTGCTTACATAAAATTTTATTAATTGCGCCAAAAATTAAACATGTTCATATCTTTATTTATATTAATAAAATCGTTTTATATAAATAAAAACTTGGAAAAATAACAATGGATATAGTATATTTGATTTCCAGAATTTGCGAGTATAATAAATTTGTGCAATTAAAACCATTTAAAAAAACGATGATTTTAGAATCCATCGTCGAATCATCGAGTGCAAAACTTTTTGGAAAAAATCAATTACTTTACAATTCTAGAGGAGCTATTCAAAGCAAGATATCGGGTCAACAAATCCACCTTTAAACAAATTATTGGAATGATTAAGCCGGAAATTGAATTAGTTAGAAGAGGAGGTAGTTAGAAGAGGTAGCATTGCGATGTTCGGGTCGAAGAGAAATATGTATGATTGTAAAAAATTGCCTTTTGTCGAAAACAATAAAAATTAAGTTTTACAATTTATTATTTCATAAATTTCAAAACTAAATTTTGCAATTCCCAAAAAAGAGCTAACATATTAAATTAAGTTAAAAAACGATTTGTATATTCATAATGATGCTACCGATCTTGATGGGCTATCTCAAGCAAAGTTTATGTTTGCTATTTGTAGACAAAATACATCAAAATTAAAAAATCAAAAAAATAAAATCAACTTTATTAAAGTTGGTATTTGACTACCTGTTGTAGTAGTCGGGGGGACAAATGTATTTAAACACAATCTTTTTCAACATTTTAAAGTTTGTAACTTTGTTTGGTAATGAAAAGTGTTTAAGCTTTATTTTAAAATAATGTTACACACAATAATTAAATTTTTTTTATTTTTAACAGGCTACCTAGATAATCGTTTGTTCTTTGTCTGCATAAATAGACAAAACTGACAATTAAAATAACATGTTACTGCCAACATAAAAATATAAAAATAATAAAAGCGTTTAATTTTTAATACACTGCTATTAAGCGTTTTAAATTTAACTTTTTATTAAAGGTTTATAAAACAAAAAGTGTTTGATAACTATTGCAAAGATTAAAGCTGAAATAAGACATTTTTATGAATTAGACCGTTAGAATTTAAGCGATTCTTTTCTTTAGTTTTGATAAAACTTGACTTGAGAAAAATTCTTTCAACGAAAGCAACCTATAATACAAAATGTCTAATTTCTCAGTCCTCTTCCGATTAACGGTTAACCGAATGAATTAATATATTTTAACTGTCTGTGGCATCTCTCCTTGCAAGAGCTTTTCTCCTTGCAAGAGAAACCACATTATCCTACTATGGTAGCATTTAAAACTACTGCTTCTTTAAGGCATGGAACAGAATAAAGTAGTTGTAGTAGTAGCTGAAGGTGACAAACGCTCTGTAGCGCGACAAAGTTTAATATTTCGAAGTTTGCGCTTCAACTGCAACGACTACTACAACTACTAATTCTGACACTCCTTTCAAACTGTCGTTTTAAACTTTTCACAGCTTCCAGGGCTATGCGTAACGTTGTACTACAGCGACTAACTCCGCTCCTCAAGGCAAGTGTGTTTCTGCTGAAAATATTATGTATTTAATTACGTGAACAATTTTTTCGTTTAAAAGGCATTTGTGTGTAGATATGCTCAAAATAAATTTCGTTTCTAAATTGTTTGAATTAAAGTTTTTAAAAGCGTTTTGATTTATTTTGCAAGCATTTGTACACAGATGTATTAACGGTTAAACACTGTTGAAAATTGCAAAGGTTTTTGTTGTTTTAAAATGCTTTCGTTTTTTTTGCACTTGCAAACAGATACGCACACACATGGGTGAAAAGAGTTGGTTTTTTCTTAAAATGTGTACGTACTGGTTCTCTCTTACAGCCTTTTTTACACTATTACACATTTCTTACGTATTCCATAATACCTTGTGAGATAGAAATCTTACGATTAATGTAACATTACAGTTTGTAGTTACACACGCAAAGAAAAAACATGATTGATACAATCACAATCGCAAACTATCATTAATGTTTGTGGTTATGATTGTGTCAAACACGTCTTAAGCAACAATATATGTTCAGTTATAATGATTTTCAATAATTGTTGTCTCAAATATATTATTATGTTCAGAAAAAATGTGCACGATCTTTCAAACCATTTTTCTATATTTCCCACTACCATGCAAAATGTCTACTTCAACATTTTATATGGTTCTTACAATAAAAACAATAAAAAATGTAATTTAAAATATTTATGTTTTATTACAAATATAATAAATAAAATATAGCATACATATATTAAAAATAAAATTAAATACACATATTTATATACCTGTGTATGTGTTTTAATTTATAAATTTACGTTGTGTGGTACAAATATATCCAAACAAATAAGAATTCCGTTTTTGAAAAAAATTCGGGGCTGATGACAAAATTATGTGTTAAAATTTTTTATAGGTGTTTTTGGCTGCAAGAAAGACAAAATAATTGCATATTTATATATTTTTATAATTATATTTAAATAACTTACCTGTTTCAATAAACGTATAATAATTTATTTCGTTAGTTTTGCAAGGCAGCATGCCATTTTTCTCCCCGAAAAATGTTTTAATTATTCTGTCATCATTCATGTTTCCTGATTAACTGACGCTCGCGGACAGAGAAAATGTAATTTTAAAGCACACACTGTTTGTTTTGACAATAAATGTTTGCATCTTAAGAGAATGATGGTATTAAACATACCTTTTGTGTTCAACTAATATTATGATTTTAACTGTATAGTTGAAAATATATATATTATAGTAGCTAACATATCAAATAATATAACATGTTTAGCTAGACCAGAGTACCTTTTTAGGTGTAAGCCACCATATAATATTATTATAGTGAATTTAAAAATGTTAAGGACAAAAAAAAATTTTTTGAGTTATATTAAGGCTATAGTTAATTTATGAGGGTAAACATATAAGGCAAGTATAAACAAAAATGGTCGTAGTGACCATTCATTAATCATGTTTTTTCTCTGCGTGCACTATCACACATGAACATGCTTTTGTAAAAATGCATCCCTGATCCAATGAAAAGTATTACCGTTTAGAAAATTTTCAAAAAACGATGAAGTCGTATGGGATGTCAATTTTTTTTTTAAGTAATACTTGTATTTTTCATTACACATTGCATACACACATATTATCACATTTTTACATATTACTTTATTTTTTTACATGTATTAATACAAAGTATAATAGTGTAAACTAGCCTTAAGTAAATGTCCAGTGGTCAAGTTTCGGCTACCGGGCGAAGCTAGTTCAAATAAGACTGTGCAATAATACTAAAGTATACTTTAGGTATTTTTCACCGAGTAAAATGAAGGAAGCGAACTCTAGTCCAGTGGTAGTTCTTTGGAGGCAGATACCGGTCCTAGTTCTAACACTTTATATGAATGGGACCTTTCACTTTTACATGGGGTTGTCATTGGAAGGGGTTAATTGATAGCTAACAACCACCATTTAACCAGTTACATATCTATCCATAATAAACGTGTTAAGTGTTAGTTACTACAATGCTAATCCTTGGAGTTCTTCTAATAAAAAAGTACTAGAATTAATTTTAAGAAAACATTTTTTAATAATCCCAAAGAATCACACCACCGGTAAATACTGAATCTGTTATAAAAACGCTTCTAATAAATAGGTAATTTCATGTCAAATCGATCAAGAGTGGGGCCCGACCCCTTTCGATTTGAATTAAATTTGGTGTGAAGGTTTCTTTCAACCTATAAGGGACATATATTAACGAAAAAAAATATGTAATTTTTTTTTTTTAAAGTTACGTCATATTCAAAATGTCATAATTTCGCCGAGTTAGCCAAATGTGTTGAGTTTATTTTTTCAATATTTCAAAAACTACTGCACATACGAAGATGATTTGTATGTGATTTTAAAGAAAATACTTGGAGCTACAAATAATATAATAAAAAATTAAATAAAATATCTACAAGATATTAAATTTAAAAATTGACTAAGTCAAAAACCAAATTTTTTTTTTGCTGATTTTTTTATGTAATTCCTCAAACTGTTCTTAAAAAGTCCTGAAACTTTGAAGGAAGTGTTATTTTTTTCTTTTTTAAGATAAGTTTTTTTTTCTTTCGCAACCTGTAAAAAATAATCCAAAATGTTAATAGATATTGGGAATTAGTTCTTTTTTTTTGAATATAATAAAATTTTAATAAAATTTTGAGCAATAAGTATTTATTGAATCTGATTTGTGTGGTTTTAGGTGTTAAAAAAGAGTAACGACATTGATAAAGTTTTTGATGTTTATTTGTTACATTTTCTGTTAGAGCTCAAGGTGTGCACATTCAAAGAAAATTACACTTTTTGTCACGTTACATCTCCAAGAAATAAAATGAGTTTTATACATTATTTTAGCGAAGTCTATTTTTCTTTGGCTCTTTTCCTACCGTTCGTGTCGTGCAGCCATTCCTATTTCAAATGAATATATTAAAATAAAAGCTTCATCTTCTTCTAGCGAAAAAAATACTCATATCGACAAGTTTCTGAACGAATTAGGCGTTAAAAATAGGTACAAAATAACGTTTTAAATGCAAATATTGGATTAACATTGAGTTATGCTTCAATGCTCATATCATTTTAAGTAAAAGTAGCCACACATCAACGAAAGGATAAGAGACAAAGAAAAAATTTCTTCGATAAAATCTATAGACATATATATATGTATATATGGGGGATTTCATGTCAAGTGACCCAACTTTTGAAATCGATGTCTTCCGATTTGGATGAAATTTTTTTCGATAGCTTGAAGAAATAGCTGTCTAATTTGATTGGGACAAATTTTGCTAACACCAATAGATAATAAGTTACATGGATGAGAAAGAACACCGGTTTGGCCAAAATGTAAAATTTTGACCCCCTCTAACTCAGAAACTTTTTGACCGATATTGTTGAAAATTTGTATCTAAACTACTATCCAATAATACTAACCTTGGTGCATCCAAATCGGAAGACATCGATTTCAAAAGTTGGGTCACTTGACATGAAATCCCCCATATATATATAAATTAATATATATAAATTAAACGGCCCGTCTAATCGCGTCACGTGAGAACGGCTGGTGCGATTTCGTTGATCTGGAGATGTGAAGAAAGAATAATTTTGGTTAAACTCAGAAAATGAAAGTTTTAATATATTGCCTACTACTCACTTCTAAGTATTTTAAGCATAAGCTAATTTAAGGGGAGAAGTTAAATATTTTATATTTTTCTAAGTATGAAAATTGTTTAGGAGAAACTTGAAGAACACAACATACTGCCTCCTTTTCATTTCTCATTAGACGAAGCCAAGTAATGTATAAAACTCATTTAATTTTTTGGATATGTAACGTGACAAAAAGTGTACTTTTCTTTGAAAGTGCGCACACCACCACCGAATGTGGGGGCTGGAGGTTATAAAATAGCGGTGAATGAGGGTATACTAAGTTTGTCATTCCGTGTGCAACTTTTTTATTATACGTCTAGGACCCCATAATGTATATATATTCTGGCTACTTGAGAAATTTTGAGTCGTTTAAGCCATGTCCGTTTGTCTATCCGTCTGATGAAAACACGCTCACTTTCGAAAAACGCGAAAGCGCCCCTAAAAATTGCCATCATTAAAGTTATCAAGTTTCATATAAATTATTAATACATATTCTTTTACCAATTAAAAGAGTGGTACATTTGTGTTAACATAACAAGATATTTTAAATGTCACTAAGTGCTGGTTCACACTGTTCAAGTTTTAGCCGTCAAGTCTTGAGCTTTTAGGAGAGAAGGGAAAGGAGATGCCATTTATTATCCTCTCTGTCCTAAAAACTTAAGACTTGACGGCTAAGACTAAGAACAGTGTGAAACAGTACTAAGCTTTTGCTGTAAAACAAATGAGATAATTGAGTTTAAAGTGTTTAAATAATTGTTTATTTAAATGAATATTTGTAAGAAGGGAAAATCAGATCAACGGAAAATTTTATAGCTGCGGTTTTTTTTACAGCCATACCTAATTAATAGTGGAAATCGTTTTCCAGATGTCAAAAGTTCTCATGCCCATACAATTTGTATGTAGCATACCGAAAAAACGCGGCTTTTGACAGTTGGCCGCTGTTTTTAGGTTAATCTGAACCATATATCGTCCAGGTCCGTATCCTCAAGTTCAAGCCACAATAAGTCTGTTATCATCTCGCGATAGCAAACCTCAGTCACGGTAACTAGCTTGTCGTCTCTTCTGCCACACTATCGCGAACAAAAACAATGTTTTCGGCTGAACGAACCGAGCGAGCACGCACAGGTGTTTTGAAATGTTCGCACAATTCTCCCGATTGTGGGCACAAAAAAGAAAATCACAAAATGTATTCTGATTTCAACGCCCGTTCCCGTAAAAGGCTTCAACAGTTTTGTGCTGCTCAATGGTCTAGCTCTCCATGGTTGCATTTATCAAACATTGAAACATAGAAATGTTAAATTCAGTTCGGCAAAAATCTTGACGTTAAGGTGTGATTCTTTATAGGCATACATTATTACTTCATTTCGACCAAAAATGTCAGTGTTGCCTTTCTGCACTAAGCGATTCATTTTCGTATCTACATTTTCAATTCGACTTTTCTTTGATTTCTATTTAAACTTACATATTTCATTATTACAATATTGCTCCAAAATGCTAATAAGTTTTGATTTTTCTTTGAATAAAATATTGATTTAAACAATAACAACAAAATTTTATTAAACAATCAGGCATCCCATAAATTGTAAAAAAGCAGTTCCAAAAAGGGGGTTTAAAGGGAGTTCGTCATATTTTTTTTGCTATCTTTATTAAATGTAACAAACGAAATAACAAAATTAACACCACTTTGTTACTTGCCGCTGCCGCTTCAGGGGTGGGCTATAAATACGAATTAAATTTAGTGAAAAAATTGCCGACAAAAATCTAATAAGCTGATTTCCAAATCGTAAAACTTGTTATATTTTACGTGTGTTTTTTTTTTTTTTTTTTTTTTTTTGTTCGCTTAAGCAACGAATATGGAAAATAAAATTTGTGTTAAATGCTTAAGCGTGTGATTTGAAAAAGAATAACAAATGGCTTGTAATAAAATAATTTCATGGTCTTGTTGGCAAATAATAAAAAAAAACAAATAAATATTAAAATATTCTAAAGAATGAAAAAAAATTTGATTTATACGCAAATTTAACAAATGTGTAGAATTGTTTTTTCCTATTAAGGAAATCTTTTTTTTTTCATATTAAGGAAATCTTTTGTGTTTTATACCTTCCAACACTAGTGGTGAAAAAAGGTATACTAAGCTTGTCATTCCGTGTGAAATTTTTTCAATATTCATCTCTGAACTCATAAAGTATATTCTGGGTCCTGGTATAATTCCAAGTCGACTTAGCCATGTCCGTATATTTGTCTCCCTCTCTATCTGTCTCTGCGTCTGTTGAAGGCAAACCAAAAATACTCAACATAAAAGAACAACTTTGGTGTCAAATTGTTGTTGAGATTGAATTCATGCAGCGTTACCGTTCAAAATTTTCAAAAAGGGGCACAAAAAGTGGATTTTCAAAAAATAAGTGGCACAAAAAGAGGAATTCTGTTAAAAAAAGGGACAACTTTAAAAACAAGAAAATTTTTAAAAATCAAACGTATTTTCCTCGAAAACATTAACATTACAAAAAAATAAACATCTTGTACAGAGAAAATATATCAATGGTTAATTAACATGGCGAAATGTTAATTGTAAATCATAGTAATTTTCTACAAAAGCGTGGTCTTTATATTAAACTGTCAATGTTTTATATTAAATTTAAATGAAAGATGTCAAAATAACATTGTTCAATATTGAGTCCATAAAAGACTGTTTTACATATTTTGTATAAAAACAACAACAACACTTCAACAAGAAAAACAACATATTTTTTGGGGTTTTCGTGTTTAATATAATTTGTAAAAAGAAGGTAAATTCCCGTATTCTTTTTGTTAAATCTATTTACTTAAATATATAACATTTTCGAAGTAGAATGATGACGATGGGCCATTCTGCTGGTGTCTTTTAATTGTGAGTGCTTCTGTATACACAGGAGAATACAAAAAAGGTGAAACATGTGTTACAGGAAAACAAATAATAGTATTCTCCCTCTCTCTGGTTCCACGGGTAAGTGTTTAGAATTATTCTAAAATAAAAACATATGTTGTCTCTGTAGCTTCTTTTCACTTCACCTTAATGAATCTGCGTGGAACCAGAAAATCTCTTCATTGTAAAGAACTTGATTTTTTTCACTTTTGTTTATAAAAACCGGTATTTTAGTTTCGATTACACTTCCACGAACGGCTGTTATCGATTTGGCCTTTGCTTCATTAAATCCTTAAAAGGTCAAGTTTGAAATCTATTGCGTTTAGTGCTTAATTGCTTGTTTCTACGTTTTTAGAATTGCCTTTAAATAAAGCACTGGAATATAAACTGCTTATATACAAAACTTTACGTGTTACTGCTTTAACTTTAACTAATCAAATTGTCTTAAAATAATTAAATGCTGCTACATTTTCTTTCACTAAACACGAGCGAATGCTGTGAAAATTGTTTCCACAGAAACTTTTTCTTATATTTCTATTTTAATCTTTTGGTATCGCCGAATAGAAAATTTTTTAAATAATTTATTATATGCAGACAAAAATGTAAGAAAATTAAATTTATATTTGAAAAATTGGATCATTCTGAAAAAACACGGTTTGAAAATTTATTATAAGAAATTTATGAAAAATATACGAAGTAAAAACATATGAAGATAAAAAAGCTGGCAGTTACATATGCGTTCATAGACTGCCAAACATCTGCATTACCTTAGAAAAAACTGTCTCGGTAATATCACTCAATTTGTTATGCTTGTCTTTTTTGTTCTCAAAATGTGAGCAATTGCCAATACCGAAACAGTTAACTAAATTTACTTATAAAATGATAAAAATGAGATCGATGGAAATCTCGTTTTGCTTGAGTAAATATTGGTCATTTCCTGTGTGTACGCAGAGACTTATTTAATTTAAAAAAAAAGCGTGTCAGAACTTTTTTTCTAGGCACATACTGATTTTCATAAAAAAACAGTTTTTTCGTTTATCTTGAACCAGTGACTAATTATTCGGTTGTTAGATCACCAGAATTTCCAAAATCTTACAAGACAAAATGAGATTTATGGTAAAATAAGCATATCGATGAGTTTCCAAGATTATCATTTCTTAAAAATGAAAGATAATAAATATTTTGTTTAAGCAAGAAAATATAAATATTTAAGTGGGCAGGTCTTGTGCTGTCTATTGAGAACATGGGCATATTTTTGTATGGTTGTCTTGTTGTAGCCCTTTACTGCCGTTATAAAAAAAAAATAAGTTCAAAAAAGGTCAAAAGAGATACAAAAAAATACAAAATGATACTAAAGGAGATGAGAAAAAAGGGGCAAAGAAAGTGGCAAGTCAGTCAAAAAGGGGAAAAAATGCGACTTTAGTTGCATAATTGGTTAACCCTGCTGTTAGGTTAAACCAATTTGGTCAAATTTTTTAATTGTTTCCTTTGTAATTTTTGAACGGTGATTTATACTGACTTGATTTTTTAGTTAACGTTGTGTTTAAATAAAACAATGTTAAACACAAAATTCAAAACAGCACTGAGAAAAATAAAAAATTACGAATCTTAAGGGACCATTTGTTCCATACTATAATTTCTTTGATTTTCTTTGATATTTTTTACATTTATTTTTAGTACATTAAAAAAATAAGTATTCATTAGTTTGTTTTACAAAAATTGACATTGCGAGCAAATGGATTTTCGGTTTGTCTTATAAAAAAACTTTCTACAAACTGTTATTAAAAGACCACTGGGCCTATGCATGGTAGTCGGTTTTCATCCAATAACTGTGCTGAGAACTCTCGTTGAGGTTATTTAGTACGTTTCATCATATACGCCTTAGCCAAAGAAAGAACTAGTTGCCGCAAAAACGCTGGTCTCCAGCGATTCCGATCAGCTAGACCCGATGAAACTTAAATTTCAGAAAAAGTATGTACGTTCAAATACAATATTAAGCCATCGATTTTTATTGCATTTTGTGATGTATGAACCAACCATTTGATGAACAGTTTCTACAAACTTGACTCTGGCGTACTTATTAGTATTTGCGATTATAATTCTTTCTATTGGAGGCCGAAAAAAAATCAAAAAAGGTGACCGTATGTAAGTGCACCTGGATACTGCAAATCGAGTTGGTCCTGGTTGTGTTGAGAGAATATTCTCAGCCGTAGCTTCAAAAGGCAAAGGTAATGCAGACGCACTGCAAACTATTTTATTTTTACAAATAAAAAACAGATCAACAGATCTAGCTGCACGGTGCGGTGTCTGTTTCAGAAGAACTTGTGTTTATATTTTCTGATATATAATAAATTTCCGAATCTAAAATATCGGTATCACTTTCTGCATTAAGCATTTCTCGTATCGCACCTTCACTCAAATTTGCCATGCTGCAAGTAAATCAACACATAAATTGAACCAAGCAGTGTAAACTTTGTGCTTCTTTACAAAAAAAAAAAAAAAAATCAAAAGGGGAATCTCTAACTTGTTTTTTAGGTAAGCTGTTTATATGGACCAAATGGTCCATTAACCTAACATTCGTAAGTTTTTACTAACCTTACAGCGTGGTTAAGTAAGAAAAGACTTATCAACCCAAATATAAAAATTTAAAATTTTGTTACAATAACTAAAGCAAATTGGTCGCAAAATGCATCGTTTTTCATTAAGTATTGCACAAATTCACAGAAATCGTTTAATACTAAAAGAAATCAAACCATAAAATTTGGTCGTGATCGGTCCATAATTAAACATAGACCCTTTATAAAGCCAACTCTCCGAAAACACTTAAGTACACCTAAAAGCATAACTAAAACGCTATTGTAGGAAAATTTGGACTGTCATAGTTCCATAAGACTAGAAATTAGTTGAGTATATAATTTTCCATCGTTCCATAGGTCTAAGTACTGAATTTCACGAAGATTGTTTCATTATTAACCATAGGCCCCAAATAAAGCCTACTTTTGAAATAGACTTTAGTGCGCCTAAAACCGCCTAAATTGATATTGACTTACATATAATTTTTGGGCATTTAGCCAAATCATAAAATATTCTTACTCTGGTTGGAGGGTATCAAAGATTTGGCACAGCCGGTTATAGCTGTTTTACTTGTTTTTTTTTTGCAAAATTTATAATATTTTCTGTTTGAAATATTAACAACAACTTTCTATTAAGTTATATTTCATGGATAACATGAGATTTTAACTTTTACAAATATTTTTTTTAGACATTAGTATTAAGAATTAACGATTTATATGGTTAGGAAAGCACAGTGATAATAAATATCTTAAATCCTAAAATAAACAAACAATTCTAAAATTAAGGCAACGGGACCCAAGTTCGTAATATAATATCATATATTTATTGATTAATGTTGTTTCAGAGATTTTAACGAGTTTAAACGAGACTTTTAATTATTTTATTAGTATTTAAAGAATTTAATAGTTTTATGACTATGTTTTTTTTTTTAATATTCCCAATGGGCTTTGTAATAAAGAAAGAAAATTTATAAACAATAAAGATTATAAAATCTCTAAAAAGATAAGCACGTTGAAATAAAAAAGCATACTATACAACTAGTATGCCGACTCGAGAAAACGTTCTCAACTTTTTAGTTCACCCCTCACATATATATTTTCTGTGTACATTCAACACACTAAAAACAACAAAAACAAGACAAAATTTTAAATTATAATGTTTTAAATTTTTCACAATATAACTCTTTTTTATTTAATTTTATGACACAAACAAATAATTAATCATTTTTTCCAACACTTTCTGATTATTTGCTGTTGCAAAATGTTTTTATTTTTCACAAACTAAAAATTTTTAAATAAATTTTTTTGACACTAATTTTTTTCTCTTGTTATTAAAGCCAGCTACTACTCTTTTGTGGTATGAAAAAATATTTGAAATCTTAAATTATTGAATATTTTCCGTTATTGCAGAATAAAAATTAAACAAACATCGGGCTTAAAAGTTTATAAATTCAGACAGCATTAAATAAATTAAAAATTTTGGAATTAAGAAAATTTTATTTTAGAAAAAAAAAATTGTTTTTCCACATTCTATAAGATTTTATGCAACCATGTTTAGTGGTGTAACTACCCAGCGGGCCTCTAGAAGGCCTCCGTGCTCCTTTTTTTGGAGGAACAAGGCCTGCTCGCTCCATTCTATACTCATATCTTTTTTACACACGTTGTCATTACGGGGAAGGCCTTTCACTCTCGCTTCTTTCGGCAGGGATTCTAAAACGCTTTCAAAAAATGGCTCTAAGAAGACTTTACAGAGAATGGTTGTTAAAAGGCCTTGGAATAAAGGTAATCTTGAAGGGTTTTTAAGAAAGGTATGATAAAAGGCCTTCCAATTAATGGCTCTTTAAAGGCCTTTCAGACCATCCATGTTAAAATGCCTTTCATTAAAGGCCTGCAGATTAATCCCCGCTAATATGCCCTCCCATAATTTTCAATAAAGAATAAAAGTTTAGTGTTTTCTAATTTCAAAGTTTAGTTCATATATTTATTTACAGAATTACACATACATACTATAACATACACATATTCACAAAAAAAAAAAAAAAACACTTAATAAATATAAAATTAAATAAAATTATTAAAAAATAAAATAAAACACTTCAGTTTCAGAAACTTCAAAATATAAAATGAAATAAAACACACAACTCAACTAAAAAGATTTACATTATTATTTTCATTTGGTATTTCAATATGTAACTTTGTTCTTATAACGGGATCTGAATTCTTTTGCTTTGGCAACAAACAAAACAAAAAATTCGACTCCTTCTCTTCTCCCTTCTCATAGAAGCGAGTGTGGAAGGTGTATCTTATCTTTTATACAAAAGATGCTAGGCTTTCTCTATCAGTTAGATCAGAATGCTAATTGAATCAAAAAATTTCTAAGCAGGCCTTTATAAGGCCTGGTATTAACACCGATTAAATAACATTTTTGAAAAAATCTTACTAATACAAACAAGAGCTAGGTACCACTGACATTTGAGTTAGGTACCTGTCAAAGAGTCGGCATACGAGTTGTATTCTATGTAAAAGTTCTTGTAACCATTTAAGGATAAAATAAATAACAAGGAAGAAATTATACTCGAGCAAGCCCTACCATAAAATACCATACACCACAATATTTAAGGACACATTTTTGAGAGTATTCCCTTGGGATCCATTGGCAATCGTGGATCCTTTATAACAAAATTATGCTATAACGTTAAGATTTATATAAGAGTTTTTTGGGACGAAGAATACATCTACACGAACCTTTTTGTCTTAGCGTGATTTTAGGAGAGTGTTTAATTGGGATTTATGCTTAAATCTTGACCTAAGAGCACATCATCTCGCCATGATATAGAAGCTATTAACAAAGTTATCGTAGCCAAACTTTATATCAATGCCGACTTTTGAAGGAAGTTTAAAACTATTTGTGGTAGCGGTATCTGTATAGGAGCTTTAGTCAAATATGGGCCGATTTCAATTCAAGTTGGTACCATGATTTAGGTGGTGATGAAATAACTTTGTGCCGAGTTAAATCTGCATATCCACGTGTTATGGTAGTTTTTAGGTACAAAGACTCCAATCCGAAAAGAAGTTTGTATGGGGCTATGTCAAGTCCTGGACTGATTCCAACAATTTTTATTTATCCTTTTAAGAATTAAAACATATGTACCCAGACTTTCCGTAATCCAGTTGTCGCCAAAAGTCTGACCTACACTTTACGCACAAAGTTTAATGTCAGTTAAAAAACTTAAAAATATAAAACGTTAAATATACACACGCCACAGACGGTTATATTTAAGCTAATAAATACCTACCGTTCTTATAAAACCCTTAATATAGAAAATTAGCCATCAATTGTTGTAATGTTGACAAAAATTATGCACTAGTTTTTTTTAATGACAATTTAAAAAGAATGATTTTTATTTACCTTCGCAAAAAATTTTGTTTGCTTGCAACTAATAAAAACGTAAAGTTTTGAAAAATCGCGAGATATATAATATTGATACATGTCACAATTTTCGTGTGAAATAGTCAATGTTGCTCAACACTTTTCGCAAGTTCGAACAGAGTTAAAATTAAAAAGACTTTCCGTAACTCTGGTAGGTAGAGATTTGAATTCTCTTGCATTTAAGTAATGCCCTGACCTGTTGTATTAGGTGACAGAAATAAAACTTTAAATGCTCCAAGTTTTTAGGAGCATTTTTTTGAACATTTTTGCTACTTAAAATCTTATCCAGTTTTCAAAAATGTTGGTAGTTATCCATTTTTGAAGAGTGTTATATTAAATTTTCGTAAAAATAGATCCAGTAAATATTGCTCAGTTCTATATCGAAATCGAGTAAATGAAGGCCCTCGTAAATCGAGGCTTACCTGTATATACTTTTTAATATTTACTCAGATTTATTTAATTCAGTCAATCGTACTCAAACACATTGTTTATTTTTTAATCTTAATGGGAATATTTGGTAGCTGTTGTGTTACAATTACATATTTTCTAGACATGCATATTGTACCCACATTCACCAAGAGTTCTACATGCGTTAACGTAATAGTTTTTTTTATTTATTTTGGGTTTTTATGTGGTTTCTTTTTAAATAAAAAATTCTTTATTTTTAAGTTATTTTTAGTCAGTTTACTTTTAAGCTGAGGGTTCTATTTGGTAAAGTTTTTAGCTTAACTCCTTTTTTTATGGTTTTTCGTGATTGCCGTTGTTTGTCTCTTAACTGTTGTAAAACACGCACAGTGTTGATGAGGGTACATTATGTAAGTGTATGTATTTGTTTCTGTGTAGTGTGCAAACAGAAATTTCTATTGACCCTCCAAGCAATTGGTAGAGTGTTTTTCGATTGTCTACGAATTTTAACTACTTCGACACATTTGGCAGTTAAACAGTAGATTTTTCGGAATTTAACAACAACAAAATACGGTAGATTCGCATTATGAGTTCGTAAATTATACTTTTTCGTCACTTTAATGAGTTGTTCAGATAATTGTAACAGTTATACAACTACAACAATGGCACAATTGAATATTTCACATATTATATTGACTTCTTCGCAACGATTTGCTGGTTAATAGTGAATATTACAAAAGCAAAATGCGTAAAAGAGCACAGTTTGTATTTAAGTTGCCATGTGATCGATGCTACGTGCGTGTAAAATAATATAAATATATTAAATTATGTAAAATAGAGTGACATTTTTAATATTTGAAAAATTAAATATTTATAGTATTGTACTTAAAAGTAGAACTCCGCGGAATCCAAATGTTACCGAAAAAAAAATGTTCACGAAAGTTGTATAAATGAGTGCACAAAACAGCCCAAACTTTTTTATCGGTTAGATTGGTTAAAGTTTTAATAATTTTTCATGCATATTTTTTTAGAGCAAATGAAAATGAAATTAAAAATAACAATTTGATAATTATCTTTTTTTAAAGGATATTAGTGATTTTTTTAAACTGTCTGTATATTTAATGACTTTAAAAATTTTAGTGTGAAAATTAGTGTTTTTGTTAAATTTTTCTAGTGAAGATCAACAATAACGTTAAGTGAAGAAAATTTGTAAAATAAGTTTTGTAAGGCAATAAAAAGATATGCTAGTTATAATATGATGAAAGTTTACAAAGTTAGTGCTTGAACAAATCTGTGATTTTGTGTAGTTTTCTTTAACAAAATTTGTCCACATTAGGTTTTTAACTTTAAAACATTAACAGCTATTTTGATTAAATGTAACGTAGATTTTTTAATATTTGTATTTACTTAAGGCTCATTTATTTTATATTTTACTTAGATTTCCCTTACAAAATCAAACAAATATAAACAGTAAAATGCCCCACTTTTTATTATAAAGAACAATAAGAAAAAATGTAACTTCAAAAGAGTACTTTTTGGAGCCAACAGCGATACTACTAAATTTAATTGATATTAAACTTCCAAAGCGCTCTAATTCGTCATATAATATAGACACTAAGTGGATTCTTAAAGTAAATATTACCATAGTGGGACACTTCTTCCCGAACGATGTAACTACATCAATAAGAATTGAATAGCAAAAGCGATAGGTTTTTGCTAAATGGGGAAACTATTTAGATTATTTTTCGATCGAAATTGTTTGCAGGGCTATTACTAACACACATACAGAGAAAGAATGGTGAGTGGCTCTCATTTAGGGAGCGCTTGCAGTTTGTTTTACAGTAACTTTTTACTTATGTGAATGTGCTTGTTTGCGATATTGGGGGTTATTTTTATGTTCTGAGTGAAAAATAGTGTGTTGAAAAGCTTTTGGATTTATGTATTTTGAGGTGAGTTTTCAATAGAGAGAGATGGGAGAGAGAGAGAGAGAGAGAGTTTGTTACAAAAGCTTGTTTGTTTTAGAAAAGTTATGAAATTTATTTGGCTCAATTGATGTTGTAGAAGATATTTTTTACTACATTTTCAACACAAATCTTAAACATGCTGCGTAATGTGTAAGATTTCTTCGTAAGCGTTACAGATAAATTATGTAAATTTCAGTAATAGATTTAAATTCGTTCAATGAGTATTTGCTAAAAGCCCAATTGGAAAGTTTTTTCAAATATGTTTAAGGAATTTTGCTGATCTGTTAATACAGTATTTGATAATGTATTAATTTATTAATAGATATGACGAATTTAAGTGATTTGTAGGAGGGGATTTTATATTGGACCTATCGTTAATTAAAAGCGACCAAAACTACCTTAAAGGAAAAGACATAAGCTTTCTTTTGAAAAAAAGGTACCCGCTTAAAAAAAAATTAAAAAAAATTTTTTTTAATATTTTTAAAAATTGAGAATTTTTTTAGAAAGATTGAAGAAATAGCTATCTAATTTATTTGAAGAAATAGCTTGCTAATAAATTTTGCTTACACCAATAGGTAATAAGTTACAGCGATGAGAAACAATACCTGTTTGGCCAAAATGTCAAATTTTGACCCCCTCTAACTCAGAAACTGTTTGACGGATCTTTTTTGAAAATCGGAAGACATCGATTGCAAAAGGTGGGTCACTTGGCATGAAATCCTCCATATACCAACTTGTGCAATTAATGGGTATATAAAAAGCCAACCGTATTGATAGGAATTGGCAGCGCACGAAATTGAGACTTCTGGGTTTGTTCCAGTGAGTTGCTCATTTTACAACTTAGGGAAGCACAGCTTAGTACTAAAGGCGCCTCCACAGGTTGCGTAGTGAAATGTTCCGAAAATACTTATAAGGAGCACCTGACAATGCAGTCGCGGGCAATCAGCGGTTCAAAGTGCAGAGTCTCATAGGGTTTTCAAGTTGGACCAGGCTCCAAACAAGTTATGAGTGCCTACAATACTTAGAGTGTCAGGACGAGTAATTGGCGTCTTTAAATAACGAATAGCCACTATTGGCCAGATGGCAGCAGCCGTCGAATCTTGTAGCAAGCGGTTCGCTATAAAAACGCGACATGAGACATTCCACCCAGCCTGAATGGTGGTCATTCTTACTCATCTTAAACCAGCTGATTATCGAAATCCCCATAAAGGAGGCCTTTAAAGGAACTAAAGGAGCCAATAAATGCAGACATATTAAAAAACCAAAATGGTCTTGTATACAAGAATTACGTTTATATTCCTATCCTGCATTTATGCACTACAATATCATAAGACAGGAAAAAATTGCTTCAACAAAATCTTTATATAAGCATCGTTGAAAACTTAAGTCAATTACAAGGTCAGTAAAAAAAATGTGCTCAAATTATTTCAACAAAATTATATTCGGCAATTTAAATGCATTTAAAATAGTTTTTAATTATGACTCTTATAAATTGAATAGTTTTTTTTAAAGCGCGTTATGTGCAAATAAGCGATTTTTTAACGCAGTTCTTGTTGAAAGCATAAAATATGCGCAAACTATGAAATGCAAATAAGAGAACTATTTTTCGGAAACTTGATTTTTTCTCGCCATTGAGATAGACGATCGTTTGCATAAGTTAGGGCCATTATTACAACTTGCCGTTAGTTAAAAGTATGATTTTGTCGGATGTATAACAAGTTATTTATTATTTAAATTTAACTTAAACCTTCCTGGTATGATAAACTTGCCTTTAACATATTGCTTACTTCGTTAAAAGCATAGTTGTAATAGTGAAAATATTTTTATAAGTAGGACAAAATCTAACCTTTAACTATCGGCGAGTTGTAATAATAATCATTAGAGTGAAACATATTATCGCAGAAAGTTCTTTCTCTGGCGGAAGAAAGCTATTCCCTGTTAATTTATTTTTATTAAGATAGACTTCCTTTACTTTTAAAGAGATTAAATATTTTGTATAGATTTTTCGTTGTAAATTGAGAATTAATAAATGTACAGGGTGCCGTATAAGTAACATGATTTAAAAGGTGAATACATATATTTTATGTCTTTGTTTTGATTTTCAGAATTAACTTTGGAAAACTTGGGAAATTTATTATGTAAAGTCTCACCAAAGAACCGAAGTTGTTCAATTTTATTTTGAAAGTCAGCATTAAATTATTCAGACATAAAGATCTGATATGGAATAATGAGCGATAGATCCATTTTAACCTCAACACAGAAAAAATGTTCAGTAGTTTTTTATCAGTTGAAAAAATTGTTTGAAAAGTATTTTAATCTTATTAATGTAATAAAAAAAATTTTAAATATAATTTTGATAATTACTATTGTGGTTATTTTATTGAACTGTTTATGGTTTTTAATCCAAATGTAGATATTTTTAATTAGGCTTAAGTTCAATGAATAAAATTTTTTTTTTTATTAAATTATTTTTATGAAGACAGGAATTTTACAACATGAAATCAATTAAAATTTTTTACTGATAATCTTTCATTCTTGACTGCGCTGAGATTTGAACCCAGGCTTTCACGGACAGGTTGCCCAGACTAGTTTCGATTGTAACCACACAATCTCTTCAGTGGGGTTTGCTATTTTACTCACTCGGCTATTGAAGCCGGATGACGTCAATAGTCAAACAACAATCTTTAAACCAAATGGTATTTCACCTTGGTAGATCAAAAATTGCTTTTTGAATGAATGATTATCTATTTTAATTGATTTACATGTTCTTCCTAAATTCTGTTTTTTCGTACTTTTTGTCAAGAATTCTTCTTGAAATCCAAAGTACATTTTAATAACATTTTAGTTTTTTTATAATAAATAAACGGCAAACCCCTCTGGAGAGATTGTGTGGTTACAATCGAAACTAGTCAAGGCAACCTGTCCGTGAAAACCTGGGTTCAATTCCCAGCTCAGTCAAGAATGAAAAATTATCAATAAATTTTAATTCATTTCATGTTGCAAAATTCCTTTCTTCATAAAAATAATTTAATGAAAATTAAATTCAATGAACTTAAGCCTGATTAACGTATCGAAATTTGGATTAAAAACCATTAACAGTTCAAACAGGCCATGTCATGGAAATCGAAATCACGTGAAATTGAAATCAAACAAATTTTGAAAACTCTCCCGTATTTTAAGTTCATAAAAATATTTCCTTTTATATTCCTCATACTTTGAAGACCAATTTCCTCTACCTGGACTACTTTTGAAATCAGAAAAATCTGCGTTCATTTTTACAAAAATTCAATTGAAAATAATCGTCAATTTCAATTTCACGTAATTTCGATTTCCATGACATGGCCGATAGTATGAATTTTATTAAATTTTTATTTTTTAAATTATATATTATAAATAAGAAAAAAAGCCATGAAGAAGGCACTCAAAGAAGTTTTCAGGTCTAACTTTTTTTAATAAAAATTTTCAACAATTTAATTATAACTTAAAATATTAATTATATAACCAAAAATCTTAATTGATTTTTTCGCTTAAAATAAAATGATTTAAACTTGTAGAATTGTTGTTAGGAGTTGTTAAAACCTCAGCTCAATTTTTAATTAAATCAATTAACACATTGTTTGAAATGGCAAAGTTTTTTGTTAATTTTTTTTAATTAAAATTAAAGATATCATTTATTGAAAAAAAAACATTCGCAATTTTTAAATTCTTAAAATTTTTAGTAATAAAAATATAGTTTTGATTTAATCATTGTTCAAAATTAACAAATTGTTGGCTTCTCGTGATTAGAGACAATTTTTAATTTTTTCTATTAATTACCAAAATTGCAGAATATAGTGGACACAAAATTCAAATTCAAATTGTTGAACACAAATGTAGTATGAGGTGGATTAACTTAAGAAAAGATCATTGGGCCATAATTTTTCGAAAACCACGAACAAGTTGCGGCTAATGTTAATGTCTTTCAATACCGGACAATGATTGAACATTTTTTAAGTCCCTAGGTAGAGAACAATCTATAATTGTGGTTTCAACAAGATGAAGCCAAAGCTCACAATGCACGTCCAACTATGGCTCTCCTGTGCGAAATTTTTGGTAATCAAATAATATTGTTTTTTTCTGATATTAACTGGCCACAGCATTCACCTGATTTAACGATTTCTAATTTCTTTCTGTGGGGTTACCGAAAGGGTGAGGTGTATACCCATAAGCCATGAACCAATCGCCAGCTTAATACGAATATCTGAGAGGAAGTGAGTATTATCTTCCAAACATAATGTGAAAATGTTTCCAAACTACTGATAATCTTAATTTAAATAAAATCAGAAAGAAGAAATTTTTTTATTAAATAAATCATAAAGTTACTTCTGCACCACCCTTTTATTGTTTGTTGACTACGAATTTACACTACCAGTAAAAAATAATTTAAGGTACTTTTACAAGTTAAAGCTTTACTTTTCAACAAATTTTTTCCTATTTTGTACAATATTCATTCAATAGATTTTACCACAAATCATTCATAAAATTTCCAAACAAAAAATTCACCACGTTCTCTCTTTATTAATGCCTTCATAAACAACGTGTTCAGATTGAGTGAAATCTCCAAAACATTTCACTCAAATCGCCACCACAACAAAACATGGCCGTTATTTTTGTCGAAATTCAACACGCGTTAGTTCAAAGTACAAAAAGGGGGACAAATTTAAAGAGTACATTAGGGGATACAGAGTATTAGTATTTGTACTTGTAATGAATGTATGGAATTTATACCTTTTTGTACGTAAAAATTGAGTGGTGCGTTTACTAAAAATTGAGCCCTGATGCTTCACATACAATTCAGTCATAATTTTGACCGCCTTTTGGAAACAGTTAAATACGGGTGTTTATTTATTTTTGCAAATCAAAAGCAACTTTAATAGGATAAAATAAAAAAATCAAATAATTTATGGAAAAAATAATTCCTACAAGTGCAAAGATACCAAAACAGAAAAAAATCTCGGAAAATAGATAAAATAAAAAAGTAATAATAGTTTTTTTTTAATAAAATTCAGTTCTTGAAAATAATGATATTAAAGTTATAAACATCATATATTTCATTGAAATTTAATTGTTCTTATTTTTGTTAAAAAAAAAAAAAACGTTTTTAAATTTGAATTTTTAAATTAAAAGCAGTTGACCTAAAAACTAATTTGTGTGTGTTTTTGTGTATTTAAGAGAATTATTAAGATTGAAAAAAAAATATTATTTTTTTCTTGGAAGCAATTAATAAGGACGAAAATGTGTCATTCTCCACATTTACTGTTTACAGCCATCAGCAGCCTCAGCAAAATCTAAAAAAACACATCATTTTGGCTTTAAATTACAACGTGCAAGGATTATGTAAACAGTTTTTTTTTACACATTTTTGCTGCTGTTTGGGGGGTTTTTAAGTGTTGACTTTTATAAAAATTGCCTTCTCAGTTATAATGTACAGTGGGATTTTTTACATGGTTTGTTGATAAATTTGATAAGTAGCATTTTTTATGTAGAAACACAAACCCTATTCAGGGAGAAATGCTTGTAAAAGGTTTATTAAACATATATTCATAAAAAATTCGTTTTATAAAACTGTTATAAGTAAACCTGAACTATTTTTTATGAATTAGACTGTTAATATTTTATTTTTTTCTTTCAGTTTATTATATTTTATGATTAAGACCTTTAGTATTCTATTTTTATCTTTTAGTTAACATAACTGATCTTTTTTGGAATAGCATAGATTTTTTTCCTTAATTAATTTTAGTGGTTTTTTTCTAAAGGAAAAGGGTTGCTTAAACTAGTGCTAATTGAATGTGGTTTTTGCAAAATGCAACAATTAGGGAAGTAACTGCAAACATGTTTTTAATAATTTTCTTTTAATTTTTTGACTTTTTTTTTATTATATTTAAATATATCGAAGATAATTTTTTTTTTAACATAAAAGTTTTACGCATTATACACAGAAAAAAGTTTTTTATCAATTAAAAAATGGTTTAAAAAGTATTTAAATTTATGATAATTGAATCAATTATTTTTTTAGTTGAAAGAAAATTAAAAATCTAATTTTAATTTAATTAATATTTAAGTTATTTTGAAAAAAAAAATTTTTAATTAAAATATTAACTTAATATCAAAAAATATTATTTGACTTTTTCGTTTAAAATAAAATAAATTAAACTTGTAGGATTGTTGTTGGGAATTGTTAATATGTAATTAAATAAATTAACATATTGTTTGAAATGGCAAAGTTTTTTGATTATTTTTTTTTTTTTAATTAAAATTAAAAATATCGTTTATTGAAAAAAAAAAAAAAATATTCACAATTGTACAATTTTTAGTAATCAATATTATAATTTTGGTAATAAGTGCAAATCAACCACTTGGTTGCTTGATATTTTAAATTTGGTATAAATTTGGTGATTAAAGACAATTTTTAGTTTTTTCTGTTTTAAAAAGTCTGTTCACAATAATCTGCCCTCCACTTAAAATACTGAAGGTCAAAGTTCACAAATTTAATATGTTATTTATAATAATTGTAAAATATTAAAATAAAAACTCTGTTTAAAATGACACTATTAGCAATAGTCTAAAGGCGTAAAATTCTGAAATATTGGCGGCAAAATTGCTTAAAAATATCATAAAATTATCAAGCCCGGGAATGTCGGTCACAACAAATTTTATGTTTCATTAAAATTATAGCACGTATTTACGGGCATATGCTCCACATTAGAACAGCAGGAATAAATATTCAAAATGTGGTATACATTTTAGATATTTATTATTATATTAAGATGGTGCACAGTGAGAGAGTTGGAAAAAATGGAAACGTTTCTGAATTATATTAACGGCTGTTACTAATGGAATTAAATTTGAGGTGGCAATTAAGGAGTTGTAGTTGAGTTTAAAGATTTTTATAAATAAAATATTATAATATTGACAAAAACTCAAAAACACATTTTTGCATTTTGTTGCAACGAAATTAACAATTGTTAAATACTATTTTAGTTTTTGAAATCTAGACATAATTCCCTATACACTGATGTATAATAAATCTACCTTTTTAAATTGTTTAAAATCGGACTACAATTAAGAATTCTGGATCGGTGTCAATTTTTGTAATACCCGAGGTGCCCTACTTTGCAAACTTATGGCGCCTTTCCTAATAAGTCTATATACCAAACTCTAACTCGATTGTGACACTTTAAATGCCTCCTCAAATCTTAATGCAATCGCACTAACCGTTTAGAAAGTAAATAATTATATCCTTTTTTTTTAATCTCCCACTGTGCTGTGTTGTACTTTCATATAACGACCAGTCAAAAATGGAAAGAATTGTTGTGAAAAGTTTAAATTTGGCACAATGTTTTAATTGTTAAAATGTAACCAAATATAGAATTTCAAAAATTTCGCTGTAAGAATTCGCACACTTCCCATTATATCCTTAAATAAAAAAATGTCATGAAATATAGAAATATGTTCGTGCTATATTATGAATGTTTATTTATTGAATTTAATACACTAAGAGATTTGGCGAAGTGTTATCAAAATCGGAGCAAGGATACGTCCAGTTAAAAAATTTCCTTATCCAAGAAATTAAAAAAATGTTGTTTTTCTTTTAAATGTAATTTTCTATGCGAACGTTAACGTTCGAAATCGATGAATAGGCAGTTAGTTAAATCAAATATAACAAGCTTAATGTGCAGTTAATTTTTTTTTAATTCAGTACAAGGACGTAAATTATATCCTCCAAAGCATAGTTGGAGGTAGTGCACTAAATATTGATTTGAACAGCATTGTACTGTCCCTAAATAAAACTGCAAACAAGTTCGTTTGCACTACCTTTTACTATTTATTTTGAGTGTAAAATTGTTAAAAAATACTATCACTCATGTTAAGTGAGGCTGCTAATGTTCAATTCAACACTCAACATCATCAAAATTATTGCAATAATTTTGCCCTATCACTAAGTGTGAGTTGAAACAGCAGAATAAGTGCTCTACCTCCGTTTATGCCACAGTGTCACTGAATGGCCAAAAATAGAAGAAGTTGTCACACGTAAATTAAATTTGGTACAATTAATTTTATTTATGGTGTTCTGAAAGTTTATTTTAAGCTGTTTTTTAATAAAAATTAATATGGAAATGTACTGATTAAAGAAAAATATGTGTTCAATTAATTAAAAATTGTTTATTAATTTTTTAATATTTTTCCTAGGTATTCACTTTAATGAAGAAGATATGCCATAGGTTTTTGTTCATCCCTATCTCCTTATTTTACTTCCAATCGAATTGCTTTGTAGATAATTTTTAAATTTTTGTACACCATCTTCCTTAGAAAAATTTTTTATTTCAAACCAACAATAACAAAAAAAAAAAAAAAAAAATCATATGAGTTGACACTAAAATAATGCAATAAGTTAAAAGTTGCATCTATATACACTTAAATATACAGGTATCCCTTTATATACACTGAACTTCATTAACGCAATTTAGATATAACTCGGATCAATAATATTAACCTAATTTTGAATAACCTCTTTTTAATATATTAATAAATATTAAATAAACACGCTCAACAAATGATAGCTATCTTTATTTTACGCGTAATGCATTACTGTGATTCCAGAAATTTCATCAGCTGTGTGCTAAAATAGTACAGCACAAGTGCATACATATTTTACAAAAATTAAAAGATTTTTTATACAATGCATTCAAAATTTAAAATTTACTGGAAATTTTTACAGGTAATTGCATTTTTTTTTTCAGTAAACAGTTAAATTTTACTGCTTAATGAAAATGTTTTAATTTTTTCAGTAACCAGTAACATTTTACTGGTTTTTTTAATAATCTTATAGTTTTAATTTTAAACATTCGAATATATTTCAATTATAATAACCAGGGAAACCATAAATTAGCAATTGCATATTTTTCCTGTTGCCAATGAAGGCAGAAACAATATTTATATCTGTTGTAGAGCTTTTTATGAATTTTGGCATTGGTCTGGCCAGGCCAAGAGGGTAATTTTATAGAGTTTTATATAAAAATAGAATTTCACCCCTCTTATTTGCTCCAGTAGAACCTTAACAAGTTTTATTTGATTCCGCACATATCATTTATTGAATTCATGTCCTGTTTTTTGATTTTTTGTTAAATTCAAAAAATATTGCAACCAAAACACAAATTTTGTCTGGTCAGACAAAGACGGTAATCCTAGGGTTAAGTACGAAGTCTATGTAAATGGTGAGAATCGGCCTATAATTTCACATATTAACCATTAAAACTTCTCTCCAAATTAGACTTTTTTCCATAACCATCTAATTGTGTTGGTATTAAGATTTAATTCACCGCAAAAATATTTTTCTGCAAATTAAATTCATTTCGCATCGGCTCAAATTTGCGTAAACCTCAAATGGATGTTAATATCTAGATAATATTCACCACAGTCGATAGGTGAAGCTTTAAATGTAAAAATTCGAAAGTCCTTATTAAAATAGTCTTTTTTAAAGGCTCTATAGAATTATTGGCGTTGGAGAGTATCTCACTTGCTTTGAATAACTTTATATTAATATCTGGAACATAGAAATAATTATCTCGATCTGAACGGTTAGTTTTCGTATTGAATTAGAGCAAAATTATTGATCTTTAGTACAGTTTATGGCAAATGTAATAGTTGCTTATTGTGTTTTGATTTCTACAAAAAAGGTGACATTTTATTTTTAAAATGCAAGTTGGGGCTTGTTTCTTAAAAATGTTTGGCTCTCTTAAAGGGTGGTATTTTTTATTCTAAAAAAAAACCGCCCCAAATAATGGCATGAGCCATTGCACTTTAGGACCCGTATAAATCGGCAGTATTGATAATGCCCTGTAAAACAGGTCACTTCTGTTTTTATATAAAGCTACCAGACGAAGTTGTTGAAAAGACGCTTCGAATTAGGGTAGTAAAAAAGTTAAGCCTTTAAAGTTATTTTAAACGCAAAACACACGAAAGAATTACATTTTTGTCAGATAACTAAAGTCTATGTGGATTCGGTGTTATAAAAATGTTCCCATAAAAAGTCTTAAAATCAAAAAATCTTTTGAACTTGGTGTCGACAAATCGGCAGTCTGGCAACGGTATTTTGGTATTTACATATTTTATACAAAAAAAAAAAAAAAAAAAAAAAAATAATTAAGAAGATTTTTTAGTACTTTTAAACATTTTTAAAGAATAAAGTTAAAATATGATTATAGCCGCTTCCATTTTATGTGCAGAAATGACAATAAATCAATTATTGAATTGATCCTCGTTATCTGATGAGGATCAAATGTTAATTACATTTAAAGGTTCACCTTAGCCTCCACTAGTTATTTGCCAACGTTATTTTGAATCTAAGAGTTTGTGTGAAACGTTAGCAAAGTACTAATGGAAGTTAAATTTGGACACTATTGAGGTGAATAAAATTTCACTAGCCCTGAGGTCTAGCATTCATTTTGACATTAGCGTAGACATTTTTTTTACAATTCTAATTCACCATAGAACTTTGCTTCCGTTTCACACACACTCTAATTTTTACTTATATTGAACGGGTTTCGAGCAAACCGGAATTATGTCATTAATTTTGTGGTTGATGCAATATACAAATTTTAAATTATTTTTTATTTTAAATTTTGAAGAAAAAACTTTTTGTCAAAAGCATTCCACTTTTTGATCACTTGTGCTAAGTTCTCGTCATATAACAAACAGCATTATTATAGGGTTGGCAAGACATTTTATACGTGCACCATTTAACAAGGTGATATTTTTTTTTTAATAAAAGTGTAAGTGTTATCTCGATACACACTGTGAATAAAATAAATATAAAAAAAAACCAAAAACTAAAAAGTCAAATAATATTGTTTTGTTATGGAACTCTTCATACATAAATCAACAAAAATTTGTTAATTTTTATGTACTTATATAAAATTATGCATGCCAACGTTTGAAAATCCCCAAAAATTTGTTTTTGATCTTGTTTATATTTATAAGATATTTTGTTTATGCATCAAAGAGAGTTAAGCAACCTGTAAATTTTATTTTGTGTGAAGTTTTGACATTTCGAAAATTAAGTTTATATATAAAAAGCGACTAGATGGGCTGATGGGTATACCTGTTAAGAATATTCTGATTTTTTTTGTCTACACATATAAATACTAGGGTATTCATTCGGTTAATCGTTAATCGGTTAACCGATTACTTACTACCCGATTAACTGATCGGTTAATTTAAAATTGCCTATTTTCGTTTAACAATTAAACCGGTTAATTTCAGTCGATTAACCGATGTAGCGAAATTTTTAAGTTTTTGTAGTATTATAAAACATTTTGTTGTGTTTTAAATTATTTGTTTCATCTCATATACAAAAGGTTTGTACTTAGAAAATATTTTTTCATAAAACAAAGAAGGTGTTCAGTTATCTTCATTTTAAATAAGTGTTTGCTGTCAACAGCTTTTCGTTTCACGTTTTTTATGCGTTTAATTATTTGTTTCTTCTCATATCTCCTCATATCAATCTTTTAACAGAATTAACTGAAACAATTTGAAGTGTTAAAAATTTAAAAAAATTAAAACAGGACTCTAATGGCATAATGGAAGATTTTATATTTTATAGTTTAGAGAAATCCACGAAAAGGACTTAGAAATTAGATACTCTGTATTATGGGTTGCATTCGATTTCTTCAAAAAGGGGCTAGTCACTTAAATTTACACATTCAATTTCGGTTATAACAATGCCTGTAGCAGACATTGTCCCGAATGAACAAGTAACTTCTTATAAAGAAAATTGTATTCACTGGTCACGGGATAAGTGCTTTAAGAACAATTGACACAGATTTCTCCCAGGGAAGTGAAAGAATTTTTTCCAAGTCAAGTTTAATCAAAACTAAAGAAAAGAATGGCCTAAATTCTAAAGATTTAACCCAAATTTTTTGTCTAAGATATTATATTACAAGAACTTCTTAAACTATTAAAACAATTAAAAAAATTACCTCACAGCTTATTTTTTAATAAATAGATACATTATATTTATGTAATAATTAAAAAATATGTATTACACAGAAACAAATGGTTTCAAAAGTATTTAAATTTAATTAATGTGATTATTGAATCAATTAATTTTTTGTCTAAGATATTATATTACAAGAACTTCTTAAACTATTGAAACAATTAAAAAAATTACCTCACAGCTTATTTTTTAATAAATAGATACATTATATTTATGTAATAATTAAAAAATATGTATTACACAGAAAAAAATGGTTTCAAAAGTATTTAAATTTAATTAATGTGATTATTGAATCAATTATTTTTTTAGTTGAAAGAAAATTAAAAATTAAATTTTGATTTAATTAACATTTTAGTTGTTTTGAAATAAATTTTCAATTAAAATTTTAATTAAAAAACAAAAAATCTTAATTGACTTTTTTTCGTTTAAAATGAAATAAATTAAACATGTAGAATTGTTGTTGGAAATTGTCAATATTTATTTAAATAAATTAACACATTGTTTGAAATTGCAAAGTTTTTTTTATCACTTTTTTAATTAAACTTAAAAATATCGTTTATTGAAAATATTTTTTCAAAATTTTTAAATTTTTAGTAATCAATAAAATCATTTGCTTGATATTATGAATTTGGAATAAATTTGGTGATTGGAGAAATTTAATAATTTTTTCTGTGTACATATTTATGAATTATTTTTTGTTTGCTCGTTTAAGTTCAAGAATTATTATGTTTATTATGTTCTCGTGTTTTTTTTTTACTAATAAACTCCAAATAATAAATAATTTATGCATTTTAATTCATTGAAATTACTTAATTTATAAAAATAACTTTATTAATCGGTTAACCGATCCATAGCAAAATTAATGGATTATTAACCGATTAAACCAAAACCTCGGTTAATTAATCGAGTGATTAACCGATTAAAGCAAAAGCCCGATTAAATGAATACCCTAATAAATACACACCTTTTCTAATAGTAACCAGACTGTTCAACGTAAGGCGTAAAGTTAATGTATCTAAAAAAAAACAATCAAACAATAAATTATAATAACTAATATCTATGTTCTTTTTATAATTTGTTTTTTAAATGCAAAACCACGTAACTAACAAAAATTGTAAAATCGGTTTTTTGACTATGATGTATAACAGCGTGGTCCATGTCCTCTTAAATTTTTCCTGTTACATAATAAAAATTAGACGTATAATAACCGAAAATCGAATGCACGTAACTGCAAGTGCAAACACTATATAAACTTAAAGCACGTAACTGCTAACTGGGTGTTATGACAGTCGTTTTTAAAATAATGATTGTCGTAAACGACATAAATACGACAAACTTTCTATGTGTCTTAATTTGTCGTTGTCGTAAATTTAAAATTATATCGAAAAAATGTTTATTCTTTCTTTCATTTGTAGTGTTGTTAATGTCATAAATTTCTCTTGTTTCATAATTTTGCAAAACAAATTTCAATTTGATCAATTTGTATATAAATTAATATGTTAAATAACTTTCTTTTATTCTACATTTAACGAATGCAAAACAAATTCTCTTAAATAATTTTCATTGTAGTTACGTATTGTTGTTCAAGGAAATTAGAGTTTAAAAGAACGTAACTCTTTGAGTCATCAATAAATTATTAGTTTTCAGAAATTAAAAAAATCATTCTATATTACGACAGTCTGCGATATTTGAATACCAAAATTGCATTTGTTGAATTGAATGTATTAAAACATAACATATTTTGTTTCTACTGTAAAATTGTAAAAATGTAAGTTACGTGGTTTTGCATTTCACCCAACGATATATTTATTATAATTTTTAATAATTTGACTATATACATGTACACTTACGTTTGTATACAGATTACAGCTGTTGTCGGTTACAAAATAATTTTTAAGGATTAAAAGCTGTTAAAAAGGTTTAAAAAAAATTAGAATTATCCTTTATTTTTCTAGTTTTTTGTTTTTTTTTATAAATAGTAGGAGACTGTACTTGTATCTGTGCCTGTGAATGTTTGTGTATTTACATTTCGATTTGTGTCACAGTGTGGATGTAAAAACGTTCTATTTGCATTTATGCTGTTTAGCATGCTCTTGTCAAACTGAGGATGATAAGTTTTTTTTTATCTTTTTGTTTTTTTCCTGTCTTTTCTTTCTTGAATAAGTTTTTGTTAAATTCTTTACAAGTATTTACATACATTAATATCATTTAAGTTTTATGTAAACAAATTTATGTATAAATAATTAAAAGGATTATGTAAATTTATGTAATTGCTTTGTGGAGATCTTTGGTGGGTACAAGTTTTATATACGCAGCACACTTCGAAAAAAGTTGTTGAGAGCAGAAAGTACATAGAAATTATTTGTAATACAGGGTACATTAAAGATATCAAGGGATTTTCATAGTGTAACATTTCTTTAGCTTGAAGTCAATTTAAATTTTTTTGTTACGCTTTTTAATGAATAAGAAATATGAAGGCCATGAACAAGTGCCGCCCGTTGTTATCTTTGCCTGGTCACACTTTTCTTAGATGTTTTTTAAGATTTGCAAAGATATTGCTCGAATTTCTTCTCGAATATTATTTTTTAGTTGAATAATGCTTAGTAACTTGTTTACGTACACACGTTCTTTTTGAATTAGCGCCAAAGGTAAAAATCGAGTTCGGTTTTATCATTGTCGCATTGTGCAACCATTCCATTTTTAATTACACAAGTCTACTTTAAAGAAATCTGAAAAAATAAAATTATAAAAAAGCTATTGATTTGGGATTTAAGGGTACGCCTTTTTGCCAAAACGTTACCGATAGTCAAAAGGAAATGTCGGCGAAACCGTAACCGATACACATCTTGAATTTGAATTTAAGTCAGAATCAACAAAACCCAAGTAGAGTAATATTTTTATTATACAATATTATAAATATTTAAAACTGATACACTGGAAAGAAAAATCAATCCATTCGTACCTAAATCAAACCGAAACGGTGTCAATATTACGGCCAGTAGAGATTTTCTTGAAATAAGTACAGAATACTTGATTCAAGCGCTTCGTACTTAAAATAATCCGAAACGGGATTGACGTAAATTAAATTGAGATAAAAATTGATCTCAAACTGTGCTTGATTCAAGAATTTCCAAAGTTGGTTTAATCCCGAGATTTCTACATGAAAAAATCCGAAAAAGGGATTATATTGAGCTTACCCCAGACAACCAGAAAGATATAGAGAATATTTTTATTATTTACTTGCCCGTTTTACATCTGCTTGTTCCTTTTTTATTTCCTCCTTTTTTTTACAGAAGAACTCTCAATTATAAAATACCAGCATCATGGCCGATATGGTTTCTACTTTAAAAATTTGATGTATGTAATAAATAATTTAAACAAATAGAATACGGGAACTTTTGCTTTTTTTTTACTGTTTAAACATAAAACTAATGAATGTTTTTCCTCTTTTAGTGTTGTTGCTATTTCTCCACAAAACAGGCAAATCTTTTTACATACCTGTGTGGTGTTGTTGTAGTTTACATATCAAACTTTAACAAACACACACGTATGCACGCATATAGAATGCAATGATGAGAGATGATACTAATAACTCTGCAGACAAAGTAACAAGTATTTAGCTAGACAAATATTGGTTGGTTTTTACTTTAAACTTGTTGCACTATAATATTTTTTCATATATATAACTTTCGTATTGAACGTTGCGTTGTCATAGGAGCCCAGGTAGTTAATTTTTATGCATTTTCATAACAGTTTAAAACTAGTTGCTTTATTTACAGTAAATTTATTAATAAAGGGACAAAAAATTTTACAATTCCCCTTAACATTTTTTTCATACCTAATAATTGCTTTGTAGTATGTAGTAATATTTTTTAGAAAACTTCTAAGCCACTTACCCTTGGAACCAGAAAGAGAGAGGGAAAATATTATATATTATCTATTTTCCTGTTGATGTTTCACTTTTGTTGAATTCCCTTTTGTTTACATTACAGAAGAAACTCTCAATTATAAGAAACCATCAGAATGCGCCGATATGGGTTTCGTCATCATTCTACATTGCAAATTTGTCGTTTATTACTAAATAACTAAATAATTATAAAGAAAAAGAATTCGGGAATTTTCCTTCGTTTTATATTTTAAATATGAAAATAATTTGTCAACTTTGAAACCAACCAAAAATTAACGTTTTTCTTCTTGTAGTGTTGTTGTTGTTCTTAAAACGAAAAAGTAGTAAGTCGTTTTTTTTTTACTAATTTTTATAGTGTTGTTGTTGCTTTCACAACAATGCTGTGCAGTACAAGTTTCATAATTTTTTTTTTAACTTTTTTACGCCTAATAACTATTAATTAACTAGTCCAAGACCTTACTAGAAACAATTTTAGGTAAAGGGAAATTATCTGAGAGTAATACGCCCATTTTGTAATTTTACTCTCAGAGCGGCAAACTTCAAACTTTTTTTTTACTTGATTTGGTAATTCCCCCAACCAGTCAAGAATGAAAAATTACAAATAAAATTCATTTCTTCATAAAAATAAATTAAATAAAAATTTAATTTGATGAAACCTTAATAAAATGTTAAAAATGTGGATTAAAAATCATAAACAGTTCAATAAAATAGCAA
Organism: Pollenia amentaria; assembly: GCA_943735925.1. Classification (NCBI taxonomy): domain Eukaryota; kingdom Metazoa; phylum Arthropoda; class Insecta; order Diptera; family Polleniidae; genus Pollenia; species Pollenia amentaria. The sequence continues at coordinate 179,673,381 of OX031008.1, forward strand.
CAATACAAATTGATTTAAGAATATTATACCTATTTTAAAAAATTCCGAAATTGGATTCGAAAGTTATCCCACTTTAGATTGTTTTAAGTACGTTTAACAATTCGTCTTACACATGAGACTGGCCAGACCTTTTTCAGTTTAAAATGATATTTTAATATATTTAACACTCAGTTAGAGACTGGGAATTACAGGTACCCTTCTACAATTTAGTTGTCTATTAACATTTAAACAAGATATACTGGAAAGGATAGAGAAGAACACTTTTTCGAATATTTTATATGGGTGCATATGGCCTGGCCAGACCCATATAATTTGTACTGAATATGCTTTATTTTTAAAATTTTTCTTGCTGTCTATTTTTTGTGCAATTATCTATTATAACTTACTTAAGTCTAGTTCTTAATTTGCAATAGCTCACTAAACAGTGACTCAAGTAATTCGCGTTCAGATGCTGATTTTTACATACGAAACCGGAGGCTTATGGTTTATAACATGAGAATGTTGTTATGGGAGGTTATGAAACACAACCTTCTTTGGTAAAGATGGAACATAATTAAATGTGCAGTATGCAGATGTTGGTACATGCTGGGTCAAAATAATATGAGTTTTAAAGTAAGGCCAATGGTAAAGACTCTATTCCAATTGAGGTGTTCAAGAGATTTCCCAAAACAGTACTCTGAGATTTTGTAGCTGTCAGACAACTTAAGGCCTCTTTAGTTTTTACTTTCTGTTGCCGTTCTGTTCCGTTCCTTTCTGTTACAAATATTTTGTAATTACTTTTTCTGTGAAAGGGATCAGCTACTTTTAGAATGAAAAACATGGAGATTGTAAAAATACTTTTCGCAAAAAGTAAATAATGAATATTTTGTGTCAAAAATACGTCACTTTTTAAACAAATATTTCTAGTTTTAAACAAGAAATTACACTTTTTTCATATCACATAAAACTAATAAATGCACACTTTGGCCTTAACTTAACGTTGAATTCGATTTTTAACAGATTTGTCCGCAACAGAACCGGGACCAAATTACGGTATTCGATATCGAACGAAATATACATATAAATTGAGATCGAATACCGTAATTTGGGCCCAGAACGAAAAATGCAAAACAAACCACACACAAAGCCTTTTAGTTGAACACAAACAAAACAGCTTATTTATAACAGAGCAGAACGTACAAACTAATTCTGCCTTTACAGAGGAGCGGTGTCTTATCACCGCTTCATTGCACTGACACTTTCCTTAAAAAATTTTTTTTAAAGTTGATTTTATATGTTTCAGTTGCTAAGAAAATCCCTAAAGCGAATAATTTTATATTATTGAACAAATTTTTTTTTGTACAAAAAAATAGCGTTGTATATTTTAAACGTACATATACTTTTTAAGAAATAAGTCGACCTTATTTTTATTTTATATATATATATATATATTAAAGCGTGTCAAATTGTATGGAACGATTTTTTTTGATGAACGAATTTTTTACGAACAATTTTTTTGTTTTCACTTGGTTACGTATGAGTATTTTTTTAACTCCAATTTATTTACATGCATACGCCATGTGGTACAACTAATAATTCAAACTTTTAAAAAAGCACTAAAAAATTATTGGTATCAATACAGATTCTAAAAGGTAATAAAAATACCTCTCAGATTGAGAAATCTACTGTAATTCTATGCAATTTTATGACGAATTTAATTAAATTGTGCTTTGTATATATGGAAAAATTTCTATTTTGAAATTTTGGGGGCTCCAAATCCGACTTAGAGCTATGGTCTCTTGAGCAGAATTTCTCAGAATCACCTATAGATTACGTTTTTGCTATACGCTTCATCAAAAAAAAAAAAAAAAAAAAAAAAATTAACCCACCCTATGATAGCTGAAAATGTGTTAACTTGTACATAATAAATAAAAATTAAATAAACGTAATAAACGTTCGCTTTTGATGTACAAATAATATAGAAAACAAAATTTTTCCTACCCCCTTTTTTGCGATTCGATAGCATTTTGGTAGCTCTATGCTTAGTGAAAGAGATGGATTTAATCGAGTTTAAGTTTTCATAATGATAGTTATAAACATGTGGTCACGAACGTGCGCAAAATAGAAGTCAGCTTTGGCTGACAGTAGTGAAAAGTAAAAATCTGCGGAATGAACCGGAATATTCAAACTTAACTAATTTATTTTTAAAGTGTTTTAATGTAGGTCTCTATCCAGTATTTACACAATAAAATATCTCTATTGGTTTTTGTTTAATTGGCTTAAGTACCGGTCGCGAGCGTATGGGTTGCGAACGTAAGATTTTTCCATATGTTTTAACCGTTAATTAACCGTTAATCGAACTTTTTATGTTTTCCTTACACTTTTCTTAACTGATTGTAAAAGAGAGATTTCAAAGAATGAGTGCAAACATAACAAATATTTTTCCATGTAAAATAATTAAATATAAAAATGTCTTTAGAAGTAGCTTGAAATTTATTTTTTTTTTTTTTTTGTTTTTTAAAAATGTTTAATCCTGAAGACGGAACAGAACGGACTTACGAAAATTCGAAAGAAAAATAAAGATTAACTTTTTTATAAAATAAAAAATAGACCATAAGCTTAAATAAATATAAATTAAAAATAATATAATGGATGGTCGAATAATTTTCAATAATATATTAAAAAGAAAATATTAAATTTTCCAGTTTCCAGCCCAATTTCCTCAAGTAAAGCAGCTGAGATATCATAGCATATCATAAATACCATTATATTATAAAAACATTGACTTTTTTTATAATTATAAGCAATAAAACACTATGATTATCAACATTTAATTTTCCATCCTGGTTGACCATTCGGAGGAAATGCCCATATGTGTATAATATAAAATTTAATTAAACAATGTTTTTTCACATAAAGAATATAGAAACATTTATTGGATCTGACTAGACTCATATGGTACAAATGGGAAAATCCAAACATATGTAAGACCGAGGGTGTTAAGTGTTATTCGTATTAAAAATATGAATCGTACTACAATTACCATACCATACCACAGCTTACGATGGACAAAGACTTATCCTCCTCGGATTCTTTTTTAATTTTTTCACAAATGCTCCAAAGGCCGTTTCTTGAAGTATTATCAGAACATTTAGTAGTGGGTTGGGGCTGACCTTGTCTTCGACACTTTCGGAAATGTAGAGTCAGTTAAAGTCGATTGTTTTTTAAATATTCGAGCTTTGTATCAAGAGTCAAGAATTGTGGATTAACAATAGGTTTCTTTATTCTCTAGGCCCTCAAATCTTTTATTCGCAGCTAATGCCAAGTTAGTTAAGACATTAGCTAAGCATTTGGGATTCTCAGCTATTCTTCATCCAAGTTAAATTATTTATTATTTTTCCTAATAATAATTGAAGACGGTTTACTAGCGGAATAGTGTCAGAAAATGTGACAGTGGCTTTGCTTATGGATTTTGCAGACACTTCGAAATTACCCAAAATATTTAGCAAAATGATTTTAATTCTCCCAGACGTCCTTAAACGTACAAAAACATACAAGACTTAGCAATGAGAGAACATTTATTTACTGCAATGCAAAACGGCTGATTATTTAAAGAAATAATTGAATTATTCTGTTTTGATTTGATGCTCTGCTATTTAATGTGTTAATAATTTTACATGTCAAAAAAAATCTTAATCGTATCGTACAGTAAAAAATTGCCGATATCGATATATCAGCAAACCGGCAGTACCGCTCATATTGGTATAGGTTACATCCCTACTATATACCATTCAGGCCCTCCCTCTTCCTTTTTGAACAATCAAAGTTAGACTTAGTTTATTTCAAAATTTCTACCACACAAACAATTGATTAATTTAAATATAAAAGATTTCTTAAGCCATCCGTTTTAGGGTTTTCATGCATATCCGCTGACTTCGAATGCCAATATTTGTTTGTTAAACATAATATTTCTCACTCTAATCCCTCTCTGCTTTTAATATTAATATTTTTAGACACGTTACCATAAGCAACAATGTTTCTAATTCCGTTTCATTATTATTAACAAAAACAACTGTTTTATAAAAAAATTTTCCTGAAAATGATAAATGTTTCCTTTGACATTTACGTTTGGGTATTGTGACTTTTGCTAATTATAAGCAAAGTATAAATTATAATGTTCAAAAAAAAGTTTTATCATTAAAAAATATTAAGCTTATTTTTTCATTAGATATACAGTATGCTCATAAAAAAAATTTGTGGGTTAAAGATAGTGTTAAAGTGTGTTTTATATATTATTAACAAATAAATTGTAGTATTTTATTATGAAAAATTTTTACGGAATGTTTAAATTAAGTAAAATGAAATGAGTTGTTGTGTGTGCAACAAATGCTTATAAGCAAGACAAGTCTTTTTATGCACAAAACTTTAAAATATGCAAACAAAAATTTGAGAAAGACAAAAGGTCTAAAAATAGGGATGCATTAAAGTCTAGATATGCAAAAACTCATCATGCAAAAACTTATCAAGCAATTATCATTTTGTTTCGTAAATTGTTAGTTGAAAATGTAGAAAACGATTTTCTTTTTATCGGGTTTAAAAATACGATAATCAATTATCTCATATATAAAAAAAAATTATATTAGTAGAGTAGAGTAGAGGCAAAATTTGGCAATGGGAAAGGTGACAATTCGTTCTCTCTTATACAGAACAGTTCCGTATTTTTTTAGAAACTATTTAATTAATGTTCCGTATTTGTAGTGTATTAAATACAATAACTACAACAAATAGATAACCACTTTGTTAAGTTTTTTTTATTACTAGAACATTGTATTTCCAAAAACATTGTACTTTATAATAAATTTTTACAAGTGCATGTGCATTAAAAACTGAATAGGCAAATTGTTTTTATTTTGATTTTTTGAGAAAACAATAAAAGCAATTTGTTTTTGTTTTTAGCATGTTTTTCCTTTACCCACTTACAACTACAATTAATGTTGGGAGAATTCCAACTAATTGTAGTGGGGAATCTAAGAAAAGATAAACTCACTGTTTTATTGTTGGTATTTTGTTTAAGCTTTGATATCGTTGCAAATAAGACTTTTTGAGCGTTTTTAATTTTCATTCTCTCTGCAGTGTTGTTTGCTGATAGCTTTGACTTTTCTAAAATTATTAAGGAGAATGTTTCCTGATGAGCTGGCCTAAGCAGCCAGTGAAATACGCATAGGAACAGCTTATCCTCCAACAATAAATGTCAGTATTTTTATCAATTTTTAAAAAAGGGAGTTAAGCACAACAAACAAAATCTTTTAATGAACATTGTAAAATTTTTCTTCTATTCTTAAAGTATTTACTTACTTCAGTCCTTACTTTATGTCAAATTTATTTTAACGGCCACTCAAGGCTTAATATTTGCAAAAAAAAAAAAAAAATTTTTAGATTTTCAGTTTTTATTGAACATTTTGTAAAATTATTTCTACGTATTAATTTTCAAATATCTTGTTCTGAGATCTCTTATATTCGTTTTAGATCTTCGACAAACCTCTTCTCATTTCATATTGGCTATTGGCTTAAATTTCAAGCAACACTTTTAACAAAAAATTATATTGCTAAATGCAAGAAAGTGCTCGTAGTAAAGGTCATTATTATGTCCTCAATGCTACTTAACTTTATCTTGTGCCCAAGTCGCAACTTTTTGAATAGTTTTAGAAGAGCTAAAAAATGTAGGTTAAGTCAATTCTAAAATTCACCAAAAATATTTGGAAGGGTGCTCCGGTAAGCTAGCTGGTAGCGAGCTAGTCTATCAGTACCGGGGTTGCGGGTTCGATTCCTGCCAGAGACTCTGGTCTCATGCAGACAAGCGAAAAGCTTCGCGGGATTTAGTGTAGGAATAATAAAAAAAAAAAAAAAAAAAGATTTTAAAGATATGCGTACTGCATTACATGGAGGGGATATATTCTAATAGTATAAAGGAGATATTTTGACCCTCTTTTAATGTGCTGCTTTTCTTTTTGTGTCACTTGTTGCATACACAGAAAAAATTATCAGGAGTTTTTTTATCAGTTAAAAAATTTTTTTTTAAAAGTATTTCAGTTTAATTAATGTGCTAATTGAATCAATTATTTTTTAGTTGAAAGAAAATTAAAAATATAATTTTGATTTCATTAACATTTTAGTTAATTTGAAATACATTTTTAATAAATATATATTTATTAAATAACAAAAAATCTTAATTGATTTTTTCGTTTAAAATAAAATAATTTAAACTTGTAAAATTTTTGTTGGGAATTGTCAGAACTTGAGCTGTATTTATTTAAAGCAATTAATACCTTACTTGAAACTGCAACATTTTTTGATAATATCATTTATAAAATTCGATGACTCGTTCGAGCATTTCGACTGGTAACTGGCAAATGACACTTGTGATGTTTTCCTCCAAGGCCTGAATCGAAGCGGGTTTGTCCGCATAAAGTTTAGACTTTACATATCCCCACAGGAAAAAGTCTACCGGTGTGATATCACATAATCTTGGTGGCCAATCGACCGGCCCAAAACATGAAATTATGTGCTCACCGAAGTGTTCTCTGAATAAATCCATTGATCATCGCTAAACATAATTTGCTTCGTAAACTTCGGATCTTCTTGGAACTTTTCAAGAGCCCATAGAGCGAAGCGATGTCGCTTGGGAAGGTCGTGCGGCTTCAGTTGTTGCACAAGCTGTATTTTGTACGCTTTTAATTTAAGATCTCGACGTAAAATGCGCCAAGTCTTTCCATACGTCAGTCCGAGTTACTGCGAACGGCGCCGAATCGACTCTCCACGGCCTTCGTGTACACTCTCAGCTACGGCCGCTATATTTTCTTCACAGAGTGCTGGGCGTGGTCTATTCGGTCGAATATTACCCAATAATCAATGCTGGGTATCAAAATGGGTGATGGTGTTGCGAATAGTACGCTCAGTAGGCCGATTATGTTGACCGTAAGTTGAGCGAAATGCACGAAACACATTCCTCACAGAACGTGAATTTTCGTAATAAAGTTGAACGATTTGTATCAAATCAGAAATCGAAGTGTTACCGTTTTTTGAAGACATCGATTGAAAAAATGTACACGTACTTATTTTATAGAATAACTAATTTAATACATATTACTTAATTATTTTTTTTCATGCTACTGGAAAATAATTTTTCAATATACATTTTGCTTATTTTTTATTTTTTAAAAAGTTAAAGCAATTAATATTTCGCTAAATATAAGCACATTCATATGCATAAATTTAAATTAGAAAATTATTAAACTAATGTAAAAACGCACGCGTATTTTGATTTATGAATATTTTATATACATATATGTATAACCCAAAATACTATTAAACTTAAAAGGCCCAACTAAAGAAATGATTTTGTGAAACTGGCCAAATAAAAATACAATATGATATACATAATAAGGTTTTCCTGCTTTTGCTCACTCTCTATCAAAGTGTTGAATATTTAGAAACACATTTTTTAATTTGCTGCAAAAAATGTAAACATAGAAAAAATGTTTGTACTGTTGCTATTTTAAAGCAAGCAATTTAAACACTGAATTTTGAACTAAATATTTTTTTTTAATAAATCTTGCAAACTATGGATACATTTATTATTTTGAGCAAAAATTGCAATCATAGGTACTTGAATAAATTTACGTCTCTAATAGGCGTTTTGACTTTTAGCAAAATCGCATTATCCACTTAAAACCTGCACATTTATTTTTTCTTTGCACTTTCCAAATCTTCTTACTGACATTAAACTGAACTTTATTATGGCCTTTACCTTTAATACAAAATATATTTGCTCTTATGTTTCTTATAAAGTAGAATGTTTATTAACTATTAGTTTCTCAAAATAAAATAAAAATTTTTGCTTGCGAATTTATATTTAAACAAACAGGCACTAAGTTGTTCCACAGTGCGTATAAATATTTGACTATACTCATTTATATAATAACACAACACTCATACGTCTTGTATGATTTTTATTCCTTAAAATAAAATTTCATAATTTTTTTATTCTTCGAACAAACGAATAATTTTAAACTTTAATTCGAATATTCGAACGGATAAGGAAAAAATTTCATTCGAATAACTTTAATTATTATTAAGTTTATTGTCTGTTTTTCGTTTAGAAATTGATATTGATTACTAAAATAAATGTGTTTTTTTTATTGTTGTTTCAATATAAACTCCCAAGCGATAATTTTCATTTTATTTTAAAAAGCAGGCAGTTAATTTTTATTATTAATAATAAAAAAAAACAGTCCACTACAAAAGATTTTGAAATTTTTCTTTTCTTAACCATGCAAATTCTATTGCCATCCGAGCTGGTGTTGCTGAATTCGCGTTGTAAATTTTTGTTTCGTACATGCAAAGAAAAACATGGTTCTGGTAAACATATTTTAAGAGCAAAATATTATTTTAAGATCAATGATTGTGGTCAACATACTACGATTATTATTGAATCATATTATGACCAAATATATTCAAAATATTACATCACAATATTTTTCCCTTAATCCTAATTTGTTTTCATTACATCCTATTATAATTAAATATTATCATATTATCATCATGTTAATCATAGTAAGTTGAGAAGTAATCATACTATTATTATGTTAATCATAATAATATGTAGATTAAATCTAAGACCGAAAAATATTTTTTAAATATATTTATGCTTATTTACTTACTGGCAACATTAACGTAAAATTGTTACAAATATTTCACATCATAATATGATGCAACATTAAACATAATATTTTTAACCTATTTTTGCACCATTTTCACAATATAAAAATTGTTTTAGCACTGATATTTTATTTTGTGACACTTAACATTTTTTTAATGTACCTGCAATTTCTTTAAACTTGGTAAACCACTGAATAACAAACAATTCGGTAGGCATATATGAAACAAACGACACAACTGAAGCAAAATTATTTTACAAATGGCGATAACAAAATATTATAAGAGTAAAGATATTTTGCTTGCATCTTAATCATATTATGAGTACACGTATAGAAAGTTATCATGTTGTGGCTATTAAATATCATTAAATGGTTGTGAGGAATATAACATGTTTTCAAAGTTATCATTACTTAGTTGTTATGAAAATGATTATTTTTCAGTGAACCATATTTAAATTTATAATTGCGATAAACATTCCCATGTTTACAGTAACTATAAGATTGTTGATATTAAATACAAAATAACAATATTTTGTGTACGACAATAATATATTATTACAACAAACATAGTGTAGTTGCCGTAACTATGTCCAACCATATTTTTTCTCTACGTGTATACGATGTATGAAAATTAGAAGGTTTGACATAAAAAACGCATGGCGCTATTATGAATGGCAGCTCAGTAAGTTCAACGAGAGAAACAGGCAGTAAGTCTGTCTGTTAATTTCTTTGATCTTTGCAAATAATCATTTTTTTTTTCGAGGTCGCTAGTGCTTCTTATGTTTTTGGTATTTTCAACTTTAAACTATGCGATAAAAGAAAATTTTCGAAAAAAAAAACAAGGATTGGAGAGTGTATATTCGATTGTGTTACCAGCCTTGAATAAGGCCCTATTTACTTAGTTTAGCCATTTTGGTGACCATTTATTTTCATTGGCCTTAAAAAATTCTGAAAATCGTTGGGCCCTTTAAAATTTTTTGCCAAAAAATAGCTCTTTCATGCACTTTTTGTAAAAAAAAAAACAAAAAATAGTAAAACAAATAGTTTTCACACGGTAACGCTGATGTAGACAACGATGTAGACACGATAACGCTGAACAACAACAAATTCTAAATTTCAGTTTTTCCATATCAATTACATGTGAAATTTTTTCTTCGTATTTTGCAACTAAAACGCTAAATAAATTTTTTTTACAATTTTGATGGGCATTTGGTGTAGAAAATTTTATTTTCCACAAAGAAACTGTTAAATGATTTCTTCATTAGCTTAACGGGTAAAAAGTTATCGGATTTTGAAAACAGAAGCAAAAATGAGGAACATAGTCAACAGTTTCTGATCACAGAAAAATATGCCTGGTATTGCAAGTCTGATAATTGTTTACCCATCAGGCTAACGAAAAAATTATTGAAGAGATTTTTAGAATAGAAAACAAAATGTAATTTATATGAAAAAAAATTAAGGTCATTGAGTATCGCATAGAATTAAAATATAGAGCTTATGAAGACGTTTATTTGCATACAAGAAACTATTGAAATGAAAGTTCAGAAAAAAAAAAAAAATAATTAAATCAATAACGATACTTTAAATGGCGGCGATGTATACAAAAAATTTTTCTGGAATCCTTTTCAACTTATCTTTAATCCTAGGGGTGATTGGCTCAACTTTTTTTTCGAACCATCTTATTGTACAGTTTACTGTACTATTTTTACAAAAAAATCTTAGTTTTATTCTCAAAAAATAGAAAAAAAAAATAATAACATTTTTAAGCTAAAAAGTGCTTCTACTGAGCTTTTTACAGCACTGTGCAATTGATACCCTTTTATATCAATAAGTTATATATTATCGTTCGTTCAATTCAGAAACTTTGTATGATTCTTCAGAGTAATTGGAGTCATATTTCAAAAATCTTTAAAAACTGTTCTAATTATTTTTTACTCTTGATTTAAAAATGTTGTTAATTCGAACAAAAAATTGTAAAAAATGTTCGAATATTAAAAAAATTTTTGTTCAAATGACAACCCACTCATCAAAAGTGAGAAATGCCTTATGCGTTTATGCTGATGTGTGTAACATTGGTTGTATACCGATCGACTAAAAATCTGAGTTCTGAGTACATGTAAATCTTGTGTGCAAAGGACCGGTAGCAGTTTTAACGATAATTTTATAAAATTTGGTACATACGTTTTAATTGTCATTAGGGACAAGCTTATAATTTCACAAGGCCCCAATACTTCATACAGCCCCAATACTAGCTTCTTTCGGGAATATAAATGTTAACCTCTTAATATTTTTTTGATCTGCCGGGTCCGCTAATTCCCAGGGATCAAAAACAGAATACACTCTGATAAATTTGTTTCCAAATACTGTGGTGTAGGGTTTAAAATGGTCGGGATTGATCGACAATACTGTCTTACATATAATTTACTGATGTAGTGCTACCCATACAGTATTTTTTAATTGTTCTAAGAAAAATATTTTAACACGCCATAAGAGAGAAATTCTCTTAAAACACTTAAACAATTCTGAGAAAAATATAAAAATATTTGCTTGAGTTTTTATTTGCTAAACAAACAAAAAAATGTTTATTTTTGTTTGAATTAAAATGAACCAGTAAAAAATTTGCTCTTTTATAAACAAAAGGAAAAGTACAACAAAAACATTGACTAAAGTATGAAACTATAAAAGTATTTTTATAAAAAAAAAATTCATTAAAAGAAAAATTGCAATATAAAAGTCTTCATATTATTTATTTTTTGCCAAGAAACCACCTAAAAAGGAAACTTTAGGAAACAAATTTAAAAACTATACAAACGTATGCCCACGTGTAACAACAGATCTTACAAAAGATTTATTTTTTATATTTTTTCTAAGAATATATGTAATCGTTTTACTATTTAAGAGAAGAAAACAAGTTGTTTTTATAAATAGACAAATATGTAAAAAAAAAAAACAAAATTAAAACAAACATTGTAGTTTATACGAGCAGCATTTTGACATTGTTAATGTATAATGTATATGAAAAAAGTAAGACAATTTTATCACGTCCATTTTAAACACAATAAAAACACAATAAACTAGGCAGCACTATTTTTTTATGAAAGTTATTTTTATAGTTTTATAGTTCGACTAATAGCTTCAGGCGAGAAAAATTCTCTCTTTCCCTCCATCTTTTATGTGTTGTAGATAACAGTGGGTGTAAAAAGTGCATGAATTTTTGTGAAGACTATAGACTTTTTTCTTACATTCGTTAGTAAGTTAGTTAATTTGTACAATTTTAAACATTTTTGGTAGATGGTTTAGTACATGACCAATTTTATTGTTTACTGTATTTATGTTTTTGTATTTTTATTTTTTAGTACCTTCATACTATAAACAGTTTGCAATATACTTACAAATTCATTCGTTTGTTTGATAAATAAATGTAGAGCAGTGTTTAAAATTCAGTCGCCAGTTTATATTTTACACATGCAACTATACTGAAAATAGTTCGAACCATCATTTTTCATCCACACTCATACTTAAAACAGTTGAACTATGTGCGCACAGTTACTGAAAAAATAGTAACACAATTCATTTATTTTCAGCAGTCAAAAGAATCAGCAGCAGACTCCCTCCATTTTAAACACACAGACTGCTGAACTTGTGACTGAAAACCAGAAGCTGCTGTGTTTACAGTTGACGTAAACTCTTTTTTTTAGTTTACTAAACAACGTAGCTAGAAACTGGCAGTTCGACTATACAGTAACGTAAACACAAACTGGTTTGTTGAATGAATTGAGTAATGTTATGTTGTAAACACATTTGTTTTGTTGTTTAAATCAAATAAAAGAAAGGAGAAAAACAATTATTTATAGAATGAAACAAATGCCAATTACAATACATACTTTTTATTTTAAAATATTAATTTTTGTTATACCTATAAATTTTATGAAAAATTAAAACACTATTTTCTAGCTTGATAATAATTCAGTGAAAATCTCAACCATTAAAACACATTAAAGATCCCAGGAAAAACTTTTTGAATTTTGGTAATAGGTCATAGTTATTTCATACGTTACCTGGTAAGTAGCTGTCATTATAATTGTCATTATTCTGAAAATCTCAATAAGTACTTGCTAGTAATGACCTTAGTAAGTACTTTTCACTACTATTATGAATATTTGCTTACTAATAATCAGCTAAATAACTACTTATTAGTTGTATTGTTTTCAGACCTGAATATTTACTTACTGGTAACTAGCTTCATAACTACTTATTTGGTCTATTAACTAGCCCCAATTAAATAAAAACTAGTTATTTTTTGGCTTCTCGTAAGTATATTTTAAGTACTTACAATTCAACTTACTGGTAGTTAAATAATAACTAGATATTTTGTGACTTCTAGTAAGTGCATTGTAAGTACTGAATTCTGTGGACACCTCGAACAAAAATAAGTAGTTATTCAGCCGAAAAATAAGTAGTGTTTATTTTTCTCCAACGTTACTTGCTAACTTACCAGGTAAGTAAAGTTTTTCCTGGGATAATATGAAAATAAGATTTTCTATAGTAAAAATAGTATATATAAAATTTTTTTCTGTTAGTTTAAAATATAACATTTTTATACCTTCCACCAACACTAGTGGTGAATGAGGGTATACTAAGTTTGTCATTCTGTGTGAAACTTTTTTATTACTCATCTCAGACCCCATAAAATATATATATTCTGGGTCAATTAGTAATTCAAAATCGATTTAGTCATGCCCGTCTGCTTGTCCGTCCATCTGTGCGTCTGTTGAAAACACGCTCACTTTCGAAAAACTCAAAAGAAAACGAGAATGTTGGTGTCAAATTGCTTCTGGCTATCCAAAGAAGTTTGGGATAGGCATTTAGTAAAATCGGTGCAGTAGGATGAGAGATATTAGTCTAACGGATTAATATGAGATTTGGCACAAATTCGTGTTATATGACTAGACGTTACAAATAATGCTTCTGCAACAAGATTTGGTAAGTCACAGTTTTATAAGAGTAAACATCATATTGTAAAATTTCGTGACGATCGGTCCACAATTTACCATAGGGCCGATGTAAAGCCTACACTCAGAAAAAAAATTAGTACGCCTAAAACCGTAACGAATAATGTTTTTGTAGTAGAATTTGGTCTTTCATAGTTTCTCAACAGCTTCAAATCACAGTAGAAAATATCGTGAAGATCGGTCCAAAATTTACCATATTCCCCATATAATGTCCGCTCTGAAAAATTATTTAATAATCCTAAAACCGCAGATATATATATTGTCGTAAAATTTTTTCAATTAAGCTTCATATGGCCAGAAATAATACCATGCAATTTTGTAATAATCGGTACATAATTTACCTTATGTCACATATTAAGCAGCCTTCTGAAATCCACTTTCAAACTATTAAAAGCTATAACACATTTCAGTTCTATATCAATATATGTTCTAATTTGTTTTCTAATACCAGAAATCAATTTACTGAATTCCTCTCTCGAAAAAAAAGTTTTAGTTCGGCTAAAACTGACATTTTACTTAAATTTGATAAATAAAGTTTAGTATGACCGAAAATAAAAGCAAAAAGCTTTTTGATTGTCCGTCAATAATTTAACATATGTAGGTCTAAAACGCGACGAATTTTAATAGTGACATTCGTTTAAATAAAGATTAATTTATTATTTAAAGATCCCGTTTAGGGTCCACGCCTGAAATACTCCAACTGTCGGTGGAGGGTATCAAAGATCCGGCGCAGCCATAAATGTCACTCTTACTTGTTTTCTACTAAATTATTATATTATAAATTATTTGTGATAATCAGGGAAACCAGAAATATGCTCTAAAAACGCGTTTTATGCGAATTAGATATACAGTAAAAACTCGAAAAAATGGTTAAAAACAACTCATTTAAAAAGAAAATATTCAACAGTTTAAAAACATTTGCATTTAAAAAAAATACCAAAATAATACTCGGTAATGCCCAAATACTAGACTAATTTTCGAGATTTAATCCTATTTGGAAACAAAAGGCAGTCATGAGCTAAAAAAAAAAAATATGTTATAAAGTTAAACTTCATATGAGAGTTATTTGTGGCGAATATTATCTAGATATTAACATCCATATGAGATTTTTTTTGCCTTAAAAGGTTTCATCATGATGATGATGAATTTTCAACATATAAATTTAAATTAAATGCGCTGTATTGTCAAAAATGTTTATTGTATTTTTATCAATTTTATTAATTTTTATATGATAATTAATATTATTATTTTAAAGGAAAACGGGAAAAATTATGGCTAAACAAGTAGTAAAAATGGATAAAAAAATGCATATTTGTGGTTTCCAAGTCTAAGTTTTTATTTTTTTTTTAACGATTGTCTTAATTAAAATAAATTTATATGTTTATGTTATGTTTTACAAACCCATATACCTTATATTTTCTATTATCATTTCCCTTACAAGGCAAAAAATTTGTACTTTCTGTTAGCACGGGCTTTCAAAGTAAAAGGACATTTTATTATCTGTTGTAATAAACATACGGACTTAAAACTTCTAAAATACCACTTAACACTATATAGGCAATTCACAAAGTGTTTTTTTGTGTTGTATTTTTTGTACATGATATAAATTTATGAATGTGACATTAATAAAAATATGGCACAAAACCATTATATACCACTGTAGAACACTTTCTGAATGGCAGCATAGTCTTCAAAATTTTGAAGGAAAAAAAGAAGAAAAAACTTTTTATTATATTCCAAATTTTTCATTTTTCAAATTTATTCTATGAGCTAAATTTTTTGTAAAGCTTTTTGTCCTTAAATTTTTAGGAATAGAACTATTACAAAAAGCTTTATAAAAAACATAACTGAAATTTATTTAGCTCATAGAATAAATTCAAAAATAAAAAATGTTGAATATAATAAAGTAGCTTATGAAAAGAAATAATTCCCAGATTCTACTTTTTATTATTGGTAAGTTTTTCTACAAAAAAATAGCTTTTCTTTTAAATAATTTTTGTGAAAACTTATAAGAGTTTTGTTACAAAAAATGGCCTAAAAGGGTAAACAATTAAAAACACTGTCAGGTTGACTGAATTGAGTACGGTTTAGTTGTAAACACATTAGTTTTGTTGTTTGAGTGAAATTAAAGAAATCAGACTGGCAATTATTTATAGAATGAAACAAATATTTTTTTGAATTTATATGTACATATATATGCACACATTTTATTTATTTTAGTAATTCTATATATTTAATGGATTCTAATCCATTGGATTCTAATCATAACATAAGGGAGTCTAATATGGTTTAATGTTTCACCTTCTTATATAGAAAAGATACGGGATTTCGAAAGAAAATGTTTAACAACTTGCACTTCGTTATATAGATCTCCAAACAGCAATTTTTTAAAGTAAAATAAAATTAAAAAAATTTAAGTTGGTTTTTATCAATAAAATAAATGGTTTGAAAATTATAATAATTAAATTAACGTGTTAATTGAATCAATTATTTTTTTAATTGAATAAAAACTTAAAATATTTATTTGATTAAATAAAAAATACGTTATTAAAATATTAATTAAAAGAATTAAATTCACTTTTTGTTTTTAATAAAATAACTTCAACTTGTATAATTGTATTTGTTGTTGTCAAAAGATTAGATTTATTTATCAAAAATAATTTTTAATACAATAATTGTTTTAAGTTTTTTAATCCAAGAAATTTCTCATAAAGATTCCAGATTATAAAAGTTTTTTAGTGTGATTTTTATTATCAGGATTCTAATTTGGCCAAATGGCATCACAACATCATTTTTTGTTTTAGTTTTGGACTTGTTTAAGTGTTTTCCATGGGCGAGCTTTAGGGATACCGGGCTTAATAAATGCTTTTTATAAATATTTATTATATTATATATTATATTTATTACTAATATTTGTAAAAATGGAAATTTGTGGTTTGTTTTCCTAATTAATGATTCATTTAATTAAAAGTATGATAAAAGAACAACATCCCATTTCCAACAATGTGTTAATTGATTCAATTAAAAAATAATTAACATAAAATCAATATTTAACTCAATTAGCTCAGTTGTTTCAAACTAAATAAAAAAATAATTAATATAGTTATCGAATAGAGCAAATTAGTAATTGATTTATTTGTAAGATTCTATTAAAATTTTTATTAAATGAATTAAGATGAATAATTGAAATTTGAATTCGAAATAATTTACAAAATCAATATTTTCAGTTAACCATAAAAATCTTATTTAAAAAAAAAACACATTTTTATACCCACCACCACTCGTGGTAGGAATTATGTAGTGTATAAATTACACTACTTAATTTCGTATAATCACTCTATGAATTACCTTAGATCCCATGGCCATTCTCAGAAAACACTAAAATAAGCCTAAACCTGTAACGAGTAAAGTTTAAATTTTGGATTTGGTGCACCAGTGGAATCAATTAAAAAATAAAACCACACGGAAATTTTAGGATTTTTCTCTTTGTTTTGTGCATTTCAAAAGACATTTCTTTCTTTTCTTTCAGCACTTCTCACATTTAAATTTCTTAATAATTGTTGGACACGCTTAAAAAGAATAACAAAGTTTAACTTGCTTCTTTTGTTTTTAATGACAGTATTAACGGAGTTAATCAAATAAATATTAAAGATCAATATTGTGTTCCCTATCCTCTCAATGAAGAATGCCATGATGATTTTTTTATAAAAAATGGTAAAACAAAAAAATTATCTTGACGAAAATCCCGGGATTGAAAAATTCAAGGCCCGGGATTCGCAGAATCCCGAAAATCCCGAGATCGGGATTTGCATCCCTACTGGGCTTTATATGGGAAACATGGTATTACCGATCGTCACAAAATTACATGGTACAATTGCTAGCAAAACTAGATTAATTAATTTGTTATACAAATTTTAATTATGTTTTTTGATCATATTTTTAATTAAAATTAAAAATATCATTTATTGAAAAAAGATTCACAATTTTTAATTTTTACTACTTTTATCAGTCAATATAATAATTTTGGTAATAGGTGCAAAATCAACAATTTGATTTCTTGATTCTAAGAATTTGGTGATTAAAACCATTTTTTTATTTTTTCTGTAATATCAAATAAAAAATTACATAATAATTCAAATATAATTAGAATAAACAATTTTATTATAAATTTAATTATAAATAATATTTAAGATGTACTTTATGTAATGAAAATAATCTGGTAATTGCACCGTACTATACAAATGAAGAATATATATACCTACATAAGACATTGCAAAAAGGATTTTTTCAAACTGATGCATTTGTATATGTACCGCGATAGTATAGGGGTTGTACAAAATAAAAATGCCATAATAGTCTTATATCAGAATTATAGACGGGCCAATATAAAAGCGGTAAATTTCAATGAAACAAATAATTATAATGTACGTCACAACACAAGTATTCTCCAATACAAAAGTTCGTAGTTTACAATGTTCTAAAACCAAAAAAAATTGGTGGCATTTTTACTTTTCGACCATAGTTTTTAACAATTGCCATATATTTAAATCTAATGTTTTCAAACAATTTGTTCATAACATTCTTAAATTAAATATAATATTTATCTTCATCATTTGAAGTTCAAAATCAAGACCTATTTCTGAAAATCAAAATCTAATCCATATTAATAATACTCGCGACCTTGTTTTTGAGACTTTTTAATAAATGTGTAAAAATTAATATTGTTTACTAGTGTTTATTATAGTTGAAGTTTGTACAATATAATATTGTACAATTAATAAACGTTAAAAAAAAAATTTCAGTAGAAAAATATTATAGGTATTTTAAAGTAACAGGAAAAATTTTTATATTTACTATTTTTACTATAGAAAATCTTATTTTCATATTATCTTTAATGTGTTTTAATGGTTGAGATTTTCACTGAATTATTATCAAGCTAGAAAATAGTGTTTTAATTTTTCATAAAATTTATAGGTATAACAAAAATTAATATTTTAAAATAAAAAGTATGTATTGTAATTGGCATTTGTTTCATTCTATAAATAATTGTTTTTCTCCTTTCTTTTATTTGATTTAAACAACAAAACAAATGTGTTTACAACATAACATTACTCAATTCATTCAACAAACCAGTTTGTGTTTACGTTACTGTATAGTCGAACTGCCAGTTTCTAGCTACGTTGTTTAGTAAACTAAAAAAAAGAGTTTACGTCAACTGTAAACACAGCAGCTTCTGGTTTTCAGTCACAAGTTCAGCAGTCTGTGTGTTTAAAATGGAGGGAGTCTGCTGCTGATTCTTTTGACTGCTGAAAATAAATGAATTGTGTTACTATTTTTTCAGTAACTGTGCGCACATAGTTCAACTGTTTTAAGTATGAGTGTGGATGAAAATAAAATACAGTTCTTTTTTTTCAGCATGTTACTGAAAATAAATGATATTTTTAGCAAATTTTGACTGCTATTAGCAGTTGTTCGAAACCCTGATGTAGAGTAGTTTTTTACGGCTTGGTTTTTGTATTATGTATATTCATTTAGTAAAGAGCTACTTAGAGAGGAAGGAGGAGATGCGAAAGACAAACGTCAGTACCTGCCATGTTGACACAAATTTACGATGGTCTTAGCATTAGTAACAAACAAATTTCTTATATAGGAGCTGAAGCTATCTCACTTCCGCTTGGGCTTAGAAGCAAGCAGCTCCGGTTGAACAGTAATAGCATCTTAAAATTCGCCATCAGCCGAACTGTGAAGCCGACATTTAAAACTTTGCGTTTAAGTTGCAACCACCACGTGAGGTGCAAAAGAGTTTCCAGCTAATAGTCAGTCTGGCACTGCAGTCCCAGGGGCTACTGACTCCCGTTGTAATTTGCCAATTTTGAACTTTGCCGAATTCCAAGTGTTGACTGCATCTTATTTCTCATGTAACGCTAAAAGGTGAAATATCCTTAGTATGTTCACCCGGCGAGAATAGAAGGATGTGTAGAATGGAGGCATGAAATAGCCCTCCAAAGTTTGTACAGAGAACAACAACAACGATTTTTGGAGGGTTATTTAATTTTGTTTGGGGTAAAATTTTATGTTTTTAATATGGGGACTATTTCATATGATCATTATGAAATAAAGCCCTAATATAAATTTTGGGGGATTATTTAATTTTAAAATTTATAACGAAAACGTTTTTGGGAGCAAGGATTAACTCCTCTATAATATAACAAACACCGGCTTTGCTAACTAATGCTGCTCTGCACAGCCGGCAATCGGTCGCGGGTAAGGTCGACTTAAGTACCTTCAGTTAGTGACGCCGGTTTTATATACGATAGTGGAGTTAGCCCCTAAGCCCGACCAAAGGCCGTCTATGCAGAGCATCTTTAATCAGCAAAGATTCAGTGCATTTACATATTGCACTTTTTCAACAATACTGTATTATGAATTCATTTTTTGTAATGCCGGATCTAATTATATTATTGAGTTTTTATTTTGTATTGCCTCTTTTAATCCATTAAAATAAAAAAGGTTATTGTTTATTTTTTAAATTAGATCAATATATTTCAAAAAAGAACTCAAATACTGCATTAATTCAAAATTTTTAAATTTTCAGTGGAAGCAAAACAATTTTAGATTTTACATTAAAGGCTTATAAAAAAAAATAATTAAACCAACCGTTACAAAGTAGACAAAATAGCACGATAGTTTTGCAGCAGTAAGATATCAATATTTCATGTCAATTTTTCCAAAAAGTAAAAACTAAAATTTCTTATTTTATACTCTTTTGTTGAACAGTATATTAATATTTGAAATGTTAAATATAATGTTAATGCTATATAAAATAGGTCTCCAAAAATATTAATTTGACTTTTTTCATTTCAAAATTTGGAGGACTTACTTCATATGAAACGAAACCATTCCCTTTTCATAAAATTAAGAACTACAAACTAAAACTTAAATAAGTGAACAAACTCTTTAAAAGTCGTTGATGTTATTTTCTGTATAAAAAAACTAGGCAAGTAGTTCATTTTTGGATTCAAGGCTTAGTTCATTGGGGACTTAGTTGTAAGCGCCTTAATTTAGAATGAAGCAGCAAGAATTTAAAACTTTTTGCCAGGTGTTAAACCTTGATATAAATGGCATTTCTTTCCAAGAATAATTTTTAAACTTGCCTATTTTTTTGTAATATAAGCTGAAGCAAACGATAAGTACGAATGCATCAAGATGTCATGGAGATGCCAGGAGTTTTCGTGCAAAAAAAAATAATAATAGTTTTTCTGATTAAAATAGCTATTAATGAAACGCTGACCTGATAATTAGCTGGTGTAAAACAAACTCATAAATTTATAGATCTTTCACTGGATATTTGTAAGCACTCTTTGCGAAGCTCATGGTGGCTGTGGCCTAAACTTGAATAACGTCGGGGAAAATCTGTAAAGGATGTGCTTTTTACAGCAATTTATGCTGGATTTCGGTCTGTTGGTGAACGTTTTTATTTGCATAAAACAAAAACTACTTTAGAATTGGGTTCGATAGCTGCTGCTCCTAAGCGAGATTTAATATATAATTATAAAACAGTTATCTTTCATTAGCGAGGCATATTTTGGAATACACCTTGGTCATCTGGGATCCCCAGTATGAGGTACGTACTAAGAAATTGGAATCCGTAAAAAAACAATTTATTTTATTCTGTATTCGAAAACTGCATTGGAATCCAAATATCAATTCACCTCCGTATGTAAACCGTTTAAAACTAATTAACCTTCCAACCTTGAAAAATCGGAGAATATATATAAACATTACCTTCATGATTAATTTGTTAAACAGTAAAATTGTCTCAGAATTCCAACTTCGTTGAGTTTTCAAATCCATTTCCATTAGACTTCAATACTTTCCGTCTAATTATGCAAATTTTGATCCGATCCACAGAATGTGCTCCGAATTTAATAATTTTTATACATATATTGAATTCACTGATCCTTATGATGCCAAGAATAACTTCTCAAATGCCTTAAGATAAGTTTAATGCTAAATTTTTTGTTTTATGGTATGTACTAAAGTATCTAGATTTATTTAGTTTCATTGGCGAATCAAGTAAATAAATAAATTCCAAGGGTACTAACAGGTAAAATCGTAAAAAAATACCGAGTATCATTTAAAAAAATTACGGATATTCTGGAAGTTTAAGCCCCGGAAATTATGCTACACATAAAATCTTTCATATTCATATTAAATATTAAAAATGAACTAAGGATATTCAATATGTGTGTTGTTCGACCTTTTGTTGTAATTTTAATGTGAAAAAATTCGTTAAGCTCAAGGTCAGTTTTTTAAATTTTTTTTTTTATTTATTTAAATGCAATTTTAAATGTAAAACCGTGTGTGACGTGTTTTTTATTATTGTTCCTCTTTACCCTGAAGATAAGATCCAGTGGATTTCGAAATATTGGAAACATTTTTTAAATAAATAAAAAAAAAAATTAAAAAAACTGACCTTGAGCTTAACGAATTTTTTCACATTAAAATGAACTAAGGATTTTAATTTTGCCTCTGTTGTTGTAAGGGGGCTTAACTTAGAACACTTCAGGTACAAGCAATTTTCAATACAATTCTATTTTTTTTTTTTTTTTCTGATTAAAAATTTTGAACAACGTATGAAATAGCTAAGAAAGTTTCCTTCCTGAAATGAGCAAAGCTTGTTTTCAGTGTATAGACATGAGAGATTTTATTAAACTCATAGTCTTTTTAGAAACTACAGATTCATTTCCTTTTTTATTAAAAAAAAAATCACCCTTTCCATTGTTTTCTTGGTTTATATTCATGTCATATCATCAGTTTTGAAGCCTTTAGTTATTTGTTTTTATTTTACATCTAAAATATTTAGTTTCTTTAATTCTTTATGAGTTTCATGTATTTCATTGTTTGTCCACAATTTAGTACATTTCTATTCTGAATGAGTTGGCATTTTGAACGATGTCTTTTAATATTTTGTCGTTATTGTTGTTGTACTTTTAGTTTGCGGTTGCTACTTAAACTCTTATTTGTATGTGCATGTGACCTCAATGTGGTATTGATAGAGACTTGAAGGTGTTTGCTTGAAAATTATTTGAACAACTAGTCCTGACTTTGATGTTTAAGATTAAATGTTTTATTATATAGTTATTTTTTAAAAGCTTATATTTTCTTGTTAGAGAATAATGCATATTTTTGTTTTTTGTTTTCATAAGTAAACAAATTTAAAATATATGCCACATTTTCGCTTGTGTGTAAAACATTTGCACTAAATAAATATAAAAAAGATAAAGATGGATTAAAAATACTTTTATGAACAATTTATTTTAGAATTCCTAAAATGTTCATTTATATATGAAATGTGAGATAAAATTTATCTGCTATTAATAATGTTTAAAATAAATTTTTGAAGCTTAATTTACGTCGTTTTTACCCACGAGACTTATTTTTTAAATAATTTAAAAGCAAAATGAGAGTGGACCACTTTTCCCATTATATTTGTTCAGCAAAATATTTAGATAGACAATTAGATTTTTTTTACCAATAGATTTGATTTTATAAAGAATAAAAAAAATTTTTTAGTAGTAAAATTTATTTATTCTGTAAATAAGTTTTTAATATAACTACAAATTCAATTATTTTATTTGTAAAAAATTACATTTCATTATTCACAAGCGATTAAGGGAAACGAAACACACAATTACCGTTTTGGACATTAACCCATTAATGTATATTGGCAACTGATATTGTCAACAGTGTTGTTGTAATTTTTCACACAAAATTATCTTTTTTAAAGGATGTTTTCTTCATTAAAAAGTATATAGAGTTTATTTGAAAAAAGAGCATTTAGATAAATTAGAAATATTTTGTCCGAATTGGGAAAAACTATTTTGAATATTAAACCCAACATGGAAGTTTAAGATTGCAAAATGTTGTGTAAAATTTACTAAAAGTAGACTAATAACCAGGGAAACCGAAAATATGAAGTAAAAACCAACTTTAAAATATATGCATAAATTAAAAAAGTTAAAAAAAAAATATATATATATTTGGTCAAGACTACGACACAGTGTTAACAGCAGTGAGGGCGATTCTTCACTACTAAAAGTGGCCACATTTTTAGTAAAAAATTTCAAATAGTGGCTAAAAAATAACTAAACAAGATATTATTACAAGAAACGTATTAATATTTATAAACAACTTACAAAATGCATTTACTTCACTGAAATTGGCATAAATAATCTCTTATATTTTGTTTGTATTAAAACATTTTAAGTAGCAATAAACTAAACGAGAAAATAATGGTTGTATAGCGAAAGGCTCAAATTATCGATAAAAAAGATTTGTTTATTGTAAAAGTCATTGGCATCAACTTATTAAGAAAAATACAACGTTACACCACAACGTATTCTGCATTTATAATATTTTTTGTGCCAAATATTTAAAAAACTTGAAGAAAATTTGGATGAATAAAAATGCCTAAGGAATGGCTGATGGCAAGATGGATTTTTAAGGGACTGGACAAGATGAAAAATAACTAAATCTAGCAACATTTGTTAACAGACAAATTTTCGAGTGTTCCCTCTTTGGGCAGAATAAAGTTATGTAATGAGGTTAGATTTATATGGGAATTATTTGTGAATAAAAAAAAATTAACATGTTCGAAAATATGCTCAAAAATAATATAAACATATATACCAAAAAATGCTACACATACTAAAATATGCACTAACAATCCATGCAAAAATACACGGGATTTCCCGCAGCAAAAATTCTGGCATCCTACATTTTTTCCGGGAAATAAAATCGTGAGCGGTAATTCTCGGAATTTTTTATTTTATTATGGCAAATTAACTGTTAACCAATTTGCAAATAAGTACTGGTTCACACTCTTCTCTCCTAATAGCCGATGGCTTGACGGCTAAAACTTGAAGAGCGTGAAAAAAAACACAGAGACCGTAACAGTTATTCCTTTTTTCTTAACAGTTAGATGATAACAGTTATTTTTTGATTTTTATTTTTTTGAACAAAAATAACAGTTATTTTTTTATTTTTTTGAACAAAAATAACAGTTATTTTTTGATTTTTATTTTTTCGATCAAAAATAACAGTTATTTTATGATTTTTATTTTTTTGAACAAAAATAACAGTCATTTTTTGATTTTTATTTTTGCGATCAAAAATAACAGTTATTGTATGATTCTTATTTTTCGATCAAAAATAAAAGTTGTTCTTTAAAGAAATGTACGTGTTATAACTATTTGGTTGACTTTAAATATGTATAAGATATCCCAATAATGATCACACACTTAAATAAATATTTAAAGACAACTCAATAATTATAACACGTACATTTCTGTAAAGAATAACTTTTATTTTTGCTCGAAAAAATAAAAATCCAAAATAAATTGTTATTTTTGTTCAATAAAATAAAAATCGAAGAAATAAAAATCAAAAAATAACTGTTATTTTTGTTCAAAAAAATAAAAATTAAAAAATAACTGTAATTTTTGATCGAAAAAATAAAAATCAAAACTTTAAAAATCATAATATTTTATCATAGACAAGTTCATAAGGATCAATATGGTATACTTGAATCAGTTTGCCAGTATTTACTCCTATATGCTTTTTTTTGTTTTAGAAAATCAAAATAACTGTTATTTTCGGTCCCTGAAAACATATAAATTGTTATCCAGACAATGTTTAATTTTTCATGCTTTGCAATTTTGAGCTAGTAAAAGAAGATGGGCACTTGTGTACACAAAATTAAATATTTTTAAGGATCCAGATTTCTTTTATAAAAACGAATAAAATTTTTCCCCACCAGCTGCAAAAAATTTTATGATCTTATATTTAGAGCAGCTGCATAAAAGTTTTTTTTGGATAATGTCCTGCAAATCCAGTAAAAACTATTTCTGTAAAAGAAGTTGACAAAATTAAAAAATTAACACTCCAGATTATATTAAGCAT
Organism: Pollenia amentaria; assembly: GCA_943735925.1. Taxonomy (NCBI): domain Eukaryota; kingdom Metazoa; phylum Arthropoda; class Insecta; order Diptera; family Polleniidae; genus Pollenia; species Pollenia amentaria. The sequence continues at coordinate 179,699,053 of OX031008.1, forward strand.
TTAAGAAAACCAGTTTCTTTAAAAAAAGAATTACAAGATTTCAAAGGAAGTGATCAGAAAACTGAAAGTGTCCAGAGATTATAAAATATTCTTTTGACTATAAGGGCAAACATCCATAGAAAGGGGACGTGTTTTCTCATTGACAGGACTCTTTTTGATTGAAATGGGAAATTAGCTGTAAAACGATTCTGTAAATACTTATTCTGTACTAAAACCCTAATTTCAAAGATGTATTTTGTTTAAATAATTTAACTTTTTTAGTTTTATGCCAATGCTGTTGACTTTGAAAATAAAAAACGGAAATATGTTTTTTTTTATTAACGATTAATGCATTGATAAACTTATTTAATAAATCTCATGAACTGTTTTTGAAATTGAAGAATAAATAGGTACACAAAGTCAAGTGTTGCCATAGTCAAGTGGCTAGATTAAGCCATTTTTCACCTTGTTTAGCCATTAAAAAATGAGTTTAGCCATTAGACATTTCTTTAGCCATTTTCTAACCTGTTTAGCCATAAAAACTTTTTCCGCTTTTTTTTGGAAAATAATAATTTTTATTTTGTTATAAAAATTTTTAAAATTGCAACAAGCTAAGAAAAAAAATGTTTTATCAATTGAAAAAATGGTTAAAAAATTATTTAAATTTAATTAATGTGCTAATTAAATCAATAATTTTTTAGTTGAAAGAAAATTAAAAATTTAATGTTGATTTAATTAACATTTTATTTGTTTTGAAATAAATTTTCAATAAAAATTTTAATTAAAAATCAAAAAATATTAATTGACTTTTTTCGTTTAAAATAAAATAATTTAAACATGTAGAATTGTTGTTGGGAGTTGTTAATATTTATTTAAATAAATAAACACATTGTTTGAAATGGCAAAGTTTTTTGATCACTTTTTTAATTAAAATTAAAAATATCATTTATTGCAAATATTTTTTCAAAATTTAAAAATTTTAGGTAATCAATATAATCATTTTGGTAATAGGTGCAAAACTAACAACTTGTTTGCTTGATGTTATGAATTTGGAATAAATTTGGTGATTGGAGATATTTAATAATTTTTTCTGTGAGTAAAATAAAAATTTTTAACAATAAAACGCATTTAATTTAAATCGCAAATTTTACAAATAATACCAGTGAAAGCACAAAGAATGTCATAAATATTTTGTAATTTTTTTGTTGCTTTCTACAGAATTTCATGTACCGTTTTAGAATTTTCAACGCCACAAGATATGCAGCGTTTGAAATTTTAAAACGCAATGTGAATTTCTGTAGAAAGCAGCAACAAAATTACAAAATATTTATGACAATGTTTGTGCTTTCATTGTAATTCTTTCGCGTTGCGTTGCGTTTTACATGATTTGGGTCTTAGTTTTAAAAGAGGATGTTTTGGTTAAAAGAAGACTCTTTAGCGCCCATAATACTAAACTTAGCACACTTCTAAAAACACAATACTTTGCAATATTTTTTGTTATTTTCCTTTAAGGCTGAGTTAGGCTAACGTTGCTGTACCCGTAACGTACTGTAACGGACTGCCAGCACGTTGGTGCACTTATAGAACATCTAAAAACGTGTCATATGTTTTTCACATGCATAAACAGAAAAGCAGTATACTTAAAACAACACACCCAGTGATGGCAAATCAAAAGGTTTAAATGGTGACCGCTGTGCACAAGAGTACCAAGTGATTAAAATGGTATTAAAACAGTATTTAGTGTATGTAAAAATACATTAATAATTTAATATCCGATATTTATATTATAGATTTACAATAAATAAATATGTATTTTAGAATATGCATACACATTTACATGTATTATTTTGAAAATGTGAATAGGCAAAATAATTTTTTGTAACCATTTAAACCCTTTTATATAATTCTCTTTCTATTATATATACATATGCATTGGTTTATTTTGTACATCGAAGCATATGTATATGTATATATATGGAAGTATGTTGTATTGTAAGTAGTTTTGTCGAAAGTCCATAGATATACTAAAAAAAAAGTACCAAAAAAAAAGAGCGAAAATACCCGCATTCAATTTAACATAGAAGCAACCCATCACTGTTTTACAAATGTCACGTAACAACGGTATGAAATTCTATTTTATACAGAATGAAACGTTACAACTACGGTACATTACATTTTGGTAAGCTTTTGCATTGCTTTTCATATACCAAAATGCGAACAGCTGATTGATTGACGGTACAGCAACGTTTGCCTAACTGAGCCTTTAGAAGTATTTTAAATACTTTAATACTGGTATTTACAATTGAATTGTTAAAATAATTAACAGTTTTGATTTGGGCGTTAATGGGCTAAAGTAAATATTAAAAAAATGTAGCAACGAATGAAACTTAAAAATTAATTAAAGATAATTTCAGAAAGAAAACTTTCATAATTTAAGCCGAGACGTAGAACAGATTCCATGTATTAAAATTAAGAGCCGTCAACCAGCATTAGTGCAGAATTTAAAAGCCCGCTTTTTTGTAGTTTTATTAAAAAAAAAACCTCCCGATTTGATTTAATAAGATATGGATGGCAACATATTTTTTTTCACTGAATGATAGTGCTGTGTTTAGGTTTTCAAGCTTTTCTCATATTTTATATTTACTACGACTTTTTCCCATTAATCTTGTGATTTTATGTACTACCCAAAAAAAAAAATAATGTTTTATTATACACTTTAATAAAAAAACGAAAATAATAAATATTGTCCTTTCTTTTTTTTTTTTTTTGTTACAGCCCTTGTGTTCTTTTTATTTTTTAAGTTGTGGTGTGGGGGGCTTTTATACAAATGTAATTTTCTGTGAGTAATTTACACCTGTGTTTAGTTTCTTGCTGTTTTTGTGCTTCTCTTTGTGTTTTATTTTTTAATGTTGTTTTCCCAGAAAAATACACAATTTTTTCATTTGTCTTCTTGTTTAATAATGTTGCCCCTTATCAAGCTAAATGCCCTGTTGGCCATTATTGCTTTGTGGCTTAATTCGGAATCTTCTCACTCATGCACTTTCTCAGTTGTTGTCCTGGTTTATGTCCTTTTTTCTGTTGTGTATGTGCAATTGTTTCAATCTTTAATGTTTTTTAAGCCTGAGGTTTTAACATAAAAGTAAAAATGTGTTGAGTATTTATATTTTAATTAAGGTCGATTTTTTTCAAAGTGTTATAAGGTTAAAAACTTTTTCTTTTTGGGTAAAAATAATTGTTTTTTTCTTGGTAAATTATATTTTAATGTTTATTATACTTTTTTTGTTTTGGTTGTTTTTGGTCCTTTTTGGCTGCTACACAAATTTTAAAAAACTTTATTTTTAAATCTTAGGTAAAAAATTTTAATTTTTTTTGCTGCTGTACAAGAAATGTAATTTATTTTTAAGAATTTCTTAAAATTCTGAACACACTTACCAAACAACCATTTTTCAGCTGAATTATTGTCCTAAACAAACATTTGTATATTCCTTAGAATTTCTGAGGAACATGTTATGGCTTTTCAAGCAACCATACAATTATTTGTGGTAAGCATACAAAAACATCAATAATGGGTGAAATACTAGTGAATGCTCTTGACCCGCAATTAAGAAGAGAACAAGCCGGTTTTCATCCCCAACGGTATTCTATAAACCACAATAAATACAGTCCGAGTAATAGTTGAACAATCTATGGAATGGCGTTCACCTCTCTATATCACCTTTGACTTTGAAAAAGCGTTTGATAAATTACAACACAAGGCCATATGGAATGCGTTGGAATGTAAAGTAGTGCCGTCTAAAATCATAAACTTAATCAAGGCGATGTATCGTGGTGCAAGTTGCCGCATCAAATAAAACCAAAACTTATTGATAAGATTTCGGTAATGACTGGTGTAAGACAAGGATATGTATTCTCACACCTGCTATCCAACATCGTATTAGACAATATACTAGTCAACGCGACTCCAAGTAACACTGAGATAATGCTGCCGACATTTGTCTTTTCGCTCATAGGAGATCTCATATGCCATATAAATTACAGGAACTATGCAATGTTGCAACTGAATGCTAGTTAAAGATCAAAGTCAACAAAACAAAAACGATATGCATCAATACGACCACAAATAGGCCTTTTACGGCACGGAAATGGAATCAGTATCCTTCTTCACTTACCTCGGGAGCATTATTTCTTGCAGTGCTGGTTCTAGTGAAGACATAAAAGCACGTCTACGCAAGGCTTAAGCTGCCTACGGTGTTCTCTCCTCAATTTGGCATTCTACATCTATATACAGAGACACTTAGATCAAAATCTTCAATGCAAACGTAAAGCCTGTGCTTCTCTGCGCATGTGAAATGTGCAATCCATCCAATCGCGAATTGCAAATAATGCAATCCTTTGTGAATCGTTGCCTTCGTATAAATCTCCGTATATTCTGGGCTTGTACTATCACAAATAGTGATTTGTGAATAAGAACTCTTCAGACACCGATTCATGCGGAAATAAAGTGGCGCTAATGGTCCTGGCTGGGGCACACTCTACGAAAATCTCCAGATTATATAACAAGCAAATGTATAGATTGGACGCCTCTAAGAAGCAGAAGAAGGGGACCATCAAACACCTGGCGCAGGTTATTGGAAGTGGAAGCAGCTGATGCTGGTGTATCCTGGAGTGAAATAAAACGCATTGCCACAGACAAACCCAGTTGGAAGATATTTGTTGAGGCCTTATGCTCCCAAAAGGGACTATAAATATATATATATATCTATATATATATATATGCACAGCTGATACTTTGCATACACGTTATATATGCACCTCATACTATGAGGACTTTTGCATACTATGAAGCCTGTCCTCAAAATTTTATATTCCTTGCGGCTAATGTAAGGACATCGTAGATTGAGGACATTTTTAACGGAGATTTTTTTTTTTGGTTGAATTTATTCCGCTGTGCATATATATTGATCTAATATGATAAAAAGTTCGATATATGCGCTTTAAATGTATTAATTTAACATTTTTATCTAAATTTAGATCTGTATTGTTGCCATCGTTCTTTACAAAAATGTTATTTTTTGAAGCTGTGAAATCTTTGTACATGTGCGACTTTGAAGTTAGCAGTTTGGCTTCATATTATACAGTATATTGATACTGCCTATGCTTCTTGCAAGAGTGAAAGAATCAAATATATTCTTATACTCGTGCATGTCCAAAACAAATTTATATTAGGTGGCAGCGAATTTGACAGTTCAAACCGATAGTATGTCTTGGTTTTACAATGCTTTATTAGAAATGTTTGACATTTCAAACTGTAGGCGCTAACAATCCAATACAAAAAAACTGTTGTTTTTGTTGTAGTATTTTCTGCCTACATGTGTATAAACACATCTTGAATACGACATTTGCAATTTGATTTAATTTTTTGTTTGTTTAATGAAACTTAGTATTAATGTTTTTAAAAATTATACTTTTGAAGCCGTATTTATAAAAAATATTTCTGGTTTATAAAACGAATTCTGAATGAAAATTTGTTTAATTAAGCTCTTATAAATTAAAAATATTTTGGAATAAAAAAAGTTGCATTTTACCAGCGTTGCCATTATGAAAAACTTTTCCTTTCTTTGGCAGGTTAATTTAAGAAGTTTTAAAATAATATAAAGTTTTTATAAATGTACTGCCGTATTCATAAAAATTACAGTGGATTTGAGTTATATTGTAAGAAAGATTTGTATGAAAATTTTGCCTTAAAACACATTTCATATTATTTTATTTTTTACGAATATGTAATTTAATTTGCTGTATATTAGATGAAAATATTAAGTGTTGATTTTTTGCTACTAACAGATCTTTGTTATTGCAAGGTTGTTTAATTTTGTGTACCCGTTTAATACTACATACCTTATTTGAGGGTTACACGATCAGGTTTTGTGTTTCAAGTGTTAATACACTCACACTGGTTTACCTTTTTAAAAATTGACCCGAACTTGCTTTTAAAATTCTATTTCAAGTTGAGTGTTTCAATTTACATTCAAGAACACAGCTGATTACAAGTTTAGTGAGCAAATTTATCGTGTGTCTCTATAAATTGTTTTTTGGATGGCATCCTGAAGGTAAATTTCTTTCAATTTTTGTAAATTTTATTAAAGTATCTGAAGATGGTGAATTGGACTTTAGAGTTAATTGTTCAAAGTTTTATGCTGCATTTTTTAATGTTTTGTAAAAATGTTCGATTTTAATAACGAGCTTCTAAAACCCATTGAAGCTTTTGCACCTTTTACGGCCTTTTTCACAATCTATGATCAAATGTTAATTGAAACATTTTGAATTGAATTGAAATATATTTTTTTATTTCATTTTCTTATATCCTTTATGTGATTTTTTTGACCGCTTAAAATTGGAAAACGTCTAGGCCAAATTGGATATTTTTTTTTGTGTGGTTGTTTCTAATAGCTACGCAAAGGCTTAGGAATAAAGAAAAGTCGACAAAACACGTTTTTTCAAAACACTTTTGCTTAAAATTTAAACGTATATTCTTTACGATTAAGGCAGCAAACAAATAAGCACAGATTACCCACAGATATGTCACGAGACGGAAGATTTGTTGTCTCTTTCTTAGAAAGCTGCCCTTTTTCATTTCTTTTTGAGCCATAATTTATGCCGCAATACAATGAACAAAAATTTATTTAGTTGAGATTTATTTGCAAAACTGTTCTAAAAATTAACTTTTAAGCATATCGCAACACTAGTTAATAATATTTAAGTAAGCAAATAACATTATAAAACAAAAAAATAATACTAAATACATTTTTTGGCACAAAATATAACATTTGTTGAACTAATGCTTTTGTTAAACGTGGTTTGTGTTTTGTTATTTTTGTTTTGGTCGAGCAATTTGTGTTGATTTTAGCGGCCTGTTTTTACACATTGCCACTTCACTACAAAAAAACGCTTTTTGTCTGTTTCTTCGAAAGCTGCCATCGCACCTGATTTATGCCTTTTTCACACGTCACTTTTTACATATACATATGTGTGTAATCTGTGCAAATAAGTACGTCGTAAGAACGTAGGATGTACGAGCGTACATTTCTTAAAACGCAATCTATTTACTCACAATTCCGTCGAAAAACGTGCTTAGTTTTCTTTTGAAAATAATCTTAGAAAAATCCAAATTTATTAAAATTTTTGTTTAATTTTTCCTTAATTTATTTTGTTTTTTTCAGTTTGAAAACACAAAAATAATGTAATTTAAATTTTAAATTTTTCTTTTTCTACGGCAATTCGGTCGCAACCGTCGTATTAAGTAGAATAAAGGCCTCATTACTCTTACGTAAAAGTTGCGGATACGTAAATGTTGCGGACGACTTCAAAGGTTGGTAGTTATTAAAAATACATAAACGTGTCATATGGTGTTGAAGTGTGTTCAAAATAACAAATAATATAGTAATGATGATAGTTATTTAATAGAAATTCCTTTTTTTGCAACAAAAAGATAATTTTTTCTTCATTCATGTATATATGTATGTAAATTGTAAATTCTTTTTGTTCTGAGTATGCACTTAGTATTGCTTGTTGCAAACGTTCTTGTATGAAAGCGCCAATACGTAAAGATATCGGCGCTCTAGTAAAAAAAAGTAGAAGACATTATACATGTATATAAATATACAGCATTAAAAAGTGCTTTGAAAATAAACATTTTTGAAATCGTTTTTTTGCGCCCAAGGATCTACTTTAGGAGTTATGGACCTTAAAATGTTTTAAGTCGTAATGCAAATATATTTAAGTACAAACTTGATACAAATATGTGTATCAGTAAAAACGCTTCTAAATACCGCATTTATCTATTAGGGTGAGTCGAATATTCGGATTCTCATTTGCGACCTATTTGCATTTGCTAAAATGTTTGCGAATATTTAAGCCGAATATCTAATGATTTAATGAGTTTAGCTGCCATTCGGATTTTATGGCCTATTGAAAATTTTAGCTAAAACTTGATTTTTTCGAAGAACATGCAACTTTTTCAGAAACCAATTACAGGTTAGTTCTCATAATTACTGCTATAGACTAGGAGCAAAAAGTGTGTAACAAGCAAACGCGAAAAAACTGCAGCAAATGCCATAAAATTGCTAAAAAGTCGAAAAATTTTAATTTGAATTAATATTTTTTTTCAACATTTTTGGGCCACAGCAGCCAAACTATGGACAATTAATAGAAGTAAATCAGAAAAAATAATCTTTCCATATTTTTTTTTTATCTTTTTTAGCTGCATTAACATCGAAGATTCAAAATATTTGTGAAAAATTAATATTAATAAATTTACGCTTTTACGTTTTGCTACATATGTATTTCATAAATTTCCGATATAAAATACAGCTGGAAAATGTGGAAAATGCATTCCGCAGTAGTTATATATAATCTGAGGAATTGTGTATTAGATTAAAATCATATTTTTTTTCTGAATATTACTTGACTGAATTTCCCACGATTTGGCAGCTACGGGCCAAAAATGGTGCAAAAAGATAACAAATTAAAGTTTTTCGACCTTTTAGCAATGTGTGGCATTAAATGCATTTTGTTGTACTTTTTTTCTAATAATCTATAGCTACAATTGTGGCTTCACGAGATATAGACATGAACAAAATAACATAAAAACTAGCAAAACTCAGAGAGGGTTTCATACTTCGAGAAATTCCACACGAGAAAGAGATTGAACTCGATGACTCAAAAAATTTGAGCTATGAGCCAAAAATGGTGAAAAATGTTTAAAAATTTAATATTTGAGCAATTTTAATGCACTAAACGCAGTTTTTCGGGTTAGTTTGTTTTAAGCTTTCCGTCATCCAGTTTATAGCTTAGATTGTGGCGAAGACAAGAAAACAATATTCTTATTGGTTTCCGAGATGAAGAATATGTAAGGAGTGTATAAGAAAACCCTTGATACTTTTTTTATTAATAATAAAATATAAGAAGAATAAAGAAGAAAAAGTGCTTAAAATAGTAAAAAGTAAAATTAAACAACGTTGCAATAATAAAGGACAGATACAATATAAGATCGCATTATTATATAAATACATCACTAAATGTTTTTATCCAATATACTAAAAATTTTGGATTATATATTTATAAAAATTGTAAACATTTTAAAATCTTTCAAAAATATGGAAAATATGACAAATGGTAACGCTGACAAGTGTAACTCTGTGTGTTTCTTTCTACACTGCTGCCAATTTAGCTATTTTCTCGTTCAATCCTGCGGTTTTTGATCAAATTTTACAAATAAAACTTTTTAGCGTTTTATCGCTAAAGTTTTTAATAGATCAAAAGTTTTATTTCTAAATAGGTAATTTTTACCGATTTATCGCTAAATTTGCTTATTATTAAAAAATAATAATTTGTTTATTAAATATTATATTGTATTTTATTCGACCTTTATAATATATAAATAAGAGAACTTATCTTGAGCTCGAAGTCTTTTTAATTATTATTATTTATACGGGCTAATAAAATGGTACGCATTATCAACCCGCATGGCTTATAAAAAGTATATTATTTATTCGCTCCTTTTATATAAAATAATTAGTGGTGCGGCGAATATTCGGATTCGTATTTGCGAACTACTCGCTGATTATTGCTGTTTGCATTATATTCGCTAAAATGTATGCGAGAATTTCAAACGGATATATAAGGATGACAATATCAATAACATCTCAAAACTTTTTAATAAAATAAATTGTAACAAACGTCAAAAATACATATCAAAAAGATTTATCAAGCTGATTTTGTGCATTTGTCTTAACTACTCTTATATCCCAGTCCATATTATGAAGCATTTGCTGCAAAACATTTGAGTTTGATGATAAAAGGAGAAAGACAAATGGAAAAGTGTACTTTATTTCATGAACAAGCAATTTTTGTGAGTTTGTTATAAATTTTAATATTTTTTTGTGCATCCTTTCAGCCAGTATTGTGAAAGAGCTAAGTTAAATTTTATGTAATTCATCCTGAAGAGATATTAACCCCATTGCAAATTTGTAAAGTTATATCGACAGGAAAATGCCCACCACACTATAAATTGCAATGAGCACAAAAAAAGCTCTTCAGGAAGAATTACATAAAATGTAACCTAGCTTTTGCAAAATACTGGTTAAAAGTATGCCGAACATATTGAAAATAGTTAAAATATAAAGGGAAAAACAAAAAATATTGATATATATAAAAGGCAAAAAAATTCTTTAAACTTTAAAGTAGTCACGGAGTTTGACTTTGGCCTTGAAATACGCATTATTTTATGTTTTTGTTTTATAGCCATCTTAATAGAACTAATATTTTACAGAATTTTCCATAATTTCTTTTTCTCAATCGGTTTTGTTTAATATTATTTTAAAAATTTACTTACGGTGTTAAGGTGTTAGTTTGCTGCGCTATAACTATCCCCCACAAGTCTTTCAGAAAATAAACTACATCGATATCGATTCAGATTTTTATGCCCTATCGATTGCCACTAGCTAGAAATATGCACGCGGAACAGTTTCCAGTTATTAGTGAAAAACTAAATTATATTTGTGCATAGTGAAAATTTAAAAAGTTTGATGCGCTATTACTTTCCTCCCAAGTCTTTGAGAAAATCAGCTATATTGATATCGGTTGAGATTTGTATGCCCTATCAATTGACACTAGCCAGATTTTTGCGAGCGGAATCGTATTCGAAATATTAGTGGAACACTTAATTTACATATGTGCATAGTTTGAAAATTGAAAAATTAACTCAATCGACAAAAAATATTTTCAAATAGAAAATCAGGCCAAAAAAATGTTTAATTTTATCAAATTCACTTATTTTGCATACTGGGACCTAATTCTGGCAGTCATGATCGAGCACTTTCTCGTTACGAAAGCAATTTAATATCTTATTCTTTCAGTCAATACTCAACGAATCGAAATTATTTTTTCAGTTGTAAAGCATATAATTGAGTTTCACAACACTGAAAAAATAATTTCGATTCGTTTAGTATCGACTGAAAGAATTAGAAATAAAATTGCTTTCGAATCGAGAAAGTCCTCAGCATGACTGTCAGAACAAGGCCCCTGGTTTAAATTAAATTTAAGAAGAATTCAATTAACTGAACTTACAAATCCTTAGTTTTAATGTATTTATTTTAAAACGTTGAAAATACTGCAATTTAAACACGCTACTAGAATACGGCTAAATATAGACAATTTTAATAAAGGCAAAATTACTCTTGTATACTTTTTTATATAAATACGAGTACATAGTAGTTATTTCGCAAATTTGTTTTACCAAAAGTTTAAAAAAATAAAATTTTAACATTTTTGGCGATTTTCGATACACTATTTTGCGATGAAGATTAAGAAAAATCTGATAGCCCTGATCCTATGTAGTTACGCTTATATACTTGGTCACTTACACTAATGGTTTTTTATATCACTTGACCTTAATAGCTTTAAGTAAATATTAAGTGTTGTAAAAGTAAGAGTGAAAGAAGCAAATATATTCTTATACTCGTGCATGTCCAAAACAAATTTATATTAGGTGGCAGCGAATTTGACAGTTCAAACCGATAGTATGTCTTGGTTTTACAATGCTTTATTAGAAATGTTTGACATTTCAAACTGTAGGCGCTAACAATCCAATACAAAAAAACTGTTGTTTTTGTTGTAGTATTTTCTGCCTACATGTGTATAAACACATCTTGAATACGACATTTGCAATTTGATTTAATTTTTTGTTTGTTTAATGAAACTTAGTATTAATGTTTTTAAAAATTATACTTTTGAAGCCGTATTTATAAAAAATATTTCTGGTTTAAAAAACGAATTCTGAATGAAAATTTGTTTAATTAAGCTCTTATAAATTAAAAATATTTTGGAATAAAAAAAGTTGCATTTTACCAGCGTTGCCATTATGAAAAACTTTTCCTTTCTTTGGCAGGTTAATTTAAGAAGTTTTAAAATAATATAAAGTTTTTATAAATGTACTGCCGTAAAATTACAGTGGATTTGAGTTATATTGTAAGAAAGATTTGTATGAAAATTTTGCCTTAAAACACATTTCATATTATTTTATTTTTTACGAATATGTAATTTAATTTGCTGTATATTAGATGAAAATATTAAGTGTTGATTTTTTGCTACTAACAGATCTTTGTTATTGCAAGGTTGTTTAATTTTGTGTACCCGTTTAATACTACATACCTTATTTGAGGGTTACACGATCAGGTTTACCTTTTTAAAAATTGACCCGAACTTGCTTACATTCAAGAAAACAGCTGATTACAAGTTTAGTGAGCAAATTTATTGTGTGTCTTTCTAAATTTTTTGCCATCTTGAAAGTAAATTTCTTAAAAATTGTGTCCAGCCTACGTCAATTTTTGTAAATTTTGACAAACAGTAATGTAAGAAACTATCAAGAAAATCTTGAACGTGTTAAAGATCCCCAATATATTTTATTTAGGTGCTAAAGTATATGAAGATGCTGAATTGGACTTTAGAGTTAATTGTTCAAAGTTTTATGCTGCATTTTTTAATGTTCTGTAAAAATGTTCGATTTTAATAACGAGCTTCTAAAACCTATTGAAGCTTTAACACCTTTTCACAATCTATGATCAAATATTAATTGAAACATTAACCGTAAGTTAGCAAAATTTGCTTTTCACTAGTTAACGAAAAAGTTGTTAAATATAACCGAAGAAAATATCCCGGCTAAGTTTTTGTTAAAATAAAAATCAAAAGAAAATAGAAAAATAGCAATACAAATTTTCATTTAAACAAAATTTTTTAGGTAGTGTAAAAACGAGAATTAAAAATGTTCTTAAAAATTGGAACTCTTATTATTTCTCGGTATATCTTGAAAAATATTAAAAAGCTTGTGAAATTATTGTATGTTTAACGCAAGTATTTGTTGCCAATATGTACCTTTTATTTCGGACATGATTCGTTTCAAAAACACACACAAATATGACCATTGATCCAAAAATCATTAAGCTATGTAATTATTATTACTCCTTATAATAATTAAGAATTAAAGGTCCTTATAATGAAATAAGATCAAATTTGTATCATTATTATTTTCTTTTACAAAAAATGTTGGGCTATTGAATTTTTCCACAGACGTACATACATACATATCAATACATATCTTTTGATCAAATATGTTCATATGTTCGCTTTTATTGCGTAGAGTAAAGCTCCTTTATCTGAAAACAAAAACTTTATTTATGATATTAAAATTTATAAAAAAACATATACAATTGAAAATCAATTTTTTTGTTTTTCATAACACGATTTTTCGTAAACAAGCGGTGATGGTATTGCCACACATGCTATCTAAAGTTTTTATTATGTAACCGAAAGGTGGTGAAACTGAAACTCTTAACCGTTTGTTAAGAAGTGTTTGTTAACCTAACGTACATCTTGTTAAATAAATATAATTATATATTGTGAAAAGGGCCGTTAGTATAGCAAAGTAATCCAGCTCAGTGTTTCTCAATTATGTGATATTGTGCCGAATTAAGTAGATTTGAAGAATATTCAAGAAGTAAATAATGAGTGGATTGACCTACGCCCTTAACATTTTTAGGAACATAAATTTAAACAGAAATTATGTTAGAAAAAAACTCAAAATTTCAACTTTCTGCGGTATTTTAAAAACAAAATTCTTTTAAAAACAAAAAATGGGTCTGTAGATACAAAGTTCAAGCAATTCAAAGAATAATAAGATAATGTACAAAAAGTAAATAAAAGAAAATGTATAATATCACGATATTTTTACAGATGGTAGATTATATTTTTATATTTATAGTTTTGCCAAAAAGTGAAAAGATAAAAATTTGGGATTAAAGATCTGCTAATATGAATTTTATTTTACGTTTTTATTTTTTAAAAAAATAGTTTCTTTTAAACTATTTTTTTTTTAAGAAAATATATTTTTTTATTTCATTTTCTTATATCCTTTTATGTGATTTTTTTGACCGCTTAAAATTGGAAAACGTCTAGGCCAAATTGGATAATTTTCTCTGTGTGGTTGTTTGTAATAGCTAAGCAAAGGCTTAGGAATAAAGAAAAGTCGACAAAACTGGGTAAAATATCCAACTTTTGGATACTTTCTGTAAACACGTTTTTTCAAAACAATTTTGCTTAAAATTTAAACGTATGTTCTTTACGATAAAGGCAGCAAAGAAATAACTACGTCGTAAGAACCTAGGATGTACGAGCGTACATTTCTTAAAACGCAATCTATTTACTCACAATTCCGTCGTAAACGTGCTTAATTTTCTTTTGTAAATATTCTTAGAAAAATCTTAATTTATTAAAATTTTTGTTTATTTTTTCCTTAAATATTCAATTTGAAAACACAAAAATGATGTAATTTAAATTTTTGCTTTTTCTATGGCCATACGGTCGCAACCGTCGCACAGTGGCGCCATTTGAAATTTTTCGTTGCAAAAATCATATCTTTTGAACCGAATAAGATAATTGAACAGTTTTAACAGCATATGATAGATAACTGTTCAGCCTATGAAATGAGCGCTTGGAAAGGGTGCTACGCTTTGTAGGGGCCTACTTATGGGTTATCAAAGTTAAAATTAGTAGAAAAATCAATTTTATTAAAAAATTATTTTTACATTTTTAGATTGTTTTTATTTTTTTTCTTTAGGGTTTTATGTTTTAAATTATTACCCAACAAATTAAATAAAAAATAATTTTTTTTTTAAATTTATTTTTTCAATTTTCTTTAAAATATTCATCACAATTCGTAAGAGAAGGTATATCTAAAAGACTAACCATTTCTAAACTATAATTATTTTGTAACTCTATTCGTGACTTCACATGACGCAGGGAAGAAATAAGTGGATCGGAAGATGCTGCCAACATGTTGAAGAGGTCCTCATTTTGCCTTACCCTTGATGCTTTGAATGTGTTCTGCAATCTATATTTTTTATAAAATTTGTTAAGAGACTCCTGTGCTTCTTCAGAAAGCTCTCCAATTGGCAAAGACTTGTACTCAATTATATCTTTGCCATGCGCCAATATTTTATGGACGGTCGGGGTCAACTTCTTCTGTGGATACATTTCTGCTAAAAGAGATGCAGTTTTCGACGCATATTCTCCATATTTTGTAGAATTGACATTTTCTTTGCAGTTTAAGACATCCAAGATCGTTCCCAATCTTTTCACGATTTGATTGTCAATTCCAATGATTCTAGTTACTGCCTCATCATTTTCAAAAAATCACCTCGAAGTGTTTCCATCGTTTGAGTTACCGTATCCGTGCTTGGGACAGTCTACTTTTAGTCCAACTTGTTTAAAAAAAAGCATCCTGTATTTGTTTCTTTCTGATCTTTTCCTTATCCTTTATTGATGTATTTTCATCGAAGTTTTCCTCCTCTTGTGGTAGGGTATATGCCAGTTTTAGCAAGAATTCCATACACCTTATCCTTGCGTGCAATGGTGACATTCCATATTCGTAATCCTCCTCATTTGTAGAATCGTTTAAATTACCAAAGTTCTTCTGACAAATAATAATAAAAAATCGATAAAAAAATATAAAAATAAAACGAAAAAAGGGGCTTAAATAGGTTTTTGCTAAATTTTTACCTCCAATATAATTCTGTCTATATATATGTATATGATAACTAATTGAAATATGTTATAATTAAGCAGAAAAAGATACTAATCTTAAACTCTTTACAACTAATTATATAAAATTGAGATGTAACATATTATATATGAAATAAATTGAATTGAATTGAAAAAAGTTCTTCTGACTCTTTTTGCAAATCGGGCATGACATTGTTGAGGTTGTTCCTGTCAGTTTGTTTACGACTTTTCCGTCAACCATGGTCAGGTGGAACTCGTAATTGCATTCAATATATTTTCCTTCTCCAATTTGCTTAATCTTGCTTATTTGTTCTTCAATGTCCTTCACCGTAGTCCTTATGAGTTCTGCCGATTCCCTTGCAAACTGAAACATTATTGGTCGGCAATAATGCACTGATGACGGACGTGGATTTTTCCACTGTAGGGAATCATCCGATTTTAGCCGCAAAGGAACAACAGATGCCATAAACATATTTCCGTCCGATATTGTAGCGTCATCGGAAGATATCCTTTGCTTATAAACGCTTTGTCCAGATGATCCATCCCAGCCCCATTTGCTGATCAATGTCAACTTCTCAGGAAGAATTTTCACTTCCGTGAAAAACTTTGGTGTGGTTGACTTTCTAAACAGTTCAAATAATTTTAAATTGTTCAACGCCATGTTTTCAGTACTTAAATTGTTTAATGGTTTCAGTAATTGTTGCGCCAACTTTCAGGCGTAGACTAATCCAGGCATTATGCTTATTTTGCAATATATAGGCTTATGCTACCATGCCTAAAAATTTACCTGTTCCCTGCATACATATGGATTTAGGCTGAATAATGCAATTTTGATATTATGCACGTGTCCAAATAAGATTTGTGCCTTCCTGTAGGGACCATAAGTCAATATTGTTCCTGACCATTTGTACGCCAAAGTATTGTTTATGTGAGGTACGTATTTGCTAATTTCAATGAGTAGTTTTTTTCAAACTATTAGATCAAACTACTGTCAGTCAAAACATATAAGGGATGGACTCCATACAATTTCTGCAACCATATCTTTTTAAACTTTTTTACCTCTAGAAGCCAAACGGGCACGTACAGGCAGATAAAACCTTTTGAATTATGTAAAGAAATAATCAAAGAACAGGTTTTGCAAATATGGCAAATATAGAAAAATATAGTTTTTTTTTATTTTCCGTCAAAGTTGAAAAATAGTGAAAAAACGGATAGTTTTTAAATAGTGATTTACCAGGAGAAACACAAAGCAAACAGTTAATTTTTTTTTATCATTATACATTTAAAAAATACATCAATCAATACAAACAAAAAATAAGGCGATTCGTTACCTATTTTTCGTGATATTACACCTGAAATCGAAACAAATTGACTAAAAATTGTGTGTTTTTTTGAAAACCGAAAGTGGGTCAACTTTGAACGGTTATATCTTCTAAACTAAAAATGTGATATTATTAAGAGTGGCATAATCGTTGAAAAGTTTCCTATAACATGGGTTTATTCAAAACTTCGTCGGCACTCATGAAAATTTTGATTTTTGCAACCTCGCTTACTCTACGGGCGCCACTGTGCGTCGTATAAAATAGAATGAAGGCCTTATTACTCTTATGTTTCGGATACGTAAATGTTGCGGTCGACTTCAAAGGCTGGTAGTTGTAAAAAATACATAAACGTGTCATATGGTGTTGAAGTAAAAATTAACCCAAAATAATCCATTGCCATTCCAACTTCTTTCCATGCAGTTTTCTTCTTTTCCGGCTTCTTAGAGTCATGATGATAGTTATTTAATAGAAAGAAATTTCTTTTTTTTTTGCAACAAAGAGATAATTTTTTCTTCATTCATGTATATATGTATGTAAATTGTAAATTCTTTTTGTTCTGAGTATGCACTTAGTATTGCTTGTTGCAAACGTTCTTGTATGAAAGCGCCAATACGTAAAGATATCGGCGCTCTAGAAAAAAAAAGTAGAAGACATTATACATGTATATAAATATACAGCATTAAAAAGTGCTTTGAAAATAAACATTTTTGAAATCGTTTTTTTGCGCCCAAGGATCTACTTTAGGAGTTATGGACCTTAAAATGTTTTAAGTCTTTATGCATATATATTTAAGTACACACTTGATACAAATATGTGTATCAGTAAAAAGCGCTTCTAAATACCGCATATATCTATTAGGGTGAGTCGAATATTCGGATTCTCATTTGCGACCTATGCGTTGATTTTTTCTACTTGCATTCGCTAAAATGTTTGCGAATATTTAAACCGAATATCTAATGATATAATGAGTTTAGCTGCCATTCGGATTTTATGTCCTATTGAAAATTTTAGCTAAAACTCGATTTTTTCGAAGAACATGCAACTTTTTCAGAAACCAATTACAGGTAAGTTCTCATAATTACTGCTATAGACTAGGAGCAAAAAGTGTGTAACAAGCAAACGCGAAAAAACTGCAGCAAATGCCATAAAATTGCTAAAATATCGAAAAAATTTTATTTGAATTAATATATTTTTTCAACATTTTTGGCCCACAGTAGCCAAACTATGGACAGCAATATTCAGAAAAAATAATCTAAATTTTGTTTACCTTTTTCAGCTGCATTAACATCGAAAATTCAAAATATGTGTGAAAAATTAATATTAATTAATATACGCTTTTACCTTTTGCTACATATTTATTTCATAAATTTCCGATATAAAATACAGCTAGAATATGAGAAAAAATGCATTTCGCAGTGGTTATATACATATAATCTGAGGAATTATGAATTAGATTAAGATCATATATATTTTTTCTGAATATTACTTGACTGAATTTCCCACGATTTGGCAGCTACGGGCCAAAAATGGTGCAAAAAGATAAGAAATTAAAGTTTTTCGACATTTTAGCAATGTGTGGCATTATATGCATTTTGTTCTGATTAATTTGTTCTACTTTTTTTCTAATAGTCTATAGCTACAATTGCGGCGAAGATAATTGCTTCCCGAGATATAGACATAAACAAAATAACATAAAAACTAGCAAAACGCAGAAAGGGTTTCATACTTCGAGAAATTCCATACGAGAAAGAGTTTGAACTCGATGACTCAAAAAATTTGAGCTATGAGCCAAAAAGGTTGAAAAATTTATAAAAGTTAAATACTTTGGCAATTTTAATGCACTTAACGCAGTTTTTTCCTTTATCCAGTTTATAGCTTAGATTGTGGTGAAGACAGGAAAACAATATTCTTATTGGTTTCCGAGATCAAGAGTATGTAAGAGGGTGCCCCGGTAGGCTAGCTGGTAGTGATCTAGTCTATCAGTACCAGGTTGTGGGTTCGATTCCCGCCAGAGACTCTGGTATCCTGCAGACAAGCAAAAAAAGCTTCGCGGGATTTAGTATAGGAATAATAATAATAATAAATAATAAGTGTATAAGAAACCCCTTGATACATATTTTATTATTAATAAAATATAAGCAGAAGAAAAAGTGCTTAAAATATTAAAAAGTTAAACTGCAACGTGTTTCAGAAGGTCCTTATCAAAATCGAACTTTTAAACAGAACATTACATAGTTCAACATGAAACTTTGAACAGTGAACTCTGTTGATTTCATAATCTTCATATACTTCAGCACATCAAATCATATATTTTGGACGTTGCAATAATAAAGGACAGATACAATATAAGATCGCTTTATTATATAAATACATCACTAAATGTTTTCATCCAATATACTTAAAATTTTAGATTATATATCTATAAAAATTGTAAACATTTTCACATCTTTCAAAAAATGGAAAACATGACAATGGTAACGCTGACAAGTGTAACTCTGTGTTTCTTTCAACACTGCTGCCAATTTAGCTATTTTCTCGTTCAATTCCGCGATTTTTAATCAAATTTTACAAATAAAACTTTTCAGCGTTTTATCGCTAAAGTTTTTAATAGATCAATAATTTTATCTCAAAATAGGTTGTTTTTACTGATTTATCGCTAAATTTGTTTATTATTTAAAATTAACAATTTGTTTATTATTTAAAAAATTTAGCTATTTTTATTTTGTTTCAGTGATATTCTTTGCAACAAAGTTGGTAGACATGAAATAAATCAAATACATTTTGTCAAAAATTATTTAAAAAACGTGTTTACAAAAAGTCCCAATAGTAAGAATTATTACCCTCTTTCGCTTCTTAAATGTACGTCATTGCTTTCATACCTTCCTATTAATGAATATGGGTTTAAAGTTTATGCACAGTTTTCTAAAACAAATCGTATGAATGAAAAGAACCAAAAGATATAGTTTTTACCCAGTTTTGCTACTTACTACGTGTACATTATTTTTTTGCTGCCTTTACTAATTAAAAACATGTTTAAAGTTTGCAAAACAAAAATGTCTAATATATAACCTATTTGATAAAAAGTGATAAACGTACGAATTTTTATCTTGTTGCCTGCCATTATGTTATGGAACATACATAGTTTTCAAGTTTGTGTAGAATTATTTTAAAAGAAGCGTGTTAATAAAATGGTACGCATTATCAACCCGCATGGCTTATAAAAATTATATTATTTATTCGCTCCTTTTGTATAAAATAGTAAGTGGTGCGGCGAATATTCGGATTCGTATTTGCGAGCTATTCGCTGAATATTGTTGTTTGCATTACATTCGCTAAAATGTATGCGAGAATTTCAAACGGATATATAAGGATGACAATATCAATAACATCTGAAAACTTTTTAATAAAATAAATTGTAACAAACATCAAAAATACATATCAAAAAGATTACTTAAGCTGATTTTGTGTACTATTCTTAACTACTCTTATATCCCATTCCACATTGTGAAGCATTTGCTGCAAAACATCTGAGTTTGATGATGAAAGGAGAAAGACGAATGGAAAAGTGTACTTTGTTTCGTTTACAATAAATTTTTGTGAGTTTGTTATTAAAAGAAAGAGAGAAGGCATAGAAAATTAATGAATATCTTAAAATAATAATTATATTATATTCAACATTTTTCATTTTTTCGAATTTATTCTATGAGTTAAATTTCAGTTATGTATTTTATAAAGCTTTTTGTAATAGCTCTATTCCTTAAATTTTTTTAGAAATTACTTTATACACTACCAATAATAATAATTATATTGTATGGACACGAATGCTGTTTCAAAAGAGAACTGAAGAAAGTTTCTGCAGCAAGTGTTTCATAAAAGGATGAGGACTACTAGCTTTTACCCGCAACTTCGTTCACGTGAAAATTAATGCAACATTTAAAGAAAGTGTTTTATCCAAAAAAAAAAAAAAAAAAAATTAATACAGACATTTGATTTAGTTTTCTATACTTATTTTATCTTAAAATATTTCTATAAACAAAAACTGTCTCAAAAGTGCGCACGTTCGCCCTATTTTGACCTCAAATTTACTTTATTTGCTTTCCACCTTTATGTTTAAGAACAAATGTCTCCAGTTCAAAAAAATATATTTCAGAATGAACGTTTAAGCAAAAAGTACCAAAATTATGAATTTTTACCAAGTTCTGCCCTGGAATATACTTTATTTGTTTACTGTCTTTATAGTTAAGAACATAGGTTTTAATTTTAAGCAATATTATTTTGCAAAAGATGTGTTTAAAAAAAGTACCCAAGGGTACGACTTTTTACCCCATTTTGTGGATTTTTCTTTTTTTCAAAAGCTTCGCGTAGCAATTGCAAACAAACCCGCAGAATGAAGTTTCCCATTTATCCAATCGTTTTCAAATTTCAAACTGTCGAACAAACCACGATTTTTTTCTATATAGGTATATAGAAAAGTTGGGCTTTAAGAATGCACAAAAATATTTTTTACTTATAACATAATTATCCATGGAACCGAATTTTTATTCCAGAGTCTTTTATAAAAACTATTATAGACCCTCATTTATTAAATGGTATATTGTAAATGCAGTTTTTTTTTATTTTGCCTTGTGTGTTAATGAAATTTCATTATTAAATTTATAAAATTTTATTCCCGAAATGATATTTTTTATTCAATCAAAGAAAAAATTTATATGAAATTGATTCAGACACCTGTCGTTTTTTGTTTTTAATGACCAACGATAAGTATTAATTTTTTTATCTCTTTTAGTTTATTAGATATGATAAGGTAAGCGAATTTACATGTTTTTACCCTTTTTTATCCCGTTAACATTCGAATTTCGAAAAATGTCGTCTTAGTGGATCGATTTGGCGAGAGAACAACGTCCGTTCCAAATTTGATGTTTTGAGCTTCAGTCGATTAGGTTGTGCGATAATGAATCATTCAGTTAGTCAATAACGTTTCAGTTTTATATGTATAGATATATCGAAATAATTAAACGTTACTATTAAAAAGCAATAAAAAAAAATTTGCTTTATTTTTGGCTTTATTATTATTTATTATAAATTTTTTGATCTCTTTTTAAAAATTTTAAGCAAATTTCTCCTTAAATTTTCTCTTATAAAGGAAAGTGAGGAGTAATAGGAGGCAGCTCTGAAAAGAAGGCAGTGTGTTTAATTTTCGAGTTTCTCCTAGAATTTGCGCAAACTTAGAAAAATGAGAAGTGGAAGGAGGTAAAATATAAAATTTTTAACGTTTTCCTTAAAATTAGCTTATACTTAGAAAAAATGTAAAGAGAATAGTATGCAATACATTAAATAGTCCGATTTTACGTGTTTTACTAGGTATTTTTCTTTACTCCTGTAAATTTCGAATCGATTGAAAAAAAAATCGGCCATATCGTTCCAGCCGTTCTCAGGTGATGCATAGATATGAAAATAATAAACATCTGATAGAAAATACAATTTTAAAATAAAAAAAGAATAAACACTGAACTATTATTATTTTTGTATCCTTACTATTAATTTTTGGTATCTTTTTGAAAAGTTTTGTATAGAATTTATGAAATTAAAAAAAAATGTATTATCTGGTATATATGAATACAAACAAATTTGCTTAGTTGTTTTACTTTTGTTATGTTTAATTCTTTTTTTTTTTTTCTAAAAACAATTAACTTAAAAACACTTATTTTATATTTTAAATATAAAAATATTATACGTTTTAAGCAAAATTTATTCAATAAACATTTTAAATAAAAAAGAAAGTCTAAACTTGGTGCGTTTTTACTCCATTTTGGTGCGTATTGAAATTTGAACGTTGACAACGCTGATCAATATATTCTGGTAGTGTTGCCAATGATTGCTTTAATATACACGTCTGGTGTGATGAGAATACATAAAGTCCGTGTCAAATAAAACTTTTACTTCGCGTTGCGTTACAGATTCGCTTTGACATCTAAGATGAAATAAACATACATATACGAAACATGTAATATAAAGAACTTCTAACGCAGCGTTAAGCGAAAAGTTAGGCTACTGTCATCTTTTTGCACGCTTTGACAATTAGCTAGTATAATTTTCGTTTATTTTTATTTATTTTTCGTCCAATTTGATTCCAATAAATCGTCCAATAACATTCTTAACTTTTATTTTTATAACAGGTAAAAAAAAAACAATGCGTGAGTGTTTTCAAAGTCTTTGTTGTGTCATACACATTTTGCATTGCGCTTTTCTTATTGATCTTATTGCTAATTTACAGACGAAAGAGAGAGACAGCGAATCGTTTCTTTCCTCGTCTCTCTCGCCTTTAAAGTAGCAAGCTGATCAATAATACTTGCAACGTGTGGATTGGGCATTAGAAACGTCACGCAAAGCGACGAAGTTGTATCGGACACGGCCTTAAGTTTCTAAACGCACAAGAACAAAACAAACTTTTTGTTTTTTGGCAAACTATTTCCAGAGTTGATAATAAAGTAGTATTTAGTATCACTTGCGTTTTGTGTTTTGCATAAATAATATAAATGCATAGGTTTGCGCTTATAAAATAAAAACGAATAAGCATACTCATATATAGGTGGTATCAATAGGGCATAAAAACCTGATTCGATATCCATATAGCTTATTTTCTTAAAGACTTGGGGGGGTGGGGAGTTAGAGCGCATCAAACTTTTTAAATGTTCAAACTATGCACACATGTAAATTTAGGTTTTTACTAATAACCCAGAAACAGAATATTTAAGCCAAATATTTTTATGAATACGGCAGCTGTTGCTTGAGACAAGATAGTTTTTATTTAATATTTTTCTATCGTTAGGCAAAAAGCTCTCCATTCAAAAAAAAAAAAATTTTAAGTTTTTGATTTGTAAATTTGTTTTGTAAACCTTTATTAAATTAAAAAACATTTTTATTAACACAGGCATAATTTTTTTAAATGTCTTCTTTTGCGTTAAGAATTTTTAGAGTTGCTTTAATGATATAATTTTTATGTGATTTGAGTATTTCTTTTGTTTACTTAAAATTTACTGCCTGTTTCTGATGTGTGAAAGAATTATTAATTTTGTTTTTATTTTAAATGTAGTTGTGCGAAGGAAAAAGTTCTTTCGCTTAGCAGAAATAAGATATTAATTTTGAATATTACTTATAATGAAATTTATCTATTTTAAATAGTAACAAACTACATATATATTTATGGATTTTTTTAATTTTAAACTTTTTTGGGTATAAACGGTTAATTTCTCGAAAGTGACAACATCATATTCCGATTCCTACAATATTTATATATAGGAGATCATGTTCCAATAATTGTCACCATGATGCTCTATCGATTGGTACTACCTACATGAACGCACGCGAAATCGTTTCTATTTTATGAACAACAAAACTAAATAATTTTTTTTTTTTTGGAAATTTAACAAGTTTGATCATTTATATCGGCAAGTCTACGTTTTTATAGTATGTATAATCAATTATAGTCGGTTAATTTTTTTTTAAAAATTATTGTGTATCTTATAAATAACTTAATTTTACTAATGTTAAGTTCTTGGTTTGTTTTTTAACTTCAAGTTTTTATCACTTTCGTTAAAAAATAATGTCTTAAAAATATTTTGCAAAACTCCCTAGATATCCCACTAATAGAAAAAAAAACTTTTATTTTAATCGCTGGATTTGACAGCATATTAATAGATTAGCAACCCTGCTTGAATTGTACATTTTTTGTTTACAAAGTTTATTGGACAGACAAATATTATAAATATATATGCATACGTTTATAATTAAAAATTTCTAACGCTATAACTTTTCCCCTCTAGTCTTTTATATATAAATAAACTGTAACCATATCAGATTTTTATGCTCTATCGATTGATACTAGCTAGATACTATGTGCACGCGGAATAGTTTTCGAGTTATTAGTATAAACCCAGATTTATTAGTGAAAAACTTAATTTTTATACAGTTACTCTAAGGGAAACTCGTATACTTTTAGTACATTTTTTTCGGTCTTATAATATTTAATAAAAATGCTATTGAGAAGAAGAAATTACAAACAAAACAAAATTTTTAGTTCTATTAAGATTGATATAAAACAAAAACATAAAATAATGCGTATTTCAACGCTAAAGTCAAACTCCTGCACTACTTCAAAGTTTAAAGAATGTTTAAACTTTTATAAATTTTAATATTTTTTGTGTATCCTTTTAGCCAGTATTGTGAAAGAGCTAAGTAAAATTTTATGTAATTCATTGCAAATTTGTAAAGTTATATCGACAGGAAAATGCCCACCTATGTAAAAACGACGATGTAAAAAAGCTCTTCAGGAGGAATTACATAAAATTTAACCTAGCTTTTGGAAAATACTGGTTAAAAGTATGCCGAATATATTGAAAATAGTAAAAAAAGGGAACCGAAATTTATATATATGCATAGATTGACAATTTAAAAAGTTTGCTGCGCTATAACTTTTCCCCCAAGTCTTTCAGCTATAGCGACGTCGATTCAGATTATTATGCCCTATCGATTGACACTAGCTTGATTTGTGCGCGCGGAATCGTTTCCGGGGTATTAGTGGAAAGCTAAATTTTCATATGTGCATAGTTTGAAAATTTAAAAATTAACTAAATCGAAAAAATATTACAAAATATCCACTTATTTTCAAATAGAAAATCAGGCCAAAAAAATTTTTTTTTATCAAATTCACTTATTTTGCATACTGGGACCTAATTCTGGCAGTCGTGATCGAGTACTTTCTCGACTCGAAAGCAATTTTATATCTAATTCTTTCAATCAATACTTAGCGAATCGAAATTATTTTTTCAGTTGTAAAACATATATTTGAGTTTCACAACACTAAAAAAATAATTTCGATTCGTACAGTATCGACTGAAAGAATTAGAAATAAAATTGCTTTCGAATCGAGAAAGTCCTCAGCATGACTGTCAGAACAAGGCCTCTGGTTTCCATTAAATTTTTGAAGAATTCAATTTACTGAACTTACAAATCCTTAGTTTTAATATATTTATTTTAAAACGTCAAAAATACTACAATTTAAACAATCTACTAGAATACGGCTAAATTTAGACAATTTTAATAAAGGTAAAATTACTCTTGTATACTTTTTTATATAAATACGAGTACATAGTAGTTATTTGACAAATATTTTTTACCAAAAGTTTTAAAAAATTTAATTTTGGACATTTTTGACGATTTTCGATACACTATTTTGCGATGAAGATTAAAAAAATCTGACAACCCTAATCATATGTAGTAGTTACGTTTATATAGTTGGTCACTCACACTAATGGTTTTTGATATCACTTGACCTTAATAGCTTTAAGTAAATATTAAGTGTCGTAAAAGTTTACAATTAAGAATTGTTTTAGCGTGTTTTCTTGCAAAAAATCACTATAATGTTCAAAGTTAGCGTTGAAATAAGGGATTTTTTGCGTTGGTAACACTAATAAAATAATATGCGAACTTCAAAGTTGGTGGCAAAAAAAACAGAACGGCGTATTAATATTCTAAAATATATGTAAGACGTGGCAACAATAATTGTCTTATACGCAGCATGTACTATGAGTACATGGGCTAAAACATTACGCTACGTATATAGCTGTCCTCAATTGTTGCGATATATACTTAATTGGACATTTGTGGCTTTTAACCCGGCCATGTTACATACTATGATTTTAGACAGTAAAAGTATTCCGGAATTGATCAAAAAAAGGTATAAAAACCTTGATTTTTTCGTGTCCTTATATAATCCGCTGTGCATATATATATATATATATATATATACAAACATGATATTTAAATCTATAACATAGTCGTAGGCATCCATAACATGGTTTTAGCTGCTCTATGAAGGACTAATTACACTATAATATAATTGCAGCCACAATTAAATGGTTACAATGACCACTATATTTATTTCAATTGACTGACTAATATTGGTGATAATAGCTTGTAGATCACTATGAACGACCGATAGTGCAAAATTTACGCCATCCTCATATGTACAAGGGAATGTTCGAGGATACACTTCAGAGGATTAATAGTATTTCTTATGTTAGAAGGTCAGGCTGCTCTTAGAGCGCTATCCTTTTTTGAGATGAAGTCTGAAGCTACGGTCACACTTCTCAAATATTTGATGAAAAAAACGGAACCAACAGACAAACTAGAATATTATATCCCTGAATTCCAATATTTATTTTGTTTATAATATAACATCATTCATAAATAGTTTTTGTTTTTATATCTAACAGTATAATTAGTTTTATTGTGGGATATTAAGACCATGTTAAATCTCACTTACTATTAACAAAAGTAGTGGTTATGCTTATTTGGTCAAATATTTAATAAGTGTGACCGTAGCTGAAGTAAGTAATGTGCAGTGCTATTTCTCTGAATGGCAGAGGGAAACTAGAAATTTAGATTTTTTGTGCTGGGTAAGTGGCGCAACAAAAGGGCTAATTTCTTGCTCGACTATTTTAAGGTTCTGCGCCTTTTTTGGTTTTCCTGCAGTTACATTAGGGAGCCGATATAAAATCATGGTCCGAACGAATATTTGTACATTTAACCAAAAGATTTGTGATAGAGTGACCGTGGTAAATCAAGTCAGTTACTTCTCTACTTTGGGCCAAATAAACAGAAATTGTTCATGATTCCCACCTTAATTTCGATTTCTCTCTCTCACCTACTACACAAATTTGCTTCATAAGTAGCTTAAACATTGGGATACAGTGCATATTGGCTCTCCTATTTATCTAACCATAAAATACATGACAATTTTTTTTGTTTTTGGAAATAGTTTAGTTTTCTATGGCCATTTCGAAACATCAATTTCTCTACGTGAGGTGACATTTAACGCAATTTAATTTTCCTTTTTCTTTTAACCGTGTAATCTTTCATAGCAGTTAGAGCAGAATAAACAAGTAAGAAACTATATTCGGTCAAGCTCGAACATTTGATTCCCTACACCACAGCATTTACAGAAAAATATTCAATAGTGTTGTATCCTAGTTGGGACCCACGGGCAATCATGGAGCCGCGAAAATTAGATTATGTTATGAGATACAGATTTATAAAAAAGTTCTTTGTACTGAATATTATCTGGATATCAACATCTACATGAGAGTTATTTTTGACTTAAAGTGACTTCTGGACCTACGAGCACAAAATTTCCGATATACAAAATCTAGTGAATAAGTTGTCATCGCCAAATTTTATATCTATACTTAAATTTATAAGAAAGTTATGGCAATGATAGATTTTTTCGGGAGTTGTATTTGTATGGGAGCTTTGGTTAAATATGTACCGATTCCAAAAAAAATTAGTAAGATGATTTTGGTTGCATAAGAATGTTTTTTGGACTAAATTAATTCTAAATACCAACATAACAAAATGGTTTATGGGCGCCTATTGTATTTGTATTTGTATGCGGCCGATTGTAATCATTTTCAATAGACTTCGTCCTTATAACAATGCACGTTGGGGCAGGTATCTGGGGGTTCCTGGCAACAAATTAATTTTTAAATTTGTGATTTTTAAAGATATATTTCCATCATTTGAAAGTTTAAATTTTTCTGCACTTGACTGCGTATTTTTTGTTTTTTCTTTTTTTTTTTTTTTTTTTTTGAATACTCACCTTTTCTTGGTAGAGTGTTAAACTTAAAAAATTAAAAAAAGTATATTTAAAAACAATTATAGTGTTAAGTTAAAAGCTTATCATAAAATGAGAGTTATGCGCATTTTAAGTTATTTTTGGCAAATTAAGAAAAGTGAATATTCAATGGTCAACAAGTTTAAGAGGAGCCCCTTGTTCACATACAACAACTGGGATGCTTAAATGTTTTGCACTTGAACCAGTTTTAAAATCTTGCTCGAAAAGTGCATTTTTTATATAATCACAATACTATACCTGTATCGTAATGAATAGGTGTAATAAATAGTACATCGCAATATTAAACTTTAAATGAATTTTATATATATATATATTTGGTTTTTGTGCAATGTTTCTTAATTTTGCAAAGAAATGTTTGCTTATTTTTCGATAAACTCAATCTAATAATTAATCCTTTTAAATTATGTATATAACGTTCGTCGGAACCCTGCGGCTTAATTGTTGCCCCAAAGTACATCCTTTTACCCCAATGTGCAAGGTATGTATCAAATTTCATTAGCATATCTTTAAAATTACGAACTGTACTTTACTCATAGTGTTTTTGTGATTCTAAATTCATCGGTTCGCCGTTTTTTTTATGTTACAGTCATCAGCACAAATGCATAAAACACACCATCCACTACACTGAAAGAATTATACTTCAAAAATCTAATGAATAAATTTTATTTAATTATTTTCCTTAATACAATGAAAAAATTTATTACGGGAATGGAATTTCGTTAATTTCGTTAAAACTTTTCATTAGATTAACGACAACTTAATATCTTTTTTTTAAAAGAAAATTCCAACTAATTTTTAAACATTTAAATTAAAAGGATTATTAATTAATATATTCAAATATTTTTAAATCAATGAAAAAAGGAAACCTTTATAACTTCATATTTACAATGAAAAATTTCACTAAATCCATGAAAATAAAATAAAGTTATCTGGCTACAAAATACTAATAAAAAGAAGTTATTTTCTTCCTTAAACTGTTGCAAGACGTATTTTTAGTTAAATTTTTTGTAATAGACATGAAAATCTGTGAAAAAAGAGAATTTTATTGTTTCATAATATCAAGGAAAAAAATTCATTACGATAACGAAACAGGAATTTGAATTAAATGTTAGTATCAGGTTCAAAAACAAACAACATGAAAGAAAAATCAAATGCAAAAATTCTTACTTTACTTCTCAAAACGATTGATTCATCATCATTATGTTAATGAAATGTTTCATTCATGTGATGAAAACTAGTCACAGTCTTAATAAAATTTCTTGCTTTAAGTTAATGCAACATTTTTAATGATTTTATGAAGCATTTCATTAACTGGGGGCTAATGAAACAATCGTTATTAATCAGATGAAGGGTAACATAGGTTACATTTTAATGTATTTTTTAATTGGATTAATGTAGAAATCCATTAAATCTAAGAAGCAAATTCTTTCAGTGTAAGGCTCTGTGCGTATAAAAACAAATGCGTGTTTTGTTAGCTTCATCAAATCGTAAAAAGTGCAAAAATCATAGATCAAAATCTTTTCGCTCATTCAATAATAGGACTCACGCATGTAACGCAACCAATGTGTTGAACACACGCTCTATTCTAAGTTACTAATGACGTCAAGTTTCTTCGCTTATCGTATAATTTTTACACTTTTTCTATTTTTTTTATTTTTAATAATAATTTAACTTGGAAAACGCAATTATACTTTAGAAATAATAAATTCCCCTTAAAGATACGAACTAAAACATTCTGCCTTATAATTTTTGGCTAGTATCCGTTATTCAAAAACGTAACCTGTTCAACTGAAAATAAATATGAATACCAAAAAATTAATGATAACTTTCGTTATTAAAACAACTTTGTTAGTCCTTGTTATTTTACCCTTATTTGAAAAAAGTTTACAAAAAACATGTTTATGCAACACGTAGGCGCCACATGTCATATTGCGTGTCAAGTTGTCGATTTAAGTATAAAACACTTTGCGAACGCACTATTACTCACAAAAGTCTACTATTAATACTCGTATCTTTCAATTTGATCGAAATGTTGGTTAGGTCTACCAAATTTTACATGTATTTAAGTCTTTATTTTACTAACTCTACATTAATTACTCGTATGTACTATTGTTTTTAAAACAAATTTCTCTGAATACGATTGCACTTTAGAGAATATTTATAACATAATTATTTTTTTTTTTCAAATTACACAAAGAAAGATATAGCTGACTTAACATGCAAAGGCTCCAAGTCCATATTTTAAAATTTTACACGACAGACAAAAAATTTTGTTAATAAGATTTCTCTATGACGTGCTAAATTCCCAATTTTTTTTTATTTGATAAAGACACTGAAAACAACTTTTTCCAAAGAAAGTTAAAAATATTATACAAATAAGTGAATAAAAATTTTATTTGTATTTTTCTTTGTTTTATATGTGCGTAGAAGCAAAATAATAAACGAGTATTTGCCGAGATAAAAGCTTTTTTGGACTAAGAGCTTTTTCTGTGATAAATTGAACTAAGCGCTTTTGCTCATTACTGCAAAACAATAACCAAAATGGAGATAACTGTAATTTTTTCTTTGAAATCAATGATGTTTACTTAATGCACAATACTGCATTAAAATCTCAATTTCTAAAAAAATGGACTAAGAGCCTTTGCATGCTAAGCCAGCGATATGTTATTTATATGTACTTATTTTTTGTGCTTAATGATTGCACAATAGGGTACCTTTTTCAGAAATTAAAACTTGTTTATCGAAACTGAAAAAAGCTTAACTACATTTTTTTATTCCCGGTAAATTAAAGCCAGAATGACATCATAAACGCAATATTGCAATGCAGCACTAAAAAGAATAGCTTCATAAACTTTAAAACTTTTCTGTAGACAAGGCCTCGAGGGCATTATTGCATGTTAACGGTATTAACTGCAAAATGGTTCCGAAATTTGTGCATTATTTTTATTTGTGAAGCCTTGTCAACGCATTTGTTTTAAGTGATGCTTTGCAATACTGCGTTTATGAAATCCGCCCCAATCTCAGCATTCTTTTAAATGCAAAATTTAAATCGTGTCCTTGGTTGTCTGGATTGTATCTACTTTTCCAGCGTAACGGGAATAAGCAAATTTTTAAAGTAATGACAGCTTTTATGTTTCACATACATTTGTAAGCTTTATCAATGATTTAAAGCATTGATGTAATATTTGACTATATGTAGAAGTAGAGTTCATATTTTCAAATATTTTTTAAATTTTTGGCCTATTTTAATAAAATAGTTTATGACACAGAAAAAATTATTTAATTTCTCCTATCACCAAATTTGTTCTAAATTCATAATATCAAGCAACCAAGTTGTTGATTTTGCACCTATTACCAAAATGATTATATTGATTACTAAAAATTTTAAAATTTTGAAAAAATATTTTCAATAAATGATATTTTTAATTTTAATTAAAAAAGTGATTAAAAAACTTAGAAATTTTAAACAATGTGTTAATTTATTTAAATAAATATTGACAATTTCCAACAACAATTCTACATGTTAAAATTATTTTATTTTAAACGAAAAAAGTCAATTAAGATTTTTTGTTATTTAATTAAAATTTTAATTGAAAATTTATTTCAAAACAACTAAAATGTTAATTAAATCAAAATTAAATTTTTTATTTTCTTTCAACTAAAAAAATAATTGATTCAATAATCACATTAATTTAATTTAAATACTTTTGAAAACATTTTTTCAATTGATAAAACATTTTTTCTGTGTAATGCATAGTTTTTAATTATTACATAAATATAATGTATCTATTTATTAAAAAATAAGCTGTGAGGTAATTTTTTTAATTGTTTTATTAGTTTAAGAAGTTCTTGTAATATAATTTGGGTTTAAAATAAGTCAATTAAGATTTTTTGTTATTTAATTAAAATTTTAATTGAAAATTTATTTCAAAACAACTAAGATGTTAATTAAATCAAAATTAAATTTTTAATTTTTTTCAGCTAAAAAAGTTATTGATTCAATTATCACATTAATTAAATTGTAATACTTTTTAACCCATTTTTTAATTGATAAAACACTTTTTTCTGTGAATGATATATGTATATAGTCTTGAAAAATAAAAAATAGAAACCGTATTACATACTTTTCTGTGTTTTCTAAATTTATTTTTTTAGCAATATATTACACTCTTAAAAGCCTCTATTACTTGCCCATATATACACGCACATACACAAATCTCCATAAGCTTAAAAAGTAAAACATAAATGTTTTTGTGTAAATTTTACACTTAATTTTGCTAATATTGTAAAAATGCCTGCAGATATTTTTGGGTGTTTTGTTGTTGAGTACAATAACACAATCCAGCGGGAAAAAGAAGGAATACGGATGCCTTTTAGAAGGCCTCTATACGCCTTCTATTGGATGTACAAGGCCTGCTGGCTCCATTCCATACTCATATCTTTTTTACACCCGTTGTCATTGCGGGAAAGGCCTTCCGCTCTTTCTTCTTTGGCAGTTACATTAGAATGGCAACTGAATAAAAAAAAACAATTCTATTGCTTTTGCTTTGTCAAAAAAAAAAACAAAAAATGTTACTCATTCTCTTCTCCCTTTTCATAGAAGGGAATGTGGAATGTGTATCTTATCTTTTATACGAAAGAGCCGAAACATTTTATGAGGCATTCTTTAGCAGGCCTATCTTTGTATCTATCGGGTGTATCTTTTTTACACCCGTTGTCATTGCGGGAAAGGCCTTCCGCTTTTTCTTCTTTGGCAGTTACATTAGAATGGCAACTGAATAAAAAAAAACAATTCTATTGCTTTTGCTTTGTCAAAAAAAAAAACAAAAAATGTTACTCCTTCTCTTCTCCCTTTTCATAGAAGGGAATGTGGAATGTGTATCTTATCTTTTATACGAAAGAGCCGAAGCATTTTATGAGGCATTCTTTAGCAGGCCTTTAATAAGGCCTGAACTAAGAAGATCTTCTGAGTTTTCCCGCTGGGAAATTCATCTCTGAAATTTTCCTCCTCACGAACGCACACACATGCTCTTACACAACCCACCCAGCAACATTTTGGATAAAAAACGAATCTTATAGAAATCATAATAAGCAAAATAACCGCATAAAGGGTAATTTTTCGATCATAAATGATACTCTCGTTGAGAAAAAATTTGGGATGTAACGAATACCGATATCGTTATATGCGATATTATAGATTTTCCGATATATCGGTATCGGCGATATTTTACTGTCGAAACGACGAAACTTTTTATATTTTCTTTAGAGTTTCTTGAATAACGAAGTTCTTTTATTTGAAGTATATTTCGGCCAAAATCTAAATTTCTTTTTTGGTTTCTAAAAGAATATTGATGCAATATTAGAATTAACACTTTAAATTTCGATCACAATATACAGCCTTCTTTGACTGCAGATGTACCGGAAATTTAGCATATTTCGTTATAAGTTTTTAATACAATTATTTGGCTTTTTTAACAACGAAATCGGTGTGGCCTTATTTTTGATATAAGTTACATATATAAATTAAAATATCCTTCGGTCTTTGAAATCGATCATATGAAATTTATGGTAAACAAAATTTTCTACAAAAATATAGCAATAAGCAGAATTGCACAACAAGAATATTAACATTAAATACGTCGCAAAGTACGTTGATGACATACTGGCTGTAATAGATATTTCTGAAAAGGATGACATACTCGTACTTAAAGCATTTAACGGGCAATACCCGAAAATTAAATTCACCGTTGAAGTGGAGATGAACAAAGCTTTTATATAAGTTTGTCATTGTATTTTTCAACAATTAGAATCTAAGTATACATATATATTCTAGCTCCTTATAAGCGGAGTTAATTCAACGATTCCCGCTTATTCGTCCGTCAGTTTGCTTGTTGAAATAGGTATTCCCAACACTTCGGATATGATGGGGGCCTGGTTGTTATGTATTATATATTAAATAAAGTTTGGAATAGCCAGAGATATGAACAAAAAACCTCTACTGCCCCCAATTTTAATCCATAATGTAGTTAAGTCTCATAGAATAATTTGTCATACAATTTTCTGATTCGTATTTGAGCATATGAATGAATCATATTTCAATCCTTATTCAGTTGCTCTATTGATACATCAGTTTTCAATTCAAAACATTTAGAAATTCTTATTTGAACATATGAATGAATCATATATGAATCCTTTTTCAATCATGAAGGTGGTAAATCAGCTTTTAGTCATCAAAAGTTATCTAAGAAGACTCATTTGCGAGTTTTGTACCAAAATTTATCACCCAAAGGCTATCTGGGTTTTCACTTATTTTTCCGTTTGTTTTGTCTTTTAATGTTTCCCAGCTAAAATTATATATGGTTCATTTATTTGCTCAAAAAGGAATCAGAATATTGTACCACAAATGAGTCTTTGAGGTGATTCATCGGTAGGGTACCACTTTCTTACAACGAGAGTGTCTTTTATGATTGAAAAATGAGCTCATATGCGATTATTTTGCTCTTGGAGCTGAATCTTAAAAGATTCGATTATGATACAAAATGTTAGCTGGGTTAGCGAGTGCAAAAGGTTTTACATGTGTATCCTACACTTTTTATTACATTCGCCTACATGTAGAACAACAAAAGAGTAGAAAGTGTGAATAAAGAATGAAAAAAAACCTTCAGGAAGTCTGCCTTTTTAAATGTTGCAGCAATATAAATGGAAAAATAAATACAAAAAAACATTTTATATAAAGATTATAAAGAAAATGAGAAAAATATCAAGTGAATTCTTTATAATCATTATGCACTCTAACTAAAATTTTAAATAACAAACTATACACTTAGTAAGTTAGTATAAGTTTTGAAAAATTGAGACAAATATTTGAACGGAATATTAGTTGATTAAAATTTTATCATTTCTTTGCGAAAAACAGTTATATAAACCGAAAAAGTGCTATATTTTGCGAAATTTATGAAATTGACTTTTGGGATTTTCGTGAATTGAAAAGAGTGTTATTAAATTAATAATAAAAAGTAATGAAACTTTGGGCTAACAGTAAAATTATTGTAAAAGATTTGTTATTTCATGTTTTTTTATTCAAATTTTTGACTTGTGTTATCTGGTTAAGCGGGAATCGGTAGTCTCTGTGGTTTTGTACTTTTTGAACTGATTATGACAAACATTTTTATTTTTCTGTGTATTTTTTATACCCTACACCACTAGTGGTGAATCATTGGGGTAGTGCACTAATTTTGCAGTTTCAACTCACAATTAGTGAAAGCGTAAATTATTGCAATAATTTTGTTGATGTTGTGTGATGAATTGAAAATTAGCAGCCTCACTAAACATGAAAGATATTCATGTTAAACAAATTTCCACTCAAAAAAATATTTTGTTTTAAGATAAAGCAATCATCAGCTTATTGCAACTTCTTTGTTCTTAACTCATTTGAGTGCAACTTAAAATTTTGCACTAAATTTGCAAACAAAAGCCTTGTTTTTTCATGGTATCCCGTTATTGACAAATGTTGTTTATTTTCCTATCCTTTTGCATTTTATCACAAGGATAAGAACCATGCACATGCAAAATTACATATGTTAAATTTTAGTGAAAGTCTGTTAATAAGCAGCTATTTTTATTGCAAGTACAAATTTTTAACTATTTGAATTGAGTGCAGATTTTATGCATTCAATTACCGTTAGTGAAAGTGAAAAAATTGCAATACCAATAAATTTTTTAAGTGCTAGTGAAAAAAATACCAATCATGACTAAAGCTGGTAAAAAATAGTGCAGTTTTGTTTAGTGATAGTGCAATGCTGATTTAAATCAATATTTATTGCACAACCCCCAACTGTGTGTTGAATGAGGGTATAGTTAGTTTGACATTCCGTGTTAAGCTTTTCTGATATTGATCTAAGATCTCATTAAGACATATATAAATATATGTCCGTCTGTCAAAAACACGCTTACTTTTAAACAACTCATAAAGAAAAAGCTATATTGGTGTTATTTCTGGTTATCCTAAGCATTTTGGGATGAATATCTAGCAAAAGCGATGCAGTAGGACAAGACCCTGCGGGAAATTTGTGTCAATTGTTCCAGCAGACTGGTCCTGGGATTTGTGAAAATAGAACTAGTACAACAAGAAATAACTCATCACCAGTGAAAGGCAAATCCTTTAAAAGGTAGAAAAAGTAATGAATAATAGTACAGTATTCACCGGCGGTGTAACACATTTTTGTGACTTAAATTTGGTTCTTAAATTTAGTTCTTGGAATTGTTTTATTGAAATAATACTATATTGTATTAAAATTATTCTTCATTCTAGTAACTTCTTCATTCTTCATTCTAACACTAAACTCGTTCATTGGGAATAGATGTGTGACCTGTCATATGGTGGCTCTTAGGTGTCAATTGACCCCCTCCAATGTCTACCCCATGTAAAAGTCATAGGTCACATTTATAAAGTGAACCAGTCTATACAACCAAAGACCTATCAGGGGACTTTCTTTGGTGCCAGTTCGCTTCCCTTTAGGCGAGTTATGAGTCCAGCAGTGGAACAGCCACCATTATTATTTATATTACCAAAAAAATTTTAAATTCTGCCACAAAAACTAACGAAAATTAGTTGCAGAATTCACCGATTGTTACTTTACAATGCACAAACTCGTTTTATATGAATAGAAATCACACTGCCAAATTTGGTGAAGATTAATCCATCATTCACTATAGGCACCATATAAAACCTACTCCCAGAGAAAACTTTATTGCGCCTAAAAACGTGACAAACAATGCCGTTTTAGTAAAAATCTCACAGTTTTATAAGACTAGACAACACAGGACCAAATTTCGTGAAGATCGGATCATAATTATTAATAGGCTCCTTATAAAACCCAATCTCAAAAAACCCTTTATTACGCCTGAAACCGTAAGGAATAATGATATTGTATGAACTACCGAATTTCGGGCTGATCGTTTCGTAAATTCCTATAAGTGTTATCTAACACCTTCTCCTGAAAATCATTATAATACGCCTAAAAACAATATATTTACATAGAAAGTAAATCAGAAGCTTTTATGAAGATTGGCCTATTATTTAAAATAATAAGACCACTACTAAAATAGTTCTACTCATGGTAAATTGCACCAAAAATTCTTCACAGCCGAATGTATCACTTTAACTTGATTTTTTATTAAAAAATCTAAAATCTTTCTTTATTTTTCTAAATGTTTTGTGTTTGAACTGTTTGAAATCAGATTGCTGAAAGATTGTAAAATTTTCCTTGGTATTTAAAAACTTAAAGGATTTCTTTTTAAATAAGCCATATTCTCAAAGAAAAAAAAAATATTTTTTAAGAAAAATTAAAATATGTATAATAAATTAATTTAGGCCCTAATTGTGTAAAACGCAACGCAACGCCAAAATTACATTGAAAGCAAAAACAAACTCAAAAATATCACACTGTAAAATTTTTTGAAGATCGGTCCATAATTTACACTAGGCCCCGTATAAAACCTACTCCAGGAAAACCGTTTAGTACGCCTAAAACCGTAATAAATAATGCTATCATAATCAAATTCGGTATATCACAGTTTTATGACACTAGAAATCGCAGTGTCAAATTTTGTGAAGATCGTTCCATAATTTACCCTAGGCCCCACATCAACCCTTCTCTCGGAAAACAGTTTATTGCGCCTAAAACCAAATAAAGCCCATTTTGGCAAAATAATTAAATTCGCCTCAACCCATAAGAGATATAGACATGGCGGTAACATTTCTTCCAACTTAGATTCATATGGCCAGAAAAAATATTATGCAATTATGTGAAATTCAATGTGAACGCTAAAACTAATTACAATGCTTTATTGAAATTTATTCTAATTTATTTTTTGTAAGTCCACAAATCAGTCTTCAGAATTTTAAGATGATTGGTCTATAATTTACCATAGGTCCAATACAAATTATCCTCCTAAAATCATTTTAGTTCAGCTAAAACTGTTTTGAATTCTGATATTTTACTCAAGCCAGTTCACAGTTCTAACAAGAAACGCAAAAAACTTTCTGATTAACGGTCAATAATTTAATATAGGTCTAAACCGCAACTAATTTTAATGCTGACGTTCGTTTTAGTTAGGCTAAGTTAATAATATATATGTATTTACAATATAGAGCCCACTCCTGTCGGTGGAGGGTATCAAAGATTCGGCATAGCCGAATATAGCACTCTAACTTGTTTTTTTTAGTATCTTACTTTCTTTATTTTCTGTATATAACACTTACTGCCAATTTCACGATGTCGAAAGAACGCTTTCTTTCGCACAACTACATGTAAAACAAAAACAAATTCTCAAAAATTTGTTTTGCGTTCGTTCGCATTTAGTGAAATAGGCAGTTAATCTAGAGAAATAATTTACAGTAATGCTCATTAACATACGGTTTTTTTATTTTTTATTTAAGTTAATAAAAGTCAACAAAATTTATTGCAAATAAAAAGAATAACGGGATATTACTTTTTTTTTTTTATAAGATATATTAAGAGATCAGAAAAATTTAATTTCAGAATTCTGAATATTGAACAAAAAATAATAATAAAAACAAAAACAAGAAAACTAAAATAATGCACACTTCATTAATATTCGTATTTTTTTTTTTAGCACATATAACAATATTGTTTAAATAATAAAAAAAAAATTAAAATTAAACAAATAAACTAGAGACAATTTGGCATGTTAAAAGTAATTTTTAGCAAGTAATTAACACTGAATTTATCCCATTCTTCCTGCAGCCTGTTTTGAGTTCAGTTTCGAAGAAACGGGATTTTCGCGGAATCGAGATTTCTGTCTGGGGGTCGAGCAGGCATATTAATCCATTTTGGTCAATTATAAAGCAACCACTCACGAACAACGTGGGCTTTATGTTTACGGTCGTTGTCCTGATGCAATTTAAAAGTTCTTGCAATTTCCATTTTTTTCTGCAGATTGTTTCAAATTGTCTCTGAAAATGTTTAAATGAAAATCCTTGTTCATAATGCTTTCGATAAGTATCAGTTTCTTAACCTCATTCGCTGATAAACAGTCCCACACCATTTCACTCCCTCCTCCATACTTAACAATTGTAGAAATATTTATTCCTTGTAACTTCTCATTTGGCTTCCGCCACACCATAGTTCTTCCATAAGTTAAATTTGCTTTCATCCATAAAAATTACGTCTTCCCACCAATTTACATCTTCTTTTTTTAGGCTCCTTAGTAAATTTTTACCGACGATTTCTGTTTTTTAAATACACGAAAGGTTTTTTTCGGGTAATACGACCATTGAACCATTCCTTTTTAATTGTGCGAAGCATTGTTGTGTCTGAAACAGTCTTGCCAAATTCCGCCGCAACTTCAGTAACAATTAAGGAGGTACTCAAGCGTCGATTTAGGGTTGCCATTCGTACTGTTTTTATCAGTACATGTACTGTTTTTTTGTTTAAAGTACTGATGTATGCATAACAAGCAAACCAGTACGCAAATGTACTGATTTTTTCATTAATGTACTGTTTTTGTACTGTTATTATATATTAATTTTGTTCAGTATATAGTTTGTCATATTGTCAAATTGTTTGCGATACAAATATTGATATAGATGTTTTTATCGAAGAGTTATTAACAAGATTTTTGCCGAGTCAGTACGAAAAAAGAAGAAAGTAGAAGAAAAATGGAAAGTGTTTTTGCATGGTGGTGCGTTAACAAATTTGTGGTAATGTGGAATTTTATTTCTTCCATTCGACATTCAAACGCTTTTACAGAACGAGTCTTTAGTTTTCAAACTGGAGAAAAGAGAGTAACAGGCTCCTAATATAAAACCTAGAAAGTGAGTTGCAGATAAAGACAAACTTTGGTTATAGTTGAATTGAGTTTTACAATTTCTTGAAACCTGAAGACAGGAAATAAATTGTGGACAATGTACAAAAAGGCCATAAAAATTTGTAACTTGTAACATTGTAAATATTTATGTCCATACATAGTAAATATATTATTTATAAAAATCTATAGTGCAGGATCGTTTGAAAAACGATTGTGGCTTTTAAAATAATTACAATTACTAATAGTTATTAGTTATAAATCACTTTTAAATAATTTTTTTTAATTACTTTGAAGATAAATACGTAACACGCTTCGTTATTTCAAGTGTTTAATTTGTTTTTTTAACATTGTTGTCCTTAAATCTGTAGTTTGGTGCTAAAAAGGCCAATATCAAATAATTCATTTTTGAGAAAATTTAAATTTTAGTTTTTTAAAGAAGAGTTCTAAGTGAAATTGGCTATCAAAACCCTTTTTAAGCTGTTCTCGGTTAAATTAGACATTGGCTTTATCCGCAAAATTAAAGAGATGCACCATGACCTTTTAATTGCAATATGAAATTAATTATGCTGGTAGATATAGCAAAAACTTCTTTTATTTAATTTTTATTTAATTTTAGGCAGACCTATATTCCAAAAATATAATAGAATTAAGGAAATAAAATTTTAGTTCACATTTGTTATGTGTGTCCGTAGGTTAAAAAAAGACTTAATGCAACAATTAAGACAAAACAGTAAAATATTGACATTGACCCTTTGAGTACCAAGCTTCAGCCGTAATGAACTTTTAATAAAATTTCTGTTTCTTTGAAAAAAGGTAACAAGAAGTTAAGAATCAAATTTTAAGCCACTTGCTGTGCTTTAGATTTTTTTGTTGTTCACTTTGTATTCCCGCTAAATATATATACGAAATTGAATTATTATTTTGAAAAAATTCAGTTTTATTAATAAAATTTTGTCACTGTTCAAATTAAAGCATTAATTCAAGTGTTGCTTTAAAAAAGATTAAAGCTTTTTATGTTATTAATATGCAATTTTCTATTAAAAAAGTAAATTTACTGTTTTTTATGCAATTGTACTGATTTTTTTTTCTCTTATGTACTGATTTCACTGATTTCAAAACTGGCAACCCTACGTGGATTAGCCTTGATTTTTCTAACAATATGGCGCTCTTTCATCTTGGTAAGCTTTTTTGGCTGTCCAGTTTGTTTTTAAATTCAATTCCATCGCCGTTTTTATATCTTCGAATAATGTCACCGACAGTACAATACTTAATCAATTTTTTTATATCTTATCCTTTTTTGTAATGAAAAATCACAAATTTTCTTTGCTCTAACGCAGTATTTTTTCTTTGACGACCTATCGCGTCTTTTATAAAAGAAAACTGGAGAATGACAATATTTATTCAGCTAACTTTATTTGGTTGATGTTAATTAATGTGTGTTTCCCCAATTTACAAATAATTTATGTAAACATGCAGATTTGCAGCGTTGCATTTTATGGTAAAACTAAAAACCGAATTTATGAAGCATGAATTTCTGTAGAGCATTAATTTATTATTTTTTTAAAAAAGATTCATTCAATATTAATTAAAACCAATTAGTGAAAAGTGAGCTCAGAATATTTATAGTTAAGTAAACAAATTATCATTAACAAGATGTTCACTAAGAATTTTCGGATTTCAGAAACTGATATATAAAAAACGAATATTAATAAGAGCCACTGTATGTGCATCCAAATCTACTGAATAATTCAAAATGTCATCGCTTACAAAACTATTTTTAAAGGAAATTTTTTTAGCATATTATTGTCTTGAGAAATAAGTTCTTTATAAGAACAACACAACATTAGTGTGAACCTACGATAATGTCATGCTAATAAGAACATTATCATTGGAATTTGCTGAAAAAGCTATATTTTAATTGAAAAAAATATGTTTATAACTAGAAAATTGCCTTACAATTTAACTGAATAATTTTTTTTAACTGCTAATAGCAAAAAAATCTCTCATTAACGATACTCTATATCAGCACATGTTTTACTCAATCCTTAATTAAAGTCTATCTATATTCCCTAAGTTAATAACTACATGTTCGTTTTTCTGCATTCTTTTTCCTCATTTTTTTTAAATTTATTTGTTTGTACGTTATAAATTGTGAGGTGTTTGTTGTAATAAGAAAATATGCTTTACACAAAGTGGAAAGCAAAAAAAAAACAAGTTAGAGTGCTATATTCGGCTGTGCCGAATCTTTGATACCCTCCACCGACAAGAGTGGGCTCTATATGATAAATACATATATATTATTAGCTAAGCTTCTCAAAAACGAACGTCAGTATTAAAATTGGTTGCGGTTTAGACCTTAAATTATTAAATTATTGACCGACAATAAGAAAGTTTAATGCGTTTCTTGTTAGAACTGTGAACTGACTTGAGTAAAATATCAGGATTCAAAACAGTTTTAGCCGAACTAAAATGATTTTTAGGAGGGTAATTTGTATTGGGCCTATGTTAAATTATGGACCAATCAAAAACCAAAATTCTGAAGACTGATTTCTGGTTTTACAAAAAATAAATTAGAATAAATTTCAATACAGCAGTGTAATTAGTTTTAGCGTTAACAGTGAATTTCACAAAATTGCATGATATTTTTTCTTGCCATATGAATCTAAGTCTGTTATGGTTTTAGGCGAATTTAATTATTTTGCCAAAATGGGGCTGTTTTCTGAGAGAAGGGTTTATATGGGGCATAGATTAAATTATGAACCGATCTTCACGATATTTTACAGTGTGATTTTTAGTCACATAAAACTGTGATGTACCAAAATTTATTATGACAGCATTATGTATTGCGGTTTTAGGCGTACTAAACTCTATCCCCGGAGTAGGGTTTAGCGTAAATTATGGACCAATCTTCAAAAAATTTTACGGTGTGATTTCACTGTTTCGTACCAAATTTTAGTATGATAGCGTTATTGATTACGGTTTATGGCGTACTAAAAAGTTTTCCGGGAGTAGAGTTTATATGGGGTCCTGGGTTAATTATGGACCGGTCTCCACGAAATTTAGCAGGGTGATTTCCAGTCATACAAAACTGTACCGTACCGAATTGAATGCTATCATACATTATTTATTACGGTTTTAGGCGTACTAAACAGTTTTCCGGGATTAGGGTTTATATGCGGCCTAGTGTAAATTATGGGCCGATCTTGAAAAAAATCTTACAGTGTGATTTCTGTTCCTATACAACTGTGACGTACCACATTTTAGTATTATAGCGCTCTTAATTACGGTTTTAGGCGTACTAAACTGTTTTCCGCGAGAAGGGTTTATATGGGGCATATGGTAAATTATGGATCGATCTTCACGAAATATAACACTATGATTTGCAGTCGTATAAAGCGAATTCGTGCAAAATTTTATATCATTCCGTGTATTATTTCACCATTTATGTTATTTTTATTTTTATTTAGGGTGGTGGTTCCACATTTTGCTTCATAGTTTTGATCCTACTGAACCGATGTTACTAGATTTCAATCCCAAGCTGCTTAGGATAACTACAAGCAATTTGAGACCAAGCTTGCCCTTTCCTTTTGCGGTTTTCGAAAGTAAGCGTGTTTTCAACCGGCGCACAGTGGGAAATTTTACGAGAAGGCGGTCAAAATTCCATAACTTTTGACTGGATCGGTATTTTTTTATGCGATTTTTTTTGCTCGATAGGTGCGATAATAGGCTTTAATTTGCGCTATA
The DNA here is from genome assembly GCA_943735925.1 of Pollenia amentaria. NCBI lineage: Eukaryota > Metazoa > Arthropoda > Insecta > Diptera > Polleniidae > Pollenia > Pollenia amentaria. The sequence continues at coordinate 179,743,234 of OX031008.1, forward strand.
AAACGTAAAATTCGAAAAATTTCGCAAAAGTTATGGGGAGTGCATTTACATTTTTTTGTTGAGTTTCGGTGTAAAAGTTGAATATTTCAAATATGAGTTTTTTTATAATTTATCATTATTTCTCTTGTATTTTACAACTGATACTTATTTTTTATTGTCGAACTTAGATCCTGTCAGAAAATGCCAATATTTGGCCCTGTAAATTTTTTAGTCCCAATATTCACAGGGGCCAAAGGTTGGCTTTTTTTGGGACGAGACGAGTTGTTATAAGGATAAAACTGAAAAGGAATATTTTGAAAAATGCCCAAATAGCATTCTTGGCTATCGATAACATTTTAGGTAATTCAACTTTTATTTTTGGTTTGAGATGTATGTGTATTTTATTTTTATATATTAATACAAATATATACTTAAATCAAAAACAAATTATAATCTATAAACAATTTTAAATTAAACAAAAAAAAAAAAAAATTTCTTCTAAATAGCTTTGGGTTTCATTTTCCAGAAGTTGTTTAGCTTCTTCCTCTAATTCGATTGAGGTTGATTTCCATTTTTGTCGAATACTGGACATATATGGATCTGATGTGCACAACAAAATAGTAATAAGATCTTCATTAGTACAACATCTGGACAGTTTTCTTGTATTATGCTCGCGGAAGAATCTGTAGTCCTTGTTCCTTTTTTCTTGCGCTTCTTCAGATAGATCTCCAATTGGTAGGATATTGTGTTGAACTATTTGTTCCCCATGGTATAAAATTTTATGAACTGTGGTTGGCATATGTCTCCAAGAGTATTTTTTGTTATAAAGAATTGCTATTTCATTTGCATACTGGCCAAATTTTTTTGCATTTATCTTTCTGCTACATGATATAACTTGTAAAATGATCTGGAATCGTCTTATTAATTGAAAATGTACTCCTGTGATAGATGCTGCAGTTTCTGGATCGGAAAAGAATCTCCTTGCAGTGTTTCCATCATTTGAATTTCCTTCTCCTTGTTTTGGCTGATCAATTATAAGGCCTATGTGAAGGTATTTTTCTTGAATTTGTTTTTTTCTTTGCTTCCTTTTTTCCACATTTTCTTTGTTTTTTCTCACTGTTTCGCCTAACGGGCCAAATTCCAAATCATAACCCAATTTAAGAATATGCTCCATGAAACGAATTCTAGTATGAAGAGGGGACATTCCAAATTCGTATGCTGGGGGTTGGCTTAATTGACTTGATGTCTTTTGACATATGGTACAGCTTGACGAAGACTTTGTTTCGGTTAATGCTTGTGCAACTTTTCCATCGAGCATTGTAAGGAACATTTGAAAATTAATTTCAATGCATTGGTCATCAAATTTAAATATTGCCGGTTGAAGTTCTTTAATTTGATCTTTTATTTTTCGAACTTCTTCAGTTATGACATCTTTAGGTTCCTTTTTGTAAACAAACTTTATTGGTCTGCAATACTTTGTTGAAGAGGGAATTTCATTTTTCCATACATCCATTGCTGTAACTCTACTGGTTGACGGCTCTAAGCCAATATAAGTTTTTCTTAAACGTAATGGTACGAAAGATACCATGAATAAGTTAGCATCAGATGAGTTTTCTGAATTACATTGCTTGTATTGTTTCTGACCAGAGCTTCCATCACATCCCCATTTAGAAAATAAAGTGATGCTGCAATTTTTAAGTTTTTTTAAACAGTCAGCATCAAGTGTATTAAATAATCGTTCTGCAGTGTGTTCGAGAAGAGCCTGCAATTTTACTTCTGCTGAACTTGAAGTTACACTAATAGCCGTTTGTGAAGGTAAGCACTCTTTTTTGACAGAAACTAAATCTCGATATGCTGGAAAGATTCCACAATTTTTTTCATTGGTTCGCTTTCGCAGTTCTGTATACTGATTTTTTGTCAGTTTTAAATCCAAAAATAGTGCAAATGCTTCTTCTGGAGTAAATTTCATTTCTTCAGTTGGTGTAGGCATACTTTTTAAAATCCTCTTCGTGCGTTTAGGGCTCGCTTCCACAATTTTTTCAATTATTGCAATTTTTGTTTTCTTATTTTGCGGTGGTTGAATTTGATGCAGAAATGAATCCTTTATCATACTATGAGAAATTTCTTCATTGATATTTGCAAGCTTGCGTCTTCGTGATCTTTCACTGCAATTGTCAATTTGTTTTGCGGGCCGACCGACTTTTTCAGTTTCCTTAGCGGTAATTGACAGCTTCTTAAAAATCAGATCATTTGTTAGCCATTTTTCGTTGCGTAAGTAAAAAATGTTCTTGTTTCTAGAACATTTAAGGTAACGTTTTCTTAATGTAAATGAAAAATTTTTAATTTTTATCTTATGAATTTTGATTTCTTGTTCGTTGCATAATTTAAAGAATGGATTATTCATTATGTGTAACACAAAATCTTTTTCATCTTTCTGTTGAAAATATATATCTGCGAGAACTTTATAACTGAACTTAGCCACTTCTTGGAAACATAAAAACCCTTTTTTAAATACAAATTTAATCTTTTATTACCATTTCTTTGAAACATAAAAAAAACCCCTGTTTTCACACTTTTTAAAAGGATAACATACCGGCAATAAATTAACAGGTAACATGTAGGTAATTTTCACGTAAAATATAACTGCTCTTCCATTTTTTTAAATTAAGTTGCAATTTTTAGGTAATTAAGCTATGTAGTTTATGTTGCGGCTATTTACTAATGTTAACCTTTTAACTTACTCAAATCTAACGTGTTAATCTATTTATGTCGCCTATTCGTTTTACAGCATCCGTTCACCCACAATAAGTTCATAACAATGGCAATACCTTTACCTTCCCCAAATTAATTGATAACCTGACGTGCTAGATAATTTATGTGGCCTGAACTGCTTTATTTGTCGAAAATTCTTTAAGATTCACCTTCTTTAATTTCAGTAATGTTTCCTTGCAGGACTTATTTTTTGAACCGAATATCTTACCTTGGGTCACAGAAATTGCTGTAGTTCGCAAGATCGTATCCAGATGTGTGTACAATGGGGTATAGAAATGTAGGTTAGATTCTGGACTACAAGAGAGTATAGATTTTTTTTTGACGCGTTTTGGCGGGCAGGACTTATGTTCTATAAAATAGGAAATTTCCGGGAAATTTTGACATAAAAAAAAAAAAAAATTAAATAGTTCTACAGGTCGCAGAGTTTAATGCTTTTAACGTATAACTAATAAGATAAAGTAATACACAAAACTTATTCTGTCAAAAAATCTTGAAAAACAAAAAAGTTATGAGCATTTCAACTTCAAAAGTTTACTCAGAAATTCAAAACTATAACCAAATACTGAGAAAGTCCATTTGGGACCACCCTGTTCTCAATGAAATAGTTGAAATAGGGTTGAAATTTTTTGGCTCCCGAGGTTCACTAGTATTTACTTTCACATGAATAAAAAAATTTTAAAATCGGAGAACATAAAAAAAAATAGTTTTGGCCGCCTTCTCAAAATATGAACCAGTGTGCGGCGGGCAGTCGGACAGACAGACGGACAGAATGTTTATATTTTATGGGGTCTTAGACGTATAATAAAAAAGTTTCACATGGAATGACAAACTTAGTATACCCTCATTCACCACTTGTGTTGGTGGAGGGTAGTAAAATGATGTGTTTTCGTAAGTGTTTTACATGGCAGCCTGTAAAACACTTCATGATGAGCAGAAAACCCCCACAACGCAATGAAGAAAAAAATTAAAGAAAATAGAAAAACTAACACATGTCAATGTAAACAAACAAGTGCAGCCATGATTCTGCATAATCATAATAATATTGTTGTTTTTTTTATCCTTCATCCTCATCAGATCAATGAGTTACAATATTAAAAATGTCTTTGTGTATGCGTGGGTATCAGCATTAAAATAATTATCTGTGCATGTGTTAGAGCATATAAAATGTAAAATAGTGATATTTTTTGCATATTTCATTCATTCGTAAAGTATTACTTGGTAGATTTGTATACAAGGATGCTTTCGACCTAAAAACTTGTTCGCATGTAAACAGAACTTTTTTTCTATTATAGCCGGAACGAAAGACCGGGGGACAAAGTAGGCGGGTTTGAATTTTTGTTCAGTTGTTTTTAAAAAAGTTACGCACATAAATTTATCAAAACATTAATAGTTTTCCAGTGAACAGATGAGGCTTTAGTTAAAATTTTTCATATTTGAATTTTTTTTAATATCATTTAAGCCTCTACGCCTCTGCTTTGTAACTTAATTGATATTATGTTGGCAGAAAACACTTCTCGATTTTACAACAGCACCATCGTTAACAGATTTTGCAATAGGATTTCTAATTTCTGAGGCATTTTACGTTTCCGGGAGAGCATACAGTTTTCTACTTTTATGAGAATTCCTTTGTGAAGAAAAATGCAAAAAAAAACCAGCAAGAAAGTATTGTCGGTCAATCCCGAGCAGTTGATACCCTGCATCAGAGTTTATAGGTGGTGCGACTGTACCCTATTTCGGACCCATGGCCAATCATGGACCGACCCGGCAAAAAAAAAATTATGTTATAAGGCTAAGATTTACCCTGCGGGAAATTTGTGTCAATTGCTGTTAAAGCACTTATCCCGTGACTAGTGAACAAAATTTTATAATTAAAAGGAACGAATTGTGATAGGTGAAAACAAGACCTATCACTTAACTGGTGACAATGTGTTTAGAGTGTATTTGGTCCAGAGGAAATGTAATTGGCACAAAACTATTCATTTGACTGGTGCGGGTAGTGGCTGATTCTCTTTAGTTTTATTATTTTATATGAAGGATATCTGTCATATTTCCATGGTTCATTTGTGACAATATCTGCGACAGGCATTATTTAAACCGAAATTGGATGTGTCCATTAGTGACTTGTCACGCGACAAGTTTAGTGTTAGTTTCCTTTCCCTTGCGGTAATAAAAGTCCTCTGTGCCGAAAATTATCCAAATATCAACATCTCCATGAGTTCTGTTTATTTTAAATCGATTTTTGAGAGGGGGTTTATATGGGACCTATGTTCAACTACACAAAAAAATTCACGCCAGTTTTTTCAATTAAACCGTTAATCAAAAATAAAATCAGTTTTAATTAAAAACTGAAAATGTTTTTAATATTAAAAAATATTTAATTGATACTATTTATTTATTTACTGTTAAAAATTTAATTAATTTTTTAATAAATATCTCAAATTTTTTAATTGAAATCAATTTTTCTTTTTTCCTGTGTTATTATAAAAGTTATCGTTTTCAAATTCTAATCAATACTAACATTTATTAGGATGTTATGGGATTTTAAGCTATTTTCGGGAGGGAGGGTCGACTATATACCAATTTTAAAAGAATTTTGTAAGGCGATTTATGCAACCTCCTCCATTTTCAAAATAACGGTATATCTCAAAATCAAGATATAATCTAAAAAAAAAAAAACGGTTAGCACCACTGGATTCAACGTACCCGAATTAGGTTAAAACGCCAGGTGCCCGGCTTGTTTAAAAAAAGTGTCAAACTCTAGCACAGTGTTATCAATGGGTATTTTGACCAGGAATGTAACGATACGCCTTTTTGCCGACACGATAGCGATACAGGTATTCAAAAAGGAATATCGACGATACCGATTCTTATTCCGATACGCATATAAAATTTGAATTTATGTTAAAATTAGCAAAACTTAAGTAGACTTACTTCGAGACGAATCAAAAACCCTCCGGAGTAGGACTTTTTTGCTCATAAATAAAATAAAAGTTAACGTTATGAAAAATGTCATATCTCAAGCTGAGGGCTGTCAGATGTTTCATGCCGACATTTTAAATTTGTAGCCCCAAAAATCCCCCAAAAAATAATTTTTCCATACCCAGAAGAACCCCCTAAATACTCTTGAATTTTTTCATAAAATGTTTTTTTTTTTTTTTTTTTTGTACTGTATATCATTTGTACATTTTGTTTTATTTGACATTTTAATGATACATAAACTCAATTAAAGTTAATTTGATTAACAAAGTCAAAAAATTCATAATCAAATGTATAATCCTGCTCAATTTTTTTGGTAAGAATTTCTTAAATTAAACATCTTTATCTTTTCTGAGGATGGTTGAATTTATTCGTTAGAATGACTCTAGTAATTCGTATTCCATTTTATTTATAGTTTTATTTTTATAAGGTTCAATGCCGAAAACATCCGTATATCACATGCATTATTGGTCGCTACACAAAGCAGTGCTAATATCAACTTGGCTAAATGTTCAAACCGCCAGCGGCATCTTGATATTTCACGCAGAGAAAAAATAGTGTTGGGCATGGTTACGGCAACTACACTATGTTTATTGTAAAAATATATTGTTGCCGTACACAAAATATTGTTCTTTTTATTTAAAATCAACAATATTATAGCTACTGTAAACATGTCAATGTTTATCGCAATTATAAATTTAAGTATTGTTCACAGAAAAATAATCATTTTCATAACCACTAAATAATGATAACTTTGAAAACATATTATATTCCTCACAACCATTTAATGATATTTAATAGCCATAACATGATAACTTTCTATACGTGTACTCATAATATGATTAAGATGCAAGCAAAATATCTTTACTCTGATAATATTTCGTTATCGCCATTTGTAAAATAATTTTGCATCAGTTGTGCCGTTTGTTTCACATATGCCTATCGAATTAAAAAATACCCATTAAAAGCCCAAGTCTAAAGAAATTTAAAAATAAAGAAATTGTAGGTACATTAAAAAAAATTTAAAGTGTCACAAAATAAAATATCAATGCTAAAAAAATGTTAATATTGTTTGAAAATGGTGCAAAAATATTGACCATTGATTTGTGTTATTTTAGAGAAAAAGAAAGAAAAATCTTTAAAATAATTTATAAATATTATGCTTAAAATTGCATCATATTATGATGTGAAATATCTGTAGCAGTTTTACGTTAATGTTGCCAGTATGTAAATAAGCATAAATATATTTAAAAAATATTTTTCGGTCTTAGATTTAATCTACATCTTATTATGATTAATATGATATTAATATGATTTCTTCTTAGCTTATTCTAATTAACATGATAATAATGTGATAACATTAATTTATAATATGATGTAATAAAAACAAATTATTAACCCTTAGATTCTCGGTAACTTTTTACCACTAAGTTATCCTCTTGGTCTGGCCAGACCCCAATAAGAATAGCTAATAAAACACAATTAAATAAAAAATAAATAAATATATATATTTTTTATTGAACGTATTTCTATTATTTTAGATACACAGAAAAAAGTGTTTTATCAATTAAAAAAATGGTTTAAAAAGTACTTAAATTTAATTAATGTGATAATTGAATTAATTATTTTTTTAGTTGAAAGAAAACTAAAAATTTAATTTTGATTTAATTAACTCTTTAGTTGCTTTGAAATAAATTTTCAATTAAAATTTTAATTAAATAACAAAAAATATTAATTGACTTTTTTCGTTTAAAATAAAATAATTTAAACATGTAAAATTGTTGTTGTGAATTGTCAATATTTATTTAAATAAATTAACACATTGTTTGAAATGGCAAAGTTTTTTGATCACTTTTTTAATTTAAATTAAAAATATCATTTATTGAAAATATTTTTTTAAAATTTTTAGTAATCAATATAATCATTTTGGTAATAGGTGCAAAATCAACAACTTGTTTGCTTGATATTATGAATTTAGAACGAATTTGGTGATTGGAGAAATTTAACAATTTTTTCTGTGTAACTTAAATTTTTTATATAATTTTATAATTTTATTTCACATGCAAGTCATCGAATATGTAGTCTTTAGTTTCACACATTGCTTTTTCGCATCAACCACAGCTGAAACGAGTTTTGCGTTTGGTTTTCGTTGTTCAATTGAAGTAAGCACATAATGGGCCGTAGTTTTCTGATTTGATTCAAACTTGCTTCATTCGATTCATAACATATGATTTATAGAATTCACATTTCTGTTTTTTTGATATTTTTTTCTATTGGAAAGATATTGCAAACCAAAAAAAAATTTGATCTGGTCAGACCAAGGGGGTAATTTCATAGACTTCTACATAAATACGGAATTTCACCCCACTAATTTGCTCCAATCGAATCCAAATAAGTTTCATTCGATTCAGTATATATCATTTATGGAATTCACGTCCCAGTTTTTTTGATTTTTTGTCATATTCGAAAACTATTGCAAGCAAAACACAAATTTGGTCTTTCCAGAACAAGACGGTAATCCTAGGGTTAATAAGGGAAATAAATATGTTGTAATATTGCGAATATATTTGGTCATAATATGATTCAATAATAATAGTAATATGTTGACTACAGTCATGAATCTTATCATAATACTTGTGTTGCTCTTAGAATATGTTTACCACGACCATGTTTTTTCTTTGCGTGTATGTAATAAGCTTCTGTCCAAAATAAGCTTAAAGTATTTAATTTTTGTACTACAAATAAATCTTTCCATGTAATAAATAGCACTTTTCTCCATTGTGATTCATAAATTGTGTGTTGAAAAGTTGATATTCATAACCGGTGAAACTATTTTTATAATTAAGCTGAAAATTACCTGTGGGGATAAATCCCATAATTTTACATCACTGCTCTAGCTGTATAATTCACTTAAGGATACACAATTTTCTGTAATTCAGTTGACTTTCGGGTGATTCATAGTGAGGTTTGGCTTATATTGTAAAATAAAACACATAAATTATAAAGTAAACTTAACATTATTATTATCAGTTAAAAGAAAACTTTATGGCATTAAAAATTAAATTATATATATAAATGCTGTCCATGACTACGTCTGAAGTGGACCATTCGGAAAGTCCGACTAGTATCTCGCGAATAATACGAATAAGGACCAGAAGACCTCAGACTTTACATATCCCCAGAGAAAAAATAGCAAAACGTGACATAAGGGCCTACCAAAATGATTTATCAACAAGATAATTGTTTCACGCACTGTATGGCTCACAGCACGTCTTGTCGATACCAGAGCTCATCGAGACCTTCTGCTTGTATTTTAGAAAGCATATAGTCCATTAACATAGTGCGATAACGGTTACGATTGACGGTAGCATTCTGATTTTCTACATTTTTGAAGAAATATAGACCAATGATTCAACCAGTCCATAAATCACACCATACCCATACAAAGTCTTTGGTACTGAATACGATAAAATACTGCAAAATACAAAAGCCTCAAAAAAAAATTTTGTTGCAGTTAGTTTATAATTCGCTAAAAGTTCTATTCAGGCACCAGTCCCAAAACTAAGTAAAACTTATTCAATACTTGTAAGATTTAGTTAATTTATAAAGTTTATAGTGTTCAAAGAGGTCGTGTTTACCAGACCTTAATATTCTCATTTCTTCTTATTATGAGGGACAGGCTGTTGATGAAAAATGTAAAGCAAATGACTTTTCTTGGAAATGGGGTCATGTTGAGTGTTTTGTTGAAAAATTCTGATTAAGAGTGTTAGTAAATATATAAGAGTGGATGTAGTTAAGACTGGAAAATGGCAAGAGGTAATTTTCATAACTTTTTTTTAATTTATTTTTATTTTTGCCAAACAAGTAGAAAGAGGCAGAAGAAAATGCCAGCAAGATATTGAGATTAGATATTGTTTTAAAAAAAATGTTCTAATTAGAATGCACCAACCCTTTTCAAAAAAATGCCAACAAGAAAGAATACATTGAGAATTCCCCTAAACTGAACAAATCTTTAATACTAATTTGTTCAAACACTCTTGGATATTCTTAACATTGGACTTTAACATATACATTTTTAATCTGTAGATATCAACATTCATCTATACGAATATAAAAATGAAAATTCGTTTCTTTGTTTATGTGTTTATTTGTTGCCTATAGAATCCTTAACTACTGAACTTATTTTCCTGAACTTCTCACAGTAATTTATTGAATATCCGGCGATTCGTAAATATTTGCTAATTTTGCTGTAAAAATACAGCAAAAGAAATCAAATCGACAAATGGCGCAAAAATCCACCAGAAGTTGGTAGCACAAACGTAGCATTTACACACGTAGAGAAAAAACATGTTGAAATATGGTCACCTCCAACAAAACTATTTTTAATAAAAATTGTAAACATATAATTGTTTCAATTAACCATTTTATTGTCACCGACAACCATATTATTGTTAAATTAGTCCTCCATCAAGAAGCGACAACCATATTATGGTTGCCTCTAACCATGTTATGGTTAAATATGACAATACATATGTTGTTTTAAAATTAACAATAGTATGTTCCTCTTTTCCAAGAGCAACATGCTATTGTTGAAAACCAACCATGCTTTAATAAGTCATAAGCATATTTTAGTTATAATTAACCAAGACATGTTTGGAGGCAACCATAATATGGTTGTGCCATCTTGATGGAGGACTAACTTTACCATAATATGATTGTCAGTGACAATAATATGGTTAAATTTAACCATAATATGTTTACGATTTTCGTTAAAAATAGTTTTGTTGGAGGTGACCATATTTAAACATGTTTTTTCTCTGGGTGCACATACCACTGACAGTTCGAAAAACTCAATACACTCACGATTTGCTACTAATGCACTCACATTTTTCGCAATGGTAGCTTCAGTGGCAGCATCATTTTCATGCGTACTTGCATGCCACTAAATGTAAAACAAAAACAATGCTTATGTAAATAAATAAAAACTATTTCCTCAAAAATGTGCCTAGTTATATGATGAACTCGGTAACTCTATGTTTTCTGATACTTATTTTTATTTCGAGAAGAGAAAAAAATTTTCTTAAGTTAACGTTTCGACGACTTTTTGAAAATGAATTCGCAGTAGCATATTTAAACTGAAAAGCAAATGTCATGAGATTCGACTATTTTGAAAAAATGTTCGTTGACAATATATATACAACGGTAGCATGCCACTATTTGCATAAGTAAAGGCAGCATAATACACGCCCACATAGCAATGGCAATACTATTATGTAGATGACAGTACGCTGAAGTACCAAATACGACACACTGTGCGATCAGCTATTTACACAAAGCTTACAATAAGAGTTTCCAAATTCGGAACACATAGTTTGGTTATCAATACAAAACATGCGCGAAACAGCTGAACAGGTAAAGTGTGCGTAAATCATCATATACAAGGACAATATAATTGTCAAAATATTAAGAGATGGATAATCATAGAAGGTTGAAATTTGTTACAAATTTCTTCATTATCAATACACGAGATTTATATAAAAAAAATTTAACTACTTTTATTTTATTGGGGTTAGCGAAGCGAACCGGGCTAAACTAGTTTAATATAGTTTTTATAACTAAACTTTCCATTATAGTTAATCTAAATTTCTAATTAAAAGTTTTGTACATAATAAAATTTTATTACAATCGAATATCAAATGCAAATATTTGTAGTTTATTTTGATTTTATAGAAGTTTCAAAAAATGTAAAATAGTTTAATCTGGTCATTATTTAAATATAGTGACTTTTGGTTCATTAATTAAACTAATTCGTTTTGCAAATTAGTATAACAAATGAAACAATTGTATGTTAAAAGTCTTAACAAAAGTTAAATTAAATTTATAGTTTATTTTATAATTGGAATTACAAACGCACATACCCGCAATAAAGGAAAAGTTCAAAAAATTAAATCGATTGGAAAATAATTGTTTATTTGCTTTAAAAAGTTTATTTTAAACGATGTTCACACGGACAGCATTATTCGTGTTTCTCTCTCCCATTCCTCTTTCGCGCCACAAACATGATTGAAACTACATGTTTTGCCATACAAAATTTTGATTGCGAAACAGTTCGTTTCATTATGAAACATGATGATAGTACATTTTTCCAGCGAAACAGGAAAAATGTATTATCATCTCCAATTTTGATAAGAATTATCGTTAGTTTATCTGAACTAGCTCTCAAAAAAAAAAATCAAAACATATAAAAAAATTAAATAAAAATTCATGTTATATAAAATAAACTGATATTTATTAAATAATGATATTAATAAAAGTATTAAATAAAGTATTTTTAACTCTTACTAATATTTAAATCAATTTTAAATAAAATCATACTAACAACACAAAAAAAATCAAAATGGAACAAGAATGAATCGTACGAACAGCATGTTTGGAAATCTAGTTTCAGAGAGCGAAACAAGTGGTTTATGTCGTCGTATGAACATATCATTTATTAGGGAGATTGTTTAAACCAAATACTTTTTGAAAGCATTAGAGGCTTTCAGTATTTGGTACAAATGATGTTGCGAAAGAGCTAATGGAAATTCCGTAGAGTTTTTGCTAAATCCAACAACGTAAGATTTCATTAGCATTTATGTGCTCGGGATGGTAAACTTACGGTGGCGGTCCGAAGTCTACATTTGTAGCCAATATGTATTTGTAACGAAAACTATATCAACATATGAAAAAACACTAGAACGCAGAGTGTTACACTTAAATTCAGTTTGATTAAGAAATATATGACTTATAGATACAAAATTAAAGTGAAAATAGAGCAATTCCATATGAAAACGATCAAAATTGGCAAATTTTTGGACGACCCCTCTCCGATTTTAAAAAAAATAGTCTCAATCGATTGCCCTGTAAAAAATAATGTACCTACATATTTTTTTTTTTTTTTTATAGTGACTGGTTTAGTGGTGGTGTACACCACTGTTAGTGACAAAATTGAAGAATTCTTCATAAGGGACCTCATTGAAAGTTGTTTTAACTACTAAAGCGATCGCAACGAGTGATAGCTCGTTGGAAAGGTATTGAATCAGGCTTTAATTAAAAAATAAAATTTTCCTAATTTTTCTTAGAAATTTACCTTTAAATTTTCCCAAGAAAATTAAATTTTCCGATTTTCCACAGAAGCTCCTAAATTTTCGGGCTAATTTTTTTTTTTTGGATTCCTCATAATTTTTGCTTTAAGAATCAGCAATAAAAAAATGGGCCCCGACTCCTTGTTTGGACAGGAGAAGAGCATTTAAGAGACCACCTTGTTAAAAATACATTTTAAAAATTATTTTACAGTTAAAAATACATTTAGGAAGAAAAAATCTTTCTTATTTTGCTGCTTATACTTAATTACAATATTTATTAAAAATTTCAATTGTCTTGGCATCATTATAAAATTAAAGTTACTTTAAATTAAGCACGTCGGCAGACGAAGAGTACCGCTTTACATTAATTGACATATCAGAAATATTTGGTATGAAGCAATGAAACTTTTGCGTTCCAGTTATAGTTTTGACATTATTATATCTGTTTTGAATTCGTCGCTCCATGGCATCGTGTTCTTTTTTAGTGCATAAAACTGTGTTAATGGCAATTTCCTTGCTTTGAATCCACGAAAACAAATGTTGTACATTTAAGGTCTGGTCAGTATATGGCCTTTGCAAACTTGCCTTAGTCGCCATGCGTTTTAGGGTTCCCCCTAACGCAGCGCATGGGCCCTTACCGTGGGACGTCGCGAAAAAGTGCCACTCGACCTTGCAGTTTTGTTCTTCTTCAATTATGCAAAGATTGTAAAAATTTTTTTTATTCTTGTACTGAGAAGCCGCTCCGTCTGAGAAAAACGTTACTTTGTCGATTGCATCGAATTTTGATCTTAAGAATTCAAACAGTTTCATTTGAAATAAATAAACGGACACATAATTATGAGCTAAACTCGCTAAACCGCGACAACAACAAGGCTTACGGTCTGTAGTTCGTTATCTTCGTTTTTGAAATAAATGCAAAAAGGATGCACCGTGCACTGGTCGTTTGCCCAGTGATAAGCCTGAATTTCATCCTGAACGAGAAAAGTGTAGTTCTCGGCAAAGTCGCTTATCACAATGAATTCATTTTGGGCTAATTTCTCCTTACTTTCCTTTAGAAATTTCGATTGCATCTCGGATATGAAATGGTGCGCCTTCAGTTCATTCAACTTGAATCCGAATTCCTCCATGAATTCCGGAATCTGCTTTACCACGGTCTCAAAGGAACATCTGCCGCTGCTAATTATCCACTGTTTGAAATGCACCTCCTGAATTAACAGCTGTTCAAACGTTTCCGCCAAATATTGCTCTAGCTCGTCAATCTTCGGACAATTGTCGCATTTGGACAGATGACAATTTTCCGTGGGGTATGCGCACAACGACTTCGACAGGAGGTCCCTATATGTTTCAATTTCACCGTGAAATACTTTCAATTTCTTGCATGGAAAGAAAATTAATTTGATGTTTTGATGAAACATGCAAACGCAGACTGAATGCGTTCCGTGCCTGTCTAATGCCAGCACGCATTCTTTTGGTCGTAGGATGGCAAACTTAGAAAATCCCACTTTTTCTGCTGGGTATTTCTCATTGAACTGATGGTATGCTTCGGATAGATTACATAATAATAATCTGCGCTGCTTGTGTACTTTTTCTCCATCTTCACGTGTGATAATATAGTCACGTGTACCTGGGCAGGCGCGGCTGTTGTCATCATTGCAGTAAAAATCTTGAATCAATTTCACCGTTGCTTCGCTGAGGGTCCTTGAGCCAAATTTCTTGGTGGGAGTCGCCAATATGCCCTTCTGTCGAACTAATTCTTTGCTTCTTTTCGCGATGTAAAAAGATGTTTGAAACTGTTCAGAAATCTTGCGTATAGACCATGATTGAGGCAGCACAGATAAAATGAGATATTTCTCCGGAAAAGTGGTCGCTAAATTGAATTTTCTTTTCAACTGCTCAATCATTTGTTTGCCGTCATCAACGTCATCTGCTTGACTGCATTCGTTATCAGAGCCTTCATCAAATATTGTCGCGATTGCACTCATAACCTTGCCTTTTTTCTCTTTCCTGTATGTTTCACTTCGCAACTTTCTTTTTCTAATAGGCGTTTCACCTAAAGTGGTAATAGCCTCATTCAAAGGACTCAAAGACATATTGACTTGTCATTTCACTCTCGGATTGTGGCTGCATTTATTTCAATGCATTTGCTTGTTGAGACAAATCGATTTTACACTTGGGGCAAATGAATTCTGCTTCTTCACCGTATTGTATATTTAATTCATTCATGTATCGCTTCGAAACACCAGTTAATTTTAATACTTTTATCTTTTTCGAACGATGTCCACTCTTGTTAAACGGATTGCAGCAAAATTTATTCATTTTACTTTAAATTGTCTTTACAGCTTCACTCTTTACTTTACAAAAAAAAAACACTTTAACACTTTCACGTTTAGTATTCAACTGAAATTTGACTCAGAGTGTGTGAAGTATTTATATTTATTTTTTGGTAAAAAATAGGTAAAAAAAAAATAAGCGATATTTGCTTTTCTTTAATAGGAAAATTTGCGTGAACTACTGGTCATAAAATGTTTTTTAAAAGGGACTTAATTGGTTACTGCCAATAAGCCGACCACAGGTCATAAAATGTTTTGCAAATTTTTTAAATTACCAGGTAATAAATATTTCGCCATATTTATGGAAAATCCGTGTTTTATGACTTGTTTCTGCACGTGTCATTTTAGGCAAAATATTTATTACCTGGTAATTTAAAAAATTTACAAAACATTTTATGACCTGTAGCCTCAGTCGGGTTTGGTGTGCCATTACATGCCACTGCTGCTATTATCCATGGATTTATGGCCGATCTTGTGAAGGCAGGCAGACCATATTCACTACACACTCAACTTGGGGCTCTTAAAAAAAAAATTGATTTTTTCTTCATAAATGTATTTTTAACTGTAAAATAATTTTTAAAATGTATTTTTAACAAGGTGGTCTCTTAAATGCTCTTCTCCTGTCCAAACAAGGAGTCGGGGCCCATTTTTTTATTGCTGATTCTTAAAGCAAAAATTATGAGGAATCCAAAAAAAAAAAGTTAGCCCGAAAATTTAGGAGCTTCTGTGGAAAATCGGAAAATTTAATTTTCTTGGGAAAATTTAAAGGTAAATTTCTAAGAAAAATTAGGAAAATTTTATTTTTCAATTAAAGCCTGATTCAATACCTTTCCAACGAGCTATCACTCGTTGCGATCGCTTTAAAAACAACTTTCAATGAGGTCCCTTATGAAGAATTCTTCAATTTTGTCACTAACAGTGGTGTACACCACCACTAAACCAGTCACTATAAAAAAAAAAAAAAATATGTAGGTACATTATTTTTTGCTGGGCAATCGATTGAGACTATTTATTTTAAAATCGGAGAGGGGTCGTCCAAAAGGTGATCGCTTTCATATGGAATTGCTCAATATTTAAATTTCATTCACGGTGCAGCATTTACCCAAAGTATATGAGGTGGCATATGTGGCACATACAGGTTTTTTGCACCAACTGCTAATCTTCTAACGAACAGGTTGCCTGAGCTGTATGTCGTTAAAAATATAAGGCAAGTGCTTGATACTAGTGTCAGAAACAGGAGAACTACCGAGTGCCATTTCAATAGCCAGGCGTATTTTAGCATTGCCTAATACCCTTCGATTTTCTGAACGGTGTTAAACTGCTGGCATGAAGAGCAGAGGTGTTTTGCAAGGCTTCGCCAGAACTTTCGTCGTTTGTCTGTTTGGTGTATGTGGTTTTTGAATATATAATTAATGCGGCTAGAGCGCTTATATTTAGCAGGTTGAAATATATTGCCAAAGGCCAGTGCAAAAATTTGCATTAAGTTGAATATGCAGACAACATTTTTCCCATCGCATCAACGCCTTCTTTGGTTGCGTAGTTGTTAAGGATATATTATGGCTAGTTTTTGTTCTCAGGTGCAATATCATTTGTTAAAGGCGTACCGGAAAGTTATACAACTGCTTTTCCCTTTCTTAACCAGTAGGACACCAACGCCAACTTTGATTCGAGAAAACCAAAAACTGTAGACTCTTCTACTCGTTTGGGGTTTGATTTCATTTCATTTGGCACAAATGTTTTTTTTTACCAACAGTACCAAGCAGAGCGCGATTTTTGGACATCAAAACCCTATTCAGATTCAATGGCGTGAAAAATTGGCACAAGAAAACAGAGTCAAAAAAAATATTGTAAATGACGCGTTCAAAAACACTTGAGTTGAGTAAAACAGTGGGTGAATTTCCATACATTTTCTATGGTGTCTACATTTGTAGACTACCGGCCAGGAGATGTTCATTTTGAAAAGTAGAGTCTGGTGGGTGCTGTTAATTATCTTTGAACGTGTTTTTGGCCAAAACTGCTTATAGTTGACTTTTGGGAATCTACTTGAAATTTCGGAACCTGTTGTTGTGAAAGTTTTTTTTATTCAACTTTTTCTGCAATAATACTACGAATCGTCGGTTGATAATTTAAATGTCGTAACTGCCACATACGACAAATTTCTATATAAAACGACGAAAAAATTAATTTATTATTTAAATGTCGTATGTGGATTTTATAAAAGTTCAAACTCTTTCGTAAGACCTTAAGACCATTTGGACCAAACAAGGAAATCCACTCAAATACAACAAATACAGACATTTAAATTGTAGTACAAAAAGAGCGTAACGATTCTTCAATCTGACCTCTAGTCCGTTGCGCAGTGTGTTGGCTTCATACATATTTGTGCAAAAACTATAAGGAATGGTCGTGGATCATTAAAATTTGGCACCGAGCATTATATTGACCAAATTGAGAAAAACGTTAAATTTTATCAAAATCGTTCACGCCCACCGCCCAGGCAATTTAAATCGATTTTTTCGCATTAAACTTTTCCTATCCAAGCAAAGGTCTTATCACAATACATTTTCTTAAAGAAAAAAGGACACATGCCAAGTTTCAGTAAAATCGCCAATGCCCACAGAGCACCGGCCATGAAATTCAATTCGATTGTTTCGCAAAAATTTTTTTTTTATTCAAGCAAAAGTCTTCAAATTTGGAACATACACTTTCTGGTTTATAAAAGACCATTGTCGAGTTTCAATAAAATTTTCCAATGATACCCATACATAGATAACTATTTATTTAATAATTTTTATATCATATGACATAAAACTTTAGTTATTCTTTATCTATTATTGCTTTAACTACATCGTCACATTCCAATTCCGGTTTGGATCGCTTATGTATTAAGCTGGGATCAAACGATTGCCGCAATGCACCAATTTTCACACTTTTTAATGGCCCAATCGTGTGACTGCACAATCAAATGGCTCATGTACCAATCGAGGACAATATTGTGCTTACTTTTACCAATAAAATGCAACCCTGGTGCGGCAATCGTGTGCCTTCTTGATATGCAACCGCGCTCAATAAAAATAACAAAAATGTACCAATATTTATTGGGTTCTTGCGCGGCAATTTAATAGCACAATACGTGCCAATATTTGCCTATTTAATAAATTTACTTTTGTGTGTTTCTTTTAGTAGGAATAAATATATATACACTTTTTTTTTTATTTTTCATTATAATTATCATTAAATTTATCAAAAATAAATATTGGGAATTTAGCACGTAATTAATAAATAAATTAATAATAAATTTTGTATTCCCGAAAGTAACTTTTGATATATAATTGTTTTTTAAATTAGTGCAATAGCTGTTCAGGATAAATATTTTTATTCAAGATATTTAATGAAATTAAAACAAAATGGAGCATTATTTCTTTTTAAGGAATATTTAGGTATGTGATGAAAATCGCTCGATTTCAAAACGATAAAAATTCAATCACTCAACTTAAGCGATACAAGTATCTTTAATTTGCATTCTTAAAATTTGAATATAAAGATTGTATATTTCTTTATATATTTCAAAATAGAATTTTAATTTTTTTAAATTTTGGTATTTTATATATTTTAATTTAAAAATTTCAACAAAAATTTTTTGGAATATATCATACAATTTTCTTATTTTAATGAACAAACCAACTAGATCATCCCAACAAATAAAAATGCTACCACAACAGCTGTGTTCGCAGTTGACACAAGTAAGAACAATCGGGGGTCTGTGTAGCGGCAATTATTGCACCCATTTCGCATTGTACCAACTAGCGGCAATTAAATTTGTATAAAACAGGGCAATCGTGTGATTTCAGATTATTTTATTGGGACAATTTTATAATTGTGCGTCAATAAAGCACAATCAAAATTGTGCCACATTGGTGCATTTGCGGCAATCATGTGATCCCAGCTTTAGGCTGGATATAAAAGAATCAGATAGAACCAGTAAAGGACGAAAAATGTCTGTGTGTGTCGAAACTCTATTGAATTTCCTAGAAAATGTTAACCTGGGGCTACTTCTGGCAGTCGTCATCAAATACTTTTGCGATCGAAAGCAATTTATTTCTAATTCTTTCATTGTCGATACTGAACGAATCTAAATAATTTTTTCAGTGTTGTGAGAACTCGAATAAATATATAATAATTTCGATTTGCTCAGTATTAACTGAAAGAATTAGATATAAATTTGCTTTAAAATCGAAAATATAGTCGATCACGACTGCCAGAATAAGCCACCTGTACTTCTTGTAGCCCTTATTTCTTGCTTCTCCCACTTCTTTACTTAGCATATCGAAAAAAGCTAACAGAGACATCTTTTTTTTTGATATTTGCATATAAGCTGTATAACAATATTGTTTATTTAATTGATAGCTGTGTTTTCTATCATTTAAATTATTAAGGAACCTCTATGAAATGGCTTTTTTAACATCTTCAACTTGATCTAAAGAAAGTTTTGAATTTTTGGCTTTTTTAAAAGTGTTTAGTAATATTAATTTCTCTACTGCAATTAATTATTTCTTTACACAGCTCTACACATGAAAACGAAAAAAATCTTATTTTTAAAATTATAAATAAAAATTTTAAGAACTTTGAAAATTAAAATCGCAAATATTTTTATTCTTCCCCTTGTTAACTTAAAACTTATAAAAAACAAGTTAGAGTGCTATATTCGGCTGTGCCGAATCTTTGATACCCTTCACCGACAGAGGTGGGCTCTATATATTATTAACTAAGCTTCACAAAAGCGAACGTCAGCATTAAAATTTATTGCGTTTTAGACCTGAATTAAATTATTGACCGACAATAAGAAAATTTTATGCGTTTCTTGTTAGAACTTTGAACTGGCTTGAGTAAAATATCATGATTCGTAAAAGTTTTAGCCGAACTAAAATAATTTTTAGGAGCGTTATTTGTATTGGACCTATAGTAAATTATGGCCCAATCATCCCAAAATTATGAAAACTGATTTCTGGTATTACAAAAAATAAATTAGAATAAATTCCAATACAGCAGTGTAATTAGTTTTAGCGTTAACAGTAAATTTCACAAATTTGCATGATATTTTTTCTGGTCATATGAATTTTAGTAAAAAATTTCACCGCAATATCTATATCTGTGATTGCTTTAGGTGCATTTAATTATTTTTCCAAAGTGGGATTTATTTGGTTTTAGGCGCAATAAACTGTTTTCCGAGAGTAGGATTTATATGGGGCCTAAGGTAAATTATGGACCACTCTTCACTAAATTTGGCAGTGTGATTTCTCGTCCTATAAAACTGTGACGTACCAAATTTCAATATGATAGCGTTATTTATTACGGTTTTAGGCGTACTAAACTGTTTTCCGGGAGTAGGGTTTATATGGGACCCAGTGTAAATTATGGACCGATCTCCAAAAAATTTTACAGTTTGATTTCTGGTCCTATAAAACTGTGACGTACCAAATTTTAGTGTGCTAGCGTTATTTGTTGCGGTTCTAGGCGTACTAAGCTGTTTTCCGGGAGAAGGGTTTATATGGGGCCTATGGTAAATTATGGACCGATCTTCACGAAATTTAACAGTATGATTTGCAGTTGTTTATGTCATTCCGTGCATTATTCCACCATTTTAGTTAGTTTTTGTATCAAAATTATAAATTTTTTTTGGGTAGTGGTTCCACATTTTGATTCATAGTTCTGATCCTACTAAGCCGATGTTGCTGGATTTCAATTCCAAACTGCTTAGGATAACTACAAGCAATTTGACACCAAGTTTGTTCTTTTCTTTTGCGTTTGTCGAAAGTGAGCGTGTTTTCAACATACGGACAGAGAAATGCTATATTTTTTAAATACGAGTACGTTAAAGGTTTATGGTATTGATTAGTATTGTGATTAATTCATTGAGCTGCTCATGGCTTTTAATCAAAATTTTTAAATTTTAATCAGGTTTCAGTCCATCAAATTTATGGCCTGGCCCACAATGTCGGCAAGAACATTTCTTTAGTATATTTATATTGAAAACAAAAACAAATTTTATATTATTGTTTTCAATGAAAATATGCGTAAGGAATGTTCTTGTCGACATTGCTGTTCTGGCAGTTAATTTTCATTTAATTAATTTTAATAAAGAAAGGAATTTACAACATAAAATTAACTAAAATTTAATGATCCTTTTTAATTCTTGCCTGCACCTGGAATTGAACCCATGGACAGGTTGATTTGAAATTCTTCGATAGTGACCACACTAACTCTTCAGAAATCTTTGCCGTGTAACAATAGACAAACATCAATATTTAAATCAAATTGCGTTGAGCCGCCGCCAATGAGTGTTAAACGGCATAGATTTCTGAAGAGATAGTGTGGTTACTATCGAAGAATTTCAAATCAACCTGTCCATGGGTTCAATCCCGGCTTCAATCAAGAATGAAAAATTATCAATAAATTTTAATTCATTTTATTACGTATATTTCATTCTCGATTAAAATTAATTTAATAAAAATTAAATTTGATGAACTTAAGCCAGTTAAATGGTATTATCAAAAAAATTATTCATATAAAAACTATAAGTGTATATTTCATCTTTAAACATTTTCCTAAAAAACTGCATCAATTGATTTTTAAAATTAAGGGGTCGAAAAATAGGATTTTTGACACCAAAACCTCCTTGTACTAAAACAAGCCAGGGTATCTTGTCAGAATCGATCCCTCAATCACCATAATTGATAAGCTATTTCACCGCCAAATGGCATACCGGAACGCATTTAGTTTAATTAATTTAAAATTACGATTAGTATGGAAATCATAAATTTTACTTAGAAAAATTTTTTTCGGTTTTTGAGAGCCCATAGTGCAGGTTTTAAACAGTTATGGATATTTACGCAAGTAAAAAAAAACTTGGGGTTTCTTTTACTTTGAATTTAATAAAAATCGAAATGATCAGTTTGTAATTTCAGATTTATTTTTAATCTCTCTATCTTATATATTAAGAGTTTTCTGCTTTTAATTTTGAAGGATTCAGAGAAAAATATTTAAACAAGTTTCCAATCGTAAATTGGAAATGGTTCTATCTATATCGAATAAAGTTGGTTTACACATTTAATTACACGAAATATAAAAAAAGTAGGATACAACAGTGGTGTTGTATATCAGATATTATTGAATCAATGAAGGTACTTGTTAAATATTTAAATTTATAGAAATAATATTTTTTTATTCAGGGTTTGTTTGTATTAATTAAGGCTTTGTTTGTTTGTATAACTGTGTTTATTTCTGTATATTTATGTGTTTGTTTTTAAATTGTTTTTGTTTTGTAAACTTATGTATTTGCTTAAACTATAAACTTGTGTAAAGTTGTGTAAACTTGTCTCTTTAATAATTATTTTTTTTTTTTTTGTAAAAACTTATGTCTTGTTTTACTTGGTTTTAGTTTGTTGATTTTGTTTGTATATTTTAATAATTTTATTCAAAATTTGAAGCTGCGGCTCGGGTTTTATTTACACGTAGACTGAGCGGTGAAAATTTTCCGCATCGTAAATAATGCTTAGGTTGTATTTACATGTCAGCCAAGGCTGATGCTGTTCAGTCAAGGTCGATTAAATAAAAAAGTCAATATCGGGAATAAAATGTTTGCCTATGGTTGTTTTAACTACCCATTTCATTTTAGGCGTAAATCGAGAAGGTAATGTAAATATGCGATGTTCTAAAAAACCGAAAACATGCTCTTAAAATATGCACTAAAACCGAAAAATATGTATAAAAAAAATAAAAAATATGTTTAATTTTTTTATATAAAAAAAAAATAAAAATTTGAGTCTATTGTTATTCAAATATCTTTTAAAAACTAAAAAAAAACAAATTTCAATTTTATAAAATTTTTTTTATTAAAAAAAAAATTTGTAATAATGAAGCCTTCATGGCCAAACCATATAATTAAAATAGAAATTTTTAAAGTTTTATATGGAAAACCTATTAAAACCCTTCGGCATTCCTCCTCTCTTACTTATCCCAACAATGAACTTTGTTGGCCAATTTGACCCAACTTTTACTAAGAATCTAAAACTTAGAATCAATGAAAATATCAGATTGTTCACATTTATGTATGAAGCTTGACATTTCATAAATTTAACAAATTTTACATGGGTCATTTAAAAAATATTCACACAAATTTGTAAGAAGCTGCCAAATCTAAAACTATCACTTTCATTACAAAATATTGAAAGCTCAAATTTCTTTTGCATTACAAGAGGCAATCCAAATTTTTATTGAACTGTAAATTCTAATAAAATTGATATTGCCGCATCAGTATCAGTTTTTTAGGGTTATCGTATGAAATTAATAGCAAAAAAAAAAAAAAAAAGAGACGAAACATTTTTTATTGTACGCCAAGAATTAAAGCCAAAACTTCAGCTTGTCACATTGACCCAGCACTTAAAACATTTTATATATGAAAGAAAACCCAAAAAAAACCTTTTTACTTTATTTTGCTAGTAAATGTTAAGCCCATTACTATTTAGGATAAAAAAAATGTAAGGTCGATACCGTATCACCAACAGAAAGCTAGATGAAAATTAAAATTGGGTCATATTGACCCAATGAATTCAGAAGGGTTACATATAATAATTATTTTACTTTTTTAATTGCATAATCATCGGTATCAGCAAGCTCTTCCAAACCTTTCTGAAAATGCTCAAATTTTTTTTCTGAAGCATCTAGTGAGGTTCCACATCTTGGTAATACAGTCTGCGGTGACAGGGTGCAACGGTGCATTAAACATTGCAATATTATCGATTTGGCTTCTAATTTCCTCTTTGCTGCGGTGTAAAGCATGTGCCAATTAAGTAACATGTAATAGTTTTGGATAAAATATTTAAGCCCATTAACAGCCTTTACCATGTACGATGCTGCATCGGTTAAAATAAAAGGATCTTATGTCGAAATCTTGAAAATCAACTTGTATTTGAAGCAGAGCTTTAAAAAAATTTACTTATTGATTTTCAATTTTGTTTTGTGTACTAGGAAATTTTTTGAAAACTTTTTTTATAATATGGAAATTAAAAAAAAAAACACTCAAAAATGTCGAAATATGCGAACATATGCATTTTCACTTAAATATGCAACGATATGCAAACAAAATCGTTGGAAAGATAATACATCGTTCTTAGACTATCGACAAAAAACATTCACTTGCATGCAAATCGCAGCCCTAGAAATCACTTTTGTAGTTTCTGCAACAAAAATCTTTTTTTGATAATAGTAGTATAAGTTTCATTTTATACCTCAAAATTTTTTATTTTCTACCAAAAACGTGCTTCTTGAAATGGAGAGCATAAATAACCAGGACAAGATTTTGTATGCACAGAATATGTCAAAATAAAAAAATTTTAAACACCATTAAAGTGTGAACATTTTTCAGATTTTGTATATATATACATCACCACAGGTAGAAAGTTGTTAAGGAATAAAGTTAGTAAAGTTTGTCATTCCATTTGAAAATTCGACAATATTGGCCTTAGACATTATAAAGAATATACATATGAGGAGTTCCGTAGCAAAATGCAACAATTCCACTATTCAAAACGCAACAATTCCAAATTTGTTTTCTAAATAATGTAATAAAAACCTGCCAGACTAACTAATTTATTTATGAATTGTTTTAGTGTTAATAAACTCTTTTACCACAACAAGTCTTAAAATGATTCATCGATCTGGCTATTATAAATTTTTTTTTATTTATCCAAAAAAACTATACAGTGGAATGGTTGCGTTTTGTTCTGGATCTCTTCATATATTCTGAGTGACTTTATCGTCTGTCCGTTAAAATGAGGTTTCCGAGGCCCCCAGATATGATAGGGACTGAGCTGTTATACATTTATATCACATATACTTTGGAATTTTTCGGTATTAAAATTTACCGAGATTTTTTTTTTTTTTTGCTTCCTATACTAATCCCCCGAAGTTCTACGCGTGTCTGCAGGAAAGAAACCAGAGTCTCTGGTGGGAATTGAACCCGCAACGCCGGCGGGGCACCCTATCGGTCCACATAGGAGCCACGACTGCTTCAAATTTCTCGTATAAAATCCATTAATGGCTTAAATCAGTAATGCTCATTCAAGCAAACAATTGCTTAGAAGCCCCAGCCTCACACGTACGACAAAAGAGCAACTAGTTAAAATGTACGGTAGCTGTATCGGACATATTTTCAAATACAGTGTGTAAAAAAAATAATGTTGAAATTAATTTTGTTGCTCGTCAGCAGAGTTGGGCAAAATAGTTCCTTCTGTGGAATCGTTCCAACCGATCCGAAAGATCAAAGGAACTAGGTCGTTCCTTTCGTTTATCTTTCCTGTTTTTTTACTTTTAACAATAAATTAACTAGGAACGGGAAAACTTCTCTGTCAATAAACAAATATTTGCTGTTTGTTTTCATGTTGTGGCAAAACAACTAAAGAATAATTATAATGTGTTTTTTAAAATGTTTGTAAAAAGTAATAACTAAGCCAATTACAAATTTTTTATACTCGTATGTGTTTCTGACTTTCGTGTATTTATATCATATAAATACACGAAAGTCGTTAACACTGGGGACACAAAAAATCATAAGTGTACAAAAATAAGTGATAAAATGCATGTAATGATCCAAGGGACTGCGATTACGGAACTATTGAAAAAGTCCGCACCGTTTCTTTTAGGGAATCGTTCCATGGATCTAGGTCGTTCCGGTACGACACAAGTCTACTCTCAGACAGCGACCAGTGCACATGTACGTAAGCTGTGTTGATATTTTGTTATTTATTATTTCTTCTGAAGTCTTCATTGCGGGTCAATCGATTAGAAACTATAAACATAAACTTACCTGTTACATTTCCGTAAACAGACTCCAGAGAAAACAATGTTTCAAAAACTTTGTATTCTTTAAACGGAACGAACACAAATAACAAGTTGACAGGAGATCATTTAGCATTATGCCATTTATGCCATTAAAAACTACACATTTTCTTAATTTATCCTTAATCACCAACTCTTTATATGTTCCTAATCGACGAAAGTTTATCACATATAATTAATTCTGTGTGAACTGAATTATTTAACATTTTATACAACCAAAACAATTTTTTGTAATTAAATATTTATAAAAATTGTGTGTTTAGTTTTGCGTGTCACTGTACTTAAAAAATTCTATCACAATACATATGCAAAACATTTTTGGACACCAATGCCTAAATCAACAATAGCCTTTCGATTTATCTAATCTCAAACATTTAGGTATAGCTATTCCAACATCGAAAATTGTCGACTCGACTCCTATATATTAAGATATAACCAAAATAATAATAAAAAAAATTCGTAATATTTTTTTAACAAAAAACAAAAATTACAATACAATCATTAAAAAGTAATTAAAAAAAACATGTGTACATGTTAGTTAACATAACTTTTCAAAAATATTAATTACACGCCAAAATGACCGCAATTAATGCAGACATTTTTACAACATATTCGATTTACTAAATTAATACTCACATAAATTATTTAATAAATTAATTTCAACGGAAATTAATTTTAAACAAACAAACCAACATAATAACAATTTGCAATAAAAGTAATTGAAATTAAAATAAAATTGATTTATCATTTGTGTTGTTTCCTTTTTTTATTTACAGGCTTTCTATAAACAAATTAAAGAGCAATGTAATCAATTATGACATCAAATGTTAACAGACACCTTGGCCTCTATTTGTCTCTTAGATCTATACAACAAATTTAAGACACAAAAAATTTTAAGCATTTGAATACAAACAGTAAAAAAGGACAAGAACAATCAATTTAAAAAACAAAAAAACAAAATTTTAACTTCTATAGTGGTAAAGTAAAGGAAGAAAATAAAAGAAACAATCCAAATAGAAAAAAAGAAAAAAAATCGATATAAAATATTTAATAATACAATTACAAGATAATTGTATTGAAAAACTACAGCAGCGCAACAGCAACAAAAAGCAACACAATCAGTCAAAATCAGACTGACAGACCGCCAACGGTCAGACAAGGCAGCCCCTTCTACAGTTCATATACAAAAGACCTGCCATCATTAACAGTACAACCGCCAACAACATCAACGATAACTGGAACACAACTACTACTAAAGAACGTTAAAAGGAATATTTGGCCAGAACATTTGACACAAAAGAAGACAACACACGCCAACTAAGTATCTGTAAAAAAACAAAAGACACCACCCTGTACAGTAAGTGAGTGTGCGTGTTAGAAGTAAAAGTGTGTGCGTGCGATTGAGTGAGTAAGTGTGTTTAGCGCTGCAAATATGGGAAAGAAAAGCTCCAAATTGAAACAGGACACCATTGATCGTTTAACAACGGATACCTATTGTAAGTTAATTATATAATTATTTAATAACAAAAAGAAAAAAAAAACAATACGATATACAACCCCATACAAAGACATTTGAGTGTTAAAAGTTGTTTAGTATAAAATAAATAATTCAATATTCATTTGTACAATTAGAAAATATTTTGCTAGACTACAGGACATCAGTAGACATTTGTTACTGTCACACGATATTGCTTGTTTCAATTTTCAACAAAGGCGTTTCTTAATAGGGGTCGTAGGAAACAAAGGTGACGATTAGTTTGTAGTTTCTAAATGATTAGTCTGACTAAGCGTTGCATTATACATTATGTAGGACTATTTTTTAAGTCATTTTCAAAAGCGTCTTGGGGACAAAGGCGAACAAAATTGGCTGTTTCGAAATGATTAGTCTTTTTTTTGAAGGCAGATATTAATTTGTGTTCAAGTTGTAAAATTAGAATGTTTAATAATAAAAACTAAGGCCCTAATCATGTAAAACGCAACGCAACGCCAAAGAAATACATTGAATGCAAAAACAATGTTATAAATATTTTGTAATTTTTTTGTTGCTTTCTACAGAAATTCGTGTACCTTTTGACAATTTTCAACGCCACAAGTTATGCAGCGTTTGGAATTTTAAAACGCAATGTAAATTTCTGTAGAAAGCAACAACAAAATTATAAAATATTTTTAACGTTGTTTTTGCTTTCAATATAATTCTTTGGAGTTGCGTTGCGTTTAACATGATAAGGGCCTAAAAATTTTTTTCAGCCGCTGACTTTAATTATTTAACATCAATGCTGTTAACTCTTATTGGAATTTGAAGAAAATTTTATGTTGAAAATCGGTACAATCGTGGTGAATATCGCTTATTAGTATACATTTTGCATTCAATATTTGACGCTGAATAAACATTAGTGTTAAGTGTAAAACGTAGATATTATTTTGTTCCATTGTAATTTAAAAAAATGTCTCTCTTCGTAAGGGTGCGTGTAACCTGCTAAATATAATTCACAATGATAATGCATTATTATTTTTTAGAAAAGAAAACACCATAAGTCAAGCCTTTCCTTGACAAAAATTAATAAATTCATAATTAAGTGCTAGTTGATTGTTTTCCAACATTTTCACTTTTTCATATAACGAGGTTTTAAGTCTACGTAATTCGAAGGCATCGGTGTATGCGGTCGTTGAGTAAGTTTCGTGCCAGAAGATTGAGGTGAGATTCCAACATTTCTAAATAATTTAATATTTTGCGCAATGCCTTATAATTTCCCGTTTTAGTTGGGGTACATTCAAATCTCTCTGCAACTGCTGGTTTCTCGTATACCACGGAGCACTGTTATCTTATTTTGGAATTTTTGCAATTTTCTTTATAATGGGTGATTTAAGAAGAGATACTTTTTCCAATAGCCTTTTTTTGACAGATCACGTGTGAGTCGTGGCATGCTGTCATGTTATTTTTGTTTAGTATTGTTTGGGATTTCATAATGGAAAGACTTACGCCTGAACAACTTTATTACGAAAATTCACGTTCTGTGAGGAATGTGTTTCGTGCATTTCGCTCAACTTATGGTTAACGCAATCGTCCTACTGAGCGTACTATTCGCAACACCATCACCCATTTTGAGACCCAGCATTCATTATTGGATAATATTCAACCGAATAGACGACGTCCAGCACGCTGTGAAGAAAATATAGCGGCCGTAGCTGAGAGTGTACACGAAGACCGTGGAGAGTCGATTCGGCGAAATTCGCAGCGACTCGGACCGTTATCGTGCCATGATAACCGACTATTTGATGCCTGAAATTAAACCAATGGATTTATTGAGAGAACGCTCCGGTGGGCACATAATTTCACGTTTTGGGCCGGTCGATTGGCCACCAAGATCGTGTGATATCACACCAGTAGACTTTTTCCTGTGGGGTTATGTAAAGTCTAAAGTTTATGCGGACAAACCCGCTTCGATTCAGGCCTTGGAGGAATACATCACAAGTGTCATTCGCCAGTTACCAGTCGAAATGCTCGAACGAGTCATCGATAATTCAACTCAACGGATTTGAATACATAAAATCTGCACTCAATTCAAATAGTGCAAAATTTGTACTTGCTATCAAAAAAGCTGTATAAACAGATTCTCACTGAAATTTAAAAAATGAAATTTTCTATGTGCATGGTTTTTGATTCTTGTGATGATATTCTTAAGCAAAGGAAATTAAACAACATAAAATTTGGTCAATAACGGAATATCTCCTGGCCTTAATCAAGAAACAACAAGATTTTTGTTTGTAAATTTGGTGCAAAATTTTAAGTTGCACTCAAATGAGTGAAGAACAAAAAGTTGCAATAAGATGATGATTCCTTTAACTTAAATCAAACTATTTTTTTGAGTGCAACATGTTTTAACTTCACTATCTCTCATGTTTAGTGAGGCTGTTCATCTTCAATTCTCAACGTCAATAAAATGATTGTAATTATTTTGCACTTCCACTAACTGTGAGTTGAAACTGCAAAATTAGTGTACTACCCCTATTTATGGCTAAAATATATGCCAATACTAAAAGTGAATATCGAATGAATGAAATTTTTACATTGAAAATAATTTTATACCGAGAAAAAACAATCACACTTTCTAAACTTATAGAAATAAAATCAATATCGAATTTTTTAAAAATTTTTAATGAAAACTTTTAAGGATATGGCAGGGTATATTTTTAAAAGGAAATCTTTTTATACTTATGTTCAGGGTTGATGAAGTTCATATCTTTTTAAGATTCTGCAGACCCTTCCTTTTTATTTGGTACCGAGTGAGCTAAAAAATATAAGATACTTATTTTTAAAATTATTACTTAAAATAAGTATTCCTGAAAAATGTGAAGACCTTGAAAAAGGACAAAAGATGAGGAACTAGAAAATTAAGCGTGCAGTTTGAATTAGTTTTGCCTCTGGAAAAACACAAAATTTGTCACACAGTGTTATATTAAAAATTTAATTTTTATATGTGTGTGTAAAGCATGTACATATTTATTTTGTTTTTTTTTTCTTGTTGTTAACAAATGCTATAATTATAATTTGTTAGCCTGTTGCTAAAAATAATACATTTGTAACGTAGGAAAAAATGTAGGGAAAATGTATTCTGTTTGTAGGGAAAGCAGGGATTTTTTAAATTTCTACTGTCATCACTGACTATAAATACATATTCAATTATTTTGCGAATAATATGAATAAACAGAATTAGAAAGAAAGAACATGCATTTAGAAACAAAACGTTTGTTGTGGCTTATTATGCATAGACATCATTCGTTTGTTTAATGTTTAGTAATATACCATTTGAGTCGCATTCATGCACATCTCTGATATTTATTTAAAATATAATGGCTGCTTGTAAAATGGTAATAATTCTAACCAACTTAATGAATCGTTCCATAAAAAAGCAAATAGTTAAGCGCAACGTTAACATAATGTTGATGGCCACAAAAGTGACTGATCCAATCATAATATGTTTGCACCAAAATATAGTATAATCAAAGCAAATATAAAAGTTATTAATTTCTCTGCAAACATACTGAATAAGTTTACGTAACCATACCGGAACATTGATTCATTCGTTGTTAAAGAAATTGTCTTCGCCAAGTTGTATAAAATAGAGAAAAATAGACCTAAAGGCACCGTTATAGGCTTTTTATACTGCTCAATTCTAACACCTACCATCAAAGGTGTAGCAAATGTGAAACACTAGATTACATTGTTCACATATTACATCTACCATCAAACAAAAATGTCAGAATTTTTTTAAAAAAAATTAAACACTTTTTCTTTACAAGAGTGACAAAATTTTGAGAGAAAACACAAATATGTATTTGAGATTAAATTTATTTAAAAATATAAAAATTTAAAGAAATAAAAATTTGCAAAAAAAAAAAGGAAAACTTGATAAATTGTAACGCTGCTTTCAAAGCAACCATCTTTTTGTAAGTGATACCACAAAAATAATAGAACTTATATCCGCATTTCATTTATACATCAAAAGATGTATAAAGGAATAAAATGAGATAGGATCATCTTCAAAAGGAATTGATTTTTAGCTCTATTTAATTCTTATGGGAAGATGTTAACATCTTCGCAAATTGATGGTAGATGTTAGATGTGGATCAGTGAAAATAGCCTATTAGAAATCTTGAGTACTTCTGTCAGTTGTATTACTCATCTACCGTTAAACATGGACTTTCATGGAGTAATGTTTCTAAAATTCTAAATGCTCAACTGTTTACGACCTTCATGAACTAACTTCATCTTTATGATTAAAATTATTAATTTTAAACTTTCAGGACAATCTGTAAAAGGAAATTCTGAAAAAGTATTTTTACCATAAGGTTTTACCAAAAATACCGGAGAAAAGTGCTATTGAAAAGGATCCACCCTTATTTAGTTGTTGGCAGATATCTTAAAAAAAAAGTATAGAACCCAGCCGTAAAAACTGATGTATACTAAGAGATAATTAAAAAATACCCTTTAAAAAAAATTAAATTTTTGAAACAACTTTATGCTTTAAAAAGCCATTAAGCTTCTAGAATGTTGTATTACCTTATAACACAACTTTCCTCCACCCCAGGAAAAAAAAATTAAACATATTTCCCACAACATTTTGTGTTCTTGCCATGTGTGCCATTAAATAACCTTCTACATAAAACCATTATAAATCAGCTACTACCTCTTAAGAGGTTTTAATTATATGAAAAAAAAATACTCACAATTATAATACATATATTGTACAAGTAAAATATCCTTATATCATAAGGATGTGTTTCCAAACACTTTTTTATAAGTACAAAAACTAAAGTACTAGTATATTAGGTGTGTAACTTAATAATGTGAACTTCGAGGAAATGGCTTATATTCTACATATGGTTTGTGCGTTTTAGAACTTATATCACATTGTAGAGGACAAAACCATCTGTTATTTATTCTCACTAAGTCTTTTGTTTGTTTTGTTTGATTTTTCTGTGGAAGAAATATTCTTAATAAATATTGTTACGAAAGTAACTTTAGTTAAGAATTAGTTTAATTTATTAGTTATCTTGTTTTTATTAGGTATTTTGTATATGTTAGTTATTTTTATTAGTTTAAATTTGTATTGTATTAATTATGCATATTTTTGTGTACAAATCACTGTACAGAATTTTCTAGTACAAATGTAATGTTAAAATTTTTATAATTGTACTTCAACCCCACTGTAGTTTACTCGAAAAGATCTTCGAATATTTTAGATAAATTGTAACGCCTTAAGGTATACCTTAGTTTATTTAGTTACAGCCATAGTGTTAATGCACAAAGTTAATGTAGTCAAAAATTCTAGAGCCATCTAGACGTCAGACGTCATGGCTGGAACATTGTAGAATCACCTTCACGTTTGGGCTAGATTATAAATACCACATTCAGATGACACTTAAAAGTCAGTATTAGTACAAGCGGTTAAGTGTGCATTTAACCATAATATGGTTGTCGGTGACAATAATATGGTTAAATTAAACATAATTTGTTTAAAATTTTTCTTTTAAAATAGTTTTGTTGGAGGTGACCATTTTTAAACATATTTTTTCTATGCGGCATTTTCAAAACATTTACAAGCAGCTGAGTCCATCTAAAAGCAAGGGGCTTGGGTAAGGATAAGTCATTATTGCATCAATTTATTACTACAACCGAAAGCGTAAAAGATCGTATGTGAAGCTTGCCAAACTATCCGAATCAACGCCAATGCAAAATATATTTACAAAGCTCCACCTTTGACCTAAAGGCTACCACCTGTTAAAAGCTCAGAAAATCGGGCCAAGCGATTACAGGAGATCAGGGGGCTAATTCTGTTTCGCGATGCGAAAGTCAGTGCTATGCGCAAATAAAATGCGAAGCGAAAGAAAGTTGATATTATATGAGTAGGTGAGATGCAAAACTCGTTCGTTACAATATTAAAAGGCGAGCTGACAATTGATTCTCACAGTTAAGTTGGGCGCTTTAGAGATGAAATATACTGATTGTATTAATACATGTCCTTGAAAAAAACCTGGAAAAGGACATGCATTAATACAATCCGTATATTTCATCTAATAAAGCGACCAACGGCACTGTGAGAATCAATTGCCATCTGGATTTTTAATTTTGTAACGAACGAGTTTTGCATCTCACCTACTCATATAATACTTTCGTATTAGCATTCGAATTTTTTTTGCAGTTTTGATTACAGTATATCGTTACCTAAAACGCAAACGTTGCTATCTAAATTTTTGAAAATTTTACAAGAGGAGAAAAAAAAACTTAAAATAATAAATTGAGCTGCTATACTTGAAAGTGGTATAACTCCATTTTTTCATGTATCGAGATATTTAAGGAGTTGCGTTTGAGTTAATTTAAAAATATTGGTGAACGTTCATCTTTTCGAGTGATGTTTTATACAAAAATTAATAATTATAATTACATAGAAAAATATAAGATTTTTGTTTAGCTCCAAATGGGGTTATATCACTTTAAAAAATTAACATCTTATAAGATGTTAAAATAAAAGCGAATTAAAGTCCAAATTTTAATAGACATTTAGCTTTACTCAAATGGATTTTAAATATAAAAAAAGTAATTAATATGAAATTATTTGAATACACGATCAACCAAGTTTATTAGTTAATTTCAGTTATACAGTAGAATCCCGATAATTCGAAGTCGAGCTATTTACGAGATAGGGGAGTTTTCGAAATAAAGAGACTTATGTTATTATAAGCTAATTACACAGTCCTTAGTTACATCAACTCGAACTTTATATTTCGATTTTTTCCAGTACACATACCATTTTACGTTATAATATGGTCTCGGGTTGTAACATTCTGAATGTGCTTCAGGCAGCAAGATTCTATTTCTGCCGCACCTCTAGATGCTACAGTTTCTTCCTATGCATACATACGAATTTCGTTGTCATGATAAGTTATATCTGCTAAAGCGCAGTGTACACTGACTAAAGTCATAATAATAAAATAATAGTTGCAATAAGAAAGTTTTTTTTTTATTAGAATTAATTAAAGTTGACGTTAACAAATTATTTTAATAAGGGAACTTTCAAAAATAAGAGCTCAATTGAAAAATTACCTGAAATTGTTCATAATTTATTTTCATCTATTTTTCTTGTAAAACCTACCAATTGTTTTGATAATTATCAATTATAATTGACATTAATGCATATTATGCACACTGCTAGTTAGGTCTTTTTACAATTATCATAGAATCTGTTGCAGATAGCGCCGCTTGTTTTTTGTTAATAATATCGCTAATTTTGGTTGAAAGATTTTACAATTTGTGGCCATTTGTGTTGATATGGAACATCAGAATCAATGAAAAATTCGATTTTTTATTTATGGTTTGTTAGGGCCGTTTGCGCTTTAGGTAACGATATGTATATTTTCTTAATTTTTTAAAAAGTAGCATAATTTGCAAAAAATGTCTTACAAGTTCTAATGAAAAATCATGTATTTTCATGTTATACACCTAATATATCACTAATTTCCCTAATATTTCAAACTATTTATATTTTCCCTCTTTTAGACATTCACAGGTGTATTTATTATTTGCATCTGTTGAAGTCAATTTTATTTACAAATGTTGTAACTTTCACTAATTTCAAAAGCATGCGTATACATACCTACTCGTATGTAAATAACTACCTACCCATTAATTATAAATAATAAACTTACTAAACTATAAACCATTGAAACCATATTCTTATTTTAGGAATGTGTTTTATAGCTAAGAGAAAAAACATTTTACTTATATTGAAATTTATTAAATAATTTTTTTACATAAAGTCTCTTAAGTAGACATTTTTATAACATACTTAGCAGCAAGGGTTAGATATGTATGTATAAGTGATGTTACACAAAGTCGTATTCTCACTCGTATCGCCGAATATTCTCATGACATTCGTATTCACCAAATTTAAGTGAATATTTCGCGAACATTTTGCGAATACGTAAAAAAGGTTAAGAATAATACATCACATCAAACAAAAATACTAATTTTTAATAATTTCTATTAAAAAAAATGATAAAGAAAAATAAACAAAATATATTTCAAAGAGTACAACAAGTAAAAGTTGTGTATGATACTGAATTGCTACGCAAAATGGCAAGGACTTCGTGTACCAACCCAGGCAGAAAAAGACAATCAGCACGACGCTGTGCCGATGTTGACGGGGGTACTATCAACAACAATACAACGTACTGTTTACCAAATTTACAATGTACTCACAATACTAAAATGATAACGCCAAATGTGCGTCTTCCGACTCTTGTTTTTAGTGTTGCCACAATACTCTAAATTTAAATTTACAATATTGGATTCACGAATTTACAACGTATTCACAACATTTAGATGATAACGCCAAATAACCGCCTTCCGACTATTGTTTTCAATATTTTCACAAAACCCTACATTTAAATTTACAACATTGGATCAATAAAAATAAAATGTAAATATTAATTTAATGATGAAATAATAGATATTACTCTTTTACATAAATAATTACATGTAATGTGCATATGGATGTAACTACATAAATTCGTGTAATCAACAAACAAAATTTTGCAGTAAATTTGTATATTTTTTCTTACCTCAAATAGGTTTTTGTTTAAATTTTAATACGACACTTCATAGTATATGAAGACTATATTTTGTTTATTAAGGTTAAGTTCTTGTATATACAGTATTGTAGCAGTATAGTTTTATTGTAAATACGACATTACAAAACTAAAGTCGTATATTTGTATTTAGTGTGTTGTACCGGTGTAGAATTTTTGTAAAAACAGTATTAAAAAACTAAAGTTGTAATTTTGTATCTTCAGTGTTGAGATGGTACAATATTTTTGGAAGAGTCAACATTTTGTATTTATAGGGTTGCGCCGGTACATAATATTTAGAAGAGTCGTAATTTCTGCCTGGGAAAGTACTAAGACGGGGAATCTAAACGAGCAACGTCTTCGTACTAAAGTTCTTTCTGCGCGTCGGGGCAGTAAAATCTTCTGGTCATTCGTAAAGAGAGTAAGGGTTAATGCTAGTTCTTCAATACCAACTCTTTTAAAGGATGACCAAACATTCACGAACCCGGTTGATAAGGCTTATTGTTTTGCTGAATTATTTACAAATAATTCTTTACCAGCTAGCAATCAACCAATACCCGAACTCGAAAACGTATCCGTAACTATACCTAAAATATTTTTTCGGACTCGAGCTGTTAAAAAGGTTCTTGCGGATATCGACATGAACAAGGCCTGGATGGTACCTTGACCTGCACTGGACTTGAAGCAGTGCTCTTCGACGATAGCTCGTCCCTAAGAAAATCTTTTCAGCACTTTATACCATGGCGGGAAATTAATTTTCCGTCTGCTGAAAAGTTGCTAATGCAACGCCAATTCCTTAAGAAGGAGTGGCTAATACTCAAAATCACCGCCCAATTGCAATTTGTTCGGCATTTTCCAAAGTTATGGAGAGTATGGCTAATTACCATCTTGTCAAATTTTAAGAGTCAAACTACCTACTAAGTTACCGACAGTATGGCTTTCATAGAGGTCGCTCTACTGGAGACCTACCAGCCCTGTTATCGGAAAAATGGTGTCGTTCCATTCACCATTTTCGCGAAAGTATGGTAATTGCTTTAGGTATTTCCAAGTCGTTTGACAGAGTTTGGCATGGTGCACTCTTGTCAAAACTTGTTGCATTTGGTGTCGGTGATAATTTCTCTCGATATATATTGAGATTTCTTTTAGATCGCACTACACGAGTTGTAATAGATGTGGTTTAATTAAACGAGTTCAAGATTCATTCAGGGGTGCCGCAAGGCTTCGTTCTTTCTCCTACTCTATTTTTAATTTTTTTAAATGACCGCCTATGTCAAACTTCCAACCCTATCTATTCTTTTGCAGATGACAGCAACCTTTGCCATTCGTATTCATTTTAACATAGACCAAGCGTATCCGATGTTGGTGCTATGAGCCAGAACATGAATGAAACGCTTGGCTGAGACCTAGACATAATCTCAGATTGGGATCGTGCCAATGGGGTCGAGTTTAATGCCCGAAAGACCCAATGTTTCGTGCTGACGCATAAACGGATCAATGTGCCTCATCTGTATATATTGATTGTATAATTATTGAGGAAACAGAATCTCTTGATGTTCTGGGCACGAGGATACAATGTGATGTCCGATGGACAGAACATATATTTAAGGTGTCGAAAGAAGTACCTCCATCTGATCTCCTTACTTTTTATACCACCTATATCCGACCGCGGATGGAATACAACCCGCATGTGTAGGCCGGTGCTTCAAAATCTATTTTGGAGCTTCTCGACCACGTGCAGGAGAGGGCGAAGGTTCTCATTGGTGACAGTAGGGTATCCAATTCTATTGACCCCTTTGAGCAAAGTCGCAATGTGGTTTGTATTTGCCTGTTTTATCGTTACTACAATGGGATGTGTTCTGATCAAATTAGGGATATGGTTCCCGAAACCAACACGTTTGTTCGTAATACACGTTTTTCCTCAAGAGCCCATCCTTTTCGGACTGCTCGTATGTGGAACAACCTTCCTGCTGAAGTCTTCGTTCTCACTTCCAACATGAATAAATTCAAGACAAATATGCACAAGAACTACTCCCTTCTCGTCCTCCCCTGAGTGCTGGCCCTTACCAAAAAAAAACACCAAAAAAATCGTAAAAAGAATAAGAATAATATATAAAACCAAACAAAATTATTAATTTTTAATAATTTCTATTTAAAATAAGCTGTGTCTTTAACGCAAAATAATAACCTTTTTTTGGTAAAGTATAAATAAATAAAATATATTTCAAAACTAGCACTAACAAGTAAGAGTGCAACAAGTAAGTTGTGTTGTGTTTTGGATAACACTTCTCTTACCGTTCTTAAGATTTGAAAAATCTATTCTGAGCCAAGCCCGCTTCCCAATCCCGCCCATATTTTGTGAGATTTTGTATGTTGATAACCAAGATGCGTGTATCTAATTTGGAAACTTTGGCTCTATCCGTTCTCTTGATATAAAGGAATTTATAATATGTTTGTTTGGGAGTGCTACGCTCTTTTGTAACTTATTCGTAATCTTTGGCTCTTGCTGTTCTCCAGATCTACAGGAAGAATTAATAATAAAAAAAAACAACAAACGATTTATGGGTAAAATTAGAGGCAGCTGTGGTTTTTTGATAAAATATCAGTCAATTGTAAGCCGATCTCGCTAAATTTCAATAGTAAACTATAACGGAGTAGTTGTGATATATAAATATAACAAGCTAGCAGTCATCATTTCTGGGGTCTTCGGAAAACCCATTTTAACATACACACTGAAAGGCGGCCTTCGTTAATCATAAGAACACAGAATATCTATACTCTATAGGGTCTAAGATCAAAATGGTAGAAATTACAATCGAAACACTCGTTGTTGGTGTCACTAGGGATCACGTAGTGGCTGTGTTTTGTGCCTAAAAACGCGGAAATAGGTAGTACGGAAAATCCTATTTAAGGGCGGATTTTTCGCTACTTGTGAAAATTTCAGGCATATAAGTGCTAACCCTAAGAACTGTATCAACACAAGTTGCTAGATGTTAGAGCTAAGGCTCCTATGCAAGGGGCGAGTGTATAATTTTTGCTTAAAATTGCTATTTGTGTGAAGTAAGACACCAACGTAGATTACATCTACCAAGTGCAGAGTCCACAGTGTAAGCTGTAATTAAGAATGTGCCCTGCAAATTTTAATTTTGCAAAAATCAATTGCTTTTGCTTTCGATTTCTTATCGATATAGTAACATCATTTAACAAGAAGTGTGCAGCGGATGCAATATTTACATAAGAATCTACTTAGTATCTATATTTTATTACAAATAAGAGCGCTTTGGTTTCTTAATATCAATTAACTGTAGTAGTATCGCCTTTTCTTATCTTTGTTAATACAAAAAAGTCGGCAATTTTGCTCTTATCGCCAAAATCATAGAATCAAGCAAGCAATTTGTTGATTTTGCACCAATTACCAGAATGACTATATTGATTACAAAAATTAAAACAATTGAAAATTGTGAATATTTTTTTCAATAAATGATATTTTTAATTAAAATTAAAAAAATTATCAAAAAACTGCCATATCAAACAATGTGTTAATTGATTTAATAAAATATAAAAAGCTCAGTTATGACAATTCCCAACAACAATTCTATAAGTTTATATTATTTTATTTTAAGCGAAAAAATCATTTTAGATTTGTTGTTTCAAAACAACTAAAATGTGATTTAATCAAAATTATATTTTTATTTTTTTTTCCAACTATCACATTAATTAATTGAAATACTTTTCCAACAATTATTTTAATTGATTAAATACTACTGTAAATTGTTTCTGTGCTGTTTGTCTTGTTTTTTTGTGTTAATTAACACTGAGTAAAATAAATAACAAATAAGCTGAAAGTTTGATATTTGAGCAGATGAGATGCATAACTCATTCTTTACAAAATTAAAAGTCGAGATTCAATTGATTATCACAGTTGTTTTGGCGCTTTATGAGAAGGAATATACTGACTGTTCTTTTCCATGTATTTCCAATGTCATGCATTGATCAGTATATTTCTTCTCATAAAGCACCAAAAGAACTGTGAAAATCAATTGCCATCTCAACTTTTAATTTTCAAACGAACGAGTCTTGCATCTCACCGATTAAAAATTTACAGTACTTTTAATTAAAATATTTAAATATTTATTTGGCAAACTTAGAAACAAAATTTAAACAAATTTATATAAAAGAATTTTCAGAAATTCACTAATTTGCTTTAATGTTTTAAAACCCCAATTTTACAAAACTTTCATCAAATTATCAGAATCAAATTTTTGTTTAATGCTTTACAACACTTATTTTGCAAAATTGTTTCACTGATAATGTAGATTTTCACTGGAAAAATTACTTTTTTTTCAATCATTGAATAAATAAATAGTTTCACTAAAAATTATTAATTTCAGTTGAATAGAAAACACAAAATGTGTCATAATTTTTTAATTCCTCTTTCATTAGCTGTAAATATTGTTATGAGAAATAACTGACAATTCACCCAATCTACCCGAACAAAAGGTTTGGGCGGGCTTATTTGTGCTCTCATTGACCCAATTTTCGGGTACGGAAACGGCATTCGCCAAATTGAGTTCCAGCTCAATTTATAGAAACAAACTTATAATTACATATTATATTATAATTAAAAATTTCCTATTTCGTTTAAAAAATATTAAAAAATTAATCGAATTTTCACATTATTAGGCTTAAGTTCATTGAATTTAATTTTCATTAAATTATTTTTATGAAGACAGGAATTTAACAACATGAAATCAATTAAAATTTTTTTTTTTTTTTTATTGATAATTTTTCATTCTTGACTGCGCTAAGATTTGAACCCAGGCTTTCACGGACAGGTTGCCCATACTAGTTTCGATTGTAACCACACAATCTCGTCAGTGGGGTTTGCCGTTTTACTCACTCGGCTATTGAGGCCGGGCGACGTCAATAGTCAAACATCAATCCTTAAACCAAATGGTATTTCACCTTGGTAGATCGAAATTTGCTTTTTTTTTTGAATGAATGATTATCTATTTTAATTGATTTACATGTTCTTCCTAACTTCTGTTTTTCGTACCTTTTGTCAAGAATTCTTATTGAAATCCAAAGTACATTTTTTTGTTTTTTCATGTTTTTTTGTCTTTCTTTTTTCTTGTTGACCTTTTTCAGCACAACTTGAAGGACAAATGTAAACATAGCTCGTGCCTTAGCTGATAACAATACTAGTATTGTGGTTATTTTGTTGAACTATTAATGGTTTTTAATCCAAATTTAGATATTTTTTTTAATTAGGCTTAAGTTCATTGAATTTAATTTTCATTAAATTATTTTTATGAAGACAGGAATTTAACAACATGAAATCAATTAAAATTTTTTTTTTTTTTATTGATAATTTTTCATTCTTGACTGCGCTGAGATTTGAACCCAGGCTTTGATGGACAGGTTGCCTATACTAGTTTCGATTGTAACCACACAATCTCGTCAGTGGGGTTTGCCGTTTTACTCACTCGGCTATTGAGGCCGGGCGACGTCAATAGTCAAACATCAATCCTTAAACCAAATGGTATTTCACCTTGGTAGATCGAAATTTGCTTTTTTTTTTTTTGAATGAATGATTATCTATTTTAATTGATTTACATGTTCTTCCTAACTTCTGTTTTTCGTACCTTTTGTCAAGAATTCTTCTTGAAATCCAAAGTACATTTTTTTGTTTTTTCATGTTTTTTTGTCTTTCTTTTTTCTTGTTGACCTTTTTCAGCACAACTTGAAGGACAAATGTAAACATAGCTCGTGCCTTAGCTGATAACAATACTAGTATTGTGGTTATTTTGTTGAACTGTTAATGGTTTTTAATCCAAATTTAGATATTTTTTTAATTAGGCTTAAGTTCATTGAATTTAATTTTCATAAAATTATTTTTATGAAGACAGGAATTTAACAACATGAAATCAATTAAAATTTTTTTTTTTATTGATAATTTTTCATTCTTGACTGCGCTGACATTTGAACCCAGGCTTTGACGGACAGGTTG
Organism: Pollenia amentaria; assembly: GCA_943735925.1. Taxonomy (NCBI): domain Eukaryota; kingdom Metazoa; phylum Arthropoda; class Insecta; order Diptera; family Polleniidae; genus Pollenia; species Pollenia amentaria. The sequence continues at coordinate 179,785,446 of OX031008.1, forward strand.
CCTATACTAGTTTCGATTGTAACCACACAATCTCGTCAGTGGGGTTTGCCGTTTTACTCACTCGGCTATTGAGGCCGGGCGACGTCAATAGTCAAACATCAATCCTTAAACCAAATGGTATTTCACCTTGGTAGATCGAAATTTGCTTTTTTTTTTTTTTTTGAATGAATGATTATCTATTTTAATTGATTTACATGTTCTTCCTAACTTCTGTTTTTCGTACCTTTTGTCAAGAATTCTTCTTGAAATCCAAAGTACATTTTTTTGTTTTTTCATGTTTTTTTGTCTTTCTTTTTTCTTGTTGACCTTTTTCAGCACAACTTGAAGGACAAATGTAAACATAGCTCGTGCCTTAGCTGATAACAATACTAGTATTGTGGTTATTTTGTTGAACTATTAATGGTTTTTAATCCAAATTTAGATATTTTTTTTAATTAGGCTTAAGTTCATTGAATTTAATTTTCATTAAATTATTTTTATGAAGACAGGAATTTAACAACATGAAATCAATTAAAATATTTTTTTTTTTTATTGATAATTTTTCATTCTTGACTGCGCTGAGATTTGAACCCAGGCTTTGATGGACAGGTTGCCTATACTAGTTTCGATTGTAACCACACAATCTCGTCAGTGGGGTTTGCCGTTTTACTCACTCGGCTATTGAGGCCGGGCGACGTCAATAGTCAAACATCAATCCTTAAACCAAATGGTATTTCACCTTGGTAGATCGAAATTTGCTTTTTTTTTTTTTGAATGAATGATTATCTATTTTAATTGATTTACATGTTCTTCCTAACTTCTGTTTTTCGTACCTTTTGTCAAGAATTCTTCTTGAAATCCAAAGTACATTTTTTTGTTTTTTCATGTTTTTTTGTCTTTCTTTTTTCTTGTTGACCTTTTTCAGCACAACTTGAAGGACAAATGTAAACATAGCTCGTGCCTTAGCTGATAACAATACTAGTATTGTGGTTATTTTGTTGAACTGTTAATGGTTTTTAATCCAAATTTAGATATTTTTTTAATTAGGCTTAAGTTCATTGAATTTAATTTTCATAAAATTATTTTTATGAAGACAGGAATTTAACAACATGAAATCAATTAAAATTTTTTTTTTTATTGATAATTTTTCATTCTTGACTGCGCTGACATTTGAACCCAGGCTTTGACGGACAGGTTGCCTATACTAGTTTCGATTGTAACCACACAATCTCGTCAGTGGGGTTTGCCGTTTTACTCACTCGGCTATTGAGGCCGGGCGACGTCAATAGTCAAACATCAATCCTTAAACCAAATGGTATTTCACCTTGGTAGATCGAAATTTGCTTTTTTTTTTGAATGAATGATTATCTATTTTAATTGATTTACATGTTCTTCCTAACTTCTGTTTTTCGTACCTTTTGTCAAGAATTCTTCTTGAAATCCAAAGTACATTTTTTTTGTTTTTTCATGTTTTTTTGTCTTTCTTTTTTCTTGTTGACCTTTTTCAGCACAACTTGAAGGACAAATGTAAACATAGCTCGTGCCTTAGCTGATAACAATACTAGTATTGTGGTTATTTTGTTGAACTGTTAATGGTTTTTAATCCAAATTTAGATATTTTTTTAATTAGGCTTAAGTTCATTGAATTTAATTTTCATTAAATTATTTTTATGAAGACAGGAATTTAACAACATGAAATCAATTAAAATTTTTTTTTTTTTTTTTTTTTTTTATTGATAATTTTCCATTCTTGACTGCGCTGAGATTTGAACCCAGGCTTTCACGGACAGGTTGCCCATACTAGTTTCGATTGTAACCACACAATCTCGTCAGTGGGGTTTGCCGTTTTACTCACTCGGCTATTGAGGCCGGGCGACGTCAATAGTCAAACATCAATCCTTAAACCAAATGGTATTTCACCTTGGTAGATCGAAATTTGCTTTTTTTTTTGAATGAATGATTATCTATTTTAATTGATTTACATGTTCTTCCTAACTTCTGTTTTTCGTACCTTTTGTCAAGAATTCTTCTTGAAATCCAAAGTACATTTTTTTGTTTTTTCATGTTTTTTTGTCTTTCTTTTTTCTTGTTGACCTTTTTCAGCACAACTTGAAGGACAAATGTAAACATAGCTCGTGCCTTAGCTGATAACAATACTAGTATTGTGGTTATTTTGTTGAACTGTTAATGGTTTTTAATCCAAATTTAGATATTTTTTTAATTAGGCTTAAGTTCATTGAATTTAATTTTCATAAAATTATTTTTATGAAGACAGGAATTTAACAACATGAAATCAATTAAAATTTTTTTTTTATTGATAATTTTTCATTCTTGACTGCGCTGAGATTTGAACCCAGGATTTCACGGACAGGTTGCCCATACTAGTTTCGTACTTTGGATTTCAAGAAGAATTCTTGACAAAAGGAACGAAAAACAGAAGTTAGGAAGAACATGTAAATCAATTAAAATAGATAATCATTCATTCAAAAAAAAAAAAAAGCAAATTTCGATCTACCAAGGTGAAATACCATTTGGTTTAAGGATTGATGTTTGACTATTGACGTCGCCCGGCCTCAATAGCCGCGTGAGTAAAACGGCAAACCCCACTGACGAGATTGTGTGGTTACAATCGAAACTAGTATGGGCAACCTGTCCGTGAAAGCCTGGGTTCAAATCTCAGCGCAGTCAAGAATGAAAAATTATCAATAAAAAAAAAAAATAAAAAATTTTAATTGATTTCATGTTGTTAAATTCCTGTCTTTATAAAAATAATTTAATGAAAATTAAATTCAATGAACTTAAGCCTAATTAAAAAAAATATCTAAATTTGGATTAAAAACCATTAACAGTTCAACAAAATAACCACAATACTAGTATTGTTATCAGCTAAGGCACGAGCTATGTTTACATTTGTCCTTCAAGTTGTGCTGAAAAAGGTCAACAAGAAAAAAGAAAGACAAAAAAACATGAAAAAACAAAAAAATGTACTTTGGATTTCAAGAAGAATTCTTGACAAAAGGTACGAAAAACAGAAGTTAGGAAGAACATGTAAATCAATTAAAATAGATAATCATTCATTCAAAAAAAAAAAAAAGCAAATTTCGATCTACCAAGGTGAAATACCATTTGGTTTAAGGATTGATGTTTGACTATTGACGTCGAACGGCCTCAATAGCCGAGTGAGTAAAACGGCAAACCCCACTGACGAGATTGTGTGGTTACAATCGAAACTAGTATGGGCAACCTGTAGCTCGTTTCTGTATTTCTCGCATCGCAAAATTTCTCACATTAAGTGTGAAACAAAAAATTCCATCGTTTCTCGATTTGTGAGAAAAAAGTGTTTCTGTATTTAAATGCGAGAACAGACAACACAGATTCTGTTTTAACTGGAATACTTCCAGTAATTAAGTTTCAAATGCCAGCGAAACGTCAACGAAAGAAATATATATAATAAAAATTAGGCTGCCAGATTTAAAGATTTATCGACATTTTGACGATTTTTTTTGTTCCAAAATTGGCAAAGTGACAATTTGCTGATTTTTTTCTAGTGACGATTCAGTCTTCGAAATAAAACAATTTTAAATAGTTTAATATGTTTGTGTATTAGGCACCACAGAAAACCGATATCTTTAAAAACAAGGCAGATTAAAAAATGTATCAAAATTTCGAACTAAAACTGTTTAATTTTTATTTGCTTGGATTATTAAATACATTTGTTTATGTGATCAAAAGATTAAACTATTACCCCATTTTTCAGTCAATGCACTTTAGGAAATTTTTGCCTTTTATTTTGTCCAAAAGTGCTTATTTTATTTCAATATGATATTTTGTCACTCCTTTGTGTGATTTCTGCAGGGAAAAATAACAATCTGAAATTTTAAACTATTATCGGATTAAGGAAAAATAAAATAAATAATTTTATTTAAATAGACCTCAAGCTTATGTATGTATAAAATATGTATTTTACCCATGACCTTAATGTTTTTTTTTGATTATGGGTTTACATGATAAAAATTTGTGATTATGTGATAAAAATCGAAGAAAATTAATTTTAAATTGTCCCAACAAAATAGACGATTTTTTTATTTTTCTTAGGATATTAACGTTTTTTTTCACAAATTTATCTGGCAGCCCCACATAAAACAAACACAATGAAAGGCTAAAAAAATTAAAATAACAAAATATAACAGTTGTGTTTTATATACTTATTTTTATCATTTAAATTCTTGCTTTTCAAATAAAAAAAAATAATACACATTCTTGTGTATACATACATACATAATTTGGGCTCCATTTTTTTAAATTTTTTTTTTCTCGCATCAATTTCAAATATGACTTATTTTGACAGTTCTTGTGAGAAACTTTTTGCAATATATTGTTACAGAAACACTTTTTCTCACATCCTTCCAATAATTGCTGGAAAATTATTTAAATGACAGATAATTCTCGCAAAGTAAAAATACAGAAACACTTATGTGAGATAAACCATTTTTTGTTTCATATTGCACTGTTTTTGTCATAATTCACTTGTTTCATGCGGGAAATTTTATGATGCGAGAAATACAGAAACGGGCTACTGTCCGTGAAAGCCTGCGTTCAAATCTCAGCGCAGTCAAGAATGAAAAATTATCAATAAAAAAAAAAAAAATTTTAATTGATTTCATGTTGTTAAATTCCTGTCTTCATAAAAATAATTTAATGAAAATTAAATTCAATGAACTTAAGCCTAATTAAAAAAAATATCTAAATTTGGATTAAAAACCATTAATAGTTCAACAAAATAACCACAATACTAGTATTGTTATCAGCTAAGGCACGAGCTATGTTTACATTTGTCCTTCAAGTTGTGCTGAAAAAGGTCAACAAGAAAAAAGAAAGACAGAAAAACATGAAAAAACAAAAAAATGTACTTTGGATTTCAAGAAGAATTCTTGACAAAAGGTACGAAAAACAGAAGTTAGGAAGAACATGTAAATCAATTAAAATAGATAATCATTCATTCAAAAAAAAAAGCAAATTTCGATCTACCAAGGTGAAATACCATTTGGTTTAAGGATTGATGTTTGACTATTGACGTCGCCCGGCCTCAATAGCCGCGTGAGTAAAACGGCAAACCCCACTGACGAGATTGTGTGGTTACAATCGAAACTAGTATGGGCAACCTGTCCGTGAAAGCCTGGGTTCAAATCTCAGCGCAGTCAAGAATGAAAAATTATCAATAAAAAAAAAAAAATAAAAAATTTTAATTGATTTCATGTTGTTAAATTCCTGTCTTCATAAAAATAATTTAATGAAAATTAAACTCAATGAACTCAAGCCTAATTAAAAAAAAAAATATCTAAATTTGGATTAAAAACCATTAACAGTTCAACAAAATAACCACAATACTAGTATTTAATACAAACTTTCATAACCCTTTGGAAAATTTGTGTCAAGTGTTTTTAAGCACTTATTCCGTGAACAGTGAATAAAATATTAATATTAAAACGGATTGTGATAGGTGAATACATGCCACATCACTTAATAAGTGATTATGTGTTTAAATTGTAGTTACTCCAGAGGAAAGGTAATTCAGACAAAACTAGTCATATAATTGGATTTTGTGCGGGCAGCGGCTGATTTTATCTGGTTATATTATTTTATATGAAGTTTGGAAGTGCATTTTTAAATATTTAAAAAACTTTTTATAAGTCGATTTTTCATCAAAAAAATTCTAGCTTCACTGTCTATCAAAATTAAAATCGCAAAAATAGGACATTTTTAAAAATAAATTTTTTCAATGGACTATGAAATTACTAAAGCCTCTTAAAGCCAATTTGCAAAAAAAATATTTAAAATTTCACTTTTTTTTAAAAAAGGACCAATGAAAAATTTTTTTTTTTATTTTATATAAACGAATTCCCTTGAGCATTTTAAAACTTTAAATGGTTTTGCCAATCTATTTAAACCCTTATCAAACATGATGGATAGTAAAAAAACTTATTAAACCGGAAACCCAACAAAAAGCTAAAAGTCATTAAAAATAGATAATAAACAAATTCAGAGACTTATCTTGTCTTGTATATACTCTTGTATATACTCACACAATTGTACATTGTTTTAATTAACACTGAAAAAATTTAATACCACATTTGAGGGGAAAAAGTTTCTTGGATCCATTTTTTCGTATATTTGTATATGATACGAAATTTTCTTATTATGATAAAATCTAGGATTCAAAATTGTTTATTAACTATCCTAAACACTTAACTAAAATTATAATGTTTAGTTTGCAATGTAGACAATTATAACATAATAAGTAAAATATAGAAATAACTAATATCATAACTCAAAAATAGCTATTTAGAATTTCTAAATTTCTCACCATTTTTCGAACAATGTAAGACTATTTTAATAAAAATTTTTTTCAGTGTTCAAATGCAAAAACGTGTGTTTAAATAAATAGCATTTTAGGTTAGGTTAAGTAGGGTTATGCGTCCAAGGGCGCACCTCCAGAGAGGTGAGAGGTGAGGAGACCAATGCGGTTCATTGGGCATCCCTTCCGTAAGGAGATAGAGAAAAGAAAGATTTGAAGAAGGAAAGAAATAAGCAGATAGATAGAGTAAAAAGATGTTAGTAGGCACTACGTAGGAAAGTTACTCCCTCTCTAGCAACAACATTTTAAGTCGCATTGAGATTTATAAAATAAATAATCCAACAGTAATTTCGTATTTTTGCTTCTTCAAAAAAACGAAAATAATATTTAACGAAGTTAAAACAAACTCGATTTGAATTTTAGCTACAGAGTTTAAGCCTCTTCGACTGAAATGTGTGGCATGTATATCATATCAAAATTTGTATTTCGGTGGCCTATTCGGAGGGGCGCTTGATGAAATTATATGCAGATTTCGACGATTTTTTAAAACTCAACAGATCCCAAATAAAGAGAGTATTTGGGTTTAATTTTATCAACCATTAACAATAACCCTTAATAATGAAAAAATAAAACATCTGAGCCAAATTTGGTTCTCGTAGCTAAAACGATGTGAGCACTCTCAACTATTTAAACCCTTCTTAACAGTTGGAAAGGGTACATATATCGCCCTGCAATAACGTCATTAGTAAAAAATCTTATATTTTGACTTGTTTAACTAATGCATGGTAAATCAGGTGTTTTTTGAAGTGGTTATTATTTCATAATAAGATATTGTAAATTTAACTCTTGAGACAAGAATTAAATGTTCTTTTTCTATAATGCTCTATGTAAATTTCAGTCATTTTTTTACTTTTTCCAGTTTTTTTCATTTAATTATTAAATATATTAGAACGTAACTTTATGTATTCCACAATCAAAGTGTTTTTTTTTAAAAAAAAACGAGAAAAAATCGTAAAAACGTGGGCGTGGCAATTTACCTGATTAAAATTTTGTGCATATGGTATCCACCTTGCCCTGGCAGGCCCTATTATATATGTACTGTAGTAAATAAAATCAAACAGAAATGTAACAAAAAGCATACGCAAAACATAAGATTTCTTTCTTTTCTTTTAATTCGAAGAATTATTCTAGGGGCTCGTTAGTGTGAATTTTTTCAATATCCACAAAAAACTCTATAGAAACTACAAGTGGTCCCAGCCGGGCCCAGGTGGCAGTTTGTGCCACACAAATTAATTGTCTACTAAAAAGTTAAGACTTCAAAGTGGATTTTTGTGAAACAAGTATATGGGGGATTTCATGTCAAGTGACCCAACTTTTGAAATCGATGTCTTCCGATTTGGATGAAATTTGCACCAAGGTTATTGGATAGTAGTTTAGACACTAATTTTCAACTAATTTTTCTGAGTTAGAGGGGTCAAAATTTGACATTTTGGCCAAACCGGTGTTCTTTCTCATCCATGTAACTTATTATCTATTGGTGTTAATAAAATTTGTCCCAAACAAATTAGAAAGCTATTTCTTCAAGCTTTCGAAAAAAATTTTTTTTGTATATTTTAAAATTTTAAAATTTTTTTTTTTTTTATTTAAAACTGATTTTTTATTTATATTGAAAACGGTATGTTTTTTTTTGTTTTTTTTTTTTTTTTTTTTTTTTTTATGCTCAAAAGAAAGCTTAGGGGTTTTTCTTTAAGTTAGTTCTGGTCGCTTTTTGGGCCGCGAGTGGGTTATGTATAAAAAAAAATAATTTCTAAGCCAAGACGAGGATTTTTCAATTTTTAGCATATGCACTATTTTGAATTTCTTCCTATTTGTGTGTAAGTGTTTCTAAAATCTTAAAAGTAAAACTTATGCTGAGAAACTAGACAAATTAACCTTTCCGACGGTATATAACATACGTAACTAGCATTTCATTCCCTCGATACTGTAATACCCACAATATGTTAATCCCAGGAATAAAATCACTTTTTCTATTTAAATTAAATTTTTTTATTTATTTGTAATAATAATTAAATTAATATAAAATAATAATAATAAAAAACAAAAAGATAAATAATCTAAAAAATTTAATCTTAATCATATAAGTCCTTTAATAATTTTTTTTTTTTTTAAATTTTTTAAATTTTTTTTTTTTTTAAATTTAAAACTATTTTTGTATTTTTTTTGAAAAGGGTATTTTTTTTTTTTTGCTCAAAAGAAAGCTTAGGTCTTTTCGTTTAAGGTAGTTTTGATCGCTTAGTGGGATGCGAGTGGGATATGTAAATTTTCGATGACGCTGAAGCATAATTGCGGTTCTATGCCGTTAATGTGCTTGTTGTTGCCGGGGGTTTTTTTGATGTGTTTACTTTTTTTTTTTACACATACATGCATATATGATTTGCCACTTACTTTGAGAAATATATTGAACGTTATATATTATTTTTTTGCTTCAGTGGCTGGGTGGTCAAATGTACTGCATTAGACACGCGATCTACTTGTTGTATGTTCAAGAATATGTAAATATTTATATATATGTGGCATTTAACGCCAGATTGGATAGTTTAAAAAATATTTTTTTCTTATATCCCCATTGTTGTGATTTTTTTTAGTACACTTCAGAGGACAAATATTTTAGTTTTTGTTCATAACCTTCATAATAATAGTCCAGATTGGATATTTTATGAAATATTCGTTTTTAGATGTTTTATTACAGAAAAAATTTAAAAAACAATATTTCAAGTTTTCTTGATTAAGATTTTTGGGTTTACAATTTTAAACCGCGTTTTTGAAAATGAATGTATACATAAATTTTTTTAATTTTTTAATGTGCAATTTTAAACTCCTATCCAGCCAACAACTTTAAACCCCTGTTCAATAGTGGGCCTTCCATAAATACTATTTTTTTCTTTCGAGTTTTGAAAATTTTAATAAACAAAATTTTTTCATTTTATATATCGATTATTGATTTTTTAAAAAATCGAAAAAAAAGTACTAAAAAATATCATAAAATTGGGGAAATAATAAAAAAAAAATTTTTAAATAATCGTGTTATGCCCCATATATACATATGTACATACATTTATTTATTTAAATTTCTCTTATGATCGTAACCTTTTGGAGGGTGTAAAGGATTCTGCATAGCCGAAAATATCACTCCACTTTGTTTTTATCTTAGCTTAAATAAAACCTTAAGGAAATATTTTTTTTCCAATACTGTATCGTATGCCCTGTTTTTCCTATTGGGTTGCAAATTACTTAATCTATTTAATATAAATATCCATGCCTTTGCATTAAAGTGAGATTTAAGCATTTTTTTATTGAGTTAAGCCAATATTTATGAATACAATTTGAAAGAAATTGTTTTGTTACCAACCTATTATTATTTCTAACTAAACCATACCAATAACCAATTAAGTTCAATACCCTTCAAATTTCAACAATATAAAAAATGGCTCTCAAAAAAATATGATAACCCTTTTTATATTCTGATTTATGTATTCGACTATCAAATAAATCACTCTGAAAAAAAACATTATATTTTAAATTAACTGTTTAAAAATGTTCCCTTTTTTGTCTTACAAATATGGTTTTCATTTATGTGTATGCGAACATGTATTTGCTGTTTGGTTCGAATAGTCATTTGTTATTTTTAGAATTTTGTTCCTTGAAAATTTAGAATTCCTTACATGTTATATAGTGATTTTCTTTCCCTGTGTTCTTTACAATATTTAGATGTTGACTTTGTTTTTTTTTCAAACTGTGCGAGTGTTTTAATGGTTGTGTTGGGGGAAGGGGTTTTTCATACGGGATTTTCTGCCGTCGCAATGGCTAAAAGGGTAAAACTCCAAAGAGCTATGAAGTGAGAACGTGGTTGTTCTCAAAACATGTAAATTCAACTCGAGTTCAATCCCCGGTTCAGTCCACAAAAATTATCAATTAATTTTAATTCATTTCATGTTATAACTAAAATTCCTTCCTTTATTAAAATAGATTAATGAAAATTAAATTTGGTGAACTTAAGCCTGATTTAAGTTTAAAAATCAAATTTGAATTAAAAACCGTAAACAGTTCGATTAAACACAAGAAACTAATTAAATAAAATTATAGCTTGCATCGTTTTATATTGAGCGGGAATTTCAAGGAAATTAAAAATTAAATCCCGCTTTCCGGAAAATTAAAAATTCTCCGAAAAGAAAAACTCTAGTTGAAAGTGAAAGTATTTTGGGGGTAGTTTTGGAATTAGCCTTGTCATTGTGTTCTTATATTTTGTTAGCAATTTTCATGCTTTAAATAAATTAATAGTAGAAAAAAAAGTTAATTATTTTGATAAATGGTTTTTAACAAAGAATACATTTAAAAATTGATCTGATTTCTTCTTTTTAAAGGCAATAAAATTTGTTCATTTTGAATTATTGATAATTTTAATAGAAAGTGTACGGACAATAAAGAAAGACTGTAATAAATATACATTAATTTTGAAACAAAAGGTAAAATTGTCAATGAAATCTTTGGTTATTTAGCGAAATAATAATATTATAATAAAATTATGTAACACTTTAGAACACTTTAGAATGTCATTAAATTTGTTTTTAAATTATTAAGTCATTATAGCAAGACTATTATGCAAAATTTATTACTTGTTCATGTTCATGTTACCCATATATTCAAAAATTGCAATTTATTTTTTAGATACATAATTGAGTCAAGTAGCTGTACTCTTGTCATATAAAGTTTTATATTGTTAGGTTTGGAAAACATTGCATGAGCCAAAAAAATGGAAAAGGTAGCATGAAATTTAGTAATCGCTCATCGAGCTCAAATTGGGTGCAAAAAGCAACACATTGAAAAAAAACCTTAATAACTGTCACAGAGTCATTCCTTTGACGATATTTTTCCCGAGCATACTTACACGCTGCCTATATTTCTTAAGGATATTCCAAATAGCACGTTGTCAATAATTTGCAATTGGAAAAGCCGATTTTGACAGCGCGCTAAGGAGTGAAGTTGGCTGCATTAAGACTACTTTTTCCTTTTGATTTTGTTAACATTTAATGACAATTAACGTAGCTATCTTTTTGTTAATCTAGCGTTTATATATTAATTTTTTTTATTCTATTTTTGGGTTTTATTAAACAAGATAATTTAATATAACTGGTTATGACATTTCAGGATTAAAGCTATCCTCTAGAAAACGATGCGCTTAGGTTGGCGCGTTAGATACAAATTGTCCTGACTCCAGTCATCCAGCATCGAGTCGTTTTGAATCAATGCTACCAAAATTGAGTTGTAGTCCTCTAAAGTTTAGTCATCTAAAGGGCTTTGTTTAAGCGCTTATTAAATTATTTTGTATATTTTAGTGTATTAAATTAGAATAAAAATTTACTTATTGTTAGTTTTTTATAATAAAATTTTACCGCAACAATAGGTGTGTTCATTTAATTTACTAGCAGAAACTTACAATGAGAGACATAATTTAAAATTTACAAAAGTTTTCTCCCTACCAGCAAAAACTAGAAATTAAGAATATCAGATGTAAGATATGAGATTATTTCTTCCTGAATTCAATTATATTGAAGTATTTGCGCAAGAATATTGTTCTTAAATTGTATAAAAATTAATATTTTGTCTTACTGAAAAACTTTTAGTTTAAAAATTATAAAAACACTAGGTTTGCAAAATAGTCGAAATTCGACCTGAAACTTTTATGTAAATATGAAGAAAATATAGAACATCTAAGTTATTATGAATTTACATGTTTCGAGCACTTATCTTTTCAGTTTTAGTCGATCGAATTGGCGAGGGAACAACCTCCGGTCCATACCACGTGAGCTCTATATAAAAAATATCAGAAAGTAGCAATTGAAAAACAAAAAAGTATGTTTCTATGTCTCATATTAACGAAAATTGAGCAATGTACCAGATGTAGAACGCAAAAGTACCAAAAGGCTCCCCCTTACATTTTCTTATTCAATTAAGGCCATGTCTGCTTAATTTTATCTTTAAAGATCCAATATTAACAAAAATTGAAAAAGTACCAGATGAAGAACACTTTATAGGTTCTTATTCGTTCATGACCCTGCAACTATAATATTATGTTTCTATGTTCCATATTATTGAAAATTCAAAAATTACCACATGCAGCACGAAGAAGTAAAAGAAATAGGGAGTTAAATAAGTCATTACCACGTTTGCTTACAAATAGACACATTGTTATCAACAAAACTGAATTTGTCAAACAAATTATTTGTTTAATTTAATTTGCTTTCTAATGCAAAATTTTACTACCCTGCATCATGGACATATTTATACCCAACTAGCTTAACCCGGTGCGCTTCGCTACACTGGCAAAAAAAAAATAAGAAAAAAATTACAGTATTTGTTTTTGTGATATAATTTATTTATTTACATACGTATTGCATTTAAAATTTTTTTTTAAATATACTTTTAACAAAAAAATTAATTCTACCTCGCACATTTTTATATTGAAATTTATAGTTTACTATAATAGTAGCTTTAACCACGTTTGAAGACTCTCCCTTTAATAGTTCTTCAGTTGAGCGATATTTAATGTATGCATCCTATGGGAGGTATTTCCCCCCCTGCGCCTACCCGCTTTATTTTTATTTTCAAAAGTGTAGTATACCATAAGAGCGACTTCTAGAAAGTTTGAACATTCTCACTATTACAGTTCTTAAGATATGCGATGTTAAACATTGGCGTCCTATGGGGTATTCCTATACCCCCGCTGCTCAGAAGATCCTACTACAAAAAGTTCAGCAAAATGCGTGCAGCGGCTTTTAAGATATGCGATAATTAATATTGGCATCCTATGGGGGGTACCAATTCCCCTGCCCCTATCGAAAAAATAAGTAGCCTATTTTATTTTTAGGGCTCACGTGATGTTACTGTAAAAATTTCAGGAAAATCGGTTCAGTAGTTTCGGAGTCTATAAAGCGACAAACAAGCATACAAACATGCAAACATAATTCATTTTTATATATATAGATAAGCCAGAGAACGATATGATTGTAAAAACTATATGATATTTTCATGGAAAATGATATTATAAGGAAATGTACAATTTAAATACTATCGTTTATGATACCAGATCGATATCATATACGAGGGTGGATCAATAAGTCCGTGACTTTTCGAACTTCCCTCTTAGTTATATGAAATGCAACACTGCTACCATCAAGTATGCAATAGGCATTTCACATGGAAGTGTGGTTTCGATTTTAAATGCTCAGCTGGGTTTAAGAAAGCTGTCTGCAACATGGGTGCCGCGATTGCTCTCAATTGACCATAAACGTAACAAAAAAAAAAAAAACGACTCCATATGGACAAGGAAAAAGTTCTTTTTCATCAAGATAATGATTTTAAAGAATTACTTCCATTTTGTTGCGGGTGCACACGTGTACAGTCTCGATGGCAAAATTACATGAATTGGGCTACGAATTGGTACAGCTTCCGCCATATTCTCCTGACTTTGCCCCTATTCCTAATTCCAAACCTAAAGAAATGGCTCGGTGGAAAGAGATTTTGCTCGAACGACGAAATTATTGGCCAAACAAATTTATGGACCTTGAAAAATCCTATTTTTTGGAAGGGATACACAAATTGGAGAAACGTCACGGACTTATTGATTCGCCCTCGTATTATAATTTATATCACCTAGACGATATCGTTATAATATCGTTTGGTTGATTGATTAGTGTAGTTTTTATTCAAAATCCTAATTTTAAAATGCATATCAAAATCAATTAAGTATTTAAATTGTTCATATTCAAATTCTTATTCATTTATAGCAAATACAAAAAAGCGCAAATTGTTAGAACGAATATGTATTTAAAATCAATTTGTATTAGATTTGAATAAATAAAACCTGAAATGTATTTTGTTATGAATTAATTATAAATTTCGTTTATTAACTCACAAATAAGTGCTTATGTATCAGATTATATGACAACCATTACTTAGCTACTTCTTTGTAATACAGATGGTATGTAGTAGTCATTGAAAAGTAAGTTGTTCAGTAATCTCAAGTCGTTACCTAGTTTTTGCTGGGTAACTTTAACATGGTGTATTTTTTGTTTGTTCTAGTCGTTGGGCAAACAGAGGAGGAAAGTGCTCTTAACTGTTTTGCCTTTTCCGATTTATTAGTAACGTTTAAAGTTCTTTCACTGGCTGATTCTTTGTATCGTATTTTGACGACGAAAAGGCGCAGAATTTTGAGTGATTTGATGTTTAGGGAATGTATGACAGTAAGGCCTGGAACTATGTATTCTGTTGGAAATACTTTGAACTGCTTGCAGCGCTATTCGTAACGTTGTACAACAGCGACTTTTCTCTTCCCCACTTTATATGAACGGTAGTCTGCAAAAAGCAGGGTTTGCAAAAAAGTTGCTTTTACAACGTTATTCTCGGCTTTGCTTCATTTATTGAAAATAAACAATAATTTTCTGTTATTGAACAGACCTCATAACTCTCTACGACAATGACATCATAAATTTGCCATCATTTAAATAAATCAAAAGGGGGAAAAATATTTTAAAATAAAAGAAATATGTGAGAAATATTATTCCAATTTGTTTTTCCGTAGTGATTTGTTTTTTTTTTTTTTTGTTGCTCTTCTTTAATTTTGTTTCTTTGACTGCAAAATTTCCGATAAATGGAATTTTGTTTGTTTTGCACAGAAGAGTTTTTATGCCCTTTTATTATGAATGATGAAATCATGTTTTTGCTGTTGTTGCAACTGAACTAGTGACATTTTTATCCATAAAGAAAATTACTTTTTTTCTCTATTCCTTTAGTTTTATTTTACAAGGTTTTTCAAATGTAAAATCTCAAAGTTTTATATGACTATTTAGTACGAAAGACACTGGTGTGCATAGACAGCAGAAAGTAACGCACATTTGAAAAAATATTTACATTCTTTTAAGCAATTTTTTGCTTAAAAAGACATACAAACATTATAAAATTATCGATATTCTGCCAAGACTTGGTTGATGACTGTATGATTTTTCACAAATACTTTTACATCTGAAAATTTTTTATTTGTTTTGTTACTGATAAAAGTAAAAAAAACTTAGAGACAATTTTCTTGAGTGACATTTCTATTACACTTTTGCGATTTTGTTACATCTTCTTCCTTGGTCTTTTGACAATTTAGCGCTGGGTAAGGGGAAAAAGAGGAAAATTGTATTCTTATACTCTATAGTATGTGTTTCTTGTTGTTGTTGCAAAATATCTTTATTTTTATAAAAATTCTCGATTCCTTTTTGTGTTGTTTTTATAACAAAAAGAACTTTAATTTTGACTGCTTTTGTTGCAACTGCATTTGTAATCGTAGAAATCATAAGAAACTACTTTACGTTTGTTAAAGTTGTTGATTGCAGTTGAATGTTGAATATAAAATGCTCGTAAAGGTGGAAAATAAATGCTTAAATCAAATTGTGAAGAGTGGGATTTTCAAGAGGATATTCTTGGTATGTTAATGTGGATTTTTATTTTCTTTGTGTTTAAGAAGAAAGAAAAAAAAGATAAAAATGTTATTATTTTAAATGGATTGTTGAGATTGAGTAATTTCTTTTAAGTAGTTTTGCTATTTTTTGTGGCTTAACACAGTGGGACTAAGTGTTAGTAAAAGTTACAGCTTTTTGGCGAAATAAATAATATCTCGTTGTTTGACAACCAAGAGCTATTCTTTTACCAATGAATACCGAAAAATTCGAAACATCGTCGTTTGCAGACCAGGGACTTGAGCTTGAACGTTGTTTTAATCAGATAACATAATTAAGCTGGCAACTTAACATTTCACAGAAAAAATTCTCGCTAATTTTTGTCCAATTAAAGCATTAAATTAAAGCTGAAGTAATCCAAAGTGGGCTAAGATGGAGGGAAATCAAACACTTAGCATCAAACAGAACCGAATGGAAAGAGTTCGTTGTGGCCCTTTGTTCCTTATAGGAACCACAGGACATAATATATAAAGCATTAACAAAATTTAAATCAGTTTCAATTAAAAATTTACTCAAGTGAATTAAACGTAAATTAGACGTTTAATCATGTGAATGAAATATATTTTGGATCATGTGTGACTTAAATATATAACCACATAGTAGTAATCGTTTCTGGGGTCTACGGAAAACCCGTTTCAACATACACACGGACAAATAAACTAACGGGCGGATAGACGGAAGGACATCGCTTAAGTATATATATACTTAATAGGGTTTAAGATTAATGTTGTATAAATTACAAACGGAATGACAAACTTATGTAACGAAGTTATATATACCGATCCACCTATGGTGAAAGGTATAGAAACCTCAACATCGCATTAATCTGAAAATTTGGAAAGCTAAATAATTGCCCAATTAAGAAATCAGGAATAACAATAATGCCGTAAATATTTCTTTTACAACGATCTTACTTACTAACATTTTATATGGAAAATATCGTACATTTTTTTATGGAAGAATTTTAATACTACTGCTATTTTATAGTTCAAGAAACATATTTTACACAAAAAAAAAACTTTTCATTCCCATAGTGCTGAATTCAATTTATGCTAATGAGCTATATGGAAGTAATTCTTTAAAATCAGATTCATGCATGATTACTTCTAAGAAAATGTTAATGAAGGTAAAATAGAAATAATAAAATTCTTAAAATAACAAATACTTATTAAATCAATCTGTTTTCCAGCGAATTTTTCCCATGGGGTAAATTTTTTTTATTTAATTTGCTTTTTTTGCTTAAAACAAATAAACTTTAAGCAAATAGAATGTAATAAAATATTTATGAGCTTAGTTTAAGCATTTGAAAATTCGCTAGTAGTAACATTTTTCAAATAACACAAATATTTGCTTTATATTTAAAATTATTTGGAAATTCTGGGAAATAATTTTGTTATATCGATGCTGTTGCGTAAAAATGGTCAATCTTAATTTTTTTTATGAGGGCTCATGTGTCGTTGTCTACATACAATCGAAAAATCAAAAGGGCCAACATGATTGCGCATATCCACGAGCTAGATTGCATGGGCTAATCTGCATAATAAACTATTTTAGAAATTATATATTTCGGTATTTTTTTAAGTGTCTTGGCTTTAAGAGCACTTCACTTTTACTTCACTTAAAATTAAGTTGTCAAAAATAGTGATAAGATTATTGGTAAAAATAACAAAAGGAGGGAAAAGAAATGTGATGAACGTTGGCTCACGGGAAAGGCGAGCCTTCCCAGAAAATCAATAAAATTAATAATGTATACGAATAAAAAGCGTGATTCTTCGTGACGTTAGATTTTCAATATGCTTTTTTACAGATAAGGCGTGACTCATATCAAACTGCTGTGTCATTTTTTCTGTATCGATTGGCAAGTCATCATGGAAAGACTCGCACCACAACAGCGTCTCCAAATTGTTCAACGATATTACAAAAAAAAAAAAAAAAAATCCGGTGTTTTAACGTTTCCAAACAGTTCAACTGTATTACAATAAAAATCCCGTGTTTTATCGTTAAAATTAGTTCAGTGATGAAGCACATTTGTGGCTCAATGAATACGTCATAAATAATATTGCCGTATTTGGGCTAATGAGCAACCCGAAGAATACCAAGAGCTACAATGGCATCCATTAAAATCAACGGTATGGTGTGGTTTATGGGCTGGTTAAATCATTGGTCTTTATTTGAGGTAGATAAGAATGTTAACGTCAAAATTAACCGTTCTTGCTCCATGTTAATGGAGTATGTGCTTCCTGAAATTCAAACGCATAGTCTCGGTGAGCTCTGGTTTCAACAAGCCGGGGCTCCGAGCCATACAGCGCATGAAACAATGACCTTGGTGAGAAATAATTTTTGTGAGCTGTTAATGTCAAGTTTTGCTACGATAACTTGGCCACATGGATTGTTCGATATCACAACTCTGGACTATTTGCTCTGGGGATATGTAAAGTCTGAGGTCTTGAGGAATAAGCCAGATACGATTGACGCTTTGAAAGCCAACATTATTCGTGCTTTTCACTAGATACCAGTCAGTATGTTTGAACGAGTCGCAAAAAATTGGACCTTCCGAATGGACCACCTCAGGCGTAGTCATGGCCAATATTTTTATGATATAATTTTCAAACACTAAATGCCATAAATTGTAATAAAAATTTTAAGTTCACTTTCAAATTTATGTGTTTTATTTTACATTAGAGATCAAACCTCACGATGAGTCACCCGTTATATTGTATGTACAAAGCATGTACATTTTAAAATACCGCTTGATAACTGCACAAATTTCTTAATAATTCATTGCATTTTTCTCAATTTATTTCACTGGGTTTAGGTGTAGGTCTAGGAGCTGTTTGCGAAATGTCAAGGTCCAATGATCAGTCTGCTACTACTTATGAAAGTACTTTAGTTTTAAATAATTGTTTTGTTTTAAAATATTGAATTTTTCATTCATTTGTAAAATTTGCAAAGCAGTTTTCGAAAAAAAATTAACTCTGAATTTTTTTAGAATTTTCCCACTAAGTTTTAGGCCTATTAAAATCTAATGTTTTTTAAAATTAAAATTAAACTCGGTCTGGCCCAACAGAAGTCCCGCTTCAACTTCACCATTCTGTTCTGCCAATTAAAAATACTGTGCTAGTTCAAAAAAACTTTCAAGCGGGGCACCAGACGGGTTAAACTAATTCGAGTACGCTTAATCCAGTGGTTCTAACCGTTTTTTAAGGCTATCTCTTGTTTTTGAGATATACCATTATTTCGCAAATGCAGGAGGTAACACCACATATATTCGCGTTACTCAAAAACGGTTTATTGATTTAACTAAAATAACCGAAATTCCGCAATAAAATTACTTTTAAGTAAAACTAAACTTTTTTCATCTAACCTAAGCAGTCGTTTTGAAAACATAATAATTTATTAGCAACAATTCGAAATTTTTGTGTTTTTCTTGATTTTTTTCACAAAAGAAAATTTTAATTATATTTTAAAAATAGAATCTGGGAATTATTTATTTTCATAGGCTTACTTTATTATATTCAAAATTTTTTATTTTTCGAATTTATTCCATTAGCTTAATTTCAGTTATGTATTTTATAAAGCTTTTTTGTAATAGTTCTATTCCTTAAATTTTTAGGAATGACTTTATACACTACCAGACTATTATCTTGTATCTTCTTGTTACATTTTACGTTTGATATCCTTTGGATAGCAATGAAGTATATTGTATGTACAGAAAAATTTACAATTATTAGACACCAGCAGAATGTAAAGCATTTTCTGGCCCGCTCATTAAATACATAACTGAAATTTAGCTCATAGAATAAATTCAATAAATAAAAAATTAATTATATTTAAGAATTCAAAAAACGCAATTGTATGGGATCCCCCTAAGAACTGGAGATATATGGCAAGTATGTTTAAAGAAAATGTTAAGAATAAGAAAGTAATGGAGTCGGTCATATATTTTATGCCTCTAAGGGCGACTCTTTGGCAGTAATGGGGCTTTTTCTTCAATATATTTCTAGCCTGTATTGAACATTTTGTATGTGAGATCCATTAAGAAATGGAGATAGCGCGTAGGTTAAAAATAAATGATGTAGATGAAAAATTAAGTTGGGTTGGTCATACATTTGACACGTCTAGGAACATCCTGCTGCAGGGGAAAAGTTAAATAATTTTATTAAGCCGTCATATTTGTAGTGGAAAAAGTCCGTAGGGCAACTTTAGTTTGTAGTTTTTTTTCGTCCTAAACTTTTTCTCAAAACATACCTGCCCTTAATCTCCACCCTTTAGGAGTGCTCCCATACACATATGGCGTTTTATGAAATTCTTAAGTTAAATTAAAATTTTTTTATCATTTGTGAATAAAATGAAAAGTTGTAAGCAGATTTAAATCATATATGACTTTGATTCAGCGGTCCGAAATAAGGTTAACCTAACAACAGAAGAAAATGTAAAATTCTAATAAACTTAAATGTACAATATTTAAATCTGGTTGACCTTTGTTCAAAGGGGTCGTCCCTTCTCACCTACATCACGAATTCTTGTCATTGCCTTTTCAAACTGCAGTTCGTGATGCACTTGTTGAGCCACACGAAGATGAAGATGAACAAGCAGAGAAAGGCGATGGCTTTCTGGAGTGCACTCATAAAATTGTTACAGTTACTGATTGTTGGTTATTAAAAATCGTTTTCCGTACTGTTAAAATTTAATGAAAATATAGTTATTTTACGAATCAATTTATTTTTTAATATTTATGTTTGTTGACCAAAAAACCAAACTCCCAAAAAATAATGTTTTTCCGTACTAATATTTTTATGAAGTTTGATTTTTGTTCAGTTAAATTATATTTTTTTAAAGAAACCATTGTTAAATTTTACGGAATATACTGTTAAATAAAAAATAAACTAAAAAAATTATGTAACATTCATTTATTATAAATCAAATGATCCGTTTTTTAAATAAATTTTTAGTTGTTTCAAATAAATTTTCTGTGGAATTTATTTTGAGTGTAGAATCTTGTATGTAAATTTTTACGCTATTTCTGGTTTTAATTTTGAGTAGTCTTTTTCTGTACATAAAAGCTACATTTAAACCTCTAAATGGCTTTTATTCTACTGTCCTTTTTCTTAAAAATATTTTTTTTTTTGCAAGGAAAAGCGTAGATCTAATTTTTCTTCCTTTTATATGCAAACATTGACCCATAATTTTTCATATTTGGGTAAAAATATCGAAGCATAAAGCATAGATTTTTTTAATTTTTAATTACTAGAACCATTGGTACGTGAAAAGGACCAAACTGCACTATTTTGGTCATTTTATCATTTTCCTTAAACATTTAAATGTTAGGATAATAATTGTGTGATAGAAATAGGTAGAGTGAATAGGCCAGTGATGCCAATAGTAGGGAATTTTATCTTTTTGTAGGTATTTTTTGGGAAAATTTCAAGCGTAGGGGAAAAGGACAGATGTTTTTTTTAACGGCAAATGTTGGGAATTTTCTAAATATTATCTTATTTTCAATATATTGTGTATAAATATGTAAATATTTGTATTATTTTCATTTTAAAATAAAATATATCATATACAATAGCATTAAGTACAAATTTAGTATTTTTAACAGAAACCCTATACTATGAGTCTTCAATAAGCTTCAAAACCATGTACGTATATATTAGGGGAGCAAGGAATATTCGGATTCGTAATTGCAAACAATTCCCTTATTTTTTAAGCAAAACAATACATTTTTAATGTAGGGAAAATGAATTTTTTTAGATACGTAGGGATTTTATTAAATATCTACTGTCATCACTGGATATAACACTAAATTGCTCGAAAACTTTGATCAATTCTATCGACATCAACATTACCTGTTTGCCGTATGATCTATGTTAATCTTAGAAACATTATTTTGAAGGACACCAGATTTGTCTTTTTTAGGCAACAGCGTCGATATGTTTATTTTTGCCATAAAGTAAATCAACAAATTAAAATGTTCGACATAGACGAAAATAAATTAATAAGATAAGAAGACACGAGCATGAACACAAGAAAAGATTTTACCATGAGAATGTAATTAAAAACACTTAAATAAATAGGCAGAACAAACGTTCTAACCAAAAAGTAACTGAAAATGTTTTTTTTTTTCTAGCCAAATGAACAAGATAAAAGCAGTGAAAATAGTATAAAAATTAAAAGGTTAAAATGCTCGCTTAACAAACATCATCATTTAGTTATATTTATTTTTGCTATGTGTAGCTCTTTAGCAAAAACAAATGTCTCTGGCTTAATCTCTACATGTAGATGCTGTGACTCTAAAATTATGTTCCACAATTAAAAATGCATGACTATTGATTAAATGTAGATAGAATTCAATTTTTAATACTAAAAAGTATTTCAATGTTTGTGCTTGCGACATACTTATATAGGGTGTTTGCTTTAGCTGCATGAGAACTTTAAATGATAATACAACACAGAAATATTTTTCCTTAAAAAAAATTTTTATTACAATCTGGCATAGTTGTGGGTAGTTGCACTTTCACTAAATAAAACTGCAAAAACAATTATTTTGCACTATTTTCTACCAGCTTTAGTGATGATTGGTATTTTTTTAACTACCAATTAAAAAAATTAAGTGGTATTGCAATTTTTGTCACTATCACTCAATTCAAATAGTGCAAAATTTGTTTTTGCAATCAAAAAAGCTCTCACTAAAATTTAAAAATTTTAATTTTGTATGTGCGTAGTTTTTGATTCTTGTGATGATACGCATAAGCAAAAGAAACTAACAATATGAAGTTTTGTCAATAACGGAATATCTCCTGGCTTTAATCATGAAAAAACAAGTTTTTTGTTTGTAAATTTAGTGCAAAATTTTTAGTTGCACTCAAATGAGTGAAGAACAGAAAAATTGCAATATGCTGAAGATTGCTTTATCTTAAATCAAACAATTTTTTTTGAGTGCAAAATTTTTAGCATCACCATCACTCATGTTTAGTGAGGCTGCTAATTTTCAACTCTTCACTCAACATCGACAAAATTATTGCAATAATTTTGCACTATCACTAACTATGAGTTGAAACTGCAAAATTAGTACACTACCCCCATCCAGTGATGGCAATAGAATTATCATAAAAATCTCCACGTGGCTAAAAAAAATTGCCTTTTTTCCCTACAACCAAAAAAATTATGCCTACACTATTCCCTACGTTAATTTCTTGTTTTTAGCTTCAGAAAACAAATACATACTCTGTTAGCATATTGTAAATATTATAATTAAAGGAGTAATTAACAACAAGAAGAAACAAATTTAATATGTAGAATGCTATACTCACACATGCAAAAATTCAATTTAAAAAAACACTGTGTGACAAATTAAAATTTTTTCATTTTGGCAGAAACGCCACTTTATATCCTTCAATCTAAAGTAAAAACTGAGTCAAACTGTGTGTTTGACTTCCTCATCTTTTGTGCTTTTTAAAGGACTTTACCATTTTCAAGAATACTTATTTTAAATAATTTTTTAATATAAGTATCTAGTGCTTTTTGCAAAACTAGGTATCAAATTAAATATTTATTTCAGTTCCCCTAAACAAAAATATATTTTTATACATCCTTAAAAGTTTCTGGAAATAAATGTATTATCAAATTGATAATAAAAAAATGAATTGCTAAGCGCGCTGTATGGCAAATTGCGCTGTCTTGTTGGAACCAAATGTCGTTGATGTTGAGCTGATTAATTTCTAAAAATAAAAATATAGTCAGCATGGTCCGATTGCGCTCGCCATTCATCGTAAAGGTAGCTCCTTTATCATTTCGAAAGAGCATGTAAACCGCACCAAGCAGTCAATTTTGTTATATGTAATGTAGATTCGTTAACGACTTACGGCTTGTCTTCGCTCTAAATACGGCAATTAAGCTTATGGCTACGTTCATTTACCCAGAAATGAGCTTCGTAAAATGGACGAAGTGCTCAATGAACTTCGGGAACAGCTTTATTTTTTTTTTCGAAGAAAATTTCCACAATTTGAAAGCATTGTTCTAGCTTTAGACGATTCATGATGACTACCAAACCTCACTAAACAGCAATGTTAACGCAGTTTGACAATCTCAGCTGTCAAACCATAGTTATGGATAAAAAAAACACCCAATATATATATACCCAGTTCAAATTTACATATACTAACGTCAGTAAGTTATGCCTGACTGTACATGTGTGTTAAACGGTAAGCAACACAGCCTTTGTGGCATAAATACAAACATATACATTCAAGTAAATTCCGTTATATACACATCCGGTGTATCTGTTTATTAAAATTGACATCTTGTTGCTTCATTCACATTCGGTTCAACTCATACAAAATTAAAATTTTAAAATGTCAGTGTAAAAATATAATAAAATGATATTTTACTTATTCCACCTGCAATATCTGTATTGCAACCGGTAGGCGCCATCCTGTCTAGTAGTTAGTTAAAACAGTCGAAACAAAATGTAGGTGTATAATTTCTAAGCAAAGTGTAACACGCTTGAAAAACAACAGTTAACATTTTAAATATACTAGAGAAAAAGCTTTGTTGAAGCTTTTAAATAATATTAAATTTATTTGAAGAGATTAACGAAAGCAGTGATAACAAAAGACTTCAATGCTAATACTATATTGGGAGATAATCTGTAATAATGTGAATAAAAGCTTTTAAATCCGCTCTTACCAAATGCGGCCGGCAAACGTTTTAGGGTCCGCAACAGATTTTGTTTGTTTATAAAAAATATAGAAACATCGCAAAATGGCAGCATTGAATGCAAGCAACAAGTGGTAACACAACCTTTCGTGGGAAAACTCAAACGAGACTGACTAGTGCTTTTTAATATATGAGTACTCGTAGGCATAGATTACACACTTGAAAACAAGAATGATAGAAATAAAGATTACGACATCAGGCAGGCATAAAATTATTTTACTGCGCATGTAGTAACTCTGACGTCACACAACCTGTGTTCTCATAGGCTATTATTTTTTAGCTCTTAAACTCACATATTTATGTGTAAACATAACAGTGGGACAATTTATATTTTTTCTATTTAAATTATAAAAAATAAAAGAATTTTTTTTAAAGTTATTTTTTCATAGTTTTATTTTTTACATAAATATATACATACATAATGTACATTAGCTCTATCTTTACTACATAAATTAAAGCAGACGAAAAAGGGAAAATACTTTTATATCAAGAATTTTAGTTTTTAATTTTATTTAGTTTCCTCTTTTGCTTATTGGGATTTAAAGTAATCTCGGCATTTAGTACCTTCATTCGAAAATACTTCCTACGTCTAAAAAAAGTTTTTTCATGTTTTAACTTAATTCAATTTCCTTTCCTTCTAACAAATGATTTTGCATATATTTTGCTTTTAAGCAACAATTTTTCCCATTTAATTGCAAGAAGATAGCATCACATGATCTCAACGTTTCCATTAATGCACTTGATGGCTTACTTAACCCACCTTCACTTAGGTGGTTAACACATGAATAATTTAGGTTATCTACTATTTTGATGCGCGACGATTGCTAAATCTTATTCAAAATAAATTAGTAATGAACTGCGAAAATTTAATTTTAGTTAACTTACCCATTTCAAATTTTAAGTCTTCTGTCGTGAAATGTATAGTACAAATTTTTTCTCTATTCAAAATTACTGATATCACTCGTTTGCAAAATATTACCCATAGCGGGCTGCATCTTTTGGAAAATTGTAAAATGATACAGCTTTAGTCAAAAATATTGGCATATTATTAAAAACACGCTAAACGTTATTTTTTGCACAATTTCTCACTTGTTTTTTTTTTTGCTGTTACTTTATTTGCATTTGCCCACTGCACACTTTATATTTCCACTCTTTTTTTACTCTCTTAAATTTTTAAAATTTTAGTTCTTTTGCTATAGAACTTTAAACACACGAGTTTTAACGTTTTTAATATTAATTTATTATTTTAATAATATCTTTAATATACATATTTATTAAAGTTATTAGTTTGTTTGACAATTAATATAAAATTTTTTTGAAAACTCTCTGAGTAAATTTATTGTAGGGTAGCTAACTTTCACGCAATACATACATTTTTTCCAAGAAATGATGAATTGCACATATAAAAAAGCCTTGGTAACCTTCAAAAGGGAACTACTACGTCATCACATGCGCAAGGCGTAATCTTTATTTCTATCATTCTTGCTTGAAAACTTCAACTCAATTTTTTGTAAATAATTAAGAAACAATTATAATATTTATTTGAGATTTTAAAAGCAAACAATGCCTATCTTTTTATTCCGTACTATCCTTGGAGCTGGTTCCTTATAATGTTAAAAAGAAGAAAACCCAAAAGAAAGACAAGTCACATTCAAGTTTTTAAGTGTTTCAGTGGGTTGTTAGTGTTGAGGAGCTCGTTCTTTAGGCGTTGCTGTCTGGGTAAAACATCAGTCTATATCTCAAGCTTATAAGGGATAAAATTGACACCTTTAATAAACAGCGGTTGACCAAAGTCTCATCTGGAATTATTGTAATCAGAATAGTGTAACTCCAACATACGTGGAGAGGGTATTAAAATATTGGTGTTCGATCCTTATTTTAGCATAACTTCCTGAATCCACCTGAAGATGTTAGTTCATCCTGCTGGCTGTATAACCTTTATACTCAAATTACTGTTCATAATTTTAGAGACAATTTGATGAAATTTGGTATAATTTATTAAATTACCATAAGGACGAATAGCAAGAATTGGCCTATAACTTCCTAAAGTCCCCACACAAACTTCTTTCCCGAATAGAGTCTTATTTCATATAAACCATCTTATTATGCTGGTATTTCGAATAATTTAACCTTAATAATTTAACGAAATTTTATTTGAATCGGAATATATTTGACCACATCTAGCATAAACATGCCGTCACCCAATATAGCTTTTAAGGCCATAACAACTTTATAAACATGGGTATTGACATGCAATTTGCTGACGATAACTTCAATGTCATGACATGTAGGTCCAGAGTTAACCATTGGTGCCATACAAAAGCTTTCCAAAAAATCTTATTTAGATGTAGAATCTAGATAATATTCGGCACAAAGAACTCGTATAAGACATGAATCGTAAACTAATAACATCATTTTGTCTTGGCGCGTCCATTATTGCACATTAGTCCCAAATAGGGTACACTCTCCAAAATTTGTATTTGGTGTTTTTTTTTTAACTAGTTAAATTTCATTAAAGTGATGGAATATTCCCAGCAAACAGTAAAGCTTGATGTGAAATTAATAATGATGTTTAATTAAGTCCGTTCCCAAATATACATCTATTGCTACAAAATCATTAAATATCATTCAAAACTAAAAGCATTTTCAAAAAAAAAAAGGGAACTTTTTATAAATTTCTTAGTAAAATTCAAATAAAATCGATATTATTTTTCAGACCTTTTATTTGTATTTGCTGGGAATGTCGGGAATATTTATTTCATACTAAAACAATTTTAACACACCCAGCCAGCAAAATAGTCTGACGTCTTCCAGATATCTGAGAGAAACGTAGACAAAAAAGTCGGAATCATATAATCGAACTCGTATCATGTATGAAGTGATTGATACGAATTCTGGCAGACATGTCGTGGGAAATTCTGTTTTTTTCTTTGGTGGCTTTCTGATAGAAATCTAATAGAAATCTAGTGAAAAAAGCATGGGAAATTCTGACATTATTATTGTTTTCTGACAGATAGCTGAAAGAATATGGAAAATCTTTATATTGTTGGAAAATAAAATTTTATAACTAAAATTTTTAAATGCATCTACATTAGACCGACTCAAGTTGTATGGAGCCGAAAAAAGTGTATTAGTTACCCCTTTGAAAATAAAGCTTGATATGTTTTATGATGATTCCCAAATATTTTGGTTGTAGCGTTGACCATCCGCGAGCTGGACCATTTTTAAAAAAGGTATTTTTTTAAGTTTTTCGTATTTTTTGTACTTTGCTCTTTTTTTGAAGCAGCATCCAATGGTATATAAAACTTGACCACTTGCGACCCACTATTTGAGATATTTAACTAAATACATATTTTGGTTTTGGATGTTCATACAATTTCTACATATGTAGAAATAATGTTCTGCTTTTCAAATTGAATCTGTTTTAAAATAATGTTAATTTATTTTTTTTTGTAATTATTCACATAAAATGAGAAAATCGCGATATATATTATCTATTTTATATTTTTCATATATAGGCAATATGGGTATCAAATCGTTTGATAACCTGGTGATAAGCAAAAGATCCGTTTTCAAACCCTGGGTGCTGTGAGCTAAATTTTAGTTCTTAAATATTAATTTTTTAATTAAAAACATATTAATATATTAATAATGGACAAATTTATAATATAAAGCTAGGGTTACACGATTGCCGCAATGCACCAATTTGTAACAACTTTTATTGTGCTAATTTGGAGGACAATAAATCTCATTGTCCCAATCAAATTTTCTGCAGTTACACGATTGCCTCAAGTTTCATAAATTTGGTTGCCGTAAATTGGCGCACAACGATTAAGGGCCAATAATTGCCGACTTCCAGTTACACGATTGCTATGGTATGCGGCAATACTGAGAAACAGCTGTTGTGTTTAATTAAATTTTTGGTTTTGCTAACATAAATACCACAGAATACAATAAATACTTTTAAATCTGTAAAAAATTTATTTAATTAAGTGAAAATGATTTCTTCTCAAAAGAAAATTGCAGCTGCTATAATTATTTTGTGTGAATTGGATACAAAGAAAAATGAAAAAAATTGTGTTAAAAGAAGTATTTGGGTCAGAGAGTGGCTCACAAAAAGAAAAAACATTAAAGAAGTTGAGAGAAATCGAAAATCAAAAGCTTTTATTTAAAAATGTCATACGTATGGCCGAACAAACCTTTAAGGAATTGTTGCAACTAGTGTCTCCACTTATTAAAAAACAAGACACATATATACGTAAATAATAATTAATTTATTTACAACAGTAAAAATTAATTTTACTTACAGATATAATATTCCACGACTAAAGAAAAAATTAATATTGGCGCTTATTGCCCACTTTGATTGCCGCTCAAGAAACCAATAAATATTGGCGCAATTAACACATTTCATTGCCGCATTATTGTCGGGCAGTTACACAGGGCTGCATTTGATTGGGCCAAATAAGAATAGTATTGCCGAAGGTTGCCGTATAAGCCAATAAATTGTGAAATTACACGATTGGTGCATAAAGTAGACCAATAATTGGTGCATTGCGGCAATCGTGTAATCCTACCTTAAGACTTAAAAATAAATTTCCGAAAACACTAAAAATGGATTTTTCCACTGTTAAGCTGAACAAGACTAAGCTTCCGACAAACTGTGAGATAATCCAGCAATTGTTATTTTTATGACAGCAGTGCAATAACCAGACATATAGAGTAATATTGATGATATTCGACAATTCAATATTCCAAAAATATTGTTCGAATGCGAGTCCATAGAAGATATGATAAATTTGAATAAAATTGGTCGCATTACTGAACCACCTTGTATACAATTTTATTCACATCAGTATGTAAAAGATCTTTGTGATTCTGAAGAAATTATTGGAATACCAGGTGATGTCACAATTTAAAAACTGTTTATAGAGATAAAATTAACTGCTTCTTTTACCAAAATCAATTTATAATTCCCATGCCATTCGCAAAACACGGAACGATTTGTTAAGCTAGTAAGCCAATCATGTATTTCTGTCATCGAAAGTAATCGACCAGGTCATATTTCAAACAAAATGGAATCGTGCAAACTTTATACAAAGATAGAATCGCGACATTTTGATAAATTGAAAAGTGAAAATATATGATACCCATATTGCCTATATATGAAAAAGATAAAATATATCGCCATTTTTGCGTTTTATGTGAATAATTGCAAAAAAAAAAAACAAATTAACATTATTTTAAATCAGATTCAATTTGAAAAGCAGAACATTACTTCCACATACCTAGAATTTGTATGAAAACCCGAAACGAAAATATGTATTTAGCCTAATATCTCAATTAGTAGGTCGCAAGTGGTCAAGTTTTATATACCATTGGATGCTGCTTCAAAAACTCTTTTCGATGATACCAAGTCTTATTTATGTCGTCTTGGAGCAAAGTACAATTCGAAAAACTGAAAAAAGACCTTTTTTTAAAAATGGTCCAGCTCACGGATGGTCAGCGCTAGAACCAAAATATTTTGGGAATCATCATAAAACATATCAAGCTTTATTTTCAAAGGGGTAACAATATCACTTTTTTTTGAGTCGCTCTAATCTACATACAAACAAACGAACCATTTTTTAAACCTTTTTTTAAACAATAAAATATATATAAAATAAAAATATTTTCAACTTAATGAGAATTGTAATTATTAAAAAAAAAAAAAAATACACGCATAGCAACTTAGACACATCAATATGAATTCAATCAGAAATCAATTAGACAGATCTGTACATAAATTCCCTCCGATATGTCCATGCGAAATAGATCAGAAAGCAGCCCGACATTACGTATAATCAATGTCTGAGAGAAATCTGAACGAAGTCCCTAAGAATGAAGTTAGACATTTTAAAGAAATGTCTGATTCAGACAACGTCGGAGTATTTTGCTTGCTGGGAATTTACCAACACATTCTCATCACTTAAGTTTTTTTGATAACAGACTTGGATTTTTGACAACCGAGTTTCATATCTATGTAATCTATGCACGTAGGTGTGAGATTAAAAGGGAAAACAGAACGGTGTGGTAGTTTTGCCGATATTTGCTGTACACTGTAAATAGGAAATGTTGCTTGAATTAACAAACATTTTCTTCTCTGCGTACATAAAGCTATATGACAAAATGTTGCATATAAAGCTTTTTTCTTAAGTTAAGTTTGTATGTGAGCTATGGAGAATTTGTAACCTATTCTAATTAAATATAATAAGGCGATTAAGTTTGCAATAAATTATTTTTAGAAAGAATTTATACTAGATAACAAACATAATAAGATGCTTTATGAGCACAACGACTATATTCCGGAAAGGAGTTTGTATTCTCACCATTTCCAACCGGTTTCGGTTTTAAAACAGTTAAAATATATGAACAACATTTTTAAACTGCGACCTACGATTTGCGCACAAGGTTTGCATAGACAGACAGACAGACTATAACCAGCCACCCCGACGGAAAAACATCGGTAGATCGATTCAGAAAGTGCTTGTTAGTCCTTTGATATATGTAAACAAATATTTTCATGTGTGACACAAATCAATAAAAATGCATAAAAGCCTCCCCACCTATTCTAGTGTTGGGTATGAATAAATAAATGTAATTATTTTAACGGCGACGGGAGGTTGGTTAAGTTGGTTTGTTTGGCTTCCAATATTGTTTACTTATATAACAGTAACTTGGTTCTTTTTTATTCATATCATGCCATCAGGCAACCAGTCAGTCCGTCAGTCTTCCCACAAGGCAGTGGAGACAAACGAACAAAGCAAATGAAAAAATATGCAACTGTAAAAACCAATGGTTACGTCTGTCACTTGTCAATCATGTTGTTTAAGTTTTAAATGTGTTTTTTTTGGTGTTTGCTTCTTCTGTTTTCTTGCCATGGCATTCATACGTCATTGACATTCGATATATGAGAGAGGAGTCTTTCACACACACATATTCATATATGTATTAAGGGGGCTCCATTTTTTTCAGAAAAAAGTTTCTAAAAATAAATTCTTAAAATGTTAACCTTTTTATTACTTTGTTTTATTTGTCAACTACATTTTGTTGGATACCCTATTTGTTTGCATATAAACACCAATACTAATAAAAATATATAAAAAGATGTGAACATACAAACTCATTTATGTTAACATTCATGGTAATGAATATTCATTCACAGTAAAGAGATGGAAGTAAAATATTAAAAAATTTGTATCCTTAATACTACATTTAAAATGTTTGTGTGTTATGTGTACTCTTATAAAATCAACCATTAAGCCATCTCGTTTACATTAGCAGGTGACTGACTGATGTTGGTAACTCTCATGAGTGAGTGTTTGTGTGTGTGTTTTAATGGATTTATTAAATTTATTAAATGAAAATTATATTATTGGGTTGCAATGGTTGAAATCACTTTAATACATTTATATATTTCTGTGGGAAAGAAGATTCCACAAGGGATGTACTTTAAATTAAATATTTATGTAGAATTAAACGGTAATACTGGCAAGTGGGAAGCAATTTTAAAGAACACTGTAAACAATTAGAGGGTGTTATTTAATGGAACATTTAAAAATTTATGGGAAAATAAGGTGATCTTAAGTAGATAATTAGAAAACAATGTTTTTATTCAATTGAATTAAAATTTTGAATTTAACTTTTTACTTATGGAAAAATATATGGAGGCGGAGGCGAATCAAGTTAAAAAAGAAAATTCGGAAATATTTCGAGTTTTAGTTATCTTATAACCGTTACCTTAGGATCGAAACACTTTTTGATTTAGTCTGTTATATAATTGGATTGGGCCAAGCTTTGCGAAGAATTTCGTACTAGTTTTGAAATTTATATATATGTATTATTTTTTATGACTTGGTTCGGTACAGTTCTGAGCCTTCCATATTATATGACGCATTATTCGTGAAGTGAACATTTAAATAAAATATCTTGCCGAAATTCCTTCATATTTGGCATAATAAACTTCTAGTAGATATAAATGTGTGTGCCAAATTTGTTTCTAAATTATGTTTATTTGTCGAGTTATGGAGTGCTAAAGTACTGCCGTTTTTGAAACGGTTGTTATTAATCTCTTAAATAGATACTTAATTTGTATGATACAAGCTGACACCTGGGCCTGGCTGGGACCACTTGTATATTGTATGGAGTTTTTTGTGGATATCGAAAAAATCTCACACAAATGAACTCCTGAGCCTGCCTGGGACTACTTTCATTTGTATAGAGTTTTATGGCTATGGCAAGAACATTTTGTAGCAACTAAAATAATTCTATGAAATAAAAGTAAAGAAAGAATTCTTATGCGTGACGTATGCTTTATAATACGTTTCGTTTTGATTTAATTTACATATATACATATATAATAGTGCAGGGGCTCGCCAGGCCCAGGTGGATACTATATGCACAACATTTTCATTAGGCCAATTACCACGCTCACGGTATTTAAGTTTACACTTTTTTCTCGCTTTCTAGTAACTAAACACTTTGATTGAGGAATACATAAATTTCGTTTTAAAATATTTTATAATTATATGAAAAAACGGGGGAAAAGTGAAAAAATGCCTGGCCACACTTAAGGGTAAATTATTGTTTTGAAATATAAATAAATAAAAACAATTGAGGCAAATGATGCTTGTAGAAAACCTTTTGATCTTAAAAAAAATCATCTGCAAAACCAGAAATGCCTAATTTAAATTTAAAGTTGTCTAACTTTGACCTATTTTGCTCTTTTTTTTTAACAAAATTAACCTAGATTATAGTGTAAAAGCTTGAGAATGGGATCTACATACCTTTAAGAGTGATTCAGATTTATTTACACGGGTAACGTACTTCAAAACCGAAAGTGAATTCCAATTATTCTAGCTTAGACCAAATTTTTTCGTTTAAACATTTATGCCAACAGCTACATACCCTGTTATGTTTTTAATTTAAAAACGCTGTATCTTTTTACACAGAAAGAAATAAAAATTGTTTTCAATTGAAAAATTTGTGATATTAATTAAAAAATTACTTAAATTTGCACCATTAAACAAATGAATAGTATCAATTAAACGTTTAATTCACTTGACTAAACGTTTAATTCGCTTGATTAAACGTTTAACTCACTTAATTAAACGTTTAATTCACTTGAATAAATTTTTAATTAAAATTGATTTTATTTTTGATTAATGCTTCAATTGGTGAAAAACTTAGGAGAATTTTTTTTTATAAGTGGCTATCATGTCGCTCTGAAATTTCATGATATCCTCTCTAGAAGTCTTTTCTAACACATTCTGCTGTTTGAATACAATTGGACATATCAGACCATTGAAAATAAGAAAATACATTAAAATTTTAATTGTTGATTAATTTTTAAACGCAATTTTTGCATTGCGGAATTCCAGTGGAATGTGCGGCGCATACAGGTTTTTTGTATAATAAGCAAGATTTCCTGGTTGGTCGACGTTTAGTGCAAAAGGAAAAAAAAACAACAACAAAACTGAAAAATACTTAGCAACGTGTAAATTTGCATATAAAATGTGCTTGCATACCCGGTTATGCTTGCTGTTGGCGT
The DNA here is from genome assembly GCA_943735925.1 of Pollenia amentaria. Classification (NCBI taxonomy): domain Eukaryota; kingdom Metazoa; phylum Arthropoda; class Insecta; order Diptera; family Polleniidae; genus Pollenia; species Pollenia amentaria. The sequence goes on from OX031008.1 coordinate 179,819,644, forward strand.
AAGTATAATTTTGCTGCTTTTGATACAAAGGTTCATTTGAAATAATCTTGAGTATATTCAATAAAAATTTTCTAACATAAGCCTACGGTGTCTTTCGAATCATTGAAGTTCCGAGGCCATTACCTACAAGTGGATTCAAAATAAAAAAAATTATAAAAAATATAAAAATAAAAGTTTAAATTCATTTATAAAAATGCAAAAAGAAATCAAAAAGACTAATTTGCTAATTTGATTTCAAGAATTTATTGGTTGCGATTTGTTTACACTTGAAGTTTTCGTTAAAAACGACGGTAAACATATAAAAAATCTGTTTGTGTAAAAAAAAATTGTTGGGCAAATTTACAAAGTTTGTGTAAATGAATTCTCATCCAATTTTTGACAGGTCATTTTCGAGGGGGTCAAAATAATCGGATTGCGAGACTTTTAAGCGATATCATGAAAGCCCTTAGTAATTTTTCAAAAATTAATTTAAAATACAAAATATGGACTTGCCTTGTAAAATTTTATTTTAATAATAAAAGCATATTTTGTTATTTTTTGGGCATAGTTTGAAATAACAAGGTTTAATTTGATAAATGCACGAAATTCCTTTTAACAGGAATCTCGCCTTTTTTGTTGGCTTTACTTGTTGACCACAGTTCGATACAAAAACACCTCTATTTTATATTCTTGACGCAAGATTTTCGATTTGCATAATGGACTTTTTAACGATTCCCTTTTCCGCTTTTGTTTAGTACCCAACATCGTTCCTTTTTTATGAATCGAAAATAAAATAAAGAAAAACCACAGATTTTCTGGAAATCCCGTGATAGATTTTTTAATAGCGCGGATCCGGTAGTTTGAAAAAAAAAATCCAATTTCTCATAATATTTAACTTAACGGAAACATATGAAAATTTTGAATTTTTCTAAATTTAAGAACTAAAATATCAAACCTTAAAACAAAACTTATTTAACCCCTCTCAAATCAAGTCTACTAAAAAAACCTTGAACAAACAAAACAAATTTAAATTCTGTTAAAAAATGTTCAACAATAAAGTTTATTAATAAATTTCATTTTTCACTTTCAACAGAAACATGCGCATGAAATACAAATAACAATTGTTATTCACGTTCCATTAAAAAAATGTTACTTAAATTATTTTCAATTTGTAAGCAGAGTGGTTTTGGGTTAAGAAGGTGTGTGTGTGTTTGCTGCAAGTTAAACACACACACTTCAACACGGAACAGTTTTGGCAATTGCACGCAAACGCTAAGGACCTTTTTCTAATAAGGAGGGGGATAAATCTTCTATTTTTTTTTTTTTTTTGATATTAAACAAAAACTAAATGCACATTTGATATAAAACTAAATTTGTTGATGTGTGTTTGTGTATTTCTGTGCAAATGTTGGTTGGGGTTCATGTGTGTGAACGTGTAAAAAGATTTATGCGTGGGATTTGATTGCATACATTTTAACATTTTAAGTACGTGAGTAGAAATTTATTCTATTTTTTTTGTTCACGTTCGACAATACCTTGTTTTTGCTATATAGTTCTTCTTGTGGCATTTCTTGGCTTTGGTCCAAATTTTGGCTATAATTTTTATCTTAAGAATAGAGTTCTAATTTTGAATTAGTCTTGGCAAACAGTTGATAAAGATGGAATATATTTCTTAGTAATTTTGCCATTAAGAAACAATTTTGTAAAAAAAAGAATGATTATAGAAAATTGTTTTGAAATTAAAAAGATAAGTTATTAAAATATTTATTATTTAATAAAAATGGGCGATGATTTGTATGCAAATTAATGAATCCTCCTAATCCTTTAAATGTAAGTTATACAATAGTTTGAATCACACTTAAAGGCATCGATTGAACTTTTGTTAATTATAATTTACTTTTTTAAGAGTTTGTATAGTTTCCTATATACAGGCTTTCAAGGTCATTCAATTAATAGATAAATAAAATATTATTAATTCATTCTTAATAACATCCGACGTTTCGTTTGTATATTTTCTAAATTAGATATTGGGAATTATTTCTTCTTATAAGCAACTTTATTATATTCAACATTTTTTATTTTTCGAATTTATTCTATGAGTTAAATTTACATTCAATATACTTCATTGCTATCCAACGGAAAGCTAAGGTAAAATGTAACAGGAAGATACAAGATAATAGTCTGGTAGTGTTTAAAGTCATTCCTTAAAATTTAAGGAATGGAACTATTACAAAAAATATTTATAAAATACATAACTGAAATTTAACTCATAGAATAAATTCGAAAAATAAAAAATGTTGAATATTTTCTAAATTCTTCAGGGATTGAGTTTTAATTAATATCTGGCAACATTGTTAAAATACAAAGTAAAATAGATGTCAATAATAACAATAATTATGTAGATTATAATTTTCGACAAATTAATCTGTTTTTTTTTTCTTACATTTACAAAAAAAAAAATTTTCTCCAATCTCCAAATTTATACTAAATTCATAGTATCAAGCAAACAATTTGTTGATCTTGCACTTATTACCAAAATGATTATATTGATTACTTAAAATTGTAAAATTATGAATATTTTTTTTTCAATAAATGATATTTTTAGTTTTAATTAAGCAAATGATCAAAAAACTTTGACATTTCAAACAATGCGTTAATTTATTGAATTAAATATTGACAATTCCCAACAACAACTCTACATCTTAAAATTATTTTATTTCAAACGAAAAAAGTCAATTAAAATTTTTTGTTATTTAATTAAAATTTTAATTGAAAATTTATTTCGAAGCAACTAAAATGTTAATTAAATAAAAATTAAAATTTTAGTTTTCCTTCAACTAAAAAAATAATTGATTAAATTATAACATTAATTAAATTTTAATTCTGTTTAAGCCATCTTTTTCATTGATCAAACAGTTCTGTCTGTGTTGTTTTCTATATGCTATAAAAGAAGAAGAGTTTTGTAAATGAGTACATTGACGTAATCCCTTTTTTAAAAGCCTTTTTACTTTTAGAAGCGTTTTCAGAGACAGAATTTTTTAATAGAAAACGCCACACGTTTTAGCAATTTTCCTAAAAAAAAGGTCGCGACAATTTTTCGGTTTAGTTTTTTGTAATTATGATCTAAACTTTAACAGCGATTGAGCAAAAAAAAAAAAAAAGTATTTTTGTTATTCATAATAATATCCCTTACGAACGACGTTATATCAAAATTAAAGCCACTTGCAGGACAATTATAAGCATTACTTGAGAAGGCTTTGTTTGGTCTTTTCAGTAAAATAAAAAAAACTCGACCACAAAATTACAAAAACAAAAATACCATAAATAATTACTAAAACCATAAATAATTCTTACATAAATATAATTTCGCAAAAAAATTTACGCTCAATTTTAATTTTCTCGTAAATCAAAATGAGCCTTCAAAAAATATTACTACCAAAACGTAAATCCACTGTAAAGCAGTCCAAATTTTACGAACATATGTACGCCTAATTTATCCAGTAAGAATATGGCACAGTAAACTTTCATACAAACACGTCTAGAAAAGAAGTCCGCCCCACTGTGTTCAACTTGTAACATACAGCCCAATGTTTCATACCTATTAGATAAAAAACAACTTTTCCCGGAACAGAAACTTTGGATCAAATCTTCTTTCTGAATAATTGAAAACAACAAAATAAGACTTCTATGTAAATTTTTTAATGAAAAACGATGTGGGAATTCGTATATAGTTATTAAGAAACTAAAAAATGGGTATATGAAAGACTTTTCCCTTCCTTTTTTTTCATAGTTACAACAACTATAGTGGTTTCAAAACTACCGGTCTGACAAGGCTGTCAGCTGTTAAATATCTATAATGTGAATAATTTAGTGAAATGTTTGCTATTTACGAATATGGATCGTTTGAAAACCGAAGAACGCGTGAAAACAGATACAACTCTTTTAAAAAAGTGGTAGTTCAAACATGACTACTTTCTGATCATTACGCGCTGATTATGGTTGTCATAATCGACCTACTGTGCAAGAAATTGACAAGATTATAAAGAACTTTGATTAGACTGGAAGCGTTACAGATGTGGCAAGGCCTGTGCATCATCGCAAAGTTAGAGAAAGAGGGGCTGAAAAATCTGAGTTTGTCGAGTTTTGGCCTACAATTGAAGATTATGAACTGGAATATAATTGATTTCAACAAGTCTGTGAATAGTGGGGTCAATTGCAAAAAAAGTGGTAATGTCTCCCAAGCTACTGGTAATACCGCAAAATTATGTATTAAAGAGTCATAGAGGAAGACAGAGGTTTTAAGAAACTTAAGTTTGAGACCACCCTGTTAGAATACAACGTGAGAAACAGGGTGTTAAATTTTACCACCTCAGATTATGTAAAGCTTTTAATTTGTACAAATATTGAAAGATTTCAATCATTGAAATCAAAAAAGCTTTATAAAATTGAAATTTATCTCATAGAATACATTCGAAAAACAAAAATGTTTAGTATTACAAAAACTAATTTCTAAAAAGAAATAATTTTCAGATACCATTTTAATTTTTTTTTAAAGTATTTCGATCTACCAAGGTAAAATACGATTTTGTTTATATATTGATGTTTGACTATTGACGTCATCCGTCGTCAATGACGGTGAGAGTTAAAGGGCAAACCCCTCTGAAGAGATTGTGTGGTTACAATCGAAACTAGTTACGGCAACCTGTACATGAAAACCTGGGATCAATTCCCAGCTTAGTTAAGGATGAAAAATTTTAATTCATTTTATGTCGTAAAATTCCTTTTTTCATTAAATAATTTTAATGAAAATTTATTAAAAAATCGAAATTTGGATTAAAAACCATTAACAGTTCAATAAAATAACCACAATACTAATAATAGTATTTTCTATTCTAATATTTTCTTTAAAATCATGAAAATCAGTCCAAAAATTTTTTATTTATTATTTTTGATTTATAAAAGTATAGCAACTCAAATTTTTTAATTGATTAAAGGTTGGGTGAAAATTTTTTGAAAGTTTATTTAACTTCTTTCAAATTCGTTTGCAACATTTACGGTCTTCAATAAAAAAATCTACCTTCAGTTATATTTATTTTATCTTATCTCCAAGGCTAAACATAATATTTTTTTGTTGTTTCTCAAAAAGTCCAATTTATTTTTCAGCAAAAAAAAAATATATTGAACTGTTTCTCGTTTTTCATATAAAAGGTCAATTATTGCAATATTTAACTTGTATGCACTCCAAACACAATTTTCGAATCTGTTATTCTTCCTTTTTCTCTAGAAACAAACAAATTCCTAAACACATTTCTATCTTTTGCACACAACAATTTCGATTTTAAAAGAAACACCTTTTTTTCTAAAAAAGCATTTCCAATAAAAGAATGAGTTGGACTTCAAGTTTTTGTTGAAGAATATTTGTTGGTGTTATAAATTCTAAATTGTTTGTGTTTGTGTTACGTATTTGTGGCATTTGTCTTTTGTTGTCTGTTTGGTAGTTTATTTAACAAATGGTCATATAAATTGTTGTCCAGATTTTTAGTTCTTGAAGCTGCCATTTCTTTTTTGAACTTCTGGTTGCGTTCATTTGTTTATTTTTTCACAAAAAGATTTTTTATGGTTTTGAGATGTTATTTAAGGACTGTGACATAATTGCCTTTAAAAAGAAACATCTTTACAAGATGTTTCTCTAAAAACTGTGAAACTACTTAAAGGTGAGTATTTTTTTTTTTTGTTAGTAAAAAGAATCATATTTTACATATTATATACAAGATGACGTAATGTCCGAAATTGAATTGGCTGCCATTTTTGAAGATGGTGCTAAATATCAGTGTTTTTACATTTATGGAATTGTTGCATTTTGTTATGGACCTCCACAATTGTTAAAAATTCAAAGAAAACAATTATTATATTTCTTCAAAATAAACAATTTGATTTGGCTTGATATGAAAGTTATGTATTCCTTAAACTACTGGACGAAAAGGTGAGATCTTAAAACTAAATTGGCCTAAATCTCTACTATGTGCATGTGAAATTTTGTGAAAATCGGAAAAACAACGTTGTATACATTTTTCGTATGTTTTTCTTGAATAACTAGGAGACCATCAAAACGTTTAATTTGCAACATTAGATATGGTATGAGTTTTATTACCCTACACAAGAATAAGTGGCGCGAGTATTATGCGTTGGTATTGAAGTGTGTATGAATTTGGTCTAGATCGCTTGACTGAGAACCACTTTCTGAAGCGATCTAATAATGACAGTCAGGCCGTAATTTTATAGATAATTTGATGAAATGTGGTACATTAGACCTTATGTAAGAAAAAACCGCTTATAAGACAGTATGTCAAAAGCATTGTCTCTTTTTTCAACCTCAGATGTATTCTGTATAAGAAACATTTTTATTAAAAAAAAAACTGATGCAAGAAATTTTACCTGTACATATAATAAAGATAAGTACAAAAAATTTTTTTATAAAAAGATTTATTTTACAATGCAATTCTGTGTTTACTTACGCAAAATAAGCAGCCAAAAGCTTTTGTTTTTGCACAAAAAATATCCAACTTCGTGTGTACATTTGAATGCACTTTTTACATGAATTGATACACGATTTCACATAGATCTCATATAAATGACTTTCTTGGAATGTAGCCTTAGCTTTAAACCTTACCGAGTAAAAAATGTGCTTCAAAAGAAGCAGGCTTTATATATGAATTCATACCTCAAATCGCGTCAAACCTGCTGATGGAATGCCTGATTTTTGTATGGGGTGTTCCCGGTTTGGAGGACTATTTTCTGCTTACAATAAGCGCTTCTTTCAACACAATAAAACATGCAAACCAAGCACTCCTAAAGCGCTTTTTTTAAGGGCAAACGATATTAAAATTATTTTTTAATGTGTTGCTTTTACTTGTTTAAATGCCTTTTTTCAAGAATTTTCTTAAACCATTATATATTTTTATTTTTTTTATCCCTTTAAACCCTTCTTCGTTGTCAGCACTAAAATAGCAGCTTTTTTGTATATTTTATTCGTTATCATTTACTTCTGTATATGAGCTCTCTTATTTATGCACTAAGTTATGCGCTTTTTCTCTTTAGTGCTTAAAAAACACAAATTTTTTTTACTGGGTTATAAATATATTGGTTATTGAATCAAATTTAGCCGAAACAAATGTTAGTGCAACCTTTAATTTGCTACAAAATAATACTCCTGAAAATCACTTGTATTGCTATAATTTCGTATAAATGTTAGCTTTGCTAAAAAATTCGACAAAAATCCATTTTATATGGGATTGAATGTGAAAACATTTAAATTTGAGATTTTAGGTCCAAAATTCATCATAAGTTTCATATTGACCCTTACACAAAAACAACATTAACCCATTAGTGGACGAAGTTCCCTGGCCACTTTCCCTCAATAATTTTCACCAATTTTTAATAAAAAAGATCTGATAAATACGGCTCAAAAACATTTTATTCAAAAATACTTATAGTTTTGGAGTTATGGACCGTCCCTTATAAGGGACACTGCGCAGTAGGAACTCTTGGCGTATGATAAATTTTAAAGCATGCTTTGGGGTGAAGCCCTTTTACACATTTGTTGCAAATGAAGTTTGTTTTTTTCCGCAATGTCCACATCGTTTATCAGTTTTAGAATATTCAATAAGGTGGTTTCTGCCATCATATCGTGTATCTGCCGTCACTTTGTTAGGGCGCGAACCTCTTATAGATGGGGTACCATACGTTTCAAGGTAGGATGTAGCAAGATTTCGGCGAAAATAAGAAGAGACGCAAATGTCGGATCATTGGGATGTAACTTCTTCATCAGCAGCCATGCATTAACGACTGAGGCATCAAGGAGATATGCAAATATTGGCCACCACCATTTCTTTTGTCTGATCCGCGAGCGGTAGACAGCAACTAATTGATCCATCTTATCAACACCTCCCATGCCCATATTATATCGATGAAACACTTTTGGTTGGGAAATACTTACAGCACCCGTTCCTTTAACGAATCGCTGGCATGATCCCATTTCATTGACATCAAAATTAGTTGCAATTGTGACAACGTTGTTATCCTTCCATCGTGTGAGCAATATATTTTCATTATTTGTAAATCTATGATCTACAGATCCCCTTTCTTCCTTTTTCATTACCGGGATTGAGCGAAGAGGACATTTTTCTGTTCGCCCTTCTCGTATTGTTCCTGAAGTACATATCCCGACAGATGATAAGTGTCGCAGTAATTTAACGGAGGTAAAATAATTGTCTATGAATACCTTAAATATATACAATTAGTTTTGTTTTTTTAATGGGAATACTATGGTTATATTGCCTAGAATCCTTTGTGAGATGGAACATTAGCTTTTGAGAGGAGGTCAAGCACTTTATCACCACCTACACCAAATCCTTTGATAATAGACTCTGCAGATTTACCCATATATATATCAAATTGGATCATGAAACCGTTAGCTGAATTTACCGCCCAGGTTTTAAAACCAAATCGGATTGGTTTCCCGCGAATGTATTGCTTGGCATACTGCTTGCCATAATACGGGATCATACTTTCATCGATTGCCAAATTTTCATCAAACCCAACGTGTGGTAGATATGATTCATTAAGGTGATTTATTAGAGGTCTAATTTTGTAAAGGCGGTCCATATTATCGATTTGAAGGTTGTCATTCAAATGAAAGTTATTTAATATTTGTTCAAACCTCTTCATTCTCATGCTATTACAGAGCAGTTTAGGACAGTCAGGTTTGCTTGACCAATATAATCTTTTATTGGGATACTTGGCGTATCCAGACATGAGAATACCTCCTAAAAATACTTTCATCTCGTCCAATGTAACTTCTACATTTATATTCTTTTGCAGTCCATACAAGTTTGTTTGCTTTTCAAAATGTCTTAGAATATTCTCGCAGAAGAATAGTTCAAAAAATTCTGTCGGAGTTTTACATAATTGAGCCTCACCACTTGGTGGAATCATTGTACATTCCGTATTTATGTTATATAATGGTTCAATTTTTCGCCAACAATTTGAACTCGTATTTGTCTGTATATTTGATCCACAGGTGATGCGCATTAATTTCTCTAGAGGTTCATAATCACTGTCATCCCATTCACTATCTTCCTGCACTACTTCACATTCTGTAGACAATAATTTTGGTCCGAGGTGATTAAGATTTGCCTCATGCTCATCATCGCTTTCATCGGTATCTTGATCCGTATCGGCTCCATCTAATGGTGGAATTGCGTATATGTCAACGTCATTGAAATTATTGTCGTCAAGGGCATCGAGTTCATCCAATATTCCAGAAACTGTAAGCCTACATATGAAAAAATATTTACTCAATCATCGTATCACAATTGCACTTACGGACGCAGTGTCCCTTTAAGGGGACGTTGCACTCAAAGTCACTATATGCACGGGGCATAACATTTTGTCATAATTTTTTTATATCAATTGAATCATTACAATTGTTTACAAATAACAACACACAGAAAATAGCAAATATTCATATAATGTTTAATATATTCCAATTTTTCTTACCCGGCTCGAGATTTTTGTTTTTTTTATAAATTGGTTTTCCATATTGTGCATAAAACACAGCACACAAATCACAAAAGTTGAAACAAATGAAATAAAACATGCTTTGGTGGAATGTCAGTAACGGCATTGCCTACTTGTTATTTAAAAATTTAAATTTTTGAAAGTGGTACAGTAGAAAATTCGAGCGTCCCTTATAAGGGACTCTACGCACTAATGAGTTAACTTCGCCTTACGAAAGATATTTATGCACAATGTTTTTCGGTAATGAACAAATGTTCGTCATAAATTTTTTTTTTTTTTTTTTTGTTTGAATAAAGTCGGCACAAATAACTCTTAATTAAATCATAACCTCATAAGATTTTGTGATCCATAAATACCCACAAGTTCCATTTAGAATCCACTTTCGAAAATCAGTTTGCAAAACGAAATTTTGCTCTTCTATACTTTCTAACTGTTTTAATACTCTCCACCGCTAGTGGTAAATGAGGGCATACTAAGTTTGTCATTCCGTGTGAAATTTTTTTAATATTCATCTAAGACGAAGAAGAATATGTATACATTCTGGGTGCTCTACTATATAGTAGGTATATATAGAAAAAAACCACAAATCAATTGTCATATTGAATACCATATTCGTCGATACAATTTATGTTTTAATTGAAAAGGTACCAACAACAGAATTTGTAACTAACACATACCTTTAATTTATTCAAAATGTTTCGTGATATATTTAATAATTATATAGTTTTTTTTTTGTATTTAACTTCTTTTTTAGTTATAAACCTTATGACACTTTTGAAAATGACTTAATGTCCATTCCAAATTAGATACAAGCAACTTGGTTATCAATACACGACATCCGACAAAATGTGGGCGGGATTGGGCAAGTGGGCGTGGCCAAACAATTATATTATTTATATCTAAACAACGGTATTTATATAACTTTCTGTTATTATCGCACCATGGTGAAGGGTATATAATATTCCGCAAGCTCTCTAACTTGTTTTTTATAAAAATGTTTATGTAAGAACCTCTTAAATCGAGTTGATAAACCATTTTTTTAAATACGATTTTGTATTTTATGTTGCAAAATATTTTTCAAAGTTTCAATAAAAGCAAAAATCTTATCCCTCGTCAAGCGGAAAGGGTACAATTATAACTTTTTCATTTTTGATATGCTATAACTTTTTTTCCTTAATCATAAGATTTCTGAAATTCTGTGAAATCTTCACACTTACAGTCTTATTTAAAAACAAAAATAAAACAGGTTAATAAAGGGTTTATGAAACGGATTTTGTATGCAAATTTGCTTAATAAGCATTTTATTAGCCTGGTTTAGTTTTTATAAATAAGACCGTTATAATACATAGTACATTTCTTAAAAATTTTTAAAAAATATTGTGGGGTTCCCCTATAAATAGGGCCTGATTTATTTAAAACGCCTAAGAGGATTTATGGGTATAATTGTACCTTCGCATAGCTTATGTAAGGGGAACCCAAGAAGACAAAATAAAATGATTTGACAATGAAAATTTTTTAATTTAAGAAGTAGCAAACAATGTGCAAAAATAAAAACAATTTATTAAAAATTTATTTACTGAAACTTAAAAGATGCATGTTGTGTCTCTTAGTGAGTATTTATCACAGACGAGATTAGTACAGACCATTCATGACTTTCTGGTTTAGCATTGAATTAGTTCCAACTGGTGTATTAAATTTTTTATCCTCTGTAAATATCCATCAAAACAAACATAAATGCTATTTTCAAAAGTAATAGCTACTCTTATTTTCTACATTTGAATTTAAAGTGTTCAAATAGGTATTGAAAAGATGTGATATAAAATACAAAATAAATTATATGTCAATACGATTGGATTTGAAGCTATTTTATTGTTCAATTAAAAATTTAGGCATAAAATTGTGTAATCAGCTTTTAAAGAAAATTTATAAACTTTATATATATATTAGTATCAAAGTTGTTTTTGGGAATACTATTATTTATTAAAAGATTTTGTTTGTTGTGATTAATTCCCTTTTTAAATAATTGATAAAAACAATACTGAAATTTATTGTTGGAGGATAAGCTGTATGCGCATTTCACTGGTTGCTTGGGCCAGATCATCAGGAAACGTTCTCCTAAATAATTTTAGAAAAGCCAAAGCTATCAGCAAACAAGACTACAGAGGGAATGAGAATTAGCTACATACACTCAAAAAGTCTTATTTGTAACGATATCAAAGCTTTAACAAAATACCAACAATAAAACAGTGAGTTTATCTTTTCTTACATACATTGTAAGAAAAGTGAGTCTCCTGATGATCTGGCCTTAGCAACCAGTGAAATGCGCATAGGAACAGTTTATTCTCCAACAATAAATTTTGAGTATTTTTTTATCAATTATTTAAGCACAACAAATAAAATCTTTTAGTTTTATATATTATATATATAATATATATATATATATAGTTAACGTTGTAAAATTATACCGCTCGACAAAGGTTAAATATTAAATATAAATTCCAAACAGCTTGATAATGTACTCATAAAGCTTTGTTTAAAATGCGAGCAACAATTTCGTTCTTTTTCTGTCTTATTTCTTCCAAAAGTATTTCATATATTTTCCTTTAATTTTTCGAACTAAAATTTAACAAATTTTTTTTTTTTTTTAAGTTGAGTCTACTTCTACTTCAGCAACAATTTGTATGAAAATGTATATGAGGTTTATAATAATCTTATTTTTGAATGGTACTTTTAAAAAAATGTTTTAAAAAATAATAATAAATACGTAAAATTTTTTAGGGCAAAATTTGCAAACGGTTTCTTAATGAAAGATATGTGTGATTGTGAAAAAAAGGTTGTTTTATTGTGAACAGCAGCGAAAATGTTGCTGAACGAAGAGCTTAATGCTCTAAGAAAATAATTTTCATTGTCAAAATAAAATAACTGTTTATCACGTGCAGCCAACTTAGAAGGTCAATAGACTGAGTGTAAAGTTGTTAGCAACTGTAAACCTCTTAAACTTATACAAAAAAAACCCCTCTCAAAATAATAAGTACAATTTAAAGTATCCTTCAACTGCAAAACGTTTGTAAAATTTTTAAGTTTTCATTTCATTTTTCCAAAAGCCAACAAACTATTAAACTTTTACTTATTTCCTTGTTATCTAAAAAAAAAGCAAAAGAGACACATTTTTCTAAAAATTTTTTATAGAATATGGTTACGCTTTGAAAAAATACAAGAAAAAAAAAAATAAATAAATAAATAAATTTATGTTAATGTTATGCAGATTTTGTTAGTTCTTCTATTCTTTTTTAGTTTCGTTTTATATATTTTGTGTTTGAGCCAGGAAATTGTATGTGTCTTGTGTTTTTGATGCTCTACAAAAGTGTTTGCATACATACATATTTGTTTCATTTTTATTGCATTTTAATTTTAAAAAAATTCTAAGACAGAAATATCAGCTCTTTGAAAAAAACATCTTTCCAAATTAAGGCTTCCTTTTTAGGGAGAAATGGTTTCCTTTTATGATTATTGTCTGCTTTCTGTTCCTTAAGCCAGCTTTATTTTAAGATTCCTATAATGTCAAGCATTATTTTTGAAGCATAATCTTACAAACACATAGATATTCTTGCTATCAAAGTAGAACTACGACATTCCCTTTTTGACTCATATTCAACGATATGATTGCTATTGAGTGTTCTTTCTTTATGTTTTTATGTTTTGTGCTTTTCGTATTTTTTTATTTTTAAAATCATTACGTTGTAGTTTTTGTTTGATTATTTTTGTATCAAATATGTTAGTATTTCTTATTTACAAAAATAAATATTCTACTTTAAAGGGGGTACCAAATTACACGCAAGATTTAGACGTGTGCCGCACATGTATGAGCATTGTTTAGGGGATTCGCAATCTTGAGATTAGAAGTCAGAAGGACGTTGTTGCAGTTTTTGGCGCTAAGAGATGTTGCTTTGTTGCTTGTTATACCCTCCAACACCACTAGTGGTGAATGAGGGTATACAAAGTTTGTCGTTCCGTGTGAAACTTTTTTATTATACATCGAAGACCCCATAAAGTATATATACTCTGGCTCCTTGAGTAATTCTAAGTCGATTAAGCCATGTCTGTCTGTCTGTCCGTCAGTCCATCTGTTCAAAAACACGCTTTCGAAAAACGCAAAACAAAAGAACAAATTTGGTCTCAAATTGTTTATAGTTATCCTAAGCAGCTTAGGATTGAAACCTAGCAACATCGGTTCGGTAGGATCAAAACTATGAATCAAAATGTGGAACCACCAAAAAATTGATAGTTTCGATACCAAAACTAACATTAATGGTGGAATAATGCACGGAATGATATAAAATTTTGCACGAATCGCTCTATACGACTACAAATCATAGTATCAAATTTAGTGAAGAGCGGTCCATAATTGACCATAGGCCCCATATAAGCCCTACTCACGGAAAAGAAATTAATACGCCTAAAACCGTAATAAATAACGCCATCATACAAAAATTTGGTACGTCAGAGCTTTTAAAGACCAGAAATCACACTCAACATTTTTTGAAAATCGGGGCTAAATTCGCCTAAAACCATAACATATATAGATATTACGGTAAAATTTCTTCCAACTAACATTCATATGGCCAAAAAATATCATGCGATTTTTTGAAAATCACTGTTAACGCTGAAACTAATTACACTGCTGTATTGAAATGTATTCTAATTTATTTTTTGCTCCAATACAATTTATCATATAGCGCCCACCAGCCGAATATAGTACTCTAACTTGTTTTTGATAAAAACTGATCGTTTATAGCGATTTTCAACATTTGTAAAAGTTGTGATTTAAATTAAATGCGTTTTAATTGTTAAAAACGTTTATTTTACTTTTAGCAATTATTTAAATTTTTATAAGCAAATAAAAATCATTACTTTCAAAGAAAAAACGGAAAAAAATTGTATGATTCAATAAGTTGGAGAATGGCTAATGGCTAAACTCATCTTTTAATGGCTGAATAAGGTGAGAAACGACTAAATCTAGCCACTAAATCGCTAAACTGGCAACGAAGTGCAAAAAAAGTTTTCGACTGCAAAGAATCATTTTGTTTTGGAGTTTAAACAAAATTTTAAAAATATTATTTAGTTGTAAAAATCACAAATTTTGAGTTATATTATTTACAGTGCAAATGGTTCTGATGCGAATGGCGTCTTTTACAAGATGAAAATTTAGTTTGAAAGCCTGCCTTCGAACCACTTCACCAGTAACTTCAAATGAGAATATTTCAGTACTTTTCTCTACATTTAAGACTGTCATTGTTGTTTGTTTAATGACAATCATGAAGTAAAACCGCTGCCATAAGTTTATTTTTTTCTTTTTTTTTTTTTTTTGTTTGTAAATGTTATTTTTATTCAACAATAAAACTGTTTTCAGACAGAGCAAATTGATTGAGAATACAGTGGGCAATAATATACTAGCTGGGATTTTTTAACATTTGTAAAAGTTGAATGTTTGGCAATCAAAATATCCATGAAAACTTATTTTTAGTGTTCAAACAGAACGTCGACACCACAGTTTCCATAAAATTTGTTATAGAACTCCGTCGTAAAATAAAATCTATTTTATTTTCAAAAATTTTTTTCTTCTGCTCTCACATATTTTTTATTTTTATTTATTATTAATTGTCTATGGATTTTTCCTTACAGGCATTTTACAAACTTAAATTTAAACTAATTTAAAATATATTATCAAAGTTGTTTGTGGGAATACTATTATTTATTAAAAGATTTTGTTTGTTGTGCTTAATTCCCTTTTTAAATAATTGATAAAAAGTACTGAAATTTATTGTTGGAGGATAAGCTGTTCCTATGCGCATTTCACTGGTTGCTTAGGCCAGATCATCAGGAAACGTTCTCTTAAATAATTTTAGAAAAGCCAAAGCTATCAGCAAACAAAACTACAGAGGGAATGAGAATTACCTACAAACACTCAAAAAGTCTTGTTTGCCTCCAACAATAAATTTCAGTACTTTTTATCAATTATTTAAAAAGGGAATTAAGCACAACAAACAAAATCTTTTAATAAATAATAGTATTCCCACAAACAACTTTGATAATAAATTTTAGCAAGTGCACGTGCATAAAAAACTGAACTGGCAAATTGTTTTTATTTTGATTTCTTGCGAAAACAATAAAAGCACTTTGTTTTTGTTTTTAATATGTTTTTTCTTTACCCATTTACAACTACAATTAATGTTGGGAGAATTCTAACTAATTGTAGCGGGAAATGTAAAAAAGATAAAAACTCAACACTGATTTATTGTTTGGTATTTTGTTTAAGCTTTGATATCGTTGCAAACAAGACTTTTTGAGTGTTTGTAGGTAATTCTCATTCCCTCTGTAGTTTTGTTTGCTGATAGCTTTGGCTTTTCTAAAATTATTTAGGAGAACGTTTCCTGATGATCTGGCCTAAGCAACCAGTGAAATGCGCATAGGAACAGCTTATCCTCCAACAATAAATTTCAGTACTTTTTATCAATTATTTAAAAAGGGAATTAAGCACAACAAACAAAATCTTTTAATTTAAAATATTTTATAAACTCAATTTGATTG
Source organism: Pollenia amentaria (assembly GCA_943735925.1). Classification (NCBI taxonomy): domain Eukaryota; kingdom Metazoa; phylum Arthropoda; class Insecta; order Diptera; family Polleniidae; genus Pollenia; species Pollenia amentaria. The sequence continues at coordinate 179,835,790 of OX031008.1, forward strand.
CTTTACATTAATTATACTATCAATTTAGAAAATAAATTATTAATATACTTATTGGCTTTGGATCCAATGAAAAATCAATAAATCGATACAATTGATTGAAAATTTTGCACATTCTGTTAAGGGGATCACCATATCTATATAGACACTAATTTTCCAATGCTCCCACACTTTCGCCAGCATAAAATAACCCGCTAAGAATTTACTCCCCACAAAAACAAATGAAATAACCCCAAAAAATATGTACAGAATTATTTCATATGAAATATCCCGCAAAAAATCATTATGAAATAAAGCCCCAGTATATTTTTTTGGGAACTATTTCATATTTAAATTTATAACGAAAACATTCTTGGGAGCAAGTATTTTCTCCTCTATGGTATAACAAATGTCGGCTTCGCTAGTTAAAGCTTCTCTGCGTTGCATGCCATCGGTCGGAGATAAGGCCGATTAGAGGAGCTTTAGTGAGCGCCCGACCGAAGTCCCAACCATGATTCTTAAGCTTAAGCCTACACAATTAATTGTATTACATATATTGGGGTTTTATTTCATTTCAGAAATTGGGATCTTATTTCGGCTGTGGGAAAAATCGCCCAAAGAAAAATGGCCCAAAAAAGAAATGAAAAATCGCCCAAAAAAATTCCATGTAAAATTGGGCCTAAATTCATATGAAAAGTGACCTAAAATTTTTGGGCTATTTTTCGTTATTGTTGGGTGATTTTTCGTTTTTTAAATTTGGTGATTTTTTATTATGAAAAATCACCCAAAAATGTTGTATGAAAAATGGCCCATTTTTTTGATTTTCTCCTCTATGGTATAACAAACACCGGCTTCGCTAACTAAAGCTTCTCTGCACAGCCGGCCTTCGGCCGGGCGCAAGGATTTTCTCCTCTATGGTATAACAAATACCGGCTTCGCTAACTAAAGCTTCTCTGCACAGCCGGCCTTTGGCCGGGCGCAAGGATTTTCTCCTCTATGGTATAACAAACACCGGCTTCGCTAAGTAAAGCTTCTAAAATCTGCCTTGTTTCCAAATGAAAGCCGACTATGCAGAGAAGCTTTAGTTAGCGAAGCCGGTGTTTGTTATACCATAGAGGAGAAAATCCTTGCGCCCGGCCGAAGGCCGGCTGTGCAGCGGAGCTTTAGTTAGCGCAGTGTCCATGGACACTATGACACTTTTTGGAGTGTCATAACGTCTATGGACACGATGACACTGGACGTTATAACATGCCACCGGGAAAAAATTCGTTTTTGCTTTTTGGGTCATTTTTCATTTTTTTTTTGGGCCCTTTTTCGTTTCTTTTGGGCAAAATTTCATATATAACTTTTTGGGTCATTTTTCATGTTCTGTTGGGCGATTCTTCATTTGGGCGATTTTTCATTTCTTTTTTTGGGCCATTTTTCTTTGGGCGATTTTTCCCACAGCCTCTTATTTCATATGAAGCTAGACCTCAAAATTATGGGCATTATAACATTTTTATTTGGGGTGTTATTTAATTTCATTGGGGATTTATTTCATTTCCAAACTGGGGGTTTATTTGGGGGTAATTTCATTACAACCCGCATCACACACAATTGCAAACATATATCAAAGTATTTTATTTATCTTTTTCTGTTTATACAAAAACCGGTTTATAAACTTTCTATGACTATAAAAATTTTTTATGAACATGGCAGACAATAAAATGAGAGAGAATTTGAAGTTACTGCCGACGTTTTAATTATGGGCTCGTGAATTTTTAACTGAAGTTGAAGAGTGATATTTTTTGAACACAACAGTTAACAGTTAACAAAATTTCATTTTTCATTGTAAGCCAATACATATTATCAAAATTTATTTTTAAAGATTTTGGTGCAGGAACAATTGTATGACTCATTGTAAACCTATACATAGTGTTAAATCTGTTCATAAAAGTCTCTTCTATTTATTTTACAAAAAAAAATACGACTCACTGTATTATCACCGTAGTTTAAGTCACTTGTTATTTACTCGTACATTCGCCTGAATATTTTTGCGTTTCAAATGTTGCTATTTATTTTCAATTCATAGCGAAAAAAAAGGATTTCATTGTCTTGGCGCAAGTGTCCTTTATACTTTTTTTTGAAAATATTTGACAAGCATTATGTGTAGGAGGATGTAAAGACAGCAGTTGCATAAACACTTTTTATGTTGCTATTACTGTTCATTATTGTTAATAGTTTTCAATGGAATATTTATTGTTTTGTTTATTTTATGGATTTGTCATTTTGTACCTTCTTTTTTTGCTTACAAAAAAAAACATTTAAAAATTTTTATTTTTATGACAGCTGCATTAAATAAATATTTTTATTTAAAATTGGTTTTTGAATATTTATTAGAAATAAGTACAGTAAGGATATTGGTTTCTTAAAACTAGTAAAATGAATAATTGATTTTAGTTTTCTTAACTGAAATGCATGGCGTATACTTAATATTAGTTTATACTCGTATTAGTCATACGCTTTTAGTGACTTATTAAAAAGATTCTCTACAATTCATTTTAAGACAAAAATCGTTTTTATTCATTTTCACTGACTTATCATTTATTTTAATCCTCTTTTACTAACGGGTGCCGCAAAAGTACCGTTATGTTATTTTCATACCAACTTTAAAATATTTTAAGATTTTATCTAAAAAATTTTTTAACTCAGGTCATTTACAAAATAATATCCCTAATGCATTATTTTATTATATTTACCCCACAATAGTGGAGACGGTATTGTGCATTTGTGTGTATTAGTAGGCTTCCAACAGGGATGCAAGTACAAATACTTTTGTATGTATTTAATATTTAAGAATAACTTCATGAACAAAAATTAACAATAATCCAACTTTTGGGCTGGAGTTTTATTATTGAAAAGAAAAGTGAGTTAATCCACTAAAATGAAAAATAAACTTCGTTGTTATATGTTTTTTTTTTTAATTGTACCAAAAAAGGATAAATTGTACCAGGGTATCTATAAACTTTCGATTGTACCAAATTTGGTACAGTTGCACCACAAATCCCATTATTGTTGTGTATATGCTCTGTTGCGTTAAAATGGTAAATTGATGAGCTAACTGATCTAAATGAGTAGAATCAGTTATAAGTTTTATACATAAGTATATACTTTCCTAAAATGATAAATAAAGCTGATATCAAGCTCAACGCTTGACCGCAGGAGACTAGAGTCTCTGGCGGGTATCGAACCCGCGACCCCTGCTCTGATATAGTAGCTCACTATCAACTAGCCTATCGGCAAACCCTTTAAGATGATATTACAATATCGACGTAGGATTCATATTTATTTCAGCATATACTTATAAATCAATATTGTTGTGAGTAGAAGTACATCAGAATAGTTGTATTCAATGATGTCGACTCACTTATATTTAAAAAATCATGAGTGACTCTAAGTAGCTTAAAAACGATTCATTGTAGATTTCTGGTTTCCATAATATCTAGGATCTTTGGGAAACCTATTTCAGCAGACAAACGGACAGACGGAAATCTTTTAATCAACTTCGATAGCCATAAGGACACAGAATTTACTTAAAAACTTTAAAATGTCTAAGACCAATATTGTATAAATTACGCACGGAATGACAAACTCATATTTATCAACCCTCTGCTCCTGTTGTGAAGGGTATAAAAATTAAGAAAAACAAAAAAAAAAACGTAAACAATAGCCTTATTTATGCAATTAAATGTATACGTTACTTATGCATCACCCTTTATTTTATAGTTTCTAGGAAAGTTTTGTAAAATAAAATTCAGCATAAATTTGTAATAACATTTAGTTCTTTCTTTTCATTTCAGTTACAGAAAAAGAAATCAGACAATGGTAAGTTTTTTTCTTAAGTTTTTATTCTCTCTTTGGTGTTGTTTTACTGCAGCAAACTGATTTTATATTCCTTTTGTTGATTTCTTATGCGAAAATAGTATAATTTTAATAATAAAGGGTGGTTCCACCAAAACGCACGATGTCAATTGTAAATAAAACAAAAAGTTTTCAGAGAATTATCTTAATATATTTTATTGTGATGGAAGGGTGTAAGGCAATTATATGTGAAACCAAAAACTCGCCACGGCTTCGGTGGCATGCCTCTATCTGACGGTCCATATTTTCAATGACTTGGAGACATAAATGAGGTTCAATGTCGTTAATGTGCCGAATTACCTCATCCTTTAGCTATTGTTGTGTACCACTACATGGTTGACTTTGTCAAACACTGAAACAAAGAAATGACAAATTAAAATGAGCAAAAAACTTGACGTTAAGGTGTGACTCGCAATTAACATCATGCATTATGGTTGGACCACCCTTTACTTGTGTATATTTTCTTTCTTTGTAATGTAACAAAAATATAACAAACTTTTCTCTGTATTAAAAATTCATAAAAACGCAGGCACAAAGGATTCTTAAAAGACTGTCCCAATGGTTTACTCACAGAGCAAGTAAGTAACGAAGGAAATTTGGAATAAATGCTAATTAGAGGTTTGTAGTTTGTTGGAACTATAATTGAAGTCGATGTTAACACTATTAAGGGTTAAAGGGATTTTCAGGAAGCTTTTCAAGAAAACGCCACGGTCGTTTTTTAAGCAACCTTTGTTAACATATTAAAGTAACTATTAACAAATTATTCTCAACAGTAGCCAAATAATGGCTGGATTAGTCCTCCGTCAAGAAACCAGAACAATGTAATGGTTGCATCCAAACACACTTTGGTAAATAATAATAATATGTTTACCACCTTTGTAACCCGTACTTCTTGGAAAGGAGGAAAATATTATTGTTAGTAAACAAATTTGGCTAAAGAATTTGATGTTGTTGACTTTTCAACGGGGTTGAAAAGTAAAACCAAATAAAGAGTGGATATTTGGTAAGGAAAAAGAGTAGGTACTCACGGTTCAGTAAAGGGTAGATAAATCAAACTCGGTATGGTTAAACGTTATAAAAATTTTGGTTTATTTTCTAAAGGGAAGCTTAAGCAGGATTTAAAAAAAAAAAAAAAAAAAAAAATAATAGCGCTCAGAAACCTTTACAGAATATAGGGCGAATTCCCTCTGTCAAACTTTTTTCTTGCCATTCACGATATCACACAACTACAGCAGGAGTCGATGTCAAGATCAAGAAAGTCGTCCTCTTGATCTAATTGCATTTCGGCTAAGGACGCCTCAACAGTTATTCTAAAACCATACAATTGTTAGTGGTGAACAAGATTTTGTTATATTAATAATATGGTTATTAAATAATAAACATGTTTCTTTGGGCGACACGAAATAACACCCGATGAAATAACGCCCAATTAGAAAAATTAAATAAACCCCAGTGAAAGAAACCTCAATAAAACGAAATAACAGTCAAGTAAAAAATAATGAAGAAATGCAAAATTTGCATGAAATAATCCCCAATTTAAAAATAAAAAAAAATGTTTTTGCTAATTGGGACTTATTTCATAATGAAATAAAACCCAAGGAAATAGTAAAGTAAGACCCAATGAAATAACACCAAAAAAAAAAAAAAAAATTATTAAGAGAAGCTTAAGTTAGCGCAGCCGGTGTTTGTTATACCATAGAGTAGAAAATCCTTGCGCCCTTGGTAATAAATCCTCGGTATAACTAACACCGGCTTCGCTAACTTAAGCTGCTCTAAATAGCCGGCCTTCGGCCGGGCGCAAGGGTTTTTTTCCTCCACGGTATAACAAACACCGGCTTCGCTAACTAAAGCTTTTCTGCATCTAAAAGATTCTTAAACTAATCTTGAGGGGGAAATAATGATCGAATACAAAAACAAAATGCATATTTGAAATCGTAACAAATTTCCTCTTATTTGTGTACCCAGACATACATATGAACTAAGTCCCCAAAAATTAATTTGGCGCCCTATGCTCCAATGGGAATTACAGGAACACATATATATATAGTTCGTTACTGCTTTTTGGGGACTTCATTCATATGTACTAACTCCCCAAAAAATAAAATGAACGATGACCCCAAAAACGTGAATGAAGTCCCCAAATATCGTTGTTGTTTTTTCACATACAGTCGTATGGGGACTAAGTTCATTTTGGGTTTGGGGAGTTAGTTCATTGGGGACTTAGTTCATACCGCCTCCTAAAAATGCTTAAAATTATAAAAATAAAATAAAGCCCAAAAAAATTAAATAAGACCCCAAAAAAATTTTATGTGAAATAAAACCAATTAAATAATTTGAGGATTACTTTTTTTGGGCTTTATATCATAATGAAATTACACCAAATTTATATATGAAATAAAACCCAAAAAAACGAAATTAAACCCAACATCCAAATGTTGCAATTTTATTGGGGTTTATTTCATTTTTCTAATTGGGCGTTATTTCATCGGGTGTTATTTCGTGCCGCCGTTTCTTCGACTGTTTTCGTCAGACTTTTTCACTGTTATCTCTTAAGTGCTCATGTTGGAAAGGCATCTTATTATACGTTGGGTTGTTAATGCCGCTTTTAATATTTAAATTTTGCTGTTTGTATTCTTGAAACAAATTTATTCATCATTTCAGTTCATTCTTTATTCTAAAAGTCCTCCCTGAATGCCATATGGAATAAGTAATGCATATTTAGCATTTCACTTCTTTTGGTTTGTGTCTATATTGCTCTATTTGAGTATTTAACAGAAACTTCATTGGCAATATTAAAAAACCTTTCAATATCTCTATAATCTTATTTTTCTATGGCTCCAGCTGATTCTAGTCGAGAAAGAACAAACTAATGAATAATGTTTTTTTTTGAGAACTAAATCAGGGATGAACAAATTTGTCTTAAATTTCGATACTTTATAGAGTCTCCTTAAAGAAATTATACTTTTCGTATATTTTGCATCCATTGAAAAAAAGCTTCAATATGGTCACAAGTAATTAATGTTAAAATTCTATGATCACTGTAATATTCCTAATTATTACTGCTACTGTATTATGATTAGTTCAATATTTCAAAGTTAATTTAGTAAATTTAGACATTTGGTGGCTAGATTTCGCCATTTTCATCACATTAAGCGATGAAAAAAAATCAGTTTAGCCTGTAGTCATTTCTATTTAGCCAAATTTCTGGCAAGTTTTTTTTATATCTTTCAGGCCACAAAATTTTATTAATGCTGCAGTAGTTGTGTTATAACATGAATTACTTTCTTAATTAGTCAAAGCAAATGATTTTTACAATACAATTTTATCGATAATACAAGGGAACAAAATTTAACTATTTTTGTATTAATTGGAAGTTTGATGCAATTTTTTCAAATTTAATTTCCGGTTTTCTCGATTTTTTCCAAAAATTAAAAGTTGAAAAAATCATAACGTTTCTCTTCATTAAGCGATTTTCGAAAAAAAAATGTTTAAAGATGTTTTTAAAGAATACCAAAAAATGGCCAAGGTATGGTTGTTTCGTAAAAAAGAAAAAATTATTACAAATTTTGTACTTCTCAAAATCATGAAAAATACAAAACGGAAAAAAGCTAAAGTCTTACTTCTTCCACGTAAAGTCACATAACCTATGAACAAAATGAGACATAGATCATAAAAATCGATTTACTATTAAGTCAAGGCACCTCTCATTTTTAAGTGAAGGAAAAAACGTCTATAAATGGAACAGCAGCGAACACACACACATTAAAAAATTGTATTTTGTATGGAAATCTCGATTTTTATCAATTTAGTTTTCTCAGTAAATTGTGAATAAAATCAAAAGATGTGCACCGATTACAATAAAATAAAGCTCATTTTATTCGAAATATATTTAACTAAATGATTTTGGAACAAAAATGTGATTTTTGTCATATTTTGATTTTTTTTTATGAATTTTTAAAAACACAAATTAAATTTTTTTTTAAATTTTAACGATATCTCAGAAACTACTGGGCAAATTTAAAAGCAATGTAAGCCCGGCTTAAAGATAATATTGTTGACGAGTTTTGAATTTTATTTTTTTAGCTAAATATGGCAAAACCATTTTCAAGTTATTCCAATATATGTACCGGAAATGCCTTAATTTTGGACTTAATGGTATATCGCGAAAAGTCGAGCTGATAGAAAAAAACTAAGTGCTGATTTGGATTCAGAGTCCCAAATAAACTTAACAGTTTAAAAGCATTCAGTTCTTAATCAACAAACTCCTTGTTCCCTTGTTTAATTTGAGCTTTTCGTGAAGCAAAATATATTTTCTTATGTTCAGCTTATTGTTACTAAAAATATATTTATACAAACAAAATAATTTCTTATGTACAGTTTCAGTGTAGTAAATCAATTTTATAATTGTTCTAAGTAAAATTGATGCGTTGTTTTTAATAAAATCTTGTTTATTCATTGTTTGGTCATCTGCTGCTATTAATTTACCCATTTTTTGTAGTGAACAATTGGCATCACTGACTTTGAACTAAGTCTCTTGACGTGTCAAAAGGCCAATTTCTCCATATTACAGGTTCATCATGGTATGGTCGTGGTAAACATAAAATTAAATATACATTGACAACCACAAAATAAATGGTGCAGCTATATAAATAACTTATTTATTCATAGTATTGAATTTAGTCCAATCACAATTCACGATGTTAATTGTAAATAAAACAGTTTTTAGAGAATTATCTTAATCATTTTTTATTATGATAGAAGGGTCTATGACAATTATGTGTGAACCAAAATATCGGCCAAATGCTCGCCACAGCTTCGGTGGCCTACCACCCTGAACATTTTCCTTTAAAAATAATTAAGTTTTCTATGGCCTTGATTAAGATATTTTTTTTTAAATAATTTAGAAATTAGACGAACAAGTTAACAGTTTTCAATTGAAAAACGTTTGTCCTCTTTTAAATTGATATTCAAAAATTCTGTTGTTTATACTCTTTTGTTTAAAATGATGTTGTAAAGGATACAGAGATTTAATGTGTGTAGGATTTATAAACTAACAATGCAAATATGACAAACAAAGAACTGTTTTTTACCGTTCCAAAAAAAAAAGTTTATTTTTTTTAATTAAATTGGAATGGCTTATTTTAAAAAATTTCGCTTAAAAAAAATCATTAAGCCCCTTATGCAAAAACAAATTAAAGTTCATTTTAGTAGCCCAGCAAAAGTGTATGGGCTTAATGTGTTGGTTAACTTATGCGAACTTTCCCTTTTTTTGCATAAGGGGGTAAATATTTTGCAAATATGAAAAGTTTTCTTCAAATGAAATGTTAAAAACTTCAATGTAAAATCTACTCAATGCTTAATCTTAATCGCTGTGGATTTGATAATTATTTTCTTCTTAAAACATTTGTTTAACTAATAAAAGACTGTTTCTTGCAACCATTTTTAATTCTGAAGTGAAAAAGTTGAATGTACGCAGTGCTCGTAAGTAGAATTCATTTGCATTTAAATTTTACAAATTCAGTCATTCCTAGTAGTTTCCATACCGTTGACTTTCGATAATTTTAAATTCAAGAGGCAAAAAAAAAAAATTTCAAGTATTCGAGAATGTATATTAACTAGATTTTAAGGATAGAAGGTTATGCTTAAAGCAATTAATTGTCGAAATTCACATTACTTGTTCAAATTATAGAGTGTGGAAAAGCCAAATTTCTAGTTATAAAACGTTGGCGAGCAGGATGCCATTTCTATGTGTTAATGTCTATATATTTAAACAAATGTTTACTTAGTTTTTACTAAATCTTTTTTTAATGCAGCATATTGAAATAAAATCAGATATTTAATTTCAAATTTGTCATGAAAAACATTTTGAAAACTTAACGTTGAAAATTATAATGTTGTTTTCAGTAAATTTAAAAATTGGTTTGTAATACATTTTCCTATTTTTTGCTGTCAATTCACCCATACGTTCCAAACAATATTTTTGTCCTGATACAATTTTTTTATATTGAGTTTGCCGTCTTACTTTGGAGATAGCGAAAAATTATTTTGTTCGATAATTTTTTTCCTGAATTGGTTTAATTTTAATTATTGTTCACAACAAAATGAACTGAGATGCCACTTTTTTCCAATTTATACACAAAAGTTAAATTGAACTGCCACAATTTAAAGTGTTTTTGCATTTATATTACAATTGTTTTTTTTTTGCTGAATAATTAAGTAAAATAATATATATAATTAAAAATTACTATAACACTTTCCTGTTTTGTCCATTTTCTTTAACACACTTTTAGAAATCAATTAAATGTAAGTAGTTTGCTAGTTGTGCTGCCATTTTTATAATTGTGTACTTCTGTAAACAACATGGTAGCTTTGTTTTTTCGCACAGGTTTTCCAAAATGTGTGAACCAATAAAATTGTTCTCCGGGAAAAATATTTTTTGGAACGCAATGATGAAAATAAGTCTTCATTTCTTTCAAATTTAATTATATAAGTTAAATGAGTTGACTTGTATTTTGAAAAAAACTTAAGACTATAATTCAGTTTTATAAAATCGCTCGAAGTTCATCACACCTTCTAAAAATTATCATTTTGAAATCGATCGACTTTGAACAAATACTTGTGTAGTGTATATGCATACCACTGTACTTTACCACTTCACTTTTCCTTACATACCACTGTACTTCAGTCATACAAAATTCCATACATACCACCGTTATCATTAACACAAAATTCCATACGACACTTGCACTAGAATGCAAGTGAATAACAATATCGAAAGCGGAGAACTGAAAGCAACAATCTGATTGGTCAACAATCAGTATGACAAATTTCATAGTTTTAGTATAACATTTTTAAAATTAGTATTTAAGAAAGAATTTTATGATTAATAAAACAGAATGAATCTTAAATATAACGGCTCTATAGTTGTTAGCTTTCTATTCATTTTCAAAACTGCGGCTCTTTAGCCATAATATATTGGGCGTTTCTTGCCTTTATAATAAGCTAAATTTCTCCAACACACTAAACTTTGTACATTACATGGCAATCCTGCCAGATTTTTTACATTACACTGGGCTATTTAGCGCAGAGTCAGAAAAAAATTCAAATTATTCATTAAAGCATTAAAATAATTCCAAATAACCTAGGGAACCAAATTACATTCATTGTTTTTTCAGTTTATTGGATGAATTTTTATCGGATTAAAAATGTCTACCTTTATCAAATTATCTTTAGATTTGTATTAATGAGTTTCACACTATCGATAGTCGACTGTTTCTTAATTTTATGGCTCTAATTGTTAAAACTTAATTCCACCTTTTGTAAAAATAAATATTGTGGGGTTCATTTAAAATCGATGTGGGAGTCCCTAGGACTGGCTTGCCATGGCAACACTTTTTTTAATCTTGTTTATATTATCATAATCCTCTGCAGACAAATTTTATTTCCTATTTAAGTTTACCCGGATAGTGTTAACTAAAACTATAAAAAAAGTTTTCTTTCAAACTACAAACTATTAAATAAAAAAATATTTTATAGCAAAATATTTACATTTTACGAGAAAGAAATATTAATAAATTTTTATATCTTTTTATTCTCTCCATTTTTTCTTCTTCTCAAATAAATTTTTTTTTATTCTTTTTTTCCTTTTATTCAATTTGATTGGAAAAATTTTAAAATTTTATGTTTTCTAACTTAAATTACTAAAAAAAAAAAAAAAATAATGGATCATGCTTCTGTGGAAATATAATTCTTGTTTGAAATGAAAACTTTAAAACTCTCATCTGTATGCTAAAAAAAACAACTTTTATGTTTCTACAAATTATTTTGTATGCTTTTTGTTTTTTTTATATTTGTTGTTTTGTTGTGTTATTATACGTATATCCTTAATATTGTTTTGTTGTAATGTGGGGCGAATGTATGTTTGTGTTGCAAAATATTACAAAACAACCTCTAATAATGTCATTTGATGATGTTGTATGCGACATATTTGATTAAATGAAATTTTGACGCTGATGTCTCGTATTGTGGATTTGTTTAATGTTTCAACAACTACAACGAACGTGGCTGGATGTTAATGCTACTGTTTCTGTTACTGCTACGATTTTATGTTATGGATGTTTTTCTTTTATTTTTTTTTTTTTTTTTTGGTTAATGCTCCTCTATGGCGTCATTGCCTGTCACATGGGGCGCCACTAAATGATTTGTTATGTTGTGTTTTCGTTTTATGTATATATGAATATCGTTTTGTACACGTTTCACGTTTTTGTGTTTGCTTTTTCATTACTCTGTTTATATATATTTATCTACATAAACTTTTTTCCACCCCGCCATATTTGGGGTAACGTTTCCTGTATTTGCAACATGCTGGCTGATATGGCTGCTGCTGAATATGCTTTTTTTCTCTAAATCGTTTGTTAATGTTTGTTGTGTTACTTGGGGCTGTAATTGTGCCTTTAGGGTTTTATAAAAATCTACAAACAATTTTTCCCTCAAGGAGATCCCAGTAAATTTGCCTCGTTAGTTTTCCGGGTATTTGATGAAAATAATGTAAGTTTTTTTTTCTTTAATGATTTACTATACTGATACGATGTTTTGTTTACATACACACATTCATACAGTAGTGCATATCTACATAATTATTGATTTTTATTTATTTTTTTTGTGGATGTACTTAATTTTGCCATTTATTTATTATTTGCTTAAAATATTTTTCCTTTCGTATTAGAACAGTTGTATTTATTTATTCGTTTGTTAATTAAATCGAGTGCTGTTTTGTTTCATATTAACTTTTTTTTTGTTTCTTAAATTTATTTACATTTTTTTTTTTCATTTTTTACACATACAAAAATATATCAAACTTTTTTCTTTTGAAGTTTTTAATAACAGGTTTAACAAACTTTTAACCAATAAAATATACCCAGCAAAAACTTTACTTACCTGTTAAGTTAGTAAGTAAAATTAGAGACATATGAACACTACTTACTTTTCGGCTGAATAACTACTTATTTTTGTTCGAGTTGTCCACAGAATTCAGTACTTACAATACACTTACTAGAAGCCAAAAAATAGCTAGTTATTATTTAGCTACCAGTAAAGGCTAGTTTACATGGTAATACAATGTATTACGACTTTGTGGAATCAAAATATTATGAAATTCTCTCCGTGCTTAAAATAAAAAAATAAAAATCTGTTGGTAAGTATTTTTCATGTTTACACGGATGGTTTAAGTAAAATAAAAGCAAAGTGAGTTAATAGCAAAAAAGCACACCCAGAGAAAATATATGTTTAAATTTTGTCACCTCCAACAAAACTATTTTTAAAGAGAATTGCAAACATATTATGTTTAAATTTAACCATACTATTGTCACCGACAAACATATTATTGTTAAATTAGTCCTCCATCAAGAAGGCACAACCATATTATGGTTGCCTCCGAACATCTTTTGGTTAGTAATAACTAAAATATGTTTAACATTTATAATAGCATGGTTGATTTTCAACCAAAGCATGTTGCTCTTAGAAAAGAGGAAAATACTATTGTTAATTTAAAAACAAATTTTTGTCATATTTAACCATAAAATATTTAGAGGCAACCATAATATGGTTGTGGCTTCTTGATGGAGGACTAATTAAACAATTATATGTTTGTCGGTGACAATAATATGGCTAAATTTAAACATAATATGTTTAAAATTTTGTCTAAAAATAGTTTTGTTGGAGGTGACCATATCTAAACATATTTTTTCTCTACGTGCAGATGGCTGCAGTTTTACAATATTTACAAAAACAACATGAACATTTCCTGAGTTGATTCTGCTTGTTTTTGTAATTTTATAAAAATGTTACCACCTTCAATATACTCTGTTAAAATGCGACTCTGGTGTGATGAGAATACATAAGATTCTAAAATGGTTTAGAAAATTAACATTTACCGACCGTTTGTCAAATTTTGTATCCGTATTCTCTCTTACTCAATGCATTTTGCTTTTACATGATAAGATTTTTCTCTTTCTACATCATTTTTTGACATGTCATAACACATTGTATTACCGTGTAAACAAGCCTTAAGTTGCTTTGTAAATACTTAACATATAATTACTAGAAGCCAAAAAATTACTAGTTTTTATTTTATTGGCGCTATTTAATAGACTTTATAAGTAGTTATTGAGCTTGTTGCCAGTAAGTTAATAATCAGTACTGAAAACAGCATAACTATTAAGTAGGTATTGAGCTGATTATTAGTAAGCAAATATTTAGTAGTGAAAATAATAGAAGCAAAAAGTAGTTGCTGATGTCATTACAAGTAAGTACTTATTGAGGTTTTCAGAATAATGACAAGTACTTACCAGGTAACGTATGAAAGAACACCTATTACCAAATTCAAAAAGTTTTTCCTGGGTAAACTCGAATTTTTTAAAATTCAAGTTAAGAAATCTCAGACAAGGGAATATATGTTAGAACGTCTAAGCATTTATTAAAGGGTAATTAGTTGGATTTTCAAACGACAAATCAGGATTTTTAAGTAAATATGAATTCGAATAATTAAAACGTCTGAAATAAGGCGAAAAAAGAGTTTTTTTTAAGCTAACATACGAGTACACAGAACAAATTAAAAAATTTCTTTAACCACAAAATTTATACGAAATTCATAACATCAAGCAAACAATTTGTTGATTTTGCTCCTATTACCAAAATGATTATATTGATTACTAAAAGTTTTTGAATTTTGAAAAAAATTTTTTCAATAATGATAATTTTAATGATCAAAAACCTTTGTCATTTAAACATTGTGTTAATTTATTTAATTCAATATTGACAATTCGCAACAACAATTCTAGAAGTTTAAATTATTTTATTTTAAACGAAAAAAAAATCAATTTATATTTTTTGATATTTAATGAATATTTTAATTGAAAATTTATTTCAAAACAAATAAAATATTAATTAAATCAAAATTATATTTTTAATTTTTTTTCCACTAAAAAAATAATTGATTCAATTATCACATTAATTAAATTTAAATACTTTTTAAACTATTTGTTTAATTGATAAAAACTTTTTTCTGTGTATCTTCAAACTCTGATGTGACAGAGTATTCAGAGTGCAGATTCGGATTCAGGCGCAACTCAAACCCTTAGATAAGTATTCTCTAGTCCCAGGCTTACGACCAGGGCTGTGGAGTCGGAGTTGAAGAATCGGAGTTAAGGTTTTTGTACCGGAGTCGGAGTCGAAGTTCCCACAAAAACTTCCGATTCCGACTTCAAAATTTTTCGTCATAACAAATTTAAAAATATTTCTAAAATTTTCCAAAATAAAAATTTTTTAAAATTGGCGATGCAATATTTAAAATTTCGATTCGAAATTTATACAAAGTAATTTTCTTGCGCTATGCCCCGGTAGGCTAGTTGGTAGTTAGCTAGTCTATTAGCGCCGGGTTGCGGGTTCGATTCCCGCCAGATACTCTGGTCTCCTGCAGACAAGCGTAGAGCTTCGCGGGATTAGCATAGGTAATATTAAAAAAAAGGAAAAAAAATTGTTTAAGGTACGGCATAAAAAAAAGGGTTTAAAGTCAAATAAGGAATATTCTTATATACATTTAGCATAGTAGGAGTCGGAGTCGGACTTAACAAATGTCAGCGGTTGGAGTCGGAGTAAGAACTATTTTCTGACGACTCCACAGCCCTGGTGTCGACATTTTCTAAACTATTATATCGCATCAAGTATCTTCCTTGTTATCACCATTCCAACATGGATTTAGAAAAGGTCGTTCGACTTCTACTAATCTTTTGAAATTAACAACTTCGGAGATATCCTTATACAATTCTGGGATGCAAACTGATACCATTCATACAGATTTTGGCAAAGCATTTGATAAAGTAAATCATAACCTTCTTATGTACAAGTTGGATAAAATCGGGCTCTCTCCTATACTTTTTAAATGGATGTCCACTTATCTTAAGTGGAGGTATCAGTGCATATTGTTTCACAGTTGTAATTCTACCTGTGCCATCTGGAGTCCCTCAATGTAGTCATTTGGGTCCAGTATTATTTCTATTATTCTTAAATGATTTACCATCGTGTATTAAATATTCGAAAATACTAATGTATGCAACTTTTTTTAGTTACAAAAACTCAACAATGTCTTCCTTACTCCAAGATGATCTAAACAGTTTGAGCTTATCGTGTGATATAAATTTGACGGATCTGAACTTGAAAAAATTTAAACATATGTTGTTCTACAGAAGGAGTCCAGTACGCTGTAGCTATACAATAACCGCCTTATGCAAAAAAAAAAAGTTAAAGTTCACATTAGCTAACCAACGCATTAAGCCCAGCAAAAGTGAATGGGCTTTTATGTGTTGGTTAAATAATGTGAACTTTAACTTTTTTTTGCATAAGCGGGTAAATAATCAATAACTTGAAAGAGTAGAGACATTTCTTGATCTGGGTGTTTTACTTGACCATAATGCGCACATAGCGCAGACTGTCAACAAGACCAAAGGTGTCCTTGGATCTATCAAACGTTGGGGGAATGAGTTTGACGATCCTTTTGTTATAAAACAGTTATATATTTCATTACCTATTCTGGTATACGCCTCGGTCGTCTGGGACCCCCAGTATAAGGTACATACTAATAAACTGTAATTCGTACAAAAGCTATTTCTTTTATTCTGTCATCGAAAATTGCATTGGAATCCAAATATAAATTTACCTCCGTATTAAAACCATTTAAAACTAATTAATCTTCCAACCTTAAAAAATCGGAGGATATATATGAACATCACCTTCATGCTGAATCTGTTAAACGGTGAAATTGTTAGAATTCCTACTTCGTCCGGTTGAGTTTTCCAGGACGAATAAGAGTCCTTCCAGAAATTATATACCTTCATGCTATCCGTAGAATGAGCTCCAAATGTGACAATTTTTATACATATGTATATTGATTTCACTGATTCTTTTGGCGTCAAAAATAACCTCTTAAATGTCTTAAGATAAATTTAATGCAATATTTTCCTTTTATGTTATGTACTAAAGTATCTAGATTTTTTTAGCTTAAGCTTAAGTAAATAAATAAATTTAATACGCCAGTGTTTCACAATAAATACTCAAAATTTACGAAAAATCCTGCATTCTTTAGTTATAAAGTAAAAAATAAGTTTCATAAATGTTCTTTGATCGCTATAGATTTGGATCTAATTCGAGTAAAATATAAAATTTTTTTTTTACTATTTAAAAAATCATTTATAAATATTTTGAACTATGTTCTGGAGGGTCAATTACCGTATTCGATAGCGATAAATTCGCTTTCAAATGGTATGGTAATTTCCATTGAAATCTAATGACGTAATTTTCCCCCTGTTTCATACTATGCGGCATGCCGCACAGACATATTCCATGAAACAGCAGATTGATGATGAGGGGTTTAGAGGCACTTGCGGGTTTCACATTCTAGCACGAAATGCTAAATTAAGAAAGAATTTAATATTCCTTTTAAATATGTTTCGTGCAAATTTTTAAAATTTAATATTAAAATTTGATTAAATAGGGAAATGTCAAATTGTAGCTTGTGGCGTGCAATAAAAAATTACGATTATGAGTTTTCGAAGGGATAACAAAAGAAGGTACGAACATTGTTGCAGGCTAATATCGCAAAGTCTGAACGAGGTATAAAGCAATTATAACGAGACATATGCATACAAACAATTTGTGCTTAAATTGTTTTGTGTGTATTTTTATAAAAGTTAACAAAAAAAGGTAACAAATTTATTTATCGAATATCAAGATAAATACATTTGTTACCAAGCTTGTGGTATAATTTACCATTTTACATGCTAAATTTAACATTTGACCACTAAAGCAATTACGATTATTTTTGTTTGTTATATAAAGTAAGTGCACGGAATGTGCACCTACTTAATCATTTTTTTTTTTCATAAAAGTCATTTAAATTAAGCTGTAAAATCTTAAAACTATTATGGTGCAAAGAAAAAACGGCTAAAGCTGCAGTTCCACAGCAATCCTGAAATGCGTTTATCCAAAAAGTAGTAGTGTAAAAGTTTATTGACAAGTTGTACAGCAAATGCGTAGGATGCATATACGTATCAAAAGCATGAAGTTTGATTACTTTCTACTTTAGCATGCGTATTGTAAAGGCCATACAAGTTACATACGCGTAGAACACGTGGTGTGGACCTCCAGTTTAGGAATTAAAATGCACAATTTATTATTCTGCTTTATTTTATGCTCTGCTTTGAACGTGTTATTCCTCTTAGTTGTTATGCTAAAAATAATAAAAATATATAATAAGAAAATTTAATTGTTTGTGCAAAAAAATTATTAAAAAAAGATTTGTCAGTAAAATAGCGTCGATACCGATAGTTCGGCAAACCCGAAGTATCGCCAATATATCGGTATTCGTTACATCCCTACTTTAAATGCTTTTCTAGTTCCCTAAAAAGCCCCTATGTTCATGATTTGAATTGAGTTTTCCTAGATAACTTACGAAAAAAAACCATAAATACCACTTTCCACTGACTATGTTGTAGCCGGCGTTGAACTTAATAACTTTTCTGAATATCCTTTATTGGATACCTACAAGCTTTAAATCGATACATATCGAATCCTAGAGCAAACCTTGCGTATAAATTTTATTTGAATGATATAACATTTCCCAGTAAGCAGAACCCGCCGCCGATTTGGGCTGGCGGACAGTGTTATTGCTGTCAAATTATATTGCTTACACAAGATATTTACGTGTGCCCTGCATAAGAATGTGTTAAGGTGGCCCTACACTTCGTCCTTTTACACAATCCTGTGGTTAAAACTTTTACTTTTTGGGTCCGTGTATGCCCAAAAAGCGTCCTTTTTTCACCCGTAAAAATATCTGTTTAAGCTTGACTTTAACCGTAGGTTTTCAACCTTGTTCGTTCAAGACTGCTCGTTTATGTCTTTACGCGGTTCAAAAGTACGGGTTTCGTCTAGCTCAAGGTAATATCATAACGCCAGCTTATTATTTTGTTTATGTGTAGAAATTGCACTCGATGTTGGCATTTGATTAGCATCTTTGTTGTTATTGTATTATCATGGTGCTACCACGTAAAGTAAATAACACTTGAACTGCTTGAAATAACGCGTAGTGTATGGGTATGTTCGCTGACCGTGTTTAACCGTACAGTTTTATTCGTACTGATAAAACTGTAAAAAAATACCAAATGGTATGCTGCTTTCCTTAGGAAGAAAGCCACATCTCCATTTTAGGACACCCAGAGAAAAAACATGTTTAAATATGGTCGCCTCCAACAAATCTATTTTAAAATAAAATTGTTAACATATTATTGTTAATTTAACCCTATTATTATTTTCATGGACAACCATATTATGTTTAAATTAGTATTCCATCAAGAAGGCACAACCGTAGTATGGTTGCCTCCGAACATGTTTTGTTAAATAATAAAAAAAATGTTTAACCCTTATGATAGCATGGTTGGTTTTCAACCATAGCATGTTGCTCTTGGAAAAGAGGAAAATACTATTGTTAACTTAAAAACAAACTATTGTCATATTTAATAATAACATGTTTAGAGGCAACCACAATATGGTTGTGGCTTCTTGATGGAGGACTAATTTATTAATAATATGATTGTCGGTGACAATAATATGAATAAATTTAAACATAATATGATTAAAGTTTTCTTTAAAAATAGTTTTGTTGGAGGTGACCATATTAAAACATGTTTTTTCTGTGCGTGTAGCTTTGAGATATTTAAGTTTTATGTTTTTTAAATCTTAAAAATGGTATAAAAATATATTATTTGATTCGATTTCATTACCGTAACAAACATGGGAAGTTTTGCTGATAACGTAGAGAAAATGGACTTATGACTTTTTGGCCTAGTATAGTCTCTCTCAAAAAAGAAAAATATTACGGAAACGAAATTGTACAAATAAGTTAAAAACTTGGAGATGTTGTACACAGAAAAAAATAATAAATTTATACCAAATTCATAATATCAAGCAAACAATTTGTTGATTTTGCACCTATTACCAAAATGATTATATTAATTACTAAAAATTGTAAAATTGTAAATATCTTTTTTCAATAAATGATATTTTTCATTTTAATTAAAAAAATGATCAAAAAACTTTGCCATTTCAAACAATGTGTTAATTTATTTAAATAAATATTGACAATTCCCAACAACAATTCTACATGTTTAAATTAATTTATTTTAAACGAAAAAAGTCAATTAAGAATATTTGTTATTTAAATAATATTTTAATGAAAAATTTATTTTAAAACAACTAATATGTTAATTAAATTAAATTTAAATTTTTCATTTTCTTTCAATTAAAAAATAATTGATTCAATTATCACGTTAATTAAATTTAAATAATTTCTAAACCATTTTTTTAATTGATAAAAAACATTTTCCTGTGTATGTGGCAGATAAGACTTTAATGTCTACGAAAAATATAAGAAGTGGTATATATTACCATTTTGCTTAACGGTTTTCAGTCATTTGCAGAAGAAAATAGGTCTTTTAAGCTTAACACAAAAAACAGAAACATATTCACGGTCCCGAATCTGCTCTTATCTCAATTTTGGAATTTTGGCACTTGTGACATTTTTTTTTCGTAGGAGGGCAGTATGGCCAGCTTTAGAATACATGTTCAGCAATAAATGTTTTAATACATTGCTGATCAATTATTGTTTTACACGGGTTGTAAAAATCAATTGCTATTTCCTTTAGAATGGGGTTTTTAATGGTACAAATCTAAAAAACATAAAAAAAGAAAAAAGCTTATGTAATTAAAAAACCCCTAAATGTAAATAAAACTGAATTATTACTTGCTTTTAAATAACGTTAAGTTTTAATATTATGATTTTAAGCGCTCATCTTATTTTTCGCAATGAAAAAAAAACACCCAACCTGTCCTCAGCATATTTTTCAATTTATGTTCTAAGACTTGTACGTGTTCGACACCTCAAGATATATACGAACATTGGCTATTTAAAGCAGTTGTTCCGTTGGCCTTATTGCTTGTGTTAGGACATCAGAAATTTCTCGTGTATCCTGGGAGTAAAGAAATATGTTTTCTTTTTTGATGATACCTTGGACATTCTGATGACTCAACACTGGAGTGGGCGTATTGCAAAAGTATATTAGTGTAAGGCAGGGGGAGTTTGCTTTAAGAACATATGAAACATGACTTAAAATTGATACCTTTAGTATTTAAACTCTTTTGCTTAAAACGTATTTCATGATTTAAATATAAGTCCTGCATAACTTTTATTTCTTTTTATTTATATTTTTTAATGTTATTAAATCTTAAATCTAGAACTTAGCTTTAGGTTTTTTTTTTAATTTTCTTACAATAAATTCACAGATTCCGTTTGAAAAATTTGTCCATTTACTTTATTTGGTTTAGAGTTTAGAAATGTTTGAAACAGAATTAAGAAATCTTTGGTTGGAACTTTTAATTACTTTACATTCGTACTAATAGCCACAACATTCGATGGAACATTAAATTTATCTTGTTCACACAATCAAATGGGTAAAAATAAATGTTTCCCAAGAAGAGTAGCAATTTAACAATTAAAATTGTAGAATGCAAGTTAAATAAATTTCTACCACACAATAAAATGTTAAACAAAATTTTAAATTGATAGCATAATTACGCTAGAACACAATTGTGTCGTACGTCGTAGGAACGTAGGACTTATCACCGCAAATTTCTATAAATACGTTTCAATTTTCCACGATTTTTAACTCAATAAAACTGTATTGAATTAAAAAAAATTAAATAAATAAATAATTCGTATTATATTGTGTACTATTGTGTACTATTGAAAATAATCTTAGAATATTCCAAATTAATTCCCATTTTTGTGTTCTTTCCTTTTTTTTTATTATTTTTAGATAATCATTTAAAAAACACAAAAATAAATTAATATCTTATTTTAAGTTTAATTTTTCTATAACAATACAATCACTCCTGGCGTCATAGATTACATAGATGTTAAACTCCCATATTATTGAAAAAAAAAAATTAAAAAAAATAAACATACATATATATTTACTAGGGAAGTAGCGAATACCGATAATGATACCGCTATATCAGCGATACTTCACATTTGCCGATATATCGGTATCGGCGATATTTCACTGTCGATACGCCATACTTTTTTTTATAGTTTTCTTTAACAAACAATTTTATTTTCAATGCTTTTGTTCTGGCGCATGCCATAGTAGAAATTAATCCTACTTCATGCTTTCGATACGTATATGAATTTTGCGCGCTTGCTGTGTAACTTGTCAATATAATTCTACACTACGACTTTTTAGAACAATGCATTAACGCATTAAACGCTTGGCGTGGACCTGCTACATCAGCCGTTTTTCTTTGCACCGTAATGGTAAAATATTCTCCCTTTGATAAATGTTGTATGTTATTGTACCACGTTTTTACGTTTACGTCAACTATTGTGTGTCTTTGTAAAAATATTATACATTTTAATTTGATAACGTATCTACGTCGTATGCTATTACGTTCATACGTTGCAATTGCAATCTTACGGCTAATAAAATTTTTGGCTCGATGGTTATTTGAGAAAAAAAAACCAATACAAACTTGAATTTTTTTATTTTTATTGTTAAATCTACTCCTTATATTGTAAGTCAATAAACAAATTCTTTCATTAACAAAAATTTGAAAATAAATTGATTAATAGATATTGGGAATTATTTCTTTTCATAAGCAACTTTATTATATTCAACATTTTTTATTTTTCGAATTTATTCTATGAGTTTAATTTCAGTTATGTATTTTATAAAGCAATTAATTAAATAATGTAACAAGAAGATACAAGATAATAGTCTGGTAGTGTTTAAAGTCATTCCTAAAAATTTAAGTAATAGAACTATTACAAAAAGCTTTATGAAATACATAACTGAAATTTAACTCATAGAATAAATTCGAAAAATAAAAAATGTTAAATAAATTGATTAATAAATTTCTCATAACTTTTTGTTTTTATTGCTTTAACTTTTAATTTCTAACACGTCATCTCTTAGTCATATAATTATTAATGCATTATATTCTTTAACTACATGATTTTGCAAAAAAGAAAAATTCTCTTGGCAATTGG
Organism: Pollenia amentaria; assembly: GCA_943735925.1. Taxonomy (NCBI): domain Eukaryota; kingdom Metazoa; phylum Arthropoda; class Insecta; order Diptera; family Polleniidae; genus Pollenia; species Pollenia amentaria. Next base: position 179,858,816 of record OX031008.1, read on the forward strand.
TCAGTTGTTGGTTTTTTCCTCTAACAAAATAAAACAAAAAACTACTGAAACTTCCCCCTACTTGTAGAGGAATTTTCTTTTGTTATTCTCTTGTATTTGGTCTTCCGTTTTGAGCTTGATTTCCGTTTCTTGCTCCCCCTCAGGCATTTACATGATTTATAGCTTTTGTTCTTTTCCAATTCGCCAACTAATTAAACACACCAGCTTTTGTTATTCTTGCTTTTTTCCTTTATACATACTTTTTGTTTCCTCTAAGTATTTGGAGTATTGTTTTTACTATTTTTAATTTATTTTATTATTCGTTTTTTTATTTTAAACTTTTAAGTTTTTTATTTTAGAGATAATGTTGAAATTAAAAATATTTAAAATGTACTTTTCAAAAAAAGGCTAAAAAAAAAGATACCTTTGTTTAAAAATTAATCTCTGTTTAATTTTAGTTCAAATATAATAAAAAATAAACTGTTTGCTTAAATAACTATTACTTAAAAATGTAAGTTTAACTTAATAATAAATATATATATGTGTCGATCATTGTAACAGTGAATTATCGCTTTGTAATTAAATTTCGAGAAAACGAGCCTTTACTTCACTCTTATAGTGAATATTTTGCAGTTTTACTTCTGCGAGTAAACAACTAACGTCATCTATGGGGTTTTGGTGCAAATATTGCAGCTTCACTGTTACTACGAAAGATATGACTAAATGCGATACTATTCTACGAAAATATGTTTTTATTAAAAATATGGAGTTACACCACTTTTACAATAAACGACACATATATAAAAACGTTTGTGCCGTGTAGGTGATTCTAAAACTCGTGAACCGTTGGACCGATGGACACCAAACTTGGACAATAAATTATCTTGGTCGGGAGCTCGGCTTCTCTTAAGTTTAATTGCGATAGGTGGCGCTGTTGTCGTGATATAAAATTTTTTTTTTTATTAATGATACGATTTGGCTGAAATTCACCAAATATATTTATTAAACAAAAATAAGTTTCCTGATAAAATTTTGACCCGGTAGTTATTAACAAAATTCACCAGTATTTAACGTTTTAATTTTATTTAGAAAATCCCAAGCAGCGCCGCGACCATACAGCTAGTAGTACCTATATATATTTTTTTTGCTAAAAGCTCTTTTTAATTCAAAGAGGTATCTACTTTTTTTTTCAAAATTGTAATTTATGTTTCAAAATACACTTTTTATGCTTTTTATTTCATAAGAACTTTTAATTTAAAAGATTCTTTTAATCAAATTTCTACATTCATTAAAAAGGCATTTCAAATTATCAAAAAAAAAAAAAAAAAAAGTGGCTATGCCGAATCTTTGATACCCCCTTCCGACATATCGAATATTTTAGGACTCTATATGATATCAATATATCATTAATTAATCTTTATAAAATCGGCCGTTTGCGGCTTAGATCGGAAAGTTTAATGCTTTTCTTTTTAGAAAATTGAGTAAAATATCATGATTAGGAACAGGTTTAGCCGAACTAAACTAATTTTCAGGAGGGGAATTTTTATTGGCCCCATGATAAATTATAATTTCTGCTATTAAAAACATAAATAAGAATAAATTTCAATACAGCAGTGAAATAAGTTTTAGCGTTTACAGTGAACTGTAGAAGGCTGCCTTATATGGGATCTGAGGTAAGTTATGGACAGTATATCACAAAATTGTATGTCATTTTTCATGGACATTTCCCGAGAGACGACTTTATATGACGCCTATTGTAAATTATGGGCTGATCTTCACGAAATTTGACAGTGTGATTTCCAGTCATACAAAACTGGGACGTACTTGATTTTATTATGATAGTATTATTTATTAAGGTTTAAGGCGTAATAAAATGTTTCTCGAGAGTAGGGCCTAAGTAAATTATGGACTGTTCTTAACGAAATTAGACATTGTGATTTCTAGTTCTATGAAATTGTGACGTACCAAATTTTCCTAATATTGTATTATTTATTACGATTTAAGACGAACTATACTGTTTTTTGATAGAAGAGTTTATATGGGGCCTAGGTTAAATTATGGACCGATCTTCATGATACTTATAACTATTATTCCAGTCATATAAAAGAAATTTGGGCAACATTTTACATTATTCCACCATTTATATTTGTTTTTGTAACCAAATTATAAATTTTTTAGTGTAGTGGTTCCATATTTTAATTCATAGCTCTGATCCTACGGAACCGATTTTTCTGGATTTCAATCCCAAGCTGCTTAGGGTAACTACAAGCAATTTAAAACCAATTTTGTTTTTTCTTTTGAGTCTTTCGAAAGTGAGCGTTCTTTCAACATACGGTTAGATGGTCAGAGAAACTTAGTATATCCTCCTTCGCCACTAGCGGTGATGGAGGGTATAAAAAAAAATTTAATTCGTTTCGTGTTATAAATTCCTTCCTTCACTAAAAATAATTGAATGAAAATTAAACTTTATGAACTAAAGCCTAATTAAAATTTCATAAACTTCAATTAAAATCCAACAGTTCAATGAAAAAGAAAACAATTATTAGGCATTTTTTTTTTGTAAACAATATTTCAGTGTTCAAACGGAACTGAGCCTTAAACTTCTGGCGAAAATTCACAAGCCCAATATTAAAACGTCGGCAGTAGCTTCAAATTCTCTATCATTTTATTGTTTTATTGTATGAAATTTAATGAAGGTATGGAAGCATTGTCGGGAGAATAAGTGTTTATATGTGAAAGCATTAGAAAAAACGTTCTTAAAATAAAATTGATTTTATTTCACGATGGTTTTCTACGACAAATTTTTGTCTCAAATTGCATGGAAAATGTGGTTTCGACGCAGTTCTGTTTGAACACTTTTTTATTAAAGATTGTTTTATTCAAAAAATTAACTTTATATAGGAGGTATTTTTTTTTTAAATAAATAGGGTAATTTTTAAGAGTGTTTTAACTCAAAGATATAAAAATGTATTTTTAATAAAAGATATACAATAATTTAAAACTAACGGATACCCGGCGTGTGCTACTACGCTAAAATAATAATAAAGATTTTTTTGTTTATTTGATTTCATTAAAACCAGTTTGTTCGTTTCGGAGAGGTGAAAACTGCCCCCCGTCTCCACCTTTAGTCCTATTTTGGGTAAATTCATTGTTCCTTATTAACATGGACACATACATGTTAATAAGGAACTATGTATGTTTTAAGTTTTACTAAGATCGGTTTGAAAGTTTCGGAGAAGCATAAATTTTCTCCTACCACTCCTTGGGGTTATATTATTGAAAAAAAAATATACATTTATTCTTCTTATATATTAAAAAAAAAATCATAGACCGGCAAAGGTTTCCTCCTTAAGGTGGTAAAATGTATGACCGACCTCCGTTAGTTTTGTGTCCTTAACATTTTCTCAAAACAAACTTGCCCCATATCACCACCTATTAGAGGGGCATACAAAAATTTGGGCTAATGAATTCTTATGGAAATAATTTTGTTAAAAAAAATTTAAAGCAAATAAGGTATAAAATATTTAATTTTAAATTGGTCACTTCCGGTTTCGCAGTGGAACAACTATGGACTGTTATTAACGTATCTTTGAAACTATTGCATATCTCACATCAAAACGTTTACAGTGTTATACTTATTATATAATAATTATACTATAAATTTCGGATTAAAAAAAAATTGTGTCTTAGTTAAAAAAATGTTCACTTCCGGTTGGCAACTGTAAAAAAACTTGCATAACTCTTCAACTTATGGATATCCCATTCTAAATCTATATCTATATATATTAGGGACACCTAATTTTGGTAATAAATACAAAATAAGAAAAAAGTATCTTCCGGTTTTCCAGATTAAATTTTTGTTTTTTTTAATCGAGCGATATCCTATAAGAACCACTTACCTTAATTTTTCTCTTTTATTTGCTTATACACAGAAAAATATTTTTTTTATAATAAAAAAAATTGTTTAAAAAGTATTTAAATTTAATTAATGTGCTAATTGAATCAATTATTTTTTTAGTTGAAAGAAATTTAAAATTTTAATTTTTATTTAATTAGCATTTTAGTTGTTTTGAAATAAATTTTAAATTAAAATTTTAATTTAATAACAAAAAATCTTAATTGACTTTTTCGTTTAAAATAAATTAATTTAAACATGTAGAATTGTTGTAAAATAAAAAATATAATTTATTGAAATATTATATTCACAATTTTACAATTTTTAGTAATCAATATAATCATTTTGGTAATAGGTGCAAAATCAACAATTTCTTTGCTTGATAATTTGAATTTGGTATTAATTTATTTATTAGAGATAATTTTAAATTTATAGGTCGAAACGAAAAATAAAATAAAACCATTTTTCAAAAAGGTCAATACTTTAGAACCCCATAACTAGACAAATAAACATCATTTAAAAAAAAATGGCACATTCATATATACTGGACTATAGTTATTCCAAGTATGAAGAAATTGCGCAAATTTTTTTTTTTTTTTTGTATATCCGCTTCACGAATAATGCCTCACATGATTTATGGGACTTAAGTCAGGGGATTGGAGACGCCTATTGAGCTTACGTAAAGACATTCGTATTAGTGATGTTACGAATATCAATTTTTAATATTCGCGAATACAAATACGAATATCCGATTTGAAATTTAGTGCCACACGATATTTAAAATTTGGCTGATAAAATCCCCTATTCTCGTCCATAACAAAAAACAAGAAAAAACTGGCACACACCTTAATGAAATTACAAAGTTCGTACCAGGCTGTTGCCGACACATTTTTTAGGGAACAGACAAACAATTTTCACAATAGGGATAATACCCCTGCAATACCCCTGATGTAAACAAAATACAAGCGATTTTATTTTTATGCTTTGCTCTGATTTAAAAGATTATATAATAAGAAATTTAAGACCAGTTTATTTCTTAAAGTTTAAGAAAAGCTAAAATTTCTAAATTATTATTGTTTCTAATATTAATTCACACGATTAAACGTTTAATTCACTTGATTATATTTTTAATTAAAACTTATTTTTGTTTTTGAGCAATTCTTTAATTGGTGATACATTATGGAGAATTTTTTCTGTGTACCTGAAATTTAACATTGAAATTATTGATTGACTTTTAAAGTCTACTCCCTAACTTTATTTTAGTCATTTCTTACTCGCTACAATACATTTTAATTCAAATCATAAAAGTAATATAAAAATGGCTTGTAATTCATGTTTATGGTTTTTCTCCAAAATAAAGCAGAACTCAATATTATCCTGACCTCTCAATAATTACTGTATGTCAGAAATCAAAATTATGCTGACTTTTAATGTCATTTAAACTTTTGTTCAATGCACTTGCGTTTTTAATAAAAAAAAAAAAAAATTATTATGTTTTGCAATCATGATCATTTGCATTTATGTGCACACTACAATAATGTAGCAGCAACTCCTTCAATAAAAGTGCAGGATGCTTCGGATCGTTATCTTGCTGGAAGATCCAATGTGGCTTAAGATCTATTTTGTCGACCGAAGCATAGAATTCTATCTCTTTTCATTTTACCATAGTCTCCGTTAAAGTTTACAATTATGCGACAGAAAAGTAAGTGATAGCAATTATTATACGGTGAACAATAGATTTGACAGAATAACGGGAACATGGAAGGAAGAAATTGTAATAAAGTCGGTAAACTGCAATGCGTATTTGAACTTTTGACCTCGTTATTCTTTTTTTTTAATTATCGTTATGTTTACAATTAAGTCACTATTATTTTTTCTTAGTTCTTTTTTATCAATAAAGCGAAATAAAAGTGCTTACTACTTATTTTTAGAAAAGGCTAGTTATCCTTAAACACCAAATGTCTTTTCATCCATCGGGCAATAATAAATATTATTATTACCTAGATATTTGGTGATAAGCTAACTCGAGCGTTAATATATGACCAAAGTGACATAATATTAATTTTTTTATCTCTGATACATATAATCAAGTTATAACTTTTTGATTAAATTGCTTCACATTTTACCATATTTTATAGTCAATATATATTTTATAAAATAGCTATCAGTTTTTGTTTTTAATTTAAGCTATTTATTACTTTTATTTGTTTTCTTATTTTACATTTTTTGATCCACCATTTTGATCACTATTTTAATACACTATTTTTTTTTTTTGTACTGTTTGGTTCTTCATATACAAGTAGTAATTTAAAGTCATTCATGCACACACGTCTGTCTATAAGTGTGTACATATTTCCTTTAATTTCTAAATTCTCTCATCTCCTTTCTTCTGTAATTTCTCTTTTAAACTAAACAAAAACAATGCTGCTTTAATTTCCATATTCCTACAGGATGGTTCAATAGAATTCGAAGAATTTATACGAGCTTTGTCGGTAACATCGAAAGGCAATTTAGATGAAAAATTACAATGTAAGTAAAATGAAAAAAAAAACTATAGAATATATCAGAATGTTAGTTAAGCAACTTATACAATAAATAAATTGTCTGTTATCTGTTATCTATTTGCTTTTGTAAAGAAAAAAAGAAAACAAAAATAGTTTTTCTTCCAACACTTGTTTGCTGTGTTGTTTTTCATGTTTATTTTAAGATTAATTTATTCGCATTTTTTGTTGTTCCTACTTTTATTTTTTTATTTTGTTGCTCTTATTGATAATTTATTAAAGATTTATTGTAAATGTAAAAGTAATTGTAATTTTATTGTAATGTATTTTATTTACTAGCATGTTTTTATTGGTAGCTGTATGTTTATGTTTTAGTTAGGGTTCTAATTTCCTGGACTTTTTATTTCCGGGATCGCATAAGATTTTCCTTTCATTTCCGAGAATTTTATGTGAAGAATAATACAAAAAGGATAACAAAATGTAATCAGTTATTGGCAATCAATATTCATTTTAAGCAGTAAATCTTTTATTAATCAAAAAACGTATCAGACAATAGACAATAGTCTTACAGCATCGCTTAGTTTTTCTTTTGTTGCAAAGTTCTAGCCACTGTTAAATATCGTCATCGCATCACAAAAGATTTAAGTAAACTAATTGTAATAAAAATTTGGACTATTTATTTTAAGAAGACAGGGATTTAACACTACTCCCTCCTTATTATTATGTCCTAAACCAAAAGTCGTTATCGAAATTTAAAAATTTTCAACACTTATTGTTATTGTTGTTAAATTGCTTAACCTTAATGTTTACAACCAAAAATTTTTCGTCGTAACCGGGTAAGTCGTTCAGTTTGGAATTGAATTTGCTCAGATTGTTTGCGCTTTTATCATGCTACATGTGTTTTAAGAGGAGCTTTACAAGAAACGGCTGCAAATAATGCCAAAAACCGACTAGTGTGAAACACTCGCAGAATATAAATTTTTGCCATAAATGCTCAAACTAAATGAAAAAATTTTGTAAAAAAAAACCATACATACTTATGAATTTCTGTATCTTTTGTGTTTTTTTATAAACAGATGAAATTTGTTATTGTTATAAAAACTAAAAAAAAACAAGTTAGAGTGCTATATTTGGCTGTGCCGAAACTTTGATATCCTACATCGACATTTCGAACATTCCAGGAGTGGGCTGTATATGATATCTATATATTATTAATAAGCCTTTAAAAAACGTACGTTTGCGGTATATACCTATATTAAATTGTTGACCGACAATCGGAAATTTGAACTGGATTGAGCAAAATTTCATAATTCGGAACAGTTTTAGCCGTACTAAAATGATTTTCAGGAGGGGAATTTATATTGGACCCATGATAAATTATGGATCAATCATCCCAAAATTCTGTAGAGTGATTTCTGCTATTAAAAAACATAAATAAGAATGAATTTCAATACAGTTTTGGTTACTTTACTCCTTAATGCCCATTTTAAACAAGTTATCAACTTATTGCTCTAAAAAATTTAATTTTTGTAAAAGGGAGTTTCATAAATTTACCACTAAATCAAAGTTGAAATGGGGGCAAGCGATCACTCAAGAAAATTTTACAATTTGTAATGTTGCCGCATTAACAATTTTATTCAGCCTTATTCCACTTACCGTCGTCGCCATCGTCATCAATTTAATATCAACATCAATTTTTATCGACGTCGTCAGCAATTCGATACAAAACTTTTATTACATAAAAGCAATGTAACGATGTCGATTGTTTATCGTTTTTTAAAGCAAATCTCTAATAACTAAGACAGTTGGTTTGTTTTGTTTTAAGTCTAAAAAAATGCGATTTTATGTTCGTTTTTTAAAAATCTTGTGCTCTCAAAAAGGAAAATGGCATAAGGCATTGAATGTTTCACCCCTTATAAATCGACAGTGTTAATAGTGCCATGTCTGTATCTTTATTAAGGCGACGATTGCCGAAAAGAGTCTCTTATTTAGCCATTTGGATGGAGTTTTTGCTATTCCATATATTTTTAGGGACCTTTAATCAATATGATGGCTTGTTTGAAATATTAACAATTTTATCGAATTTTCGCTATTTTTGAAAAGTTTTGCAATTTTCGCGTAGCTTTGCTGCTCTTTTCAATTTTTTTTTTAATTCAACATTATTGTTATTGAAAAATTAAAAAGGAATACAACTGTTTCGACACCAATAAGACTGACGGCATACCAAAAATACATCGACGCCTATCGATAAAACTTAGTATTGGCAATGGGCATACCGATTTACAACAATCGACACAAAACGATATTTCTTCGAATTGATGACGCTAAATGGAATAAGGGTAATTAGTATTATGTCACAAATTGAAAAAGATTGCCAAATGAATACAATTTTGCAACATTTTTGAAAAGTCCCTACATTTTAATGATTTCAAAGTATCTGTCCTTCTTTTCCCTACGGCCATTTCTTTATAAGAAAATCCCGATTCTTTCCCAACCTATAACAAAACTGGGTGGAGGGTATAAAAAATTTAAGTAAAATTAAATTTAACATACAAAAAACTGTGTATATATTTTTGCATTATAAATCCAAAAATTGTTTGAATTGTTCTGTGCTTACCCGGGTATGCCGGTTGTAGGGTTAGTTAAGGGGTGATTCTCATAAGCTGCTTGTCAATTTCTTCCAAAAATAAATTGTTTTAATTATATTTTGATATATGTATAAAAAAAACAATATTTTAGAGCATATTTAAAATTTCAAGTCTATAGCTCACCAGGTGACGCCAATATGTTAAGGTTAATATGGAAAACATACACGACGAGAAAAAACGTGTTTATAGTAAAAATGTTCTAAGAGCAACATATTATGATAAGATTCATGATTGTAGTCAAAACATATTATGATTATTATTAGAATCATAAAACATCATATTATGACCAAATATATTCCTAATATTACATCATAATATATATATTTTTATTACATTCATATTATATTCATTATTATTATAATATACTCTTATAGTATTAATCATAAAACGTGTAGAAGTTATCATATTATGATACAAAGGGATTATGTTATGGTTAAAAGTAATCATGTAATTATGGTTAAAAGTAATCATATACAAAGATCATCAAGCAACCCTTTTCCAAAGAATTTTGAAACGCTGAAGTTATTATGCAGATAAAACTGTAAGCCGAATGAGAATTGCAACCACTCATGTCTTGCTTGCAATAAATCTGAAAGAGTCATATTATGATTCAAAATATGAATACAGTGATCATATTATAATCGTAAGTTATCATAATATGGTGTAATGGTTATTAAATATCAATAAATGGTTGTGAGGAATATAATTTGTTTTTAAAGTTATCAATATTTAGTTGTTAGAAAAATAATTATTTTTAGTGAACCAATCTCAAATTTATAATTGCGATAAATATTAAAATGTTTACAGTAACTAAAATATTGCTGGTATTCAATAAAATTAACAATTTTTTGTTTACGATAACAATATCTTGGTACAATAAACATAGTCACCATGCCCATCCATATTTTTTCTCTGCGTGTAGCCAAGTAGGTGATTGTAAACATAAAGGTTAAGCTTAAGTAATTTATTAAATTATTTTTAAGCTTTGGCATGTTATAAAAAAGGATACAGTCAGCTTCTAAAAATACGTTAAGCTGCGTTAACTTTTTTTTAGTATAAAAATTAAATTTTTTCAATCAATTTGATATTTAGCAACTGGTAGAAATTTATCGTTCCAATAAATGAACAAAAACTTATATTCTCAACAAAATTTCTCAGGAGTTTGAAAAAAATTTTCCCTAGAAATTCTCTAAACTTTTTTTTCCGAATAGAAACCCTAGTTGTGCCTTACAAAGGTCAAATGATTTATTATTAAAGGTATGCCATAAATAACATTTCTTTGTATTGTGGGCGTAAAACAAAAAGAAAAAGAGAAACTAATAAATATATATTTGTTTGCTATTAAGCCATTAGCAGGGACCGTAATGATTATAAGTGATATCAAAAAAGTATTTTTATAACATCTATTTTGTTATTTTTTAACGTAAAAATAAAAGCTCGAAACAAACTCTTGAAAAATGAATTTTATTTCACCGTCATAAAATTAAAATCTTTTGAGGAGTTTTATTTCGCCGTCATAAAATAAAACTCAGTTAAGGAGTTTTATTTCGCCGTCATAAAATAAAACTAATTTGATGATTTTTTTTTTTTTTGCAAGAAAATAAAGCTCATTTCAGTTTTATTTTTCCTATCAGAATCAAATTTGCATATTCAAACAATTTATTTTGCATTTAGTTTATTAAAAAAAAATTACGATTATTTTCAACAAATAATTGTGAAAATCAGTTTAATTTATTTTTGATATTTAAAAATATTTTCAAAGAAATAAATTTAAAATTATCAGAAATATAGATGTATTTAATTCAACAATTTTAAAAAATAGAATTTGGGAATTTTGGTTTCTTTTGTGAATGTTATGTTTTAATCAACAAAAACTCTTCAAAAGAATTTAATTTTTTGACGACAAAATGAGTCTTATTTAAGACGGAAAGAATAAAACTACTTAAATGAAATTTAGTTTAGAATTAAAAAAATTTAACTCTCTCTTAAAGAGTTTTATTCGCCCTTTAATTTTTACATTGAAAAAAAAAAACTCTTAGCTGTGGAGTTGAGATCGTTTATTTAAGATCACCTTAGATTACGAAAGAGCTCGTCAATACGAATCTATAGGTATATGACAGTATATTGACTCTACGTTGACTCTACTCTATGTTGACTCTAACATGAAGACCTTTGAAGTTTAAATTGTCTGGATAACTTTTATTTACGGCCCCTGACCATTTGTAAAATTATATACGTAGTACATACAAATTTTTTATTTTGATAACACATCCCGGCTGGCATAGGCTGTTTGTTAGACGCTTGTGTTTACTATACAGCTCCTAAGGAATCTTCTAATGATAAACTGCCAATTAATAATAAATAACAAAAATATTTTTTGACACGCTAGTTTTTAATCTTTGTATGATTTAAATACTAATTATATGGCTGATCGTTTCACGAGCTGTAAGATATTCCCTGCATAGGTCTCATACGCTTCTAGACATGCTTTATGAATGACTGGTTACAGAATCTCTATACACATCGCAAAGGATTCCCTTCTGCGATTAATGTAAACGTCCTACGCTGCGTTGTGGAAAAATCTCAGAAACGAATTAGCTTGTGTAAAACTTTCTCCAGTGCGACGAATTTTCTATGATACAAAATGCGCCCTTCGAAATCAAAAACGATCGGAAATGATAGTTAAGGTTTGAAATTGTAAACAAAAGCTTTTTTTGTGATTTTAAATAAAAGAATTTATATATTTATACTTTATTGCCCATCCTTACAAATGAGGAGAATATTTCTAAAACCTGTAGAGTAGGCATATAACAATAAAACGTATTTTAATTAAGCTCTAGGCCTTTTTATATAAACAAAATTAAAAAAATTATTTATTTCATTATCCTTCTTTTCAATATTAATTTTTTATTATTTGTATTATACATATAAGAAATTTTGTTAATTTTGAAAGATGAAAGATGCTAACCAAACGTTAGCGAAATAGTTAGAAAAAGAAAGATAATTTAATAAAATATTTTTAAATTTTGTTTATATAAAAAAATACGTTTTAATATTATTACAAAAGTCAAATAAAACTAAAAATACATAGTAGGTATATAACTTTTTAAAATTTTTGCAAATAGGAAAAATGGCATACCATAGTCGAATAGAGCCTAAAAAGTATGAAAAACTATTATATTTTTTTTCGCGAAATCGCATAAAAGTTTTCGCATCAAACGCAATTACCTTTTATAAAAGTCATATAGCCATTTGCTTTAACATTAAATTTGGAAATTTAAATAAATATTATATGAGTAAAAATGTTTCAAAAAGGGAGATAAGAGTGACATGCAATACTTATATGAACTTGTCCAAGCTTTTAAATACTTTGAAAAAATAAATATTTTCCCTTTTATACTTATGTTTTTCGAAATTCCCGTTGCAATTATTTCCTATTTGTAAATTTGTATGTGATGCTTGAAGCGAAGTCTGGTTTTTTGCTTATGCTTTAAATCTTATTTCGCCACACTATAAAAATCATAGTACGGCTTTGCAAAAGCAGATCAATGTTTTCTCAGACATTGGGTCAAAAAAGCGATCAGCTATTCCGGAAGTTCAGCGAAGCAACCTCTGCGCAGAACGTACAATTAAATTTTGCAAGATATTTCGCAATTGTGTAAATCATCACATACTCTAAATTTAGAACTTATTTCATATAGCAATTGAAAACATTTGTGTTTTTAAAATAAAAGTATTTAAAAAAAACTCGGTATTTTTTTGGAGATCTCGTTGGGTGCGGCACATTTTTGAACACAAATCACCCATTAATTGTACAATATTTGCCACCATGTAGTAGTATGCCAAATTTTTCGTAAAATTTAGTTATATGCTTACTGTAGAGTTTGATTAAGCTTATTGAGGATTATTTAAAAATATAAAGATTTTCATTTAATAGATTTACTGGAAAAGGTTCCAATTATGGCATGAAATTCAGGCTTGTTCTGAAAATCACATTTTATTAAAGTGATTTGAAATCACAAGAAAGATGTTCTGGCCATATTTTTTAGTGATATCAAAACGTTCAGCTACATAAACAACTGTTTGAAATCAGTTTGTTATTTTTGCGAATATTGTAAGATGACCAATATAATAAATTACTTAAATACAAAATTCAATTTGTTGTTTATTAATTTTTTCTGCAATAAGCTGTTTTATTCACAATAAATCGTTTAAAATTAAGAAAATTTCACGACACTACAAAAATGATATTTGCTTTTGTGACTTCTGTTGTGATTTCAGACTTGTTTTTTAGTTGAATTAATGATAGCACAGTCTAATACATATTTATGCAAAATCGTAAAGGGTGTAAAGAATCACAGGAAAAAATCGATTCTATCGCGAACATGGCTAAAATTCGCGAAAAATTGCCAACTTGTAATCAAACCCTAAAATTTATTTGAAATCGCTAAATGGGTTAAAAAAAAAACAAAATTTCGAAAAATAATAAAACAAAAAAAAACAAAAATATGAAAAATTAACGAAAATTTTTAATATATCAAACAAGCCATAAAATGGATTAAAAGTCCCTAATAACATAAGGAATGCCAAAAAATAAGTAAAAATTGCTAAATTAGCGGAAATTCCCGAAAAATTTCTAACAGCGGTCCGATTGCTGAGTTTTCTATTTATTATAAATCGTTAAAGCTGTAAAGATTCAGAAAACTTACAGAAAAAAATCGCTCCTTTCGCGAACATGGCTAAAATTCGCGAAAAAAAATGGAAAATTTAAAAAAAAACCCTAAAACTAATGTGAGATCGCTAAATCGCTTAAAAAAAATTGTCGGAAAATACCATAAAAAGCGTTAAAAAAAATAAGCTGTAACTTTTTGTCAGGTATTAAGAACATGTGTTTGCTTGTGCTTTCGCCAATTGAAAAGCACACCGGAAAACACAAAAATAGTGTGATTTACAGAACACCACAAAATCACACGTGTGATTTTATAGGAACATGTGATTTGAAATTACGTAATTTTTAGAAGAGACCTGATAGTTGCCCCTTTAACCCTGCTGTTAGGTTAAGCCCATTTGGTCCAATTTTTTTACTGTTTCCCTTGTAATTTTTGAACGGTGATATATAATGACTTATATTTAAAGCTCACGTGGTCTTTTTATAAAACAATGTTATAAACAAAAATTCAAGGATCTGACTTAAAACAGGACTGAGAAAAATAAAAAATTACGAATCTTAGGTTAAGGGACCATTTGGTCCATAGTATATTTTCTTTGGTTTTCATTGATTTCTTTACATTTATTTCAAATAAATAAGTATTAATTAGTTTATTTTATAATAATTGTCATTGCACGATGAGCAAAATGTTTTTCGATTGGTTTTGCAAATAAACTTGCTGCAAATGGAGCATTTTATGTCAGACTTAGACTTGCAACAACTACAAATTCCACGCTTTCGAGCTCCTAAATTAGAAGTATCGTTATTATAAGAGGCCACTGGAACTATGCATCGTATTTCAGTCAATAATTGTGCTGAAAACTCTTGTTGAGGTAATCTAGTCCGTTTCATCATATACGTCTTAGCCAGAGAAAGTGCTAGTTGCCGCAAAAACTCTGTTCTCCTGCGATTCCGATCAGCTGGAGCCCATGAAACGTCGATTTCAGAAAATAATATGTACGCATTCAAAGCGGATATATCAAGTATGTTTGCAAATACAATGTTTGGCCATCTATTTGTTTTGCGTTTTGTGCTGTAGGAACCAATCATTTGATCAGCAGTATCAACGCCACCTAAAGAGATGAAGCATTAGAAATTATAGGAGAAGATAACACTAACATACCTTTTGTTGAATTGTAATACGAAACAATCTCTGGTTTTTTCTTCAATCCACTCTCATCAACAGCAGCTGTCTTATGCATTGAACTTATCAATATTGTTGCTTTGTTCTTGTGGCTAATGTATGATACTAATGTCGCAATGTCATTGAATGCAAATGTGGAATGGTACAAAGGAAGTTTTTTGACAGTCAGCAATTTCGGAGGAATGAATGTTTTATTTTTGCGCACTGTTCCCACATATGTAAGTTTTCTTTCCTGAAGTTTTTTTACCAACTCAAAAGTGGAAAAAAAATTGTCGCCTGTTATATTTTGCCCTTTCAAGCCTTCTGTCAAGTCCAATACAACGCGTTGTCCTTGGTTCTTTTCAGGCTGTGCATTTCTAGGCTTACCAAGGTATGGTTGTATTTTCCATACATAGCCTGACTTAGAATCCACTGATAACCAAAATTTCAAACCATATTTTGCTGGTTTTGAAGGCATAAACTGCCGAAAAGAAGATCGGCCCCTGAATGCAACCAGTTGCTCATCAATGGTCACATTTTCGTGGCAATTGAAAACATTGGAAGAAGTTGTTGCCAACGGTCCCACAGTTCACGTATAGGAGCTAATTTATCGCAACTACGCATTTGTCGTCGACTCAAAACATCATCGAAACGGATGGCACTATTCATCATATGAAATGTATCTTCAGACATAATTGATCGGAAAATGGGGCGACCAAATTTTCCATCAAATAAACCATGAACATCTTCATTTTTTCCACTGTCAGTAATAGACTTTATATAAGCCAACTTTTTTGCTAAAATAAAAAATATACTTACCGACATACGCCTGCAAGAATGAGTACTGCTATATATGCGCGCAATGCGTCTTCATCAATATCTTTCCATTTGCCACCAAACTTGACCCTGCTGTACTTATTTGTATTTTCGATTATAATTCTCTCTATTGGAGGCGGAAAAAACAACAAAAAAGCTGACAGCATGTCAGTGCATCTGGACACCGCAAATCGAGTTGGTCCTGGTTGTGTTGAGATAATATTCTCAGCCGTAGCTCCAATAGGCTGCGGTAATGGAGTGGCACTCCAAACCATTTTGTTTTTAGCAATAAAAAACGGATCAACAAAGCTAGCTGCAGCAAAAATGGGTTCCTGTTCAGCATCTGATTCAGAAGAACTTGATTCGCCATTTTCTGAAATATAATCAATTTCAGAATCTGAAATATCTGAGTCACTTTCTGCATGGAGCAGTTCTCGTATTTCATCTTCGCTCAAGTTTGCCATGTCGTAAGTAAAACACCTCTGAACTATTTAAAACAACACACCAACTGAACCAAGCAGTCAAATATGTGTGCTTCTTTACAACAAAAATTTAAAAGGGGAATCCCACAATTGCCTTTTACATATTTAATCTATGTTGATTAAAAAAAAAGTGGTTGCCATACTTGTTTTTTACATTTTCTGATTATATGGACCAAATGGTCCACTAACCTAACATTGGCAAGTTTTTTTTAACCTAACAGCAGGGTTAACCATATGATCTTATCAACTATTTATATTACTTCCCTTGTCGTTAAGTTCTGGTTGTGAACTAGTTTAACTATGGTTAAAGTTATAGTTCAGTCCGATTTAAGTTCTAGTTGAGTTCCAGTTCAATTCTAGTTGAGTTCTAGTTTAGTTCTAATTTAATTCTAGTTAAGTTCTAGTTCAGTTCTTATTCAATTTTAGTTCAGTTCTAGTTCAGTTCTAATTTAATTTTAGTTGAGTATTGTTCAGTTGTAGTTCAGTTCTAATTCAATTGTAGTTAATCTCTAGCTCAGTTCCAGCTCAATTCTGGCATGTCTGTGATTTTCTGAGCGCTTTAGATCTACAAATAAAATTATAGTCGAACCTTCGAATTTTGGGATTGTTATTGACAAATGTCTTTAACAATATACCCCTACAACTATTAAATACTACCAATCCATATATAACAAAAATGTATTTAAAGGAAAATTATATATGAGTGGCTTAAATCACAAGTGTTTCAATTGCCTTTTCTAAAAAAGTCGAGATTAAGTGCTCATATACCCCGAGTGCTCCAAGCGAAACAGGTATTTTTCTGACAACTCCTAGAATTGGTCGCCATATTTCGCTACCGGATGAGAATTCCACATTCACCTCTTATGTTCTGAACTTCTCTGAACTTCACCTACTAATTCCACATGTAATCTCAAATTAAAAAAAAACACTTAAACCCCTTGTGCTTTAAGCCCCTCGTATGTACTTCAATTAATTTTATAGTATAATTCTGTGGTTTTCATGGGTAACCGCTTATGTCAATTTTTTCGATTTTGAGATGTTGATGCCATATTGCTTAATTTTAAACGCTCTTTACATGGTTCTTAAAGTTTCTGCAGAAATATGGACCAATTCCGATTTTTTACGTAATAACCAATTTCAAAAAGTTCAATACCTCGCCCATAGTTCGATTTCGAATGTTTTTTCCGCTTTCCTGAAAATTTGATTTTAAGACATACGCGGTTACCCATGAAAACCACAGAATTAATAAAAAAAAAAAAAAATACCTGAAGAAGGCACACAACGGAGTGCCGAAATATTAAATTTAATAAATTAAATATTTTTTATAAGAAAAAAGAAAAGAGTCCTGCAGCCAGAGACGCCAATAAAATTGTTATGAAAATCCCTACGTGTCTAAAAAAATAACCGTTTTGCCCTACAACCAAAAAAATGATCCCTAAACAATTTCCTTCGTTAAAAGTGTCTTCTTTTTAGCTTCAGCAAACAAATACTTACTCTGTTAAAACTTTGTAAATATTATATTAACATTTATTAACAACAAAAAAAAAAAACAAAATTAATATGGCGAATGCTATACTCGGCTGTGGGAAAAATCGCCTCAAGAAAAATGGCCCAAAAAAAGAAATGAAAAATCGCCCAAAAAAATCCCATGTAAAATTGGGCCTAAATTCATATGAAAAGTGACCTAAAATTTTTGGGCTATTTTTCGTTATTGTTGGGTGATTTTTCGTTTTTTTAAATTTGGTGATTTTTCATTATGAAAAATCACCCAAAAATGTTGTATGAAAAATGGCCCATTTTTTTGATTTTCTCCTCTATGGTATAACAAACACCGGCTTCGCTTACTAAAGCTTCTCTGCACAGCCGGCCTTCGGCCGGGCGCAAGGATTTTCTCCTATATGGTATAACAAATACCGGCTTCGCTAACTAAAGCTTCTCTGCACAGCCGGCCTTTGGCCGGGCGCAAGGATTTTCTCCTCTATGGTATAACAAACACCGGCTTCGCTAAGTAAAGCTTCTAAAATCTGCCTTGTTTCCAAATGAAAGCCGACTATGCAGAGAAGCTTTAGTTAGCGAAGACGGTGTTTGTTATACCATAGAGGAGAAAATCCTTGCGCCCGGCCGAAGGCCGGCTGTGCAGAGAAGCTTTAGTTAGCGCAGTGTCCATGGACACTATGACACTTTTTGGAGTGTCATAACGTCCATGGACACTATGACTCTAGACGTTATAACATGCCACCGGGAAAAAATTCGTTTTTGCTTTTTGGGTCATTTTTCATTTGTTTTTTTGGGCCCTTTTTCGTTTCTTTTGGGCAAAATTTCATATATAACTTTTTGGGTCATGTTTCATGTTCTGTTGGGCGATTCTTCATTTGGGCGATTTTTCATTTCTTTTTTTGGGCCATTTTTCTTGGGGCGATTTTTCCCACAGCCGCTATACTCACACATTAAAAATTCAATTAAAAAAACACTGTGTGACAAATTAAAATTTTTTGGCAGAAACGCCTCTATATATCCTTCAATCTAAAGTCGTAACTAAGTCAAACTGCGTGTTTGATTTTCACTTCCTCATCTTTTGTCCTTTTTTAGCAAACTCGGCACCAAATTACAGGAAAGGCTCTGTAGAATTTTAAAAAAATATTACTTCAGTTCCCCTAAACAAAAACATAAAAAATATCCTTTTAAAAATATATTTCTCCACATCCTTAAAAGACTTCATAAAATTTTTTTAAAAATTCCAAATTGTGTGATTTTATTTCTCTTAGTTTAGAAGGTGTGATTGTTTTTTCTCGGATATGTAGATATTTCCTTCATTAAATATTCTCTTTTAATATTCGCATACATTTTAGCGAATGTGAGTGCGAATGCAAATAGCAAAAATAAGCGAATAGTTCGCAAATACGAACCCGAATGTACGGCGCCCCCTAATATATACGTACGTGGCTTTGGCACTTGTTGAAGAATGCCAGGCTGTTAGAGCTCATAGTGAAATACTACATTTGTACTTAAATGCTATTTTATATGAAAAATTTTAATTTTTAAATGAAAATAATACGAATATTTAAGTATTTTTATGCAATATATTGAAAATTATATAATATTTTGAAAATTCCCTACATTTGCCTTAAATTAAAAAATCTGTACCTTTTTCCTACGCTTTAAATTTTCCGAAAAAAATCTCTAAAAAAAGGGAAAATTCCCTACTATTGGCATCACTGTCTCAAGCTTAAATAAAAGTATAAAAAAAATTTTAACGGTCGAATAAGAGTCAATTTATATTTTTTGTTATATATTATAATTTATTATTTTATATTTTATAAATTTTTATTATTTTTCCTGCAGAATGGCCTCGCGGGAATAGATATAAGATTTGAAACGAAAACAAAAAAATTGGCTAGCCTGGAAATAAAAAGGTCTACGTTACAAAAAAAAAAAATTGAGATAACAATTAATAGTTTAAATAAGTCAAAAAACAATAAATTCTAAATTGGTAGTTTAAAGATAACTTTATTATGGTGACGTTGATTTGTTGCTTTATCACTTCTTTTAACTTTTGAAGTGGTCTAAAGTTTGTTATCTCAAAATTTTTTTTGTAACATAGACCACTTTAGTTCCAGGGTAGCCAATTTTAACAATAAATGAATTAAATAAAAAAGAAAAATTCAACTAGGTTATGAAGTTATTCATCAATAATTTAATTTGTTGTACAACAACTATATGAATATTTTTTTTTATAACTTATTTCGAAAATAATTTTGTCAACTTTTATTTATGTATTAAAGTTCTGGTCAACTTTCTGTAACTGCTATTGCACATTCTATTTGTTGTTTTTTATTTGCTTTTTGTTAAACGATTTCTTAAATATGTCATTACAATTGTCATGACATAAAAACATAATAACTTTTAATTTCCGCTTTTTTTTTTGACATAAGTTAAACAAAAAAGTGCATTTTTAAGTTTTATTTTTTCTGCGTTGCTTAAATGTTGTGAGTTTTTTTTTTTGTAATCTGAATAAGCAAATTAAAAAAGTTGTTGCACATGTAAATGTTATTGCCGCAATTGTTTTAACAACATTAAACCAATTTTTTCTTACTCCCATTAAATACTGCCAACTCTGCTGGATAAAATGAAATAAATTAAAAAAAAAAAAAAAAATCAGGGGCCTTTCGTTTATACGATGTGGACAATGACGGCTACATAACGCGAGAGGAAATGTACAATATTGTAGATGCCATTTATCAAATGGTGGTAAGTATTTTGTTGCAACAGAAATCCTTTTTATTAATTACTTTAAGCAAAAAAACACTAGAATTTAAAGTAAACTTTTGAAAATTAATTTTCTATGGTTTCTCTGTTCTTTTCTATTATTATTATTTTATTTTTTTTTGGAAAATTTCCATTTAAAATCTGCCCTTTGCTGCAAACAACAGGGTCAACAACCACAGGCGGAGGATGAGAATACACCGCAGAAACGTGTGGATAAAATATTTGATCAAATGGATAAAAATCATGATGGAAAATTAACATTAGAAGAATTTCGTGAGGGTAGTAAAGCTGATCCACGTATAGTTCAGGCGTTAAGTTTAGGTGGTGGTTAAATCCTTAGACTTTTAGAAAAAGGGTTTAAATGTCTAAAGCATTTCCTTTTTTGTAATCTCCAAAAAAAAAAAAAATTTAAAAGCTTAAAAGCTTTAACTTATATACCAAAGAAATTAATTATTTCAAACTTCCGTTTCTCAATTAATAAAAATCTCAATTTTTTTTCAAAGTTTTGGTAATTTGGTAAAATATTTTTCCCCAAATCTTAAAAATTAAAAATGTTTCTTCTTAAAATGCAAAATTTTAAAGAGCTTTTCAAAAAGCTCTTTCGTACTCTATCTTTATATAAATAAATAAACTTTTATTGGGTTTTTTGTAAATTATATAGTAAAAGAAAAAAAGTTTTTTAGCCACTAATTATAAAAAATAAAAAACAAAAACTAAAGTTTAACAATGTCAATACACCAATTAAGAAAAAAAAGAAAACAAATATTTATAAATTAAAACTTAATTCAAAAATTCAATAAATTATTAATAAATTAAAAACATTTATTGAACAAAAAGCCTTTGATATTTGAAAGAAAAATATATTAAAATAAATTTAAAATAAAACAAATCATTTTTATTATTTATGAAAGAAAATTTTAATAATTAATAATAAAAAAAGCAGAAAAAAGAAAAAGTTTTTATATTAGCTTTTAGCCTTATTGTTAATAATGATTAGCAAGATTAAAAAAGAAACAAAAACAAAAAAAAAAAAATTAAAAAAAAATTGTAAGGATTTCACGTATATTCCTTTTTGTTGTTATAAAGTTTTAAATTTAAGCTCCTCCATCTATTGAACTATTTTCTTCCTCCGACAAATCTCAGAACTTGGTTTCTAATTTATCGATTTATTTTTAGCCGAATAAATTAAATCCATCATACTGATTTAATTTCTATTCTATATGCGGTTCAGCTTTATTATTTTTTTTTATCTAGATTATAAGAAAATATATGTGTTTTTTGATTTAGTGAATTTTTTATTATTAATATTTTAAAGAAAATAAAGGTTTGTTAAGAAAATGTACTGAATCTTAATAACTTTTAATTAAGATTTTTACAGGGTGTTAAATTTATTTTATTGCTATACACGTTTCAATATGCATTCTTTAAGAGGCGTCGCGCAATCTAACTGCATGTTTGATAAGAAATCATATTTTATTTTTGATATGGTGACCTCTAACAAAATTACTGTTAACGAATTGTTATATGAAATGTACTCAGTTTTTTGAGTGCTTTACATATTAATTTTACTACACTCATAGAAAAAGTAATCTTCATATTGATGATGCACTCACATCAGTATTGTGACATCAATGTTTTTACAAATGGCATCAATCAAGGCAAAAAGTGACGTCATTATAAAATTTCGTCATATTTTATGAGTCACATATGCTGTGACTACAATGGCATTAATTCAATGCCACATTTTATGTATTATTAACATTATTTGCATGCTTAAAAAGTAAAATAAGAAGCAAAAATTCACATATTCTATTTATATAAATGATGTAGTTAAATACATAATATTCCCAAAGCGGATTGATTACGAAAACCATATCGGGAATGCTGCTGGTGTCTTATAATTGAGTGTTCTTCTGTAAACAAGGTGCGGAATACAACAAAAGTGACACAAGCATGTGTGACGAGTAAGTAAATAATAATTCTCTCACATTGACTAAATTTAATGACAGTTTGTCATTAAATTTATCTTAATAAAATTTATCTAAATTTAATGACAGTTTGTCATGACAGTTTGTCATTAAATTTATCTTAATGGGACCTTTCTACGAGGTTCATTTTCATTGCTCTGATGACACGTTTTATTAAACTGAGTCCGATTCGTAATTTCTGTGATGCCGATGTGTCGTCCCATTGATGACATAATTTCATTTTGATCCTGATGACAATTAAGCCAAGTGATGTTAAGTCACAATGATGAAAAGGGTTATGGGGTCAAAAAGAAGACACTTGGCGTAGTACTTATGTCAAAATACGTCAGCTTTATCTATCTAAACTCTAGCAGATGTCGCCTGTAATGATGTTTTCTTTCAAAACTTTATTAGTATACAAAAGATTTTTTCCTTAAGTTTTTCTCTTTCTGGAAAAGCGGGAAACAATTTAGAATTTCCCGCAATCCAAGATAACCAAGCAATTTTGTTATATAAAAAAATTTTAGACTTGGAGAGTATTTAAAAACATACTTAAAGACAATTGCACCTACCTGTATATTCGCTGCCAATTTCATGATGCCGAAAGAATGCTTTCTTTCGCACAAATACATTTGATACAAAAGCAAATTTTTGTGAATTTGTTTTTGTATTACATGTTGATGTGCGAAAGAAAGACTTCTTTCTATATAAAATTGATATTTGGTGTGCATTAAAGAAGTAAGTCGGTATATTGTGAAATTTGTTTAGCCGAGCAGTTTCATTGATATGAATGAGGACCGTTGCTCACCTTTTTTTTACTTATGAAGATTTCAAATATTAAGAAATCATAATTGCTCTCATGTGAACAATTTAATTATTAATTGTTCGTAATTGCTCACATCTGAAAAATTTACATATAGTTACTTTTTACTTGCTCATTCATTTACACTCATAAATGAATAAAACGTAATTAATTTTTGATATGTCATTCATGAGCAAATTCATCAATGATTACAAATGAGCGCTCATGTATGAAAAATTCTGAGCTTAGCTAAAAGACTAGTGTATTTAGAGTTCACTGGCGGCATGAAATCAACCTAAAAAAAATAACCCCTAAACCGCCGATTCTATTTATATTTATATTTTTTATTAGGTTTTTAAAACACTTTGATGACAAAACTAAATTCCCAAGGGAATATTGAACCGCTGATTTAAAACTCATTTGTGAATCATAAAATTAATTTATTACAAAATAAATTTATTATATTTAATTTTGTTAAGAAATTAACAAAAAGATATTAGGAATTATTTCTTTTTATAAACAACTTTATTATATTCAACTTTTTTTATTTTTCGAAAAGTTATTTGAAAAAATACAAAAGTAAAATTTTAATGGCCGTTTTCTCACTAGGCACTTAATTTTTGCCCCCAAACAATAATTACAGGTAACAGAAATGTTGGTTTTCTGAATGTCTTATTTGCTTCTATTCTGTTGCAAATAGGGAGATCGATTATTCGACTTTTTTCAAAAACCGGTTTTTAAATATTCCGAACAGTTGCTATTTTTAAAAAAACCTGTTTTCGGTTAAGTATTTTCTAAATAACCGGTTAGCCGGTTTTAGGTCGAATACATAAAAACACAAAAATCAAATAAGTTTTTGTAATAAAACGTTAATTTTAATAAAAACAAAACAATTTACAAAGGTAAGGAACAAACAAAATACATAGATATGTCTTAAGGTATGTCAGACCTAACAAAAATTTGACGATAAAATCCAAGAAAAGTGTGACCAGTAAATTGATCAAACTTTAGCTTTATTTTTTTTAACAATTTCTATTTATTTGCTTAGCTTTATTTGTAAGTAGATAATTGTATAATGTTATTTCGAAACTGTTAAATGAGGTTTGCTCTAGACAAACGTTTTGCAAAAGCAAATAAACAATTAAAGGAACTTTATAAATTTATTATTTGAAATATTCTCCCAAATTTATTTTATATGAGCTTTAATTTTTTAGTGGTTAACCATGTCTATGTATATGAACCAGTAGACTTCAACCATATTTTTAAAAAGATTTAAGCAAAACCTCTTAGCCAGGATTATATATTTCAAATTATTTTGTTTCAGCATTATAGAAACGAATACCAATATGCACATGCTTTTTGTATGAATTATTTGTCAATTTGTTGACCAAAATTTATAACCTCCAATGACATTGTTTAATTTCTTCAATTTTGTGTTTTAGTTCTTAGTGTTTTAATAAATAAAACTGATAAATTTTTTTCCTTATCGTTTATTCCGCCGGAATGTTGTAGTTTTAAGCATGAAGAGATGCTAGAACTACTTAAGGGCTTTTAGTGCCTTAACAGGCATTCCGCCCTCGGCAACACAACGGGCTAATTTTTCACCCAATTAATCATATTTGGCTGCGCAGTTTAGGAAAGCATTATTTGTCGTCTCTTTAGAACTATTTAAAATGGAGTTAACTTTTTTTTGGAGTACATTAATGTAAAGCATATGGACTAATTAAAGGTGATTAATAAGTTGCGACGTGGAAGAAGCTTTGCAAGGTATTATTTTAGGGGACTTCAGGCACCTGAATTTGTCTTTTTAATCCCGTTCGAAATATCTCCAGCGATGACATCTGTATAAAAATATATTTAATATTTAGAATACTCTCTCAAAAATTACTATTACTTTTTGACTGAACACTTTTTTGTAGTATTTTGATTGTTTTTCGTTATTTTACATGAGCACACGCTTTTATAAGCGGTTTTTATTTACATTGTTCATTATGTTTTTTGACTTTTGTTACATTTTATTTTGACTTTCTTCACAAAAAGTTTAAGTTTGCCCAATATTCAATTAGAAAAATACTTAAATTACGGGTACATTTACAACAAGAGTGAGGAAAACGTATAAAAATTACACATTATTTAAATACCCGGTTTATTATACCAAAATAACCGGTTTATTCGATATTCGAAAAATTGATATTTTTAAATAACCGGCTTGGGCAAAACTTAAATAACCGATCGAATAATAACCGTTCGATCTCCCTAGTTGCAAAGCTAACCCGCCCTTATCTGCCAATTATTTATATGTCGTACAGCCAATTTTAATCAGCTGACTGATGTTCTTTAACATCTACTTTGAGAGGTATTGCCAACGTTTTTTCCAGTATATTGAGAAAACTAAAATGGTCAATGGGCCAGTTTATCGATCTAATAAATTTATGTCGAGATTTAGTTACAGGCAGTTTATCAATCCATTGAGAAAACGGCCATATGTCACAAATTTTGCTTCCTATTACTTTTTTCGAAACACCCTGTAAAAAATACGTATTCACCTTTTTTTATTTAAAGTATTTTAGCACACTTGAGGGATTTATTATTGCTTATAAGTTTTCTCTTGCATTGTAAATTTTTATTTACGCGCTTTTAGGTTAAGCCTTTAGGCAGTGGTGGTAATAAAACCTAAAAGTGTGCTGTCTTTTTAGCTCTTTTTAGTTTTTGTCGACTAACAAAAAACGTTTAACCACCAAGCAAATTAAAAACTAACACCTCACTGGAATTCTTCAATCACGCTAAAAAAACATAAAAAACTCAATAGTTTGTAATACGAAAACTTACAAAATTTCCATAAATTAACTTCTTAATAAACTCTAAATTTGTATAAAAATGAATGTTAATAAACTACAAATTTTTAAATATGCTTGTTTATTCCAAAATACGCGTCGAAGAATGAACTTTTACATAAAACAAAATTTACGAATTTTTTTTTTTTTTTTGTTATCTAGACAATTCTAAAAACAAAAATGTATGATTAACAAAAAAAAATTTTTGTAAATTTGTTTTCGTTTCTCTGTAAAATTTTACTTCTTCGGCGCGTATTTTCGAATTGCCATACAATAAGCCATACAAAAAATAGCTGTTTAATACAATATTTAGTCAATAAACGAAAAAATTAAATCATTTATAAAAAAATTAGCTTGAAATAAACAAAATTGAAAGAGAAATAATCTTTATTAAATTGCCATTAAATTGTAAATAAGCCAACACCAAAATTACAAAACTAAATATGGCAAACAGTTTTATAATAAAAAAACAGACAATTAACAAAACATAAACTATTTGAATAAAATACTAGCACAAATTTTTATGGTAAAATATATATAAAAAAACAAAGAATAGTTTGTAAATAACACCAAATAAAAAACAACAAAACTAATCTTCTTAACTTATAAAAATTTACTACGTATTTATACTATATATTTATATACAAAAAAACTAAAAAAAAAAAAAAAAAAAAAAAAAACAATAAAAAAATATTTACCATTGAAATATTTATTTTCAGAAAGTTTTTTTTTTTTTTTGTTCTGTTTTTTTCTACAACTGCAAATCTCTATTTTTCACACATTTCAATCAACCGGAAATCCTCTTACACACAAATTACATTAATACACATACAAATATACATTTATATATTCATAGATACAACAATAAATAATGAAAAATCGCATAAAATATATTTATGGTTGAATAAATAAAAAATCAAGAAGAAAAAATAACAAATAATTTAAGAGAAAAATTCTTAATAAACCTTAAAACAAGTCAATTTGATTTTATTGAAATGGAAAAATAATAATATTTTTTAATTGTATAAACATTTCGTATAAAAACACAAATAAAAATAAATTTAACAACAAATTTAAGTACGACAATTATATTTAAAATTAATATTAATTATATATTGAATAATTGAGAACATACAAAATAAAAAAAAAATATATATACTAGTATTTAATTAATATAAGCAATATTTTTCAAATAACAAAAGCAAGTAAGAGTTTATAAACATAAAATTAAAATTATACATGAATTAAGCCATAAAAGGTAATTAAAACAGTGGTGAAAAAGTTATAATAACATTTCTGAAAAAAATTTAAAAAAAAAATTATTTAAAACGAAACAAAACATTTAACTCTAAAGCAGTGGCAGGCAAAACAAATACTATGGCAGTAAACAATTTTTGATATTTATTCTATATAAATAACAAAAAACAGCGCAGCAAAAATTGGTATATGTGATTTTGAAATTTTATGGTTTGTCTTTTCTACAAAAAAAAAAAAAAAATTATTAAAAAGAGCTTGTTAAAAGGTGTTTGTAACTGGTAAATGTCTTGCCAACCCTGTTACAATGCTAGTTGTTATTTGACGAGAACTTAACACAAGTTATCAAAGAGTGGAATGCTCTGTTTTTAACAGTTGGCAAAAAGTTTGTTCTTCAACATTTAAAAAGCAATCAAAATTTTTTTATTTGTTTACAAAACAAAATGAATGACGAAATTCCAGTTTCCAGTTCGATGTTAGTAAAAATTAGATTAGATGGATGCGGTAAATAATATCCACATTTAAACTTTTTCCTATACAAATACCCAAAAATGCTAAAAAAAATACTTTAGTTTCTTTTCCTATAATATGTTTACATGAAAGCACCGTTGCCAGATTGCCGATTAATCGAGACCAAGTTTTAAAAATGGTTTTAATTTGAAGACTTTTTATGAGAAAAATTTAAATGCACCGAATCCACATGAACAATGTGATGCTTTCCAATGTCTTTCTATAAAATAATAGAAAAAAATAATTTTAAAAGCTTAACTTATTTACTGCCCTGATACTCAGCGATTTTTTCCCCAACTTCGTCTGGTAGCTCTATAAATAAACAGAAGTGACCTTCACAGGGCATTATCAACACTGTCAATTTATACGTGGCGTAAAGTGCATCATTGTCTTTTGCCATTATTAAGGGTGATTTTAGTTCGAATATAACATGTCACCCTTTAAGAGAGCAAAACATTTTTAAGAAACAAACACAATTAGTCAATTCACAAGATATCCTAACATGTCATATTGTCAAAATGTCCTAATATTTCACAATGGTTTAAAAATATTGTTGTTGGTTTGTTAACAAAAAGTGTCTTAAATAAATAGAACGTTGCTTGCTGTGTTTATTGTGCTGTCGTAATTAATCAGAAATGTCCAGCGCTGAGCGGCTGAGCCGTACAACAATATTTTTAAACCATTGTGAAATATTAGGACATTTTGACAATATGACATGTTAGGATACCTTGTGAATTGACTAAATATTGAATTTTTTTAAATGAATTAAAATGTCACCAATTTTTTTTGTTTTTTTTTTTGTAGGAAAGAAAACACCATCAGTTAAAACAAGTGAAAGTTCATTATTCGACAGTGCCAAATCTACTATACCCTTCAACCATAGTATACAAAATCCGACCAAAATGCAAAATTTTGGAGAGCACTTGAATGTCAACTAGGTGAAATAATAAAACATAATGTATCAAGAAATATTTTCCAGTCGTTTCTACTTATTTGCAAGTTCTAGCAATTTCCTGCTCGCGAAGCTTCTTTTTCTTACTGCATTCACCTAGTAAAGGCAGACCGTTCTCTGCTCCTGCTATCTTGTGGGTTACAGTCGAAAGCGTTACGTGTGACATTACAGGGTGCCTTTGAAATGCGTGACCGCCCCATCGTCGATTTCTTCTCAATTTTAATATGTATTTGTCTCTGATGACTGCGTACCCAAAAATTCTCTAAAGATCCTTAGGCATTTTCTAATGAAAACTTTAAGGCTGTTCACGTCTTTGGCAGGCATATTCAAAGTCTTACTCTCCTAGAGGAGCGCAGATTTTACACACGAATTAAAGATATTAATTTTTCTTGCGCGTGGAGATTGATGGTGACTTCCGTGCAATGTTGAGTTGGCCTAAAGTCTGTTTAGCTCTCATAGTGCGGTTTGAGATATCATTAGAAGAACATATAGGCGATGTTATTATTCTATCCAAGTAGCAAAAGTGATGCACTTCCTGGAGTTGAATACATTGGATAGAGAATAGCCTGTTGGATGTTGCGTTCACTCTTATTACCTTCGTCTTATTTATCTGAGTATCAATCAGACCTTCCTTTGCAGATTTTGAGGCTTTCCATCATATCGCGCATATACTGAGGAAGCCGTATGACGATATCCACCAAACTGCCTTCGACTGGAACAAGGCAGTCGCAGACTAGGCAGACCAGCAAATACCTGGAGAAGGCTCGTAGAAGCAAAAGCACTAGTTGCAGGTCGCACTTGGATATAAATCAAATATTTAGCATGAGATAGAATAAATTGGAGTTTATTTGTTACGGCCCTATGTCCAATTAGGAACTACGGACCATGCAGGACTGAGTGACTACGTGTTTGAAGACGTATGTATGTCATCCGCATAGTAAAGATCGGTCAGGAGCACCCACGTATGCCTTTGTTGTTTCTCTCTATGTTTCTCATAACAGTGTCCAGTATCACGTTAAAGAGTAACGGCGATAAGATACAGCCTTGTTGTACATCAGCTTTAACCGATACCGAATTCTGAGTGAAGTTTACGACAGTTTGTGTTTCTGTATAACTCTCGGATAACCTCTATGATTTTCCTCGGTACGCCTGTCAAAAGCTTTCTCGAAATCAACAATGACCATGTAAAGGGGGGATCTGCATTCCACTCAGTGCTTAATTATAATGCGAAGGCTATTAAAGTGATACACGCAGGATTTCTTAGCTCTCAATCCAGCTTGTTCGCAACGAAACTCTTGCCGAGGAAATCAGCAAGGCTCCTGTTGATAACGTTTGCCCTTTCCTTTTTTATCAATATACTGTTTGTTAGACGATTATGTTTAATATACAACTCCTAAAAGAGTCTTCTGATAATTATCTGACGAGTTACAAAAACAAAAACATCTAATTTTTTTTATTTTTAATTTTTTTTTTTAAATTTTTGACACGCTCGTCTTTTAATCTTGGAATGAGCCTTTTGAGACTCTCTGTAAGAGTCATATAAGAATTACTGAGCTACCTAAATAAGATCGTTTTTGAAATATGAAAATTCTATTTTCAATGCAATTTCAATAAAACAAACCGATCTAAGGATCTGTAAAATAAGATTTTCCGGCAGGATGATGTTGATTTCCCGACCTTAAGGTTTGTTTGATATAAATTGTATGAAAATTATAAGTTTTGACATGAAAAACACGCTTGATGCCCTTATTTAGGTAGCTCAGTTATACGGCTGAGCATTTCACGAGTTGTAAAATAATCCCTAAGTGAGTCTCAGACGACTCTTGGTATGATTTTTGAAAGACTCGTTAGATAATCTCTACATACATCGTAAACGATTCCCTCTACGATTAATATAAGCGTCCTCCGCTGTGTTGTAGAAGTATCTCACAGAGGAATCAGCTTGTGTAACAGTTACTCCCGTGCGAGGAATCGTCTACAATTAAAAAATGAGCTCGTCGACGATCAAAAACACTCGTCATGAGATTCCCAGTAGACTCCCAGACGATTGAAAATGCTAGCTGGGTATTTAATACCCATATATGTATACAAAATATCAAAGTCAAATTTGTATGGGCAACATTTATTTCGGGAAGAAAAGAGTAGTTATTTGTATTTCATTCGGTCATCTATAAACCGATTTTAAAATATTATCACTTTTCACTACTCTATATAAAACGGAACTAAACAAATTAAGTTCATGGATTATAAAAATATTTCAATAATTAAAAGTTAATGGGTAAAAATTAGAGATTCATCGGTAATAATTATATATAAGCGGAGTCTTTTGCTCATATCTGAGTAATTTGTAATCCGATCTGGCTGAATTTCCAAAGAAAAATTTTACTGGACTTTATATGATACAAATGTATAACAACCTAGTCCCAATCATATCTGGAGTCTTCGGAAAACCAATTTAGACACACACATGAGCAGACATACACGTTATATCAATGCAGCTCATAAGGATATATAAACCTGATAGGGCCCAAGATTAGTATTGAAGTAATAACAAACTGAATGACAAACTTGTATAAAACCATGTGGTGAAGGATATAAAAAGAGGATAGAGAGAAACTTTTATAGTGTACTTTTTGACATCCGGCTAACAGATTTTGCTTCTTTCAGCTCTAAAAAAATTACTAATTACTAATTATAAAATTGTACTTTAAGAGGCCCTACCGCGGGTTTGGGGATTATCTTAAATATTTTTCTTCCGGAGCATAATAAGGGATACCCAATACCTGGGATTCGGCAAAAATCAAAATTGACAGATCACAGAAGATCTTCACGATCTCTTGTAATGGCGCCTGACTAGAAATCCTATCTGACACCACGGACTGATTATTGGCTGAGGTCTCATCTAGTAGGCTTCTTGCTTTTTGTCTTTCGGGAAGATTGTCTTTGTGGAAGTTTCGCCTTTCCGCTAAAACAATACTTTCGGGGAGTACGTGGTGGTTTTGGCATACTAACCAACGTTGTGGGAAGGGGTGCCCTAAATCTCACTTAAGGGCTAATTTTTTACCACTTGAGGGAGGGTTCGGTCTAAGAGTGGACTCTTCATTGGTGCTGTTGATACTGCTGCATTTTTCCAGGAGTAGGGCAGGTTTGTTAGCTAAAGCTCCTAAACTCAAATTGTAATCTGGGAATGATGGCTGCTCTTACAGTCGGAAGTGATTGGTAAACGCATTGTTTGTCTTCCAGTGGCTAAGATCCACCATGGAGTAGGCCCAGCTGTACTGGTGGACAACACACCAGCATAGTCTGTTAATTTGTTTGTAATTAAACAAAGAAAAGAAAACAAATAGAGCTTTATATATGTAGGTCGATCATCAAATGTAAAATTTTAAAACTCATTAGAAATCAACGTCATGGAGAAGAACGTTTTTGAAACAAGCTTGTTTGAACTAAAGCCGTTTTTTTTATTTCCTTCTATCAGAAACCGTTTTAGCTTATTTTCTTAAAAAAAACGGAGAGTTCTTATTTTTTAAATAACAAAAAAAAAAAAAAAAAAAAACACAAACACACCTTTTTACTTTTACAACCTAATTGTAAAGCAAGTCATACCCTACTCAACTTTAGTGCTCAATTCTGGCACTGTACAGTAATTTTGTGTAGTGTATGGCGGTGAGCTATTTACACCGTGAACAAAACAAAAATGTTGATATTCGCTCTTGTTTGTTAAACCGTACAGTGAACTTGTGAAGCGCGAAAAAAATACGCTGTACATGGTTTCTATAATTATGTAAAGAATCGTCTGAATAATGGCGTATTAAAAGCAGCAATAGACTAATTGAAGTTGAATCCTACAAAAACATGTAAAATAAAAAAAATCCAAACTTTTAAATTATACATTGTTTGAAGCACAGAATATTGTATAATATACATAAATATAAGTTTGAAGTCGCCTATTAATTAGACATCCCAGTAAAATGTCCTATTTATCAAAAGCGATTTCTATCTTCAATCTTCGTGATACATTTAAAGATTTACCCTCTTATTCATAAAAAATATTTTTGATTTATTAAAGTTGTATTAAACAAATTTTCATAGCAAATTCGTTTCGTAAACCTGCTATAAAACAAAAATATTTTTTATGAATATGGGGGTTAGACCCTAATTGTGTAAAACGGAGTTTATAAATTTGTTGTTGTTTTCTACAGAAATGCATATTGCGTTTTAAAATTTTCAACGCCACAAGATATGCAGCGTTTGAAATTTAAGAATTCGGTATGAATTTCTATAGACAGCAACAACAAAATTATAAGATATTCTTGACTTTGTTTTTGGTTTCAATGTAATTTTTGGCCATAATGGTGCCAGCTTTGCCCAATCTGATGTAAAAGTGTCAATAAAGTGCAATGCTAATTTTGTTGCTTAAGCACGAGTCCCGAGAATAAAGCAAATGCTTATTAGTGTTTTTTGTTTGCCTATAA
The DNA here is from genome assembly GCA_943735925.1 of Pollenia amentaria. Taxonomy (NCBI): domain Eukaryota; kingdom Metazoa; phylum Arthropoda; class Insecta; order Diptera; family Polleniidae; genus Pollenia; species Pollenia amentaria. The sequence goes on from OX031008.1 coordinate 179,892,028, forward strand.
CTGCCTCAAAATAGTCCATTCTCTCTTCACCACTGTTCACCAAAACCTTTACTGTTAATATTTTTTAACAAAACTTTAAACGATTAATTAATTAATAAACAAAACTAATTAAATATTTTAATTAAATTTAAATTTTTGTGTAACATAAACACAAGCAAAATTCTTACCCAATTACAATTAAAAACTATTTTATTTACTATTATCTATTTTTTTCCTACTTAATTTTCTTGTTAAATAAACTTTTAATACAAAGCAGAAAAAGTGAAGAAGATAAAATTTAAATAAAAACAACATTAATATTAAATGGATAAAAAAAAGGAAAATGTTATAAATAAAATTGAATTGTAAAATTAAATAAAAATGAAAAAGAAGAAAAAACTAAAAGAGAAAAATTAAAAATGACAAAAACCTAAAGCAATAAATAAAATTTATTAAGAAATAAAATAAAATTATGAAAAAAAACTGCTTGTAGTTTGTTCTTGTAAAGATTCATCCCACAAACACAATTTTAAATAAAAACAAAAAAAAGTCTAAACTTATTACAAAACTAAAGCAATGTTCACACCAATTAAATATTTGACGTCCTACACGTTACCACTAATTTTATTACAAAATTGTCTACTTTTGCAAAACGTGGGCTAAATAAAACATCATTTAACAGTTTCAAAACTACATTATATAATTATCTTCATACATATAAAGTTTAATAAATCAATTCTCACTTTTCAAAATAAAACTAAAGTTTGATCACTTTACTGGTCACGGTTTTTTTGAGTTTTTCGTCAAATATTTGTTAGGTCTGAACATACTTACAGAAGAAGCTGTATTAAGTGTTCAAAGGCATGATATGGGAGAAGGAATTTTAATGTAAACTATGCTTTGCTTAATATTAGATTTATGTGTTTGCTGGGACATACAGAAATGGCGCTACAGGTATGTATATTTATTTATTTATCGCGGAAGATATGGATATATGTATGTTAATTATGATGTGCGAGCACTATAATGCGAACGCATACATGAAATATGAAATTGTGTAATTATGTTACAAATGACCGTGAACAGACGAGACTAATTATGCTGGCATCAAATGGCAGCTTGTAGACAAGCAAGGCGAAGGTATTTTTTTTCGTTGGCGTAAAGCTTCAACCCCGCACAAGCAGGACAAAATCAATACACGCACATTTTCAAAAAAACAGACAAACGTCAAATGAATATAAAAGAACAGTAATGTACGCACATATGTATATATATATACATATATATATATATATGTATATGTACACGTACTTATGTACATATTGTTTGCCAGATAATTTAAGTGATTAATAGAACAAAAAATTGTTCGCTTAAAAACTAATCTCTCCTAGGGCAAATGAATAAATATAATTGATTAGAAAAAATGAGTGGTTACTGAAATATTTTATCGATTTTTTTACATAAGTAATATTAAAGTTTATATCGTCATCGATACAGCAATATTGGATATTTTGAAAGATAGTTGCAAGTGATAAGAGATTATAATTTTTATATAATCGATTTTAACAAATATACAGACGATATGAGTGAACACAGAAACTCATTCACCCCTATCGTGAAAAACAAGTGGAATTTTTGTTCCCATGAAATTTTTATTTCCTTCGAAGGCAAAAATGCTATCGTGAAACTCCCGTGAACAATTTTTCACGCTATCAGTTCTCAGTGAATGAAAAAAAAGAAGAAATATTAAAACACATTTTAAAAAAGCAAAAAAAAAATTTTTTTGAAAGAAAAGAAAGAAAAAAACAAAATAAAATATATTGTATTGGAGCGATAGTTTGATTGCAACATTAGCTTATTGCCCTTTTATGTAGTAAAATAATTTCTGCCACCACGTCTTTTAAATGCTTCATAACTCCTCAGGCAATCGAACTGTTTTTTTTTTGCATTTTGTTGAACAAGATACATACATAAATATAAGTTTTTGCCTCTTTTAAGGGATCTTGACCTTAAAATTAATTTTGTATACTTTAATGTTCGAATTATGCGAAGAATTACTTACATAAATGTTTTGTTCCCCAGCAAAAATAAAGTGAGAAATTTAAAGGGAAAAGTGAACAAATTACGGGTGAAAAATTTTTCACGATAAGGGGAATTTTTTCCCGCGAACATTTTTTTTACGTTATTATTCTCCTATGAATTAATTTTTTTCATGGGAGTTTTTCACGATCGCAAAAACGTGAAAAGGTGAAAAATTACGAGGGAAATATTATTCACGATAGGGGTGATTATTTTTTTAATGTTAACTAGGGTATTCATTAAATCGGGCTTTTGCTGTAATCGGTTAATCGCTCGATTAATTAACCGAGGTTTTGGTATAATCCGTGAATAATCGGTTAATTAAGTTTTTTTTTTTATAAATTAAGTTATTTCAATAAATAAAAATGCATAAATTATAATTTATGCAACAAATGGGAAGTTTTTTTTTTTCCTTGAATAAACACTATATTTTTTGAATCCGCTATAGTCACCTAACTGCAAAGATTATCATTATTTCAAATTCTATGGTAAGGTTTTTTTTAAAAAATTTTTTTTCTAAAAATTGAGATATTTGAAAAGGCTGCTCCTTACATCTTATCGTAACTTTAGAACGACGTACCCGATTTTATTACGCAATACGTCAAAACATTTTAAATTACGCCAGATTTAAGTTTCTCTAATATCATTTTTTAATTTAGCCATTATTTTTGGAGTTATTGAGGCAGAAGTGACAAAAAAAAATTCATAAAAAATTTAAATCAACAAATACTTACCAGTTTTAGTACTTAAGCTCAAAGCTGCGTGTATTAGAAGTAAAATAAATTTTATTTCGTGAAAATCCATGGATAAATTCCTGTTTTATTCCCGATAAAGTGAAAGTACCTACTTTGACATTTTTTATCGAAAATTTGTGTAGAGCTAAAAGTTTTGTGATTTTTTATTGCACAGTATTTTGTTTAATCCTTTATTTTTATTATTTTTTCATAAAGCTGTATATATTAGAAAAAAAAATTTTTTTTAAGAAAACAGTCCAGATGCGAGTGCAATTTTTGTACATGAAAGGTTTGGAAATATTGTTTTCAAATAAACAAAGGCTCTACTCTCCTTGTCTAGTGCTTTCACAAAATTGTTAACTAAGCCGGGCTTTATATGTAGTGGTGGTTAAATTACATTAAATTTAATCAACGCAGGGTACCTTACATTATGTAGGCCTAAGGTGCTTATGGCTCTTATTTTCCAATCCTTTTTAATGTAGTGATTTTTGCGATCTCGGCTATCCCAAAGGCAGAGAAAACAGCAATACTTTGTATAGCCACCTTGAAGGGCTGTTAAAAAAGCAACAACTTTTAAGTCGCAACACACTTTCCAATTGTGATTTTCATACTTCAAATATCTTAATAAAGTGGCCATAGTATCATATGTTTGTTTCATTTCTTGGCATGTTCTCGTTGCCAATATGTAATAAAACAGCCTTAAGGCTCTATCTGCTACTATCAACAAATAACCGCCAGTCACTTGGAATGTATTTTTGGCCGAGCTTCTCAAAAGGACCTTTTATGTCATAACAAAAACACAAATTGTCTTTTGTTATATAAAAATTGGCACATGGCTTATGTCGGTTCCGGTACGCAGTTGACTTGACGTAATTTTCTAAGAAATTTCGCTCTCTTAAGCGTGATGCTAATAGCTTCGATTTCTCTTTTTTTCGCTCGAGGTCTCCTATAAGATCATCAAGCTCAAATTGATTGTAAAGCTTCGGTGTTAGATCATCTGATGTACTACACATGCTCGAAGATGATTGGGGGGGGGGGGGGGGGTGATAAAAGGTAAGTACATGGTATATCACACGGATCTTCAAGAAGTGACTTTCTATCTTAATGTAAAACGCGAAGTGTAAATCCACCTGCAGAAATGGTGGGCTAGGAGCAGGAGCGGTTTTCCAAAACCGCTATTACTACACAATTGACACATAACAAAATACATCCGGCTCATTTTTACACGACATTTTTCTAAGTTTTTTGCTCCTTTTTTATATTATATTAATAGTTGTCTTTTCTGCAATCACTTGTTGAGTAATGCAGATTGTGCAAGGTTTTGCCTTTATATACCTTTTTAAAATAGCGAAATTTTTGGCTTTACACAAATTTACGATTAAAAATTTTACAAGTATGTAGGTTAGGGCGGGCTGATTTGTATGGATGAAAAAAATGAAAAATCGTATAGCAAAAACGTAATCTACATAAAATTCTCCGAAGAAACCATGGGTCTTAAATCAAATCCTAATCCGCGCCTCTGGACTTCAAAATTTTTTTCCTCTTCTTTCGCTAAAATTATTTTCTTTTTTTTTTAATATATTATGTATTATTATATTATAGTTTATGAAATACAGGTTTTGTTTCGAGACTAATCAAAATATTAAAATTTCAAAAAAGCAATTGAGCCCCAATTTGCATCTCCTCTGGTTTGCGTTCTATATAAAAAATAGTTAGAACACGTTTTGAGTTTTGCATAAAACAAAGAATAACTAAAAAAAAATAGTTTTTTTTTTGTAATAAAATACGCAAAACATACTTCTTAAAACAGAAAAAAATATGTCCTCTAATCCACTTTATTTGACCTCTAATTCGATGTGTGCAGTTGTTAACCAATGTTTCCCGACGTGTTGCAGAAAAGAATATAGATGAAGATCTGGCAGTTACTATAGAAAGTCGTGCCAAAGTACCTAGAATGGAGAGTAAAAAAGTCTTAAAAAAAACCAATAACCAATAACTGAAGTTTTCTTAGTATTCTATAATTGCTTCTTTGTATGTATTAAGACCTTATTTGTTTTAATGAAACAAAATTTGTTTATGGTAAAAAAATTACTGAAAAATTACTGAAATATTGTTTGAGTAAAAACACTTTTTTGTTTGTTTTTATTTGCATTATAAAATAAGAATTGTTTATCGAAACAAAAAAAAAATTTGAGTGTAATTCTTTTTTTTTTTTGTATTTCCAATCTTTTTCATTAAATTATGAAAGAAATTTTTTTTATCTATGTTCCTTATAAAAAAATTATATACAAACTTTTTTACTTGGGTTAATATTTTCAAGTCGAGAGGTGCGGATTAGGATTTTATTTTAGATACATGGTTTCTTTGGAGAATTTCTTAGAATTTTATGTTGTTTACGTTTTTGCTATACGATTTAAAAAAAAAAATCGACCCGCCCTAATGTAGCTACTTTTACTTTATGGATCATAAAATAATTAAAAGCCCATCGATTTTCATGTAGCTTTAAGAAAAACTAATAAAACTAGTATGTACCTGATTTCCATTATTCCAATAAAAATTAAAATAAAATAGGCATACTCACAGGTAGTCACAACTAGAACATGGTATACCGTTAGTCTCAAATAGGGCGCATATAAATATATTATATAAAGACAACACAATAAAAAAGATTAAAAAATATTGTACAATAAATAGGGTTAAACCGTTAAAAAATTACAACATTTTTAGCTCTACACAAATTTGCGATAACAAATGTCAAAAGGAATAAAACAGGAATTTATCCATGGATTTTCATGAAATAAAATTAATTTTTTTTTTTAATTTATGCAGCTTTATGAAAAAATAATAAAAATATAGAATTAAACAAAAAACTGTGCAATAAACAGGGTAAACACGTTAAAAAATCACAAAACTTTTAGCTCTACACAAATTTTCGATAAAAAATGTCAAAGTAGGTACTTTTACTTTATCGGGAATAAAACAGGAATTTATCCATGGATTTTCATGAAATAAAATTTATTTTACTTCTAATACATACAGCTTTGAGCTTAAGTACTTAAACTGGTAAGTATTTGTTGATTTAAATTTTTTATGAATTTTTTGAATTAAAAAATTTTACAAAAAAAAAAATATTTTTTTTGCCACTTCGGCCTCAATAACTCCGAAAACAATGCCTAAATAAAAAAATGATATTAGATTTGCTGATTCCTTTTTGATCATATGTGAGTCCTCTTCAAGTGATAAATCAGTTTTAAATTCAAAACATTTAGAAATCATTATTTGAATATATGAATGAATCCATTTTCAATCGCTCAAGTTAGAAATCAGTTTTTAATCTGAAAGGGCTCATTTAGGCTATTTTTACAAAAAATTATCACCCAAATGCTAGCTGGGTTATTTTAAATAAAGATCACACACACGTTCTTTGTTTATATGAAAACATATTTTCTAAACACATACCTTTTGTATATAAGACGAAATAAATAATTAAAAACACAAAAAAATATGTTATAATACTTTAAAATATTAGAAATTTGGTTGAATCGGTTAATCGGTTAATCGGCCGAAATTAACCGGTTTAGTCGTTAATCGAAAATAGCCAATTTAAAAGTAAGCGATCAGTTAATCGGGTAGTAATTAATCGGTTAACCGAATGAATACCCTAGTGTTAACGCATATACAGACAATTTGCGTTAAGTTTACAATATAATCGCTAAACCATTTTTGATGGAAATTCATAGGATCTTGTTTCTCCAATGAAACTAATAATTCTTACTGGCTATTACGCTTAAAATAATTAAATCTAGTATCTTACAAAATAGTATACAATGTAAAAAATTTTATATTAAAGTTATTTTAAGATACTTAAGAGGTTATTTTGATCGCAATAGGATCATTGAATTCAATATACGTATATACTTTGTCAAATGAAAGTATTAAAGTCTTACCGTAGTAACACAATTGCACCGTATGGGCGTAGTAGCGTAGAACGTAGATACCTTGAAAAATAAAAACTTGTGATATTTAAAACAAAGGCACACAATAGTTGGCGCAAATGTAAAATCGTATCTACATCGTACGTCGACATAGATCTAATTCTATTTCATACGCCGGTTACGGCCTTATTGTCATATAAAATTAATAATATAAAATTCAAATTGAATATTTGAAAATAAATAAAAAGAAGAAAAAAACTAACAACAATTTCAATAAATTGGGATGTTTTTTTTATTATTTTCAAAGGAAAACAAAGTACGTATACGATGGCATTGTGCGTAAATAGAGCGTACGACCCTGTTGTGTTCCTCACATTAGGGGAATAAAATTTCTGGAAGGGCGATTAGGAACTGAAAGCTCAACATTTCGAGGTAGGTATTCTAAAACATATTTACCGTTTAACAAATTCAGCAGGAAGGAGATATTTTATTTACTACATATATTTAATAACACATTTTTATACAGTTTTATAACATTTAATCAGCAGTGATGTATGAAGGTATATTAAGTTTGTCATTTTCGTAAAAAAAACGTGAGTGATCACAGATTTCGCTTGTTTTTTTTTTATTTACTGAATAATTAACGATGAAAAATCGATTTTTTGTGAAAAATGTGTGTGATCACAAGTTTCGGTTGTGTTTTTACTCAACCCTCGTCAACCGGAAAGGGTACAATTGTAACTTTTTCGTTTTTAATATGCTGAAACTTTTTTTCTTTATTCATCAGATGCCTCAAAGTCTGTGACATCTCCACTCTTATAATACACAGTGCATATCTTGAAATTTTTAAACAATATCGTGGTGCTTTCCCCCAATAATAAGGCCTGGTAAATTTAAAACGCTTAAGAAGCAATTCGTAAATCTTATTAAAATAAGCTTATGGAGCACTTAATTGGGTACATTATCTAAAAAATAAGGTATGAATCTCCCAATAAGGTATAAGTCTCCCAGTTTGGCCACAGTGGGCAGAAATCTCTCAGAGAACCAGTGCAATACCTTACAACATAAAAAATCATCAAAAATCAGTCAATTCGTAAATGTTATTAAAATAAATTATTGGAACACTAAATTGGGTACATTGTCTATTAAATAAAGTACGAATCACCCTTGCGGGTCTCCCAGTTTCGCCACAGTGGGCAGAAATCTCTTAGAGAACCAGTGCAATACCTTACAACATAAAAAATCATCAAAAATCAGTCAATTCGTAAATGTTATTAAAATAAATTTATGGAACACTTAATTGGGTACATTATCTATAAAATAAGGTATGAATCACCCCTGTGAGTCTACCGACATGACAACGAAGATTATTTAATATTTATAAGAAGTAGAAAACAATGTGCAAATATTATCAAAAATAACTAAAAATATGTTTACTGAACACATGCTGTACCTGTTAGTAAGTGTTCATCACAGACGGGATAAGTGCAGACCCTACAAGAATTTCTGGTTTTGTGGTTACATTGGTTCGTGGTTACATTGGAAAATATAACACCTTACAACGACGGCTGAGGCTCAACGACTGCCATATTATGATTTCGTTTCATTTTCTAGTTCTGCTGCTACAAGAAAGCGTCTTCCGAAAACCATTTCTGTTTACTGAGCTTCGAAGGAAATATTTTTACATAACTAGTTTATTTATGCTACTGTTTTAATGTATTTTTGGGGATTCCCCAATGTTCATACTTAAGTGTAATAAGCTTTAAAAGAAATTTTGTATATACACAGGTAAGTGAATTTTTATACGCAGGTACCATTGTACCGCCTGACGAGGGTTTAACCGCATATTTACTGGATTATCAACAATTAAAATTTTGTTGAACTTTAAAAAAAATTAAGTGAATTAAGATTTGACTTCCTTTTCCATTTAAAGGCTTATTTATTGAATAATCAACGAGTGACCAGAGATTTCGCTTCTTTTCCATTTAAAAGTATATATGTATATTGAATAATTAACGATTTAAAATTTTTTATATGCAAAAATGGGTTTTTAGGCGAAAACTGTGAGTGACTACAGATTTTTCTTGTTTTTCCAATTCAAAGCTAATTTACTGAATTATTACCTCACTATTACACTGGTTCACATATTTTCAACTTTTTGCCATATCCCCAAATACGAGATGATTTCTGAGATAAATTGGGGCTGCTGAACACGAATATGGCATTCATTTATTAATTTCTTATGAAGCGTTTTCGAGACATTAGCGAGAACACGTTTTTTTTTGCAGTTTAGAAAGGTATTTACAAAAAAAAATCTCCTATTAAAAAGTGTCATATTAGACAACTTCAAATTAAAGTCAGTTCTCCCCTCTACGAGCCTAGAACATAAAAATTTCATTTGTTATTATTGAATATCTCAAAATGAGTGTTTTGAAGTAGTTCTCTTTCTCCACTTAGCGATTCAATTAGTAAATACATCAACATTTAAATTTTAAATTTGTATACCCTACACCACCACTAACTAGTTGTGAATGTTTCTTGGTTGTGTCGATCTGATTAGGAGTAAGACAATTAAGTTTGTTTACATAATTCTGTTTTTGGTCGAAAATGAAATATTTTTTCTCTTCGGTTTCTTCTTTTATGTTGCGATGACGTTTCATCATTCATCATCGTCTGAGCAAGATTTCAGTTAAATATTTAACCTTGTGAATATTAACATATTTAAATATTATACTATGCCACATAAAAATTAACCTCAAGAATGAGATATTGTCTAAGTTACATTAACCCATTTTGTACCAGCGGTCGAGATGTCGACCACACATTTTTGCCATTTTTCATTAAATAATTTAAAATATTAGAAAGTGTAATTATATTAATTTTTATTATTAATAATTTAGTTTGGCTTGTTGGCTTTCTGTTCAGGACTTTTTTACCAAACCCCTCCCCCTTTTGAGAACCCCTCTGGGGAGCGCAAAAATAGACTAAAAATAGGCCATTGTTAAACCAATTATAACGACTTATATACAAAAGAAAAATAAAAAAAAATTATTGATTTAAATAGCGAACAATTAAAATGAATTTTAATGTACAAATTAAAATTGACTTGCTTCTCCTGCTGGCCGCCAGACAGCCTTGAACATAGCTGGTCGAGATGTCGACCACTGGGATAATTAGTGCACTAAATTTTTTTATTCTTATCAATTATTTTTTTATTTTTTGATTACTTGTTGAAAAAAATGTGGTAATATCAACTGTAGTACTTTTTTTTTAATGCGAATATTAAACATCAAACAGCTATTCTGTATATTTTTGGATAATGAGGTTACTCACCATTTAGTGGATGAGACAAGCAGGTATGCTGCTCAACATAACAATAATGGACATTTGATTGATATGAGCACAATGCGTCGATTCTCTGGGGTATTGCTTTTTTCCGGTTATTATTCCGTTCCTAAAGTGCAGGACTATTGAAGCAGTGAACCAATCGCTATCATATAACAAGCAATGATACGTAATAATTTTCAAAAATTTAAATCAAACTTCCATGTTGCCAATAACGACGCAATCAACAAAAATGACAAATTCGCCAAAGTAAGACCACTGTTCGATCTTTTGAATACTCAGTTCATGCGGTTTGGTGTTTTTGAACCAAAACTGTCTATTGATGAGCAAATAGTATCATTGTTTGGTCGCCATAGCTGCAAGATGTGTATCAGGGGAAACCAAAGGATATCTTTTTAATGTCAACCATATGCTGGAGCTTCGGATACCTATGATGAACAACTGGGCCTTGCTGCCATACAAAACAGCTGTTTGAACCAACCTTATGGGCAACACTGTGTTTGATTATAGGTGTCTTACTTTTACGCCATTACCATAACCATATAAACCAATTGATTTTGGTTCCTACGGCATTGGCATTATGCTTATGTCACGTCTAATTGGACCTTAAGCTGTTTCTATGCGCATTTCACTGGATGCTTTGGCCAAATCATCAGGAAACATTTTCCCAAAAAATTTTAGAAAAGCCAAAAATATCAGCAAATAAGACTATAGAGGGAATGAGAATTACAAATACTCAAACAATCTTATTTGCAACCATATCAAAGCTTAAATAAAATTCCAATAATAAAACAGTATGTTAATCTTTTCTTACATTCCCCACTACAATTAGTTAGAGCACACATGCCATTGAATATACAACTATTAATACTAATTTCATGAAGAATAAGGTAAACGATTTCACCGAGATCTTGCAGTAATGGAAACGCGTTAAAAGCGCCATTGGGACAAGCGATTTTTGTTGAAAAATGTGCGTGATCACAAATTTCGCTTGTTTTTCCATATAAGCGTTTATTTATTGAATTACTGCGATTACATTTTTTTTACTTTCATATGAAAAAACGATTGTTATTGGAAAATGTGAGTGATCAGAGGTTTCGCTTGTTTTTTTTTATACCATGTTCACACGGACAGCAATATTCGTGTTTCGCTCTCCCATTCCTGTTTCGCGCCCCAAACATGATTGAAACAACATGTTTTGCCATACAAAATTTTGAGAGCGAAACAGGTCGTTTCATTTTGAAACATGTTGCGAAACAGGAAAAATATACTATCATCTCCAATTTTGATAACAATTATCGTTAGTTTATCTGAACTAGCTCTCAAAAAAAATCAAAACAAAGAAAAAAACAAAATAAAAATTCATGTTAAATAAAATAAAGTGAAAATAATTAAATAATAAAAGTTTTAAATAATATATTTTGAATTTTTACTTACATTTTTAAACGCTTATTTTCTGAACTAACAACGATTTATTTTTATTTTTATCGATGTTTGGTGAAAAATGTGGGTATCACAGTTTTTCCATTAAAACACTTATTTACTGAATTATCAACGATGAACAAATCGATGATTGGTGAAAAATGTAAGACAATAGATTTCGGTTGTGTTTCCATTATAACGCGTTTTTTTTTTGCTGAATTGTCAGAAATTTTAAATTTTTTGGATTTTCATTTAAAAATTCGATTATTGGTGAAAAATGAAAGTAATCAAAGCGAAATAACACAATTTTTAACGATTTAAACTTTTTTGGATTTTTATATGACAAATCGATGTTTGGTGAAAAATATGAGTGACCACAGATTTCGCTTGTTTTTCCATTAAAAAGCTTATTATATACGATTTGTTTTAAGTTATTATTACAAAAAAAAAAAAAAAAAAAAAAAAAAAAAAAAAAAAAAAAAAAAAAAAGCGGCCGGAATATGCCACCAGATATGAAGTTCTATAACTCCGTCATGACAACCAACGGCAAGGCCAGCTTAAAACTAATTAAAAGAATGTGGTTAGAGGGCTTATCTTTTCTGCCTAAAGGCTAGTACTCTGTTCCAATTTGTGAAAAATGTTCAGCAACATATATTATTTCATGCGAAAAATTTGACATGTATCAATGTTACCTATCTTGAGAGTTTGCACAATTTGACGTTTTTAATCTCTCAAAGTATGCGACATTGTTTTGCAAATGTAAACAAAACCCACATGTATTTAACTAAAAAGTATTTTTTAAATAAAAAATTAAGTAAAAATTAAAGTAAATATTGATGAAAAATTATTACCGGTTGTGTTTTATATGTTTTGCAGTTCTCATTTTATTATTAAGTTTTAAGTTTTTTCATTTGCTTAAAATTCCACGTGAAATAAGTGCAGCTTATATTATTTCGCAGTTGTAAAAAAATGTTGCCAGAAACATTTCGCAACTTTATCACAAATTAAACAGAGTACAACTCTTTCAACATTTTTTCATAGAAATGCGGCACAAATTTTTTTCATATGGGTTTTGACAGCATTTCACGTGAAATGTTGAACAGAGTACTAGACTTAAAACTTCAGAATTGCATTTTCATTTTCCCTAAAATTGTTAACATTAAATTTAGTTAATTTTGTGTTAAGATATCGAAAAAATTGTTTTTAGCGGATAACGTGGGTAAATGGAGAGCAAAAATGGTCGTGTTTCTCAATTTACCTAATATTACCGAAGTAACAGCACATTTTAGTAATCCATACACAAAAAATTTCGAAATAATTGACTATTAATAGCAATATTAGTGACAACCTATTGTCACGTTAACGTTTAGCTTTTCAATAACGCTTATGGTTTATTTACTTTGGAATATGCCTCCCTATATAAAGTGAACATAACATTCACGAAACGTTGGAAAAATATGGATTAAATGCATTTTTAATTACATGTAGAACTTTAGGCCGTATAAGCTAAAATAAAAAACAAATTTAACGAACCTTTAGAGTTCTTTTCTTGTAAAAATTACATTTCAATGTGTATACTAAAAATGGCTCTCAATGCCATCTTTTTCAGTGTATTTATATTCTATCCCAAGTTTCTAGATGTTTCCCGAATTTTCAAGTTTTTGTTATTTGAACTTAAGGCCAAGAATTGATTATGTTATTTAACATAACGGCATTAACAACTTTAACATTGTGGCATTACTAATATTAAAGCTGTTATTTGAATTTATAGTCAGCGGATTTCCATCCCTGTTTTCTATTTTGTATAATGATATGCCCTAAGACGATTTGATAACTTGAGATGCCAGTGTCATAATGAATTATATTTTAAATTTTTCTTCGATTTTTATGTTATTTTCTCAATTTTATTTTAATTGTAATTTACAAATTTTTAGCTAAGTCGAATCGTTGTATAAAGGCCATATTGGCCGGCTGTTTTTGTATTCGCGGTTTAACTATAATTGATAAAATTGTTTTGAAAGTAAATATTTAAGAGTAACTTTTATATTTAATAACAAATAAATGGAAATTTTATAACGTTCTGAAAAAACAGGAAAGTATTTTTATATGGTTGGAAGTGTTTTTTTTTCGTTTAAATATATCGTTACATAAAACGCAAAAGGCCCTATCAAGCATTTTTAAAATTTTACAGGAGAAGCAAAACTATTTAATATGATCAATTTATAAATTGCATTAAACTTTTTATAATTAACTTTTCTTCTATTTTTCTTGTAAAACCTACCCGTTGTTTTGTTAATTAGCAATGTTGCATATTATGCAAAATGTTAGTTAGCCCTCTAGTATATTTCACGTTATCGTTTGTAGATAGGGCCTTTGGTTTTTGGTTAATAAAATCGCTCATTTTGGTCGAAAGATTTCAAATTGTTTTGTGGTCATTTGAGTTGATGCAATACATCAGAATCAATGAAATAGTCGATTTTTATTTTTTTGTTAGATAGGGCCTTTTGCGTTTTAGGTAACGATATGTGCCTTTTTTACCTCTTTTTCTAGACTTTATAATATCACCAATTTATTTGAATACTTGGCTGCTATTTTTGCACTAAATCCCAAAGCCACTCCATACGCTCCATAACCTGGGGAACGCAATCGGCGCACTGTGGCTGAAAATTTAATTTCATCGGCCAAACTTCCAATTTTTTGTCATCGCCGTTTTCCAAAATGTTAATGCCATTCGATAGCCAACATATTAGAGCTAACGTATCCAAAAAATTGGATCAAAATATTGGCAATTGTGGGTGTGGCATGCTGCTGGAAACAAATATTTTATGTTATTATATAAAAAAAATAAATTGCTATTTTTTTTTGACATATAAGTGGGATATCAGTCTTTGAGAAATGGTTCGTTGTATTACTGTACCATTTACACATGATGTGTTATTAAATGTTTTCCCACGCTCTATAATTTAGTTAAATTCGAATTTCAGTAGAATAGAACTTGTTAGGGTCAAAAGGGGTCAAAGAGATTTTACTACCATTAGAAAGCATAAAGTATCTTCTTTAACCCCATATAAACATTTGTAACTGTTTAAAACTGTCTGTAAACCACTTTTCCCATTTGAATGAAATTACTCGCCAATTTTTTTTTTTTTGAAACATAATACAATGTTTTACGGACGTTTTGTTTTGAAAAATAGTTCTGCAACTGATGCAATTCTTGAGACTGGAATATCCAGGCAACTTTTGAGTTGATTTGAAAGAACACGCGTTCACAGCGGGTTGGTAGAGTGACTTATGGACCCCTAAAATTGGTAAATTCGGATACTCAAACAATTAAAAATTCGCGAAAAATATATGTATTTATCGATTGCAAAAAATTAGACTTAAGATGACCTACAAAAAATATGCTTAAATATTTAGAGATATTTGGATAAAATGGATTTTTTGTCTTGATTTGTTAACGATTTTTTGAGTTTTTTAGTCTGGTGAATTATGTTTAATATCAAGCTGTTATCAATAGTGGGTTAAACATTTTTTATATTGGTAAGAAAGCAAACTTTAAGCAATGATATGTTGTATTATTAAATGCTTATGCATTTTTCAATAAGTGTAGTGGTATATTCGAGGCCAGTGTATATGTGTATAAAGGTAATAAATACATATGAATTCTCATTTTTTCTAACTGACCAAAAGATGGTCATGTTCTTTCGCTGATGAAAAATATTTTCTCCAGAGATATATAAAAATGTTTATATTTTTCGAAAGGAATCATTTTCTAAAGTATTTGGAAAAAGTTTCCTGACGAGCTGGCCTAAGCAACCAGCGAAATGCGCATAGAAACTAGCTTTCCCACAACAATAAATTTCAGTGTTTTCATTTAAAAATTGGGATTATGAGCACATCATTAATAAATGAATTAATTAATAAAATATTTCATTCCCGAAAATAATTTTTGATAATAAATTTGCATGTGTCCGGCAAATAAAAAACTGTAATGGCAAGCTGCTTTATTTAAGCAACTTGTTTTTTTAATTTTGTTTTTTTCTTTCTATCCTCTTACAACTGCAATTCGTGTTGGAAAAAAACCAGCCAATTGTAGGGGAATGTAAGAAAGAAAAAATTGACGGTTTATTGTTGTGACTTTGTTGAAGCTTTGATATTGTTACAAGTAAGAGCTGAGTGTTTAAAATTCTTATTCACTTTATGGTCTTACTTGTATAATATTTTTAGCTTTTCTAAAGTATTTGGAAAAGTTTCCTGACGAGCTAGCCTAAGCAACCAGCGAAATCGCATAGAAACTAGCTTCTCATCAACAATAAATTTCAGTGTTATTATCAAAAAAAAAAAAATTAAAAAAAAAATTATTTATGTAAAAAATTCTAGTAATTCATCACGCCGATTTTTATAAAATAAAAAAAGTAATGTTTTGTAATATGTCCATTATTTCCTGGAATATTCTGATCAATATCGAGTGGTAAATAGTGACAGTATGGCCATTTTTGAAATAAAAAATCATTTTTTTTAAAAGCGTTTTTCCAGGCTTGGGAATTTGGGGTATTTCTTAATTAAAAATGCGGATGTCTTTTAGTCCACAGTTTTAAGATCTTTTCGGTCTACATATGTACATATCTCAAACCTTCATTGTAATATCTCTATCCATGTCATATTTACGGAATGTCAAACATTAAAATTAATATTTCTGTAGTGTAAATGAGTGAAAGGGCTTTCAATATGAGTAAAAGGTAAGTAAAAGTTTGACATTCTATAAACTTGATATGAATAAAGATATTATAATGAAATTTGGAAGTTATGTTGGTTAAAATATGCTTGAAATAGTGCATTTAAAAACATCTCCCTTTTTTTAATCAAAAATACGACAATTCTCAATCATTTCATACTATATGCTAAAAATATCAGAAGTTCACCTTTGACCTTAAATTTCTCTGTACGAAATTTCAAGAAGTATTCTCTCTATCATAAGAAAAAGTGCAAAAGCATCTCTATCGGTTTAAAAGTTACAGATTTTTGGCCGATGAAAATTGATTTTCAGCCATTGTGCGGCTTTCTCTCGGGGAATATCAGCAAGGTGTTTGGATCCTTAGCAGATATTCTGGAGCTGCAAACCTCAAATCTACCATTGGACTGTACCATACCCCACGAAACGTATCGGCGTTTCTTCCGAACCACCACAGGACGTAATCGACGTTTTTCACTAGTGTTTAAACAAGTGTTAGAGTATTAAGTCCCATTGTTGCTTTTGTGCATTAAATACAACAACCACCAGCTTTTTTACCGTATTAACTTAAAAAAATACTGAAAAATGAAGAAAAAGGTGTGTGTACATATATTAAAGTTTTATTGCTTACATTTGCATATATTGTTGAAAGTAAGGAGATGCATAAAGTTGTGTGCATAAACATTAATTTCACATAATTTAATAAATTTGTTAAATAAATTTCCAAACATTTTTTAATCCCTTCTTCTAAGGAACCCTTTCAATTTGAAGAGAAATCATTGCTTCTGTATCTTCACTATCACTGCAACGTCTGCTGCAGTAGCTCGGTTCATGAATGTTTCATATCACCAACATCATTTGTATATTCATGATAACTTTACAAAGTCGTTTATTTTCCGTGTTTACATAGTTGGGTTTTAAAACCAAAGACACAACCATGGAACTACGACGAGAACATGCACTCACACTCACATAAATTGTAGATGCGAGGAAAAAAGTCCTAGAAGAAAAATATAAAAATCATTTGTTTTTGCTTGTGGATTTTTTTTATCTTATTTTTCATTGTAACCATTTGCCACAAAGTAAACTGAAGCACAGTGATTTTGTGTGAATCTTCTTAGTTTAGGTGGCGAAGATAATTAACAATAATTTGATATATGAATTGAAATAATTTAAAGAAGTAGAAGAAAGAAAATAAATTTGGATTAAAGTAGTTTATTTGAGATATTTTAAATAATTTAGTATATTCTGTGAAAGAAATTTATTTGTGAAAGTTTATCAAGGATTTTGGGAGTTTGTAAGTTCTTACATGAGAAATTGTATTACAGAGGCAATTCTGTAGTAGCTCATTGTTAAAAAAAATATTCTGTTGAAGTTGGCAAAGTTTAAGTATTAAAAGAACAATTTAATGTTTTTGTTTTTAAAACATTTCCCTTTTAAACACTGTATCCTTTAATATACACATGTATTTGCATACCAAATACAGTTACCTGCTAAAGCTTAACTTCACGTTTTTTTTTGTCATGTTTGCATTTTTTTATTCAATTGCATTCAGTGGAAAAAATATGACACTATTTGTTATGCAGAAAAAAATCTAAAAAAATTATATACAATATATAAAGAAATCTAGATCCATTGCCGCGCTTTGTAAACTGAGCGCCTTTGCATAGGGCGCCAATTAACTTGTTAAAAAGACGTGTTTGAATTGATTTTGTTTTTTGAAAATGGGATATATGTATACAAAAGAAATCATTAGAACACATCAAACCAATTAAGGATTTTTCATACAAAATTTCCTTTCAAAATGGTCAATAGTTTTTAGCATTTAACTCATTAAATAATTACAGTAACAGACTGTGGGCTATAAATTAATTTTTCGTACGGTTAAAATCAGAGAAAAACTTGTCATTAAAAAATTTTATTTATCCATCTGCATTTTTTATTTGGAACAAAATTTTTCTTAAAATAAAAAAGGAAATGAACGCTTTATCTGCAAAAAAAAGTTAGACATATTGTCAAATATTGAAAAAAAAAAAAACAAAAAAGTAAATGAACGCTTTACCAGCAAACAAAAGTAAGATATATTGTTGCAGATCGATCAGCCGCTATCGCCCGCATTACAAACGACTTCATCGACTTTGACTTATACCAAGTTCACACGGACAGCAATATTCGTGTTGCGCTCTCTCTAATTCCTGTTTCGCGTATGGTTGAAACAACATGTTTAACAATACAAAGTTTTAAGAGCGAAACAGTAGCTCGTTTCTGTATTTCTCGCATCGCAAAATTTCTCACATTAAGTGTGAAACAAAAAATTCCATCGTTTCTCGATTTGTGAGAAAAAAGTGTTTCTGTATTTGAATGCGAAAACAGACAACACAGATTCTGTTTTAACTGGAATACTTCCAGTAATTTAGTGTCAAATGCAAGCGAAACGTCAACGAAAGAAATAGAAATAATAAAAATAGGGCTGCCAGATTTGACGATTTATCGTCATTTTGACGATTTTTGTTCCAAAATTGGCAAAGTGCCGATTTGCTGATTTTTTCTAGTGACGAAATAAAATAATTTTAAATAGTTTAATATGTTTGTATGTTAGGCATCACAGAAAAACGATATCTTTAAAAACAAGGCACCTTTTAAAATTTATCGGCAAAATCAAAATTTCGAAGGAAAACTGTTTAATTTTTTATTTCATTAGATTATTTTATAGATTTGTTTATGTGATCAAAACATAAGACTATTACCCCATTTTTCAGTCAATGCACTATAGGAAAAAAAAAAATCTGAAATTTTAAATTGTTATCGGATTAAAGAAAAAATAAAATACATAATTTTATTTAAATAGACCTCAAGCTTAAGTATGTATGTATGTATTAAATATGTATTTTACCCATGAACTTTAATTATTTTTTTTTGTTTTTTTTTTGTTGATTATGTTTTAATAAAAATCGAACATAATTTGTCAAAATTAATATTAAATTGTCCGATTTTTTAAATCAAAATAGACTTTTTTTATTTTTTCTTAGGAAATTAACGATTTTTTCACAAATTTATCTGGCAGCCCTGCATAAAACGAAACCAATGAAGGTCTTAAAAAGATTAGAATAACAAAATATCAATTGTGTTTTATTTATTTTCATCATTTAAATTCTTTTCCTTAAAATAAAAAAATTAAATAATACACATTCTTGTGTACATACAGACATAATTTGTGCTCCATTTTTTGAAATTTTATTGTTCTCGCATCAATTTCAAATGTGACTTATTTGACAGTTCTTATGAGAAACTTTTAGCAAAATATTGATACAGAAACACTTTTTCTCACATCCTTCCAATAGTTGCTGGAAAATTATTTAAATGACAGATAATTTTCCCAAAGTAAAGATACAAAAACACTTATGTGAGTAAAACCATTTTTTGTTTCATATTGCACTGTTTTTGTCAAAATTTACTTGTTTCATGCGGGAAATTTTACGATGCGAGAAATACAGAAACGGGCTACTGGTCCTTTCATTTTGAAACATGCTGCGAAAAAGGAAAAATGTACTATCATCTCCAATTTTGATAACAATTATCGTTAGTTTATCTGAACTAGCACTCAAAACAAAGAAAAAAACAAAATAAAAATTCATGTTAAATAAAATAAAATGATATTAAATAATAATATTAATAAAAGTTTTTAATAATATATTTTTAATTTTTACAACACAAAAAATAATGTCCACATGAAACAAGAATGAATCGTATGAACAGCACGTTTGCCAATATAGTTTCAGAGAGCGAAGCGATTGGTTTATATCGTCGTATGATCATAGTTTCTGCATAATAGGCCCCATACACGACTACAGTATGCATGTGCAATCAAGTGATTGTGCCAGCTGATTGACCGTGTATGAGCTTGTGGTGTGATTGTACCAGCTGCTGGTGCTAAATCAAAAATAGTTTGATATTTTTATGATTGTACCAGCATGATTGAGTCATGTGTTGTAAATTTAGCTCATAGAAGTTCAATCGTCAGTACATAAACATCAAAAAAATAGAAAATTTTAAATTGCAAAGGTAAATCGTCAAGGCATAAACATAAAAAATAGAACTTTTTTAACAAAGTATTTTAAATATGAATGATAAGAAAAAATATCTTGGGGAGAATTTCTCGAACTTTATAAAACAATACATTGCCTCTGGAAAGTTAAAAGTACGGAATACTGCAATCGTAAATAAAAAAGCAATGCTACAATAAAATGGTATTTTGTAAAAAAAAGATCGAGTCTGGCGATGAAACAATAAAGGAACCACCATGCAAAAAACGAAAAGCAACAGCGGAAGATAATTTGCTATAAATGGCATGCCAAAAATTAAGAATTGCACCAGCATGCTGGTGTATTGTGTGCTTCAAGCTTAATTGCACAATCACTTGATTGCATAATCATGATGGTGTTGTGTATGGGCCCTATAAAAACGACCGCAACGCGCCAACACCAAAAGAGATAAAAAGGCACTTGTCATCGACAAATTTAAAAACAACATGTCCAAAGTGGACAATTAAAACACAAAAACATTGAACACAAAAGCACTCATGGTGCAACAAAAGTAAAACCATCAAATCAACAAAGCAAGTGAATTCTACAAGAAGTAAAAAAACATTAAGGGCCATTATTACAACCTAATGATAAAGTTGCTGATAGTTAACGTGAACAATAGCTATCTTGAACGATAAAGTGACCAATAAGTTTTTTCCATTATTAAAACTGTCCGATAAAATAAAAAATGTAATTTATATACTGTGGCAACATTGCAGTATATACCGACTACTTTTGGTTGTTTAAAATACGTAGTGGCAACGACTTAGTTTTGTTTAATTTTTTTATGGAAAACAAAAGTTTATATCTTGTGCTTTATTTCGGTTTTTATTTAAAATTGTTTTGTTTTTTGTGTTTTATAATGTTTTATATTTAATTTTAAAAGTTTAAATAATTTAATATGACATAAAACTGTCATTGAAGTTACCATATCTTCAGCAGAAAATATGGCATCTTCAAGTTCTTAAAGTTCACTTGTAAAGTTACCATGAGGACAACCCTGATGTTAACTTATCAGTCACTTTTTAGGTTAATGTTAACTTGTAATAACCAAAAACTATTTATCTGTCAGATAGCATCCTAAAAATAACTATTTGTAAGTTGTAATAATGGCCCTAAATAAAATATAAACCATACGTTTTACAAACAAGAACACTTAGCACACAAGTTTACAAACCTAAGAACAACCAAACAAACACATAACTTTAAAGAAATAAAATTAACCCTCCGACGCGCGGTAAGGTCCCTGTGGACTTTTTACATTTTTAAACAAGTGCCATTTAAAAACGGATGTGGAGAATGGCCACATATTTTATGATTTCTAATATTGGAGTGTTATTAGTGTTTTAATACTAATTCCAGGATATTTCTTATTTGCAGAGTATTTTATTTGTTATTTTAAAGACTTTTAGTACGCCGTTGAACAGTAAGGTCCGCAGGGCCCTTGTATGAATTTTCATATGAATGACTAAAAAATGTACTAAATTTCTTAAAACAAGTGTTTAATGCATATTCAAAATAATAACAAAGTAAGCATTCAGATAATTTTCTTATTTCAAATATTTGAAATGAAAAAAAAAAATAAAAACAATTTAGTAAGTGGCGATATAAATTTGCATTTGTTCCATTATCAATTTCTTATTTCAAATATTTGAAATGCTTTTAAATAAAAAAAAACGAAGTAGGCGGCCAAAAAATCTGGAATACGTTGCAAATTTTAGTAGGAAGAAAATCAGTTTCATCGTCAGTTTTAATATAAACGAACGTGTTTTTAAAGAAAAAAAAAATAAATTGGTAGCGTGTGAAAACTACACTAAACCGTGCATCAGCTTTCCAACGGCTTAGTGTCAGCGATCAGGAAACTGCTAATAAAAATTTAGCTATGTTCCTTGAAAATGAGGAAGACGAAGAGCCATTTGTTAATGACGATACTGATGACGATTATGTACCAAATGATGAAGCATCTGATGCTGACTCCGACATCGATATTGAAGAAGCTGATGAATATTGTTCAGATGACGACAATAATAGTGATGATTTTAACATATTTACATCAAAATTAATTAAAATATATATAAATTTTAACAAAATTCAAAGCATTTTCAACGACCGACTAAAAAGTTACCGCTCGTCGGAGGGTTAAAACAAGCAAACCAAGCATAATTTTTATACACACAAAACACAAACACTGACTTACAAACCCTAATTTTTTTTAAAAATAAATTCTACTTTTATAATATTAAACATTCTCGTTGTTCTTAATCAGCAAGCCACCAAGTAAGTATATTCAATTTATTTGGATACAATATTAGCTGATATCCAACACCGCTATTGTACCCTACATTTCGTGTAATAAATTGCTTTAATAATTTACATTAAGTTCGCCAAATAGAGACAACAACTTCCAAATCACGATTGGAAACTTGTTAACATATCGTCACTTTTCAGCCGTAAGATATGAGATTATTTCTAAAGAAATTCAATTGTTTTGAACAATTTGCGCATGAAAATTGTTGCTTAATTTTAGAAAAATAAATATTTTATGTTATTAAAAAACTATTAATATAAAAATAATTAAAATTCTTTTTGTCTTGTAAACAAAAACATGATACAGATGGTTAAATAAGTTTTGCTAGTAAAAATTTTACTATCAGAAATTTTCAACAAATTTTTTGTCTCTAAAACTTTTATGCTCTTTTTTCACTCTCTTATTGCAAGTTTTTCGAATACGTGAATACACCTATCCCTCGACTTGTAAATCGAAATGAAAAATTTTTATATGAGAAATCGTGTTAATCGAAAAAAATACACAAATACGAATAAATATAAAATTTAGTTTATAAAATTTATTTATTTTTAAGTAAATTAAATTCGATTTGTTTGCATTGAAGACAGAAGACAGGCAGCATATTTTTTGCGATATTATTTAATTTTAATTTTAAATTATGTAGGAATGTCTTTGCTTTAATTTTTCAAACTAACCATGACTTGCCGAAATTATGTTTTTTTGCAGTTGATGATGTAGATGGAATCCGATTAAAGTTTTTCAAAAATCCTTAATGCTTTATTTGTAATACCATTCCACTATGGGTAGTTTATCCAATTTATTTTGGCCAAAATTAATAACAACCGGACAGAATTTAACCAAACTTGGATAAGAACATTTCTATTTACTTTTAAACTTAGAAGTTCTAAAAAGCGGTTTTATACGCATAATAAAAGATTTTTTGACACAATTTCAATTCAGTTTTAATTATCTTAAAGTTGGAACAAAATTTTTAAAATTTCTTTTTTTCTACTGAATTGGTATATCGTATTCATTTTCTAAATTAATAGCATCCAAAACATTTATGTAAATTGTCCATTCGCCTTTTTAGGCATAGAGAAGAAACAAGTGGGTCTGACATATCCATGACTCTGTTAAAAATATCTGACATATTATTCTTGCGGCTACATTTTCTGGCATGGACCAGTCTATCATATTTATAAAGTCTATGGCGCGACGGAAAGCTTTTTGACTTCAATTTTGAACTGAGCACTTAACCATTCTGAGTTTTTCGTCTCAAAAACATTACGTTTTCTGTGTGATTTTGGCCATTTCTGAGACAAGTAAAGATAACAATTTTAATCTTCCTTTAAATTTTCGTCATCTCCAATTTTTCTTAACACTGCTTTGTTTTGTTCTTCGAACCAAACTTTAGCAAGTTCACTATAAGCGAAATAGGGGTTGCCTGCAAAAAAATGGAATATCTCAAAAAACGCAAAAAAGCAGCATGAAATTGATTATACAATCTCAAAATTAAATACTTATCAAGACTTTATTAATTTTAGCTTTAAAAAATTTTAAACTTTTTTTAAAAGCTTCTCCGAAGTTGTATAAAACTTTTATTTTTTTTTTTAATTGAGGTTAGATCAAAAGATTGATTTTTTCACCAATAAATTTTATTTTAATCACTGATTATGTATTTATTTAGCACTTACTATTAATATCGTGTTCCATATTTTTTTTTTTATATTTCATTTGTTTTTTTATTAAAAACTATTGTCGGGTATTGTAATCAAAAAATAACACGAAGCTCTCGCACTTAAAATGTTGATTGTATACATTGACTTCAAGAGTCAGGCGATTAAAGGTTTTTTGTTTTTTATAAAATGAAAATACACTTCTATTTGCTTTGAAGTATTTTTTATCAGATTACAACAAAAAAAACTACTTTTTCTAATGTGCGTATTTTGAATTTTGGCCAAAAATATTGACCAAATTACCTGCTATGCATTCGTGTCAATTGGGATTCGCCTTTGAGTTTAGTGCCTTTTCCATATTTGCGTTGTAATTTTTTTTTTCAAAAATCTTCTAATTTTTGAAAAAAAAACTTATTTTTACAAATCATTAAAAAAAATCAATGGAACTGCAAGGCTTTATTTTCCTTTATTAAAAAACAACATAAATAATATACATACATATATCTGAACTTAAAATATATAAAAAAAAATTTCCATTCATCCATTTGTTTTATATCACGTATTAAATCCTTATAGTTTTAAATGAGCTAAACTGAGTGATTTCTTATTACAAATTATAAAAATTTTTAGTTTCAGAAAAACTTTTTTTAAGAAAAAAAACTTAAAAACTTTTTTGAATTTCAAAAACTTGCAAAATAAGACAATTCTTACGATATGACAAAACTGCTTGTGTTTCTAAAAATATTAAATTTTTTTTCGCCTGGTTTTTATCAATATTTTTTGAAATGGAAAAAAAAATTTAAACAAAATAATACCATACGAGTTTTGCTTAAACCAACATCACAAATATTTTTATATTTCCAATTGAAAATAGTTCTACACAGAAAGAAAAACACTCGGGATAAATTAAGCTTTTTATACTTACTTTAAGTACGAGTCGTACTCAAAAACACAAGAACGAATAACACTAAAACGTACTCACAACAATCCTAAATGTGATAACTTTCGAAAATCAATCTCAGAATTTCTTAAAAAAAAGTATAAAATTCTTAAACAAATTACAAAAAAGATTGAACTTTTCATTTTTAGTGCCACTCTGAGAGTAAAATTACAAAATGAGCGTTTTAATGTCATATAACTTATCAAAATTTGTTAAAGCCACTACAACAATACAACACAAGTAGTTAAAAAATGATTTGTTAATTGTGTGTAGAATTAACAAAAACAACAGAACAAGAAGAAAACGCATTATTTTCATGTTTAAAAAGTAAAATTGAAAGCAACAGTTCTCATTTAGTTTATATTTTTAGTTAAATATGCACATTAAGTTTTTAAAGTAAAAATCATATCGGGCATGATGGTGGTGTTTTATAATTGAAACTCTGTAATAATATTCTGCTTCTAATTTCACTTTTGGTTTATTTCAAGTGCGAATTCGGGATAAAATCAATTTTATAATACTTGAATCAAGCGCATTCTGAGATCGATTCAATCTCAGTATTACCATCTCATTTTCGGATTATTTCAAGTACGAATTCGGGATTGAATACGGATAAGTTGAGTATTTTGCAATTGAATAATCCGTACTTGAATCAATCTTTCTGTACTTGATTCCAGAAAATCCGTACTCACCGTATTATTGATACCGCTTGGGATTGATTTGAGTACAGATGGATTGATTTTTCTTTTGAGTGTACGATTCACACCTTTGTTCCGTTCTTGAACACTTATTGTACTACAGTATTTATCGCTCATAAGCATTTCATAATTTTTCCCCTTTTGGTACTTTTAGATGATAAATTAATTTACAAAAACTCGCTCATATGCGTATCAGCATAATGAAAATGTTTACTTGCATCGAAAGTGCATGAATTAATTCAAAGCTTTATGAATATTTAGCAAATTTAGTTTCGATGAAACACCTTTTGTGCGTTTTTATTGTATTTGACTCAAGTTAAAAGCGATGCTTATATGAGAATTTTTTTAATGCAATTTATGTAAATTGTATTATGTATATTGTGATGCATAAATGCGGGATATGCAAATGCTCATACACGGAACCATTTTGGCTATTTTAAAGAGAAAACTTTAATTGCACCAGTTTGGATGCATAAAATCGTTAAATGCTTATAATCGGTGTGCAAATAAGCGATTAATATTATATTGATGTTTTATTATCTATTTATGCTTTTTGTGTGTGTGGAAAAAGGGAAACGTTCCTTTTTATATTTAATACTATTGGTACCATACGAAAATATACGTTTGGATATAAACGTTAATTTTAAATAATGTGTAAAAGCTTGATGTGTAGAAAGCAGCCCTATCATAATTCTTAAATGAATTAACTATTTTTGATATTTGTGCAGGATTTATTTTTTGAAAACAGTAAATTTTGCTTAACAGTTTAGATTTAAAAATAACTTAAACAAATCAAAATTGTGACCAAATTGAATAGATATTGTTTACATATGTTTTGTGCTAATTAAAAGACTACTGTTCATAAAAATCTTCATTAGAGCATTTGTCTATCTTTTATCCATAATTTTTTTTATAAATGCAAAAATTCGTGTAATGTGACAAGATTTTCAGAAACTCAAAACGAGAAACAATATCGTAAAAACAATTAACTGGCACTTCATGGGGGCAAGGTCAGGTTGCTTGCGCATATCCGCACACAAAAAACCAATACCCAGCTCAAAATTGATTGATTTCAGTAACACTGCGCCCAAATCCAACAGTATGGCTACAAAAATTATGAAACATTGCGCCTTAATAGATGATAAGAAAGCAGGCAGTCTTATGAGAAAACGGCAAGATTCAAAACAACGATGACATTTGTTTAAAGTCCGAGCCTGGGAACCCACCTAGACGAAGACTTGAACCATGGCACCTGCTGTAGATCTCGACCAAATTATTTTTAAGGATAATTTTGAATCCAACACAGATTATGCTAATCTTTTGTCAAATTCAGCCTTTACAAGTCCTCTGTAAGGTGAACGTGGCAGTGACGCCGACCTTCAACTACCAAGAAAAGCATGATATAATCTTAGCAAGTTTCGAACAGATACCGGAGAATTCTAAAAACCCTGTACAAAGAGGGCCATGTGGATCTCCACTTCAAATTACCGAAAACTTTTTCTGAGAATGCCCATTATTATCCTAAGGTTTCTTAGTTAAGCTCAGTTAAAGCACTTACAATTCATGTATTCATTATTTTGCAATATAATCCATTCACTTAATAAATAAGTGGCGCCCCCTATCGTTCTGGCGCCCTATGAGAACTTACAGGTTGCACACCCTAAAGCCGCCACTGTTTAAATTTGTACTTTACTTCTTTTGTCCCATATTTTTTAGATACTCTTGCATAACGCTTTTTGTTATAGGGAAAATTAACATGCAGGTTTCTGTTCGGTTTTTATGCTGCCACCACGACAACATCCACCGTTCGAGTACGTGAATGTATTAGTTATCGGTCACCCATTAAGCATTTGTCGCTATTTTATGTTCATAAAATAAAACTACTGCCACTATTTGCTTCTTGTACATTCCGCAGAACTAAATAGCACAGATATATTCCGCTGCATAAGTGAATGTAGAAGGAAACTAAGTTTTGCAATAGAAATTTACATTTGTGGGTGGTAGTTGCTGGAAAAATGTGTTAGAGAGTTTTTATAAAAATGTATTTTACTCTAAGCTATTAGTTTTTTTTTTTTAAGTTTTATAAGTGTAAAGGGTATTCCATATAAAATTTTCATTACTTGTAATTGAGTTCTTAAAAAAATTATATTGTTACATACGGGTGACTTAAAAAACTCAGCTCAATGTTAATCTTAAGAAATTGGTAGAATGATTTAAAATATTTCAGGGCGCTAGATGAAATAACGGAACGATTTGACGTATTCGCAAATAATGCAATTTGGCTCATCTAGTATGAGTTTTTAATGCCAAAAGCTTTATTTTATTCATAGTTCTTGTTTGCACCCTGCACAGAGCGAAAAATTAATGGGTCGAGTTAAGAAAGCGGAAAAACTAATAAATAAGTAAATTTTTTTAAAAAATGTTTGTGTTTTCTTAAGTTTATGTACATTAGACCAACTCAAGTTGTATGGAGCCGAAAAAAGTGATTTTGTTACCCCTCTGAAAATTAAGGTTGATATGTTTTATGATGATTCCCAAAATATTTTGGTTCTAGCGTTGACCATCCGTGAGCTGGACCATTTTTAAAAAAGGTATTTTTTTCAGTTTTTCGAATTTTTTTGTACTTTGCTCCAAGACGACATAAATAAGACTTGGTATCATTGAAAAGAGCATCCAATAGTATATTAAACTTGACCACTTGCGACCTACTAATTGAGATATTAGGCTAAATACATATTTTCGTTTCTGGTTTTCTTACAAATTCTACGTATGTGGAAGTAATGTTCTGCTTTTCAAATTGAATTTATTTTAAAAAAAAGTTAATTTACTTTTTTTTTGTAAATATTCATATAAAACGCGAAAATCGCGATATATTTTATCTATTTTATATTTTTGATATATAGGCAATATGGGTATCAAATTGCTTGATTTTTCAATTATAATAGCCTGGTGATAAGCAAAAGATCTGTTTTCAAACCCTGGATGCTGTGAGCTAATTTTAAGTTCTTAAATATAAATTTTTTAAATAAACATAAATTCGAAAAACTGAAAAAATACCTTTTTTAAAAATGGTCCAGCTCACGGATGGTCCTCATAAATCATATCAACCTTAATTTTCAGAGGGGTAACCAAATCACTTTTTTTTTTGAGTCGCTCTAATGTACATATATGTATATTTCTTTAATTTTATATTTCCAAAAGGTAAAAAAAATAATAACTCAAAACAGTTCGAACTTTTAATCCATGAACGAAAATAATAGTGAAATTGCTCGGGGTGTTCGGTCTTTTGGGGAAACAAAAGCCAGCACTGAAACTACATGGAAGCGCATCGCCGGAAAATTTAACAGTTTTGGCAACGAGTATGAGTAGTTAAAAATGTCGCACGCCAAAAAATGTATATACTACCGGCGGAGAACCATTAGAGGAAATAAGTTTGGTCCCGATTGACCATGACCATGCTGCACCCAAGCTTTTGCAGATGGAGCTGGTAGCAAACCCTAAAAGAAGTGTTTGGAGCAAACTTAGCTGAAGTTTTGATACAAGAGACTGAGCTCCAAAACACTAACACGAGGCAACAACAAACGGTAGAGGCTGTAATATATCTCTTAAATAACATATAGCAGCTGCCACCTCTTAGTCTGGGAAAAATAGGTCCACAGGAGTTAACATATTTTTTAATTTTATTATATTTAAATTTTTATTCACTAAATCATATTTTTGTTCGTTTTTTCAATTTGCTATATTTAGTTTTAGTTGCCAAACTGCCAAAATAGCATTATCGATAACTTTTTGGCAACTAAACAATGTTGCCGTACCTAATACCAATTTAAATTTCAAAAAGCAACGCAACTGAAGTTGTGCTACCATCCATAATTGACCCATTAGTATAAAAATACCAAAATTGAAACCATCCGTTGTCAAAAGTTAAACAACTGCTATTAATAAGATTCCTCTATGACGTGCTAAGTTCCCAATTTTTATTTTTGATTAAAACACTGAAATTTATTGTTGAGGGAAAGCTAATTTCTATGCACATTTCGCTATAACTAAGTTTTTGTTCAATTTGATAACGGATGGCGACAACATTTTTTTACCACTTCGTAGTAATTTTGTCACCATTTCGTCTCATTCTGAAAACAAAATGTTAATATATTATCACCATAATGGTGTCTTTCCTATAACATGTTGTTTTCATTTTTGATAACACATCGTTGGTATATTGACAACATTCAGTTGTCATTTCGACCACACATTGTTCTGATCCCAATTTTACATTTTCTGTTTTACATTTTTAAACAAAAAAAAAACAAAAACTACAATTTATATATAAAAAAAAAAAAAACAAAATTGCACTACAATATATTTACTTGTATTTTTTCATAAAGCAGCATTTCTCTGAGTTCAGCGCGTGTATCTAAGTGTGGTGTATACCGCAAGCTTCATATGTCACATTAGCAACTTAAATAAAAAAATTGTAAAATTAACTACAAATTCCATATAAATGTATATTTGAGCTTACCTCTTAAATAATAATTAATATGTATTTACCTTCCATATTTAAAGATACAAGGAATTTTTTATTCCTTATCGTCGTCTTCAAAAGGAATTAATTTGAATTTATGTCGAAATTTTTTATTGGATTTTTTCGTCAAATATTTATTAGGTCTGAAAATACCTTTAGTCATATAATTGTATATTTTTACAAAACGAATGAACCTTCCTTACACCTGTACGATTGTTTTGAAATCACAAGTCAAAACTAATACGGACAAGCATTTGATTTTTCTAGTATCCAAACAAAGTCCAAAAATACAAAATACATAAATAATTTTTGTTTGTTTCGCTTTTTTTTAACCAATACACTAAATGTGATTTTAATTGAATATCACTTGTTTTTGGGGTTTTTTATTTTTTGTTTATATATTTTTTAGTTTAGAAAAAGATCTAATTTAATGGTATTAATTCAGGTATAACAACTTTAAATAAAATGTATATACATTAACACAAACGGATTTATTTGTATTGGTATATTAACATTTTAAAGTTGTAGGAATTTTTGTAGGGACAATTTTTTGAGCACGTAGGGAAAAATAAAGATTTTCGCGCTGCGTAGGGACATTTCAAAAAAAGTCTATGACATCATTGGTTCACCCCTAACAAATATTTAACGAAAAAAAAAAACAAAAAAGCGTGACCAGTAAATTGACTAAACTTTATCTTTTTTTCAACAGCTTTTATTGACATACTTAACTTTATTTGTATGAAGATAATTGAATAAAGTCACCAATGAAGTTTGGTTAAAATTCGAATTTTTTTTGGCATAAATTAAAACAATCATGTCAGAGCTTTTACTTTCTGCACATTTAATGGCCATAAATAAATTAAAAAGAAGTCAAAAATATTAATCCCCATATTTGTTGAAACCGCTCTAATTTGTAATTTACTTCGGAAAATAATTTTTATATGTGAAAAAAAATTATACTCATTGGTTTATTTGATTTTTTTTATTGTAAATAGTCAGATTTTTATTGATCTTTTGAAGAACATACTCTATTAGTACATCACCTATGCGCCCGTTGTTTTCCAAACCGAAAGCATTTCGGTACGGTTGATCAAAAATTGTGCTTAAACCAAATGACAATTGTGGGAGTTCGCCGAAAAATGCTGGCGAGATATAAATACTTGATTAACACATTCACATTTTAGTCAATTTCTTTCACTGTTTATGTTAACTTATTTTTTTTTTTTTTTCATTAATATAAAAATTTGCAATTTTGTATTTCAATAAACTGCGAATAATAGTGATAACAGGGCGTTATCTGTTTAACAATAATGATATATTTTTTTTTCTTTGGTACCAATTCGACAAAATCTTGTTACAAATTTGGCAACAGATGTTGTCGAAATATTGACAACACTTTGTTAGCATTTCATTACCATTGGTTGACAATTTGTTAACGTCTTCTTTCGCTCTGTGTAGACATGAGACAATAAGAATACTTCATTTTAAATCTAAAGTTTGCGGAAATTGTGATTTATTTAAATATTAATTTTTTTAATTTAAGGGTATTTTTGGATTTTTTTATTGCAAGTGATAACAAGTGATATATAGACTTAAAGTTGTAATTTTTACACGCGTTTGTGATGATGTGGGTAACACCTTAAAATATTGGTCCTGGACCCAACTATTAGTATACCGATCGGCTAAGCATCACTTTTTGAATCGATCTAACGATGCACAGAGTAAGATTTGCTAATATAGCTGGACAAAAGTTGGTTTTTTGAGTTTCAATTTGAGTAAATATATTTACCAAATATGAACTTTGCATTTTGAGTGAATTAAAAACAACAAAAACACTTACATTAAATTGCTCATTTTTAAAAGCGTGTAATTTTTTATTGGAATGGTATTTTTTAACGATTCTTCTTTTATTTTGATTTGCTGTTAATATAATGAGAACTTATTTTTAGAACCTCGTAAATTCTTTTAGTGCTATTTTATTTAAACAATTACTTTTTCGTTAAGTTAAGTTAAGAAAAAAACTAAATTCTATAATCGATAAACTCTTTTCTTCAAAACGCTTCAACACCAAATTAGTTTTAAACGAACGTCTAAAGTACCTTCTTTAAGGCACATATAAAACTATCTGCCGAGATTTGCCGATTGAAAAAAAGAAACAAATAATGAGTGATAATACCACCTACTACGACATTTTTTATATAGGCTTAAAACACCCGAAAATAAAGGGCTTGACCGTTCCGTAAGCCATATTTGTGGAAAAATTAGCAGAATTTCTAATTCTCATATTGATTATGAGCAAAAACAAAGTTGTGTAAAAAATGTGTATATTATTTTTAAGCTGTAAACAGAACAAAACGTGATTTTGTAAGTCGCTATGGTGCCTGGTTAAGCACAAAAATTGACATTTCTGAATTAATTTTTAAGAAACCAAAAGATAATTTGGAAGCTGAAAGACCATTAAAGGCAAGAAAAGCTAATCAAGTCTTGAAGTCAGTAAGTACTGAAGAGCCATATTTGGCAGCCGAAAAAATTGCGGTCAACAGGTAAACAGGTAAATTCTGCAAGTATAGTAAGTGAACTATTTAATACATAACCAATGAAACTATGGGGAATACTTCACTCATAAAACTTCTAGAACTGACACTAATAGAGATTTAAGGAATAAACTTTTAATAATATCTCATCCATATATTATCAAAGTTGTTTTTGGGAATACTATTATTTATTAAAAGATTTTGTTTGTTGTGCTTAATTCCCTTTTTTAATAAATTTATTGTTGGAGGATAAGCTGTTCCTATGCGCATTTCACTGGTTGCTTAGGCCAGATCATCAGGAAACGTTCTCCTAAATAATTTTAGAAAAGCCAAAGCTATCAGCAAACAAAACTACAGAGGGAATGAGAATTACCTACAAACACTCAAAAAGTTTTGTTTGCAACGATATCAAAGCTTAAACAAAATACCAAACAATAAATCAGTGATGAGTTTTATCTTTTCTTACATTTCCCGCTACAATTATTTGGAATTCTCCCAACATTAATTGTAGTTGTAAGTGGGTAAAGAAAAAATATATTCGAAACAAAAACAAAGTGTTTTTATTGTTTTTGCAATGAAACAAAATCACAACAATATTTAGGAGAACGTTTCCTGATGATCTGGTCTAAGCAACCAGTGAAATGCGCATAGGAACAGCTTATCCTCTAACAATAAATTTCAGTATTTTTTTTATCAATTATTAAAAAAGGGAATTAAGCACAACAATCTAAATCTTTTAATCTCATCCATATATAAACAGTTTGTGCAGACCTCCTGTATATAAAATAGCAGCATTGACCTCTGAAGTACTACATTTATTTGAATCTCCAGAAATAACATTAGAAACACATGAATTTTAACATTTTATTCTTACAAATAGAATCTGGAAATTATTTCTTTTTCATAAGTTACTTTATTATTTTCAGCATTTTTTTTTTTTTTTTTGATAATGTATAAAGTTATTCCTAAATATTTAAGGAATATAACTATTTCAAAAAGCTTTATAAAATACATAACTGAAATTTAGCTCATAGAACAAATTCGAAAAATAAAAAAAAATTTCGAAATTTATTCTTACTTTATTTTATATGTATGTACATATGAAACCTTGTACCAAAATTCATAAGTCTAGCTTATTTTTTTCAAGATATTTAATTTTGTCTCCCTAGAATGGCTAAATCTTACACTGTGCGATGTCCGTTCGTCCGGCTGGCCGGTTGTCCATATAAACCTGGTGCCGCAATTTTGAAGATAATCTGATGAAATTTGGTCAGGTCGGTTCATAATTTCACGCAGTCCCCATACAAGCTTCTTTCCGTAATAGAGTATTTGTGCCCTAATAATGTTGTTATTTAGTTAAGATTTGGTCCAAACTTATTTTATTGCGATCTAAATCATTTTACCAAATTTAATAGGTCCCATAAAAATACTACTCCCGAAATAATTTTTTAATGCCATAACGTTCTTATAAATGTAGTTAGTAACATAAAATTTGGCGACAATAACTTTGTCACTGGCTAAAATGACATGACAAATATTATGCTGGTGGGTGCAGATTTAACAATAGGTAAATTCAATTAAAGGCAAGCAAATCTAATAGAGATGAAGATATTTAAATAATATTCGACACCAAGAACTTTTACATGAATTTTAACCTCATAACGTAATTTTTTAATGGAGGGTCCATGACTAAAATAAGCAGTTCATATATTATAAAGAACTCAACAAAAAGAGAGCAATAATTTGGCGCAATAGAAATTCCGCTTGGGACATTTAAGCAGCATTTCGGATATGCTTTTAGGTGAATCCTGTTGCATTTTATAAGTGTAACTGTTAAGTGGTTGCCAATGATTTTTTAAGATCTTTTTGAGTTTAACAACAGACTTGATGGATGCTTGCCTTTAAGTCATTATTGTTGAAGTTTTTGTTTGACCTCAGCATCATTTCTGATCCGCACATACCACCTCTAACACAAGTAAATCAATGAAATTCAGAATAATCTTAAATAAACAATCGATGTTCTAGGGTGTATTTTTATGATAATTTTAAGAAGTAAATTAAAACTTCCCACAAATTACGATTTATTGGCACAAAAATCGACATTTTCTAAACGTTTAATTACTAAGTGGGAATTTGGTTCAAATAAATAAGTTATCGCTATCCATATAAAAAAAAATTTTTTACTTATTAATTTTTTAATGGGGGTAATGTGGGCACTTGGTTAAGGTTTTACCATATAAAGACTAGGCTCACCCTTAATGCATGCACTGAATTAAAGACTAAAATGCATTTTGTAAATTATGGCTGCTTTTAAAATCGTACAAAATACAAAAATATTTTTTTTGATTTATTTAGTTTTTTGTTTGTGACGATTAGGTGTGAACAGTTACACAAGTTTTTCATTCAAATAAATAAATTTAGTGTTTGCACTTGTGTTTAGTATAAAGTTTATATGTACGTATGTGGGACATTCCACGCAAAATCAGGGGGCTTAAAAAAGTTTTGTGAAATTTTTTGTACACTTCAAAAGGGCCTTCCTGGCCAATTTTGCAATCTTTTTGAATACTCCTTTTAGAGTTCCTAATAATGATCCAAATTGGAAATTTTTTTAAATTTCAAATATCAAAATTTTTTCATTTTAGATACCGATTTTTGATTCTTTTATATGTTCAAAAATACCTTGAAAAAAATACAAGTTATAAAAGGCCCACAACCGGACAAGTTTTAAAAGTTGTTTGGATGGAAAGTTTAAAAATACACATTTTCAAAAAATGTAAGGGTACGCTCATTTTTAAAAACACGATTTAAGATTTCAAATCCAAAAATCTTAATCAAAAAAAATTTTTTTTCTTTTATTTTTTTAGACCGATTGGGACCATTATTAAGAAAGTTATGAATAAAAACAAAACTAAAAAATTAGTCCTTTGAAGTAGTAATAAAAAATGTCAAATTTACCAGGAAGGCCTTTTTAAAATGTACTAAAAAATATTACAAAATTGGGGCAATTAAAACCATAAATTTTCTGATGAAAATCATCTTATTTGGCGTGGAATGCCCCGTATGTAACAGCATAGACTATACATATGTGTCAGTTTTATTTCGGTTGGTAGGTAAGAGTTGCTGCGGCTAACGCAAATGCCTCAGCGTGTTTTTTGTGGCAGTTGTTGCTTATTTATTCATGGTTAAATTAAGAATTGCTTTTGTTTTGTTGGTTACAAATTTTTTTTTAACCCATAAATTTTAAACGTATTATAAAGGAATCAAATTTATGCATATTTTGCTGATATTTTTTTTAGTATTTCGGCCTTGGTTCATGGTCAAAATTTATTATGGGCAATTGTATTTTGTATATGTCTATATGTGACTAGATAACGTATTTATTGGAATATTTATAAATGATAAGATGTATAATATACAAGCTTTAGTCCACGTAGTAGAGTTAAAATGTGTTTATAAATGCAAATGATTTATACAAATTCAACTGCCGTTTTTCCTTATATTGCTTATATTTTGAAATTAGCCAAAAACGATTTAGAGGTTAAATTGTGTATCCCCTTGTCCAATTATCTTTTCCTATAGTATTTCATTTACATTAATAAATTGTTTATATATATGTGCCCCACACATTTAACATTCTTTTCTTATTACTTATGAAAAAAAAAAAAACAAAAATACTTTTAAAATATTTAAAATTACCCAGGGAATTTCACCCTTTTCCGCTAATGTGAGCTTCACATTTAAAAATATTGACTCGTATTTATTGTCTATTGATAGTCATTTTTCACTTTCAACCCAACCATTAACGTGCTTTACTGCCATTTCGCTCTTGTGTTGGGAGATGAATACAACAGTATTGACAGAGAACATAATTTGAGAGGCAACTACACAGCAAAGGGTGTTTAACTAAGCCCGATAGAACACACTTAAACAACGTTACCAAATAATCAAAATTTAATTTGATAATCCGTCATCGATTTGTGCAACAAATAGACGGTGTTTTATTGCAAAATTG
Source organism: Pollenia amentaria (assembly GCA_943735925.1). Classification (NCBI taxonomy): domain Eukaryota; kingdom Metazoa; phylum Arthropoda; class Insecta; order Diptera; family Polleniidae; genus Pollenia; species Pollenia amentaria. Next base: position 179,929,005 of record OX031008.1, read on the forward strand.
TGTTTGGCGATGATGATAATTTTTGGCGAAACGGGTTTGTTAGAGAATAAAATTGCCAAATTTGGCAGTTATACCAACCCACAACAGAACCTACAGATTATGTTACAGAAAAATGCATCGTTTAGCTTCTTGTACATGCTCGTAGCATCATCGTACCTTGTTTCTTCAAGAAATTAAGACGAATCTAGCGTGACGGTCAATGGAGATCGTTGCTGCAATACAATTAATGATTTTAGACCCTTCACCGCTAGAAATAAAAGTTTGTGTGAAGCTGTTTTAATGATTATCTAAGACTCTTAGTTTATTTTGAGAAGTCGACCTGTCAATTGGCCTCCAAGGTCTTGTGATTCGACAGCTCTTGATTATTTACTGTTTAGCTACGTGAAGTAACTATATTCTACTGATAAACTATCATTAATTATCGTTCTTATCGTTATTTTTTACATTTTCCAAATCTGTTGGGCTTAAAACAGCACCCTTTATATTCGATAGGATCGATTTACAAAATGTGCCAAAACCGATAATTTAACAGAGGAGCATATTTTTATAGCACAGTGGGTAATAAATGTGGGTTTTTATTGTATTTGTTGACAACATTTTCTTATATATATTTTGAGTTAGTTTTTTACTAAATGATTCGTGTTTTGAATGATTTCGTTCTTATTTACAAAACAAGAGAATTCTTATTCATCTAAATAAAAATATCTGTAGTTCAACAAACCGTTTCAACTTTGCTCATATAAAATTTTCTTACAACTAGTTCTAACAATTTATAAGTTACATTTCTAAAAAAATTTATTGGATCACATTAGGGCACCAGGGGCTAAAAATCTATTCCACAAATAGTTACAAAAAAAACTCCAAGATTTTGAAAATTTAGAGACATTTGCCGCGGAGCTGGGTTATAATATTTATAATTAATTAACTAATTAATAAAGAAAAAGTTATATGAAAATCTTTACTGCCCTAAGAATCGAATTCAGGAGGACTTCGCAAACATATGGAGCAATAATTTTACGCATTTTTCTCGCTTAAAAGACTTTTCCCAGGACTTGGAGCTACATATCTTAACCCCACAACAAAATGTATAAAGAGATATCTTTCACTACCTCTATTTTTCCCCTAGGATACGAGAAAAAATCAGCACCAAATGCGCTATTATTAAAATATCTTTCTCCCAGCGATTTGAGATTAAATGTTACCCACCACGTGATTTTCGAAGAGTCCACACAACAAGTATAGGATCAAAGTTTGGAAGCTACTTTTTCCCGTGGCACAAGCTAAAACTTAGTTCAGATGTGTAAACGATTTACATGAGCAAATGGATCATGTAAATGCCAGGAGGGTAGAAAGCAACAACAAAAGTATTAAATATATTTGACCTTGTTTTTGCTTTCAATAGCGGAGTGCAGTATTTGGTGCAAATGGTCTTGCGAAAGAACAAATTAAGATTTCGTAGTTTTTTTTATGAAATCTAACGGAAACTTTTTGTATTTTGTTGTTGGATTTAGCAAAATAGCTATGAATTTTTTTCATTTGCTCTTTTGCAAGACCATTTGCACTTAACACTGAAGTCTGCTTATGTAATTTTTGACGTTGCATTGCGTTTAACACAATTAGGGCCTAATTGTTATAACACTTCATAAACGTTTTGAAAATTAAATTCATTTAAATTAAAAGATTTTGTTTGTTGTGCTTAATTCCCTTTTTAAATAATTGATAAAAAATACTGAAAGTTATTGTTGGAGGATAAGCTGTTCCTATGCGCATTTCACTGGCTGCTTAGGCCAGATCATCAGGAAACGTTCTCCTAAATAATTTTAGAAAAGCCAAAGCTATCAGCAAACAAAACTACAGAGGGAATGAGAATTACCTACAAACACTCAAAAAGTCTTGTTTGCAACGATATCAAAGCTTAAACAAAATACCAAACAATAAATTAGGTAATTCTCATTCCCTCTGTAGTTTTGTTTGCTGATAGCTGTGGCTTTTCTAAAATTATTTAGGAGAACGTTTCCTGATGATCTGGCCTAAGCAACCAGTGAAATGCGCATAGGAACAGCTTATCCTCCAACAATAACTTTCAGTATTTTTTATCAATTATTTAAAAAGGGAATTAAGCACAACAAACAAAATCTTTTAATTAATAATAGTATTCCCACAAACAACTTTGATAATAAATTTTAGCAAGTGCACGTGCATAAAAAACTGAACTGGCAAATTGTTTTTATTTTGATTTCTTGCGAAAACAATAAAAGCACTTTGTTTTTGTTTTTAATATGTTTTTTCTTTACCCATTTACAACTACAATTAATGTTGGGAGAATTCTAACTAATTGTAGCGGGAAATGTAAAAAAGATAAAAATTCTCAACACTGATTTATTGTTTGGTATTTTGTTTAAGCTTTGATATCGTTGCAAACAAGACTTTTTGAGTGTTTGTAGGTAATTCTCATTCCCTCTGTAGTTTTGTTTGCTGATAGCTTTGGCTTTTCTAAAATTATTTAGGAGAACGTTTCCTGATGATCTGGCCTAAGCAACCAGTGAAATGCGCATAGGAACAGCTTATCCTCCAACAATAACTTTCAGTATTTTTTATCAATTATTTAAAAAGGGAATTAAGCACAACAAACAAAATCTTTTAATTAATAATAGTATTCCCACAAACAACTTTGATAATAAATTTTAGCAAGTGCACGTGCATAAAAAACTGAACTGGCAAATTGTTTTTATTTTGATTTCTTGCGAAAACAATAAAAGCACTTTGTTTTTGTTTTTAATATGTTTTTTCTTTACCCATTTACAACTACAATTAATGTTGGGAGAATTCTAACTAATTGTAGCGGGAAATGTAAAAAAGATAAAAATTCTCAACACTGATTTATTGTTTGGTATTTTGTTTAAGCTTTGATATCGTTGCAAACAAGACTTTTTGAGTGTTTGTAGGTAATTCTCATTCCCTCTGTAGTTTTGTTTGCTGATAGCTTTGGCTTTTCTAAAATTATTTAGGAGAACGTTTCCTGATGATCTGGCCTAAGCAACCAGTGAAATGCGCATAGGAACAGCTTATCCTCCAACAATAACTTTCAGTATTTTTTATCAATTATTTAAAAAGGGAATTAAGCACAACAAACAAAATCTTTTAATTAATAATAGTATTCCCACAAACAACTTTGATAATAAATTTTAGCAAGTGCACGTGCATAAAAAACTGAACTGGCAAATTGTTTTAATTTTGATTTCTTGCGAAAACAATAAAAGCACTTTGTTTTTGTTTTTAATATGTTTTTTCTTTACCCATTTACAACTACAATTAATGTTGGGAGAATTCTAACTAATTGTAGCGGGAAATGTAAAAAAGATAAAAATTCTCAACACTGATTTATTGTTTGGTATTTTGTTTAAGCTTTGATATCGTTGCAAACAAGACTTTTTGAGTGTTTGTAGGTAATTCTCATTCCCTCTGTAGTTTTGTTTGCTGATAGCTTTGGCTTTTCTAAAATTATTTAGGAGAACGTTTCCTGATGATCTGGCCTAAGCAACCAGTGAAATGCGCATAGGAACAGCTTATCCTCCAACAATAACTTTCAGTATTTTTTATCAATTATTTAAAAAGGGAATTAAGCACAACAAACAAAATCTTTTAATTAATAATAGTATTCCCACAAACAACTTTGATAATAAATTTTAGCAAGTGCACGTGCATAAAAAACTGAACTGGCAAATTGTTTTTATTTTGATTTCTTGCGAAAACAATAAAAGCACTTTGTTTTTGTTTTTAATATGTTTTTTCTTTACCCATTTACAACTACAATTAATGTTGGCAGAATTCTAACTAATTGTAGCGGGAAATGTAAAAAAGATAAAATTTCTCAACACTGATTTATTGTTTGGTATTTTGTTTAAGCTTTGATATCGTTGCAAACAAGACTTTTTGAGTGTTTGTAGGTAATTCTCATTCCCTCTGTAGTTTTGTTTGCTGATAGCTTTGGCTTTTCTAAAATTATTTAGGAGAACGTTTCCTGATGATCTGGCCTAAGCAACCAGTGAAATGCGCATAGGAACAGCTTATCCTCCAACAATAACTTTCAGTATTTTTTATCAATTATTTAAAAAGGGAATTAAGCACAACAAACAAAATCTTTTAATTAATAATAGTATTCCCACAAACAACTTTGATAATAAATTTTAGCAAGTGCACGTGCATAAAAAACTGAACTGGCAAATTGTTTTTATTTTGATTTCTTGCGAAAACAATAAAAGCACTTTGTTTTTGTTTTTAATATGTTTTTTCTTTACCCATTTACAACTACAATTAATGTTGGGAGAATTCTAACTAATTGTAGCGGGAAATGTAAAAAAGATAAAAATTCTCAACACTGATTTATTGTTTGGTATTTTGTTTAAGCTTTGATATCGTTGCAAACAAGACTTTTTGAGTGTTTGTAGGTAATTCTCATTCCCTCTGTAGTTTTGTTTGCTGATAGCTTTGGCTTTTCTAAAATTATTTAGGAGAACGTTTCCTGATGATCTGGCCTAAGCAACCAGTGAAATGCGCATAGGAACAGCTTATCCTCCAACAATAACTTTCAGTATTTTTTATCAATTATTTAAAAAGGGAATTAAGCACAACAAACAAAATCTTTTAATTAATAATAGTATTCCCACAAACAACTTTGATAATAAATTTTAGCAAGTGCACGTGCATAAAAAACTGAACTGGCAAATTGTTTTTATTTTGATTTCTTGCGAAAACAATAAAAGCACTTTGTTTTTGTTTTTAATATGTTTTTTCTTTACCCATTTACAACTACAATTAATGTTGGGAGAATTCTAACTAATTGTAGCGGGAAATGTAAAAAAGATAAAAATTCTCAACACTGATTTATTGTTTGGTATTTTGTTTAAGCTTTGATATCGTTGCAAACAAGACTTTTTGAGTGTTTGTAGGTAATTCTCATTCCCTCTGTAGTTTTGTTTGCTGATAGCTTTGGCTTTTCTAAAATTATTTAGGAGAACGTTTCCTGATGATCTGGCCTAAGCAACCAGTGAAATGCGCATAGGAACAGCTTATCCTCCAACAATAACTTTCAGTATTTTTTATCAATTATTTAAAAAGGGAATTAAGCACAACAAACAAAATCTTTTAATTAATAATAGTATTCCCACAAACAACTTTGATAATAAATTTTAGCAAGTGCACGTGCATAAAAAACTGAACTGGCAAATTGTTTTTATTTTGATTTCTTGCGAAAACAATAAAAGCACTTTGTTTTTGTTTTTAATATGTTTTTTCTTTACCCATTTACAACTACAATTAATGTTGGGAGAATTCTAACTAATTGTAGCGGGAAATGTAAAAAAGATAAAAATTCTCAACACTGATTTATTGTTTGGTATTTTGTTTAAGCTTTGATATCGTTGCAAACAAGACTTTTTGAGTGTTTGTAGGTAATTCTCATTCCCTCTGTAGTTTTGTTTGCTGATAGCTTTGGCTTTTCTAAAATTATTTAGGAGAACGTTTCCTGATGATCTGGCCTAAGCAACCAGTGAAATGCGCATAGGAACAGCTTATCCTCCAACAATAACTTTCAGTATTTTTTATCAATTATTTAAAAAGGGAATTAAGCACAACAAACAAAATCTTTTAATTAATAATAGTATTCCCACAAACAACTTTGATAATAAATTTTAGCAAGTGCACGTGCATAAAAAACTGAACTGGCAAATTGTTTTTATTTTGATTTCTTGCGAAAACAATAAAAGCACTTTGTTTTTGTTTTTAATATGTTTTTTCTTTACCCATTTACAACTACAATTAATGTTGGCAGAATTCTAACTAATTGTAGCGGGAAATGTAAAAAAGATAAAAATTCTCAACACTGATTTATTGTTTGGTATTTTGTTTAAGCTTTGATATCGTTGCAAACAAGACTTTTTGAGTGTTTGTAGGTAATTCTCATTCCCTCTGTAGTTTTGTTTGCTGATAGCTTTGGCTTTTCTAAAATTATTTAGGAGAACGTTTCCTGATGATCTGGCCTAAGCAACCAGTGAAATGCGCATAGGAACAGCTTATCCTCCAACAATAACTTTCAGTATTTTTTATCAATTATTTAAAAAGGGAATTAAGCACAACAAACAAAATCTTTTAATTAATAATAGTATTCCCACAAACAACTTTGATAAATTCATTTAAATGTTAAAATGAATTCGAATTACATTCTATGCCAGATGGTGGATTTAGTATTTGTCGTTACCCATATTTTGAAATTTTGTTTTATTACAATTGTTTTATTACATTTAAGCAAGAATGATAAAATACAAGATTACGCCATGATAGTGCATTTACACCTACACCATAAGCAGGTTATAAGTTGTTTATGATGATAAACTAGTTTAAGAAACTTGTTTATCCATACAAATTATAAACACGTTTGTAACTAGCTTTTGAGATAAACTAGTTACAAACAACCAGTTTTTGTTAATGCAACTCTGTTCTTTTCAAATTTTGCTCTGGCAACGCTAGTGATATTTGACATTTCATAAAAAAAAAAAATTAAGTTAAAAAAGTTTGCGTTAAAAAAAAAGGAACACAGCAAGAAAAAGTTTAAAAAAATTAATTGAAAATTGTTTTATATAATATGGATAACGAAAATAAAAGGTATGTTTATCGTATGTATAAATGTACGTGCACCAACGTTTTTAAGTTTATTTTTAAATGAAGTCAGCTGTTTTGTGACACGGCTGTTAAACAGTTTACTGTCAAAACTGCTGATGTAAACGATATAGTTAATGAAAGTAGTTTACGATCATAAACTAGTTTGAAAATTACAAGTGTAAATGCACTATGAGCATGTTTTCTTGTTAGATGACGGAGCCTGCCTCTGGCAAGGGCTTCGATGTCTAAAATGCCCTAAAATTTTCGAATTTCTTATAAAATTTGCATGCATTTTTTAAGAGAAGGCAACCCTGCAATTTAAAATACTTTGACGTTTCTAAAAAATATATTTTATTTATTCTGTTAAAATTACGGATTTTAGCTATAATTTTTTACAAACAAAATTAAAAAATTATTATTGTGGTTATTTTATTGAACTGTTAATGGTTTTTAATCCAAATTTCTATATTTTAATCAGGCTTAAGTTCATTGAATTTAATTTTCATTCAATTTCCTTTAATTTTTCGAACAAAAATGTAACATAAGTTTTTTTTTAAAAAGTTGAGTTGAGCAACAATTTGTATGAAATAATAAATATCGTTAATAATAATTTTATTTAGTTTAAAATTTAAAATTTAAAAAAATGTTTACAAAATTTATAACAAATACGTAGCATTGTTGGGGGCAAAATTGCAAACGTTTTCTTAATTGAAAATGTGTGTGGCTGGGGAAAAATATTGTTGCTTTATTGTGAACAGCAAGTGAAAATGTTGCTGCTTTTGAAAACGAAGCTCAAGTCTCATTTTCTTTCTGAAAATAACAAATATTTAAATAATGAAGCTATAGACGATTTCAAATCTTTTTTATTTTTTAGGTAACCCCATAAAAGTAATCTAAAAGCGAATGTAAACTAAATTGGAATGTTATATTTAGACTTTGAGACCCAATACCGCGGGTCAAGGAGATTGAGCGTCAACAAACATAAAACTCATATAGACATCTGCTTTTTATACTAATATATTTATTTCTATTTAATATTTTTCAAATATTAAGTATTTTTTGCGGTTGTGAAGTATATAAAATTCGATTTTATCAGACAGATATTTTTCAATTTATTTCAAGGCATTAGATATATTGAGTGTTACTTAAGAATTCAGACTATATTTTAACGACATTGCCGATGTTAAGCTTCAGTGGAGTGAAGAGTGTGGTATTGAAAGCATTTTATGATTTTTTTCTTAAACATTACTGCAACAGAACTACAACAACGTTGATATAAATATATGTATGTATGTATTTATATGTACATATGTCTTCGTTATATTTTATAAAAACATTTTACATTTATCTACATAGCAAATGAATAGATGAATATTTGTTTATTTTGTTTATGGTTTTACTCATACAATATGGTTTAAAACAAGTAAAAGTACTTTATTTGGCTTGGCCGAATCTTCGATACCCTCCAGCGAGTAAAAATGGTTCAGGAGTTGGCTTCATAAGATAAATTATGAAACAATCTTTATAAAAACTGACCTCACAGTCCTAAAATTCGTTGCGGTTTTAGGCGTGTTATAGTGAATTCCAAGGATACGGTGGTAATATGGCAACTATGGCAAAATATAAGCCGACTATTACAAAGTTTTACAATTAAATATCTAGTCAGATAAAACCTAATTTGACATAGTTCAAATAAAATTTCATCATTCGTTTAAGTTTTAGGTGTATTCAAGTGATTTTCAAGAGGAGGTTAATATTCGACTTGTGGTAAATTATGGACCGATTGTCAAGAAATTAAGTTGTGTGATTTCTAGTCCCATTAAACTATGACAGACCAAAATTTACTACTATATGCTACGGCTTTAGGCGCACTAAAGAGTTTTCGGAGAGTGAGCATTGTTTGGAGCGTTCTGGAAATTATAGACCGATCTCTACGAAAGCAACTTTCATGAAATTTGGAATTATAATTTCTTATCATATAAATAAAGTTGGTGCATGATATGAAAGCACTCTGATACCGCTTCATATTAATTTTTGTAACGGAAATATCAATTTTTACGGTGGTTGGTTCACATTTGGATTCATAGCTTTTTTCGTACTGAAAATTTTTGGCGCCAAAATTGATTTAAACAGATGGACAGACATACAGAAGGATATTGTTTTATCAACTTAAAACTTTTCAGGGATCTAGAATATGTTACTTTATGGGATCAAAGTTGAATTATAAAAAATGAATGACAAACTTATTATACCCTCATTCACCGCTAGTGGTGGATACTATAAAAAGAAGAAACATATATGCAAATACAAACTCTACATGTATGAGTTTGGTCTATTAGTTTTTCCTCCTATTTTTTTTTTGCCTCACTCCCAAAGGAGTATCCATTAGTTGTATATCTGGTTAGAGATTGTGGGGTGAGTACAATACAGTCAGCTATAAAGTAATCTATACATAAGACACTTAAGTACACAAACATATAACTGTATAATATGTATATCTAGATATTTTGTGTGTAAAATATTAGTAGCTTAATAGCAGATAGCTGAATAAAAGATAAACTATAAAATATGAAAGTGTGTAGTAAAATTTAAATTTTATGATTTTCGCTTCCTTTTTAAGGTTTCCTTGTTGCTGTTTGGTTTGTTTAAAGTTAATTTCAAGAGTGGCTAATAAAGCACTTTATGTATTTGGGAGTATAAACAAAAATTTATCAAATATTTCTTCAGCACAGAAATTTATATGTATAAAAAGTATAAAAATATAAGATGTTGTGGCTTATTAACAGTTAATAGTATGTATATTATTATGGAATTGAGGTCTTATTTAAGGTAACTTAAGTTTGGATAACCTTTTAAAGTTCATAGTATCTATTAGTTTAAGATCTAATATTCAAATTAAGTTGAAATTATGAATTTTAGATAAAATACAAGTATTTTTATAAATTAGACCAAAAAAAGAAATCTTCCCGTAACATGTAAATTACATTTATACTCATGTATAATCTGATGTCTTTTCTAATTTTTAGGGTATTCATTTAATCGGGTTTTTGATTAAATCGGTTACTCGCTCGATTAATAAACCGAGGTTTTGGTTTCATCGGTTAATAATCGGTTATTTTTGTAATTGATCGGTTAACCTACTAATAAAGTGTTTTTTTATAAATTAAGTAATTTCAATACATTAAAATGCATAAACTATTTATTATTTGGAGTTTATTTGTAAAAAAACAATAATATAACAAACATAGCAATTCTTGAACTAAAACGAGCAAACGAAAATATAATTCATAAATATTTAATACATATTTTTTAATTACTACATAAATATTATGTAGTAATTAAAAAATCTACTGATAATTTTATTAGTTGTTTCAATAGTTAAGGAGACCTTAAAAATAATCATTTAGAAAAATGTTTAGGATTTAAGCGATTCTTTTCTTAAGTTTGATAAATTTTGGCTTTGAAAAAATTCTTTAACTTATCATTGATGTTGGAGAAATCGAACGCAATTTATAATACAGAAAATATAATTTCTCAGTCCTTTTCCTGGATTTCTCCCATTATGTCATTAGTGTCCTGTTTTAATTTTTTAAAATTTTCAACTCTTCATTGTTTCGGTTAATTCTGGTCAACGATTGATATGAGAAAATATGAGAAGAAATAAATAACTAAGCACATACATACATATGGGAAGTTACAGCGAAAAGTCACTTTTTTGTAACGCAACGTCAGAAGTAATTTAAATCGTTTATCAAAAATTGTATATGTATAATTTATTTTTTTATATGTTGTGTAAAGCGCAACTAGCTCTACATTAAGTTACAAAAGGAATAACGTTTAAACAACATAGTACTAAAATACAAGCTTATTTGCTTTCTGGCGTTACATTACAAAAAGTAGAATTTTCGCTGGAAATTACGATATGTACCTTAAAGGAGCAAAGATTTTTAAATTTGATAACTTTGAAAATAAATCTTTATAAGTTCAAAGATTATTAAAAAAGGTTTTATACAAAAAGTCTTGTTCAGACTTATGCAGTTTTGTAATGCAAGTCGAAATTCACTTCTGTTTTGTGTAACGTCACGCCGGCGCTTATTTTTGCTTATATCTTCAAATCCTTAGCCCTTAAACACCTAAGACCGTCTACAGACGGTCATCAGAAAAAACAATTTTGCGCAAAATATGCATACACTACGTTCTGGCAACTTACATAGTTTGAATGAGTATTAAATTCTTAGAAGAACGGTACCGATTAAAATGTGATGAATAAAATAGTTTTGAAGAACAAAACATTCTAGTCTTAATTTTTGTGCAAAGTGGCATACAAATTGCTTGTGATTTTTGTGAAACTTAAAATAAAAAAAAAAATACATTTTAGTGATTAAATTGAATCCGGAATTTTTTAGGTAAGTAGTTGAAATGTTTTCTTTAATAATATGTAGCTATAAAGGTAAATCAAACAACGATTTGGTTTCAATGAAGGTTTTTGTAAACACCGTCTGTAGACGGTCTTAGTGACTTAGTCAAACAAAATTTTTTGTAACGTATTTTACCGGAATAAGAAGTAACCGATATTACTTCTTGTTTTTTGGACTAGCAAATAAGTAATTGTCAATTTAAAGATGCCAGCACAAAGGGTAGAAAATCAGCTTTCCCGTAAAACAAAAAAAAAAAAATAAACTTTCTTCATTGAGTGACCAAGAAATCGCAGATTTTATGGCCTCAATAGAAGACGAAGTTGATTTTGAAGATTTGGATGATAGCGTCGAAGACCCAGATAATCTGTGCGATGAAATAATGCCTGAAGATGAAATGATAGATGACTGTATACAAGTTTTAGATTCTCCAATACTTACAAATTGCAGTTTGAATACTATTGGTGAATCGCTTGATACAACACAATATAAGCCTACATCGAAAGACATTACTTCGACATCAAAAAAACAACAGGTGGCCACAACGTCTTTTAAAGCCCACAAAAGAGCGCTAGGACCACAAGCAGTACCATCATCAGGCGGGTTCACAGGGGGTAGTAATATATAAAAACGTTTGTATATGTAAAACAGTAATGTATAGAATTTAAATGCTAGCTTTGGCAGATATAACAAAAAACTCTTCGGAATTTAAAACCATTTTATGGCGTAAAACTTCTATGCAGTTGCACGTAAACGAGGTAGCCTTTCGGGGAAAAAGTGATTTGCCATTTGCAGTGCGCAAAATGAAAACCCCAGTAGAGTATTTTTCATATTTTTTCACTGATGAACTCATTGAACTAATAAGCTTTGAAACAAATCGTGCTGCATTCATAGAAAATGTAAATACACAGTTTAAAATCGACTCGAGCGAAGTTCGGCGATACATTGGAGTCCTTATATTCATGTCATTATTCCGTTACACCAATATTCAGGCACACTGGATCGAATATGGATTTCGGCACATACCAGACTGTATGTCCAAAAATAGATTTGAACAAATAAAGAAATATTTGTCATATAATGATGAGTCTAACAGAGTCCAGAAGGGTAATATTGGCTACGATCCTATTTTCAGAATTAGAAAAGTTGCAACACATTTGGTTGAGCGTTTTGATAGTATTCCAAAAAATGATCGCTTATGTGTTGATGAACAAATGTGTTCCACCAAAATGGCTCATCATTTACGGCAATATTTACCAGACAAGCCGCATCCATGGGGCGTAAAATTCTTCATGTTGTGTGACAGCCAGGGATATTCATACAGGTTCGAAATATATACTGGCGCTAGAAATGATGACATTATTTTACCTGATACACCAGACATTGGCTCAACAGGAAATGTAGTTATAAGGTTAATATTTAATTTGAAAAAATTATTTGTTTTTAAAGTTCTGTTTCTGCTCATATTCTTATTAGGTTGTCGAAGACAGTGTCAAATTTTAAAAACCATATAATATATTTCGATAATTTTTATACATCTCTCCCCCTTATGGTGTACCTAAGAGCACGTGGAATTTATAGCCTTGGAACTGTCAGAGCAAACAGAGTCCCCAACTGCAAACTTCCGACGGACAAGGCCGATGAACTCAAGAATGTGCCAAGAGGTTATTCTCCGGAATTCGTTGGATCTACTTATGGAGTCGATATCACATCAGTTTTGTGGAAAGACACTAAAAATGTAAGGCTATGTTCAACATATGTTGGCATAAAGCCTTTTCAAAGAGCCAATTTAGTCGGCCAGCCCACCAAAATAGGACGTTACAACAGGAAGCAAAAAACCCACGATGAAATTGACTGTCCGCAGATCATCCGTGAGTATAATGCTCATATGGGAGGTGTAGACCTAATGGATTCCTATATGGGTCGCAATGGGCTCAAAATAAAAACTCAGGACATGGCAACCAGAATATTTTATCATCTGCTTGATATGGCCATAACAAACGCATTTGTGGTATATCGCAGAGTAAACGCGGAAAGTAATCAAAACTGTGATAATGAGAAAGAAAAAAGCATGACAATGTATGAGTTTCGCTAAAGCATTGCAAATGAGCTCTGCGCATCCGTCACAAAACGTTTGGTTGGACGTCCGTCATTTGCTGAAAATCTAACCGGTAGCTCCCTTGTTGAAAAAAAAACTAATCATCCTGTGGCTAGTACAAGGTTCGACCAAATAAATCATTTTCCACAATGGGGTTCAAAAAAATCTTGTAAACTGTGTAAAAAATCAGATACACACACGTTTTGTACTAAGTGCAACGTCCACCTATGTTTTTCAAAGGCCAAAAATTGTTTTACTAATTACCATTTAGATACGTAATATATTTTCTTTATATATGTTATTTGTTTTTAAATCAAAAGTTGAAAATAAAACTGATATTCTTTCAATTAACCATCGTTATTTATTTATTTTTGAAAAAAAAAAGTTCGCCTTAACACCTAAGACCGTCTACAGGCGGTCTTCCTTGTTTTTGTCCTGGAGCTTTCCAGGAGCATTTTTTTAGCAATTGGAAATCAAATTCGTGATTTTCAGCCGAAAGACATACTAGATCAAAAATTATTGACGCGGTTCAATTCGTATTTCAAATTCAGGCATTTAAGGGTTAGGGTTGCTTGTTGTGAATTTTTTTTCTGAATATTGCACTGAATTATATTAATTATTACTTTATTAATATAAAAAAAAAACATTTGTACAAATTTGACTTCTTCATTTAATTTTTTTACATTTCGTCGTTCAAATATCACGTCACGTCACAATGAAAATGCCCATATAAAAAGTACGTGAAAAAAAGCTGTTAACAGCAAAGACCTTTTTAAAATGAAGATCCATTCTTTGTTTTTATGAAAATAATATTTTCTAAACGCATACCTTTTGCATATGAGACGAAACGAATAATTAAACACACACAAAATTAAAAATGTTGTTGAAATTAATCGATTTAATCGTTAATCGAAAAGAGACAATTTTAAGCTAACCGATCAGTTTATCGGGTAGTAATTAATCGGTTAACCGATAAACGGTTAAACGAATGAATACCCTACTAATTATAGACTATCTGACAATGTTTCTTACATCTGTCTGCTGAAAGTTCAATAAGGACTTCAATAAAAAACCTTAAAATAAGTACTAAAAATATCTTAATCAATCAGTGTTTTATAAAATCCTATAAGAGTAGCCCACCGGTTGAGGATTCTAGTGCAATAGCAGCCACACGGGCTAAACTAAGGATATTTACCCCTGAATGATAACTCTTCATTTTATTACAATAAAGTTACTCTTCATCGAATCGACGAATTTTTACAAACAAAAAATCTAGTGGAACGGTTTTTAACCCAGAAGGATTACTCTTCATTTTAGAACAATATGTTCTTCGTCGAATCGACCAACAATTTTAAAAAAATTCTAGCGAAACGATTTTTAAAGCAAAAAATCGCCAAAACTTTTTTATATAATTATTTTATCTAAAAATGAAATAAAAGAAAGCATAAAAAATAAAACGAATTTGAACACTTTTTGTGTCTCAAATTAATAATATTTTTAAAGCTTTCGTCATCAAATAACGTTGTTGAAAAAAGAGCGTAATTCGAGTAACAGTAACCATCCAGAGTTAAAGTAAAAAATTAACAAAAATTTTTTAGTTAAACATTTTATTAAAAAATTTAATTAAATAAAGCATTATATATAAAAGTTTTTCCTCTCTTTCAAAATTTGATACGAACTTTTACTCATTTTTGTGTTTTAAAATTTATTATTTTTTAAAGCTTTCGTCATCAGCTGTTGTTGTAGAAAAAATGAACGTAATTTGAATACACATAAAAAAGTTATATAATAAAGTGTAAATGAGCTTCTTCGATTCAACTAATAGTTACCATCTAGGATTAATTTGTCTTAGATATTCTAAGTACAACAAATATAGCGCATTTGGAAAGTACTTTTTTTAAATTGTTTTTTTTTTTTATTATAAGTGTTTATTTAGAATCAAATTATTGTTAATAAAGTATGAAAAAAAAATATTTAACTCTTTTTGTTTTAAGTTTGACTTATTTTTCGGAGTTTTTGTTGCATTTAAAAAAAAGCCATGCATGATTGCAAAATTAAGGAAATAAATTATTATACGTTTATTGAAACAGGTAAGTTATATATAAATATATAAGTGTATGTATTTAATTTTATTTATTAAAATTTGCTTAGCTGTATATGTATGTATGTTGCAGAGTATTTGTATGTATTTTTAATAAAACATAAAATTTATGAAATAATTTTTTTATTGGTTTTATTGTGAGAACCATATAACATGTTCAAATAGACATTTTGCATGGTGTTGGGAAAAATAGAAACATGGTTAGGAAGATCATTTGTGTAATTCTTCTAAACATAATAATATTTTTGAGACAATAATAACCTATAAACATGTCTGAACATAAACTGCTACTGAAACGTGTTTGACACAATCATAACCACAAACATTAATGATACTTTGCGATTGTGATTGTATCAACCATGTTTTTTCTTTGCGTGTGGGATATTTAGATGCTAACGGGGATTCATATGATTCTGTCGAGAGTTAAGTATTTGAAGAAACAACTGAACTCTATGGAAATGATGGTGCGCATTGCGTCTCGATTCCTATCCGGAATACCAATCCATTAACCAAAATGTGTTTTGGCAGGTCATGCTCCTGGCTTAAATATAGGAACACCTAAGGACATATTCAAAACTTTATTATCCAAGGAGATGTGCGATATAATTTTGCGGGAAATTTATAGAAAAAGAAACAAGAGTGACTGATGACCGTAATAAAAATTTGAAATTTTAATATCCAGAAATTTGCAATCGGCCAGAGAAAAAAATGTCAACCATTTTCGGAAAAAGAGCTTGATAATTTATTTGTTTATTGAATTCTGTGTCATATTGTTAATATTTAATAGTTAAAAGTGCAATTCAAATCTTAACCTTTTTTCATTATTATGGAATAAAAATTACTCCTAATGAAGTTCGAAAAAAGCGAACGAAACTTTGGGACAAATAAATAGAAAAACTATAAATGTCAAACTAAAAAACTAAAGCAGTCATATTTTTTGATATTATTTTAAGGCATATGCTTTTTTGACTATTAAAGAATAACTAGATAACCCGTGCGAATATTTCGCACCGTAAGTTGTCATTTTTGTAACATAAAATGAAAATAATTAATAGAAATTTTAGTAACTTCAATACATTTTATTAAAAGTATTAAAATATTAGAAATCATAATATATATCACACATATTTACATACATACATACATATGTTTAAATGCTTTTATAATACTTCTTTGAATACAATGTTAGAGGTAATGACATGTTAACTTTTTGCCCGTACGAATCCTTAATACAAACAAAAATATCTTTAAACGTACGCAATTATATATAACTGACTTAGTAATAAACGGCATTATAGTAAATAGCGGTATTGCCAGAATGGATTTTAATACATTCTATATTATGTAGAACTGCATTACTATTAAGCGAACCTGTATTACCACACTTGAACAAAAACATATAATCATAATGACAACAGTATTATCATGCAGTTCTATATAAAATATAATTTTTATCAATGAAAATATTAATTTTTCAATTTCTAATTATTTTTCGCCATTAGTGTTAGAAATAAGCTTTAAAATGAGATATCATTCATTAAATTTGATGCGGTGCTATGGGAGATATTTGCAACCGACAAAAAAAAGTGCTTTAGAAATAATATATATGATGTTAAGAACAAAAAATTCAGTGTGTAAAGCTGATCGTTATATTTATCAATTTCTATATGCGTTGAATAAAGCGCTTTCTGGTTCAAAAAAGTATTGCTTCAAAGTATAAAATTCAGGTATGCCGTAAGCGATGGGGGAAGCGGAACTTTTACGTATCTCCCTTAAAAGCCTGCTACGTTTGAAGCTAAATATCTATTGGGTTCCTATTAATAGTTTTTGGAGGAAAGCACATTTTACTAAAGATCTGTTTTTAGACGAAATGGTACTTTTTTTTTACTAAAAAGAAACATAACGAGTCCTTAATTTTGTCTGAAAAGTACATTATAACAGAAAACACATCTGAAAAATGGTAAATTTCTTCAAGTAGAGTAAAATAAGGAGAAACTATGTATTAATTAAATGTGTAAATTTTTATTAATTAAGTTCACAGAAAAAAGTGTTTTATCAATTAAAAAAATAGTTTAAAAAGTATCAAAATTTAATTAATGTGATAATTGAACCAATTATTTTTTTTGTTGAAAGAAAATTAAAAATTTAATTTTGATTTAATTAACATTTTAGTTGTTTTGAAATAAATTTTCAATTAAAATTTTAATAAAATAAAATAATTTAAACATGTAGAATTCTTGTTGGGAGTTGTCAATATTTATTTAAATAAATTAACACATTGTTTAAAATGGCAAAGTTTTTTGATCACTTTTTTAATTAAAATTAAAAATATCATTTATTGAAAATATTTTTTCAAAATTTTAAAATTTTTAGTAATCAATATAATCATTTTGGTAATAGGTGCAAAATCAACAAATTGTTTGCTTGATATTATGAATTTAGAACAAATTTGGAGATTGGAGAAATTTAATAATTTTTTCTGTGTTGAATTTATTAATTTGAAATATATACACTTTATCAGAAACTTTATATTTTTTATCTAATATAAACTTTTTTTTAATATTATTTATTTTTTAATTTTTTATTACAGTTTACTTTTCATAAAAGGATTATTTTATAAAAATAAGACAATTCATGTTTTATTGCGTCATCTTGGCTGAATTTGGTATAATTTTATGAATGTGGCATTCATGAAATTACGGCAAATGCAACCAATATAACACTTTGTGAATTGTCTCATTTTTATAAAATAATCTTTTTATGAAATCTAAGCTGTGATTTAAATTTAATTCTCGTTCGCAACTGGTATTTGTGTAATTTTTTTTTTTTAAAAGTACTTTATTTTAAGTTACTTATTTTGCCGAACAACAGAATTTTAGCTTGATGTAGTGAAATAGAACTGAGTCCTTAGCGGAAATCGAACCCGTAACTCTGGCTCTCTCTCTCTCTGTCTCTGATTGATAAGCCTACTACCACATCTTTAAAAAAAGATAATATTAGTAGTTAATTAAAACAAAACAAATTTAGCAAAAACTCACATTTTATCTTAATGGTACATTTAAACAGAAGTTGTCTTTTATAAACGGTACTGTTTTGAAAAAGGAGGTTTTATTAACAACAAATTTAAAATATTAATAATGTATTTTTCTTTAACAAATAGATATTGGGAATTATTTCTTTTTCATAAGCAACTTTATTTTATTCAACATTTTTCATTTTTTGAATTTTTCTATGAGTTAAATTTGAGTTATGTATTTTATAAAGCTTTTTGTAATAGCTCTATTCCTTAAATTTTTCTTTTAGAAATGACTTAATACACTACCAGACTTTTATATTGTATTTTCTTGTTACATTTTAACTTAGCTTTCCGTTGGATAGCAATGAAGTATATTGTATGTACAGAAAAATTTACAATTATTAGACACCAGCAGAATGTAATGCATTTTCTGGCCCGCTACGGCCTTCGTCAGCATTCTTTGTGTCACACTGGATAGTGATACTTTATAAATTGAATGTATTTAACTCAACTATTTTAACAAATAGATATTGGGAATTATTTCTTTTTCATAAGCAACTTTATTTTATTCAACATTTTTCAGTTATGTATTTTTATAAAATACATAACTGAAATTTAACTCATAGAATAAATTCGAAAAATGAAAAATATTTTTCTTTAAGAAATTTAGTTTTTGAATTAAAAAAACTCTTTTGAGTTAAAAAAGTATTTCATTTAACAGGCAACTCTTTTATATAAAATATATATTTAAAATAGTACTTTCTATCTTCAGGGATATTTTTCGAAAAAGTAACTGTTTCTTAGCAAAAAAAATTTACCTTATATAAATTCTACATATGAACTAGTATTTACGTTTGTATTTATTTCTTTTTTTTATAGTCTTAAATAAATTAACGTTTCCTATATTCACAGTTTTTGCCACTTTTTTCATTTAGCTCTAATTGATCTACAAAAAATTCTTAATGAAACATTTTTCTTATTTAACCTCGTCTCATTTGTTGCTTCACTAATTACTAATTAACGTTTGACATAATAATTTGTTTAGCCTTAAACTAAGAAACAAAACGACAACGAAGAAGAAGGCAATAATATATTGATATTTATTCCAACATATACTCAGATGTTCAAATACATACAAACGTATGTTAGTATACGCAATTAGATACATATGTGTTTATAAAAATACACATACATATATATTACTGCCGACTCCTATATTCTCATATTTTCTATCACACTTTGCTCAGAATCTGCACAAATAAATATTTAGCTAAAACATAAAAGCCCCCCCCCCCCCTCCCCCTTCAAAAAAACAAAAAAGGGTAATAAAAATATAAGACTAAAAAAATGGAAATGAGAAAAACAATAAAGATGCAAACAATAGCGTTTAAATGGAAATAACGGAAACCGAATAGAGTTGAATAGAATAGAAAAAATGCCATGAACAAACAACACTTTATTTTAATTAAATCATAAAAACACAAAACATAAATCTTTATAAATGCCCAAAATGCCGCCAATACAGAAAGCACAACAATAGCACCAACGACATCAAAAGTATTTACATTTAAATGCCCTCCAAGCATTTAGAAGATTTTTTTTTGTAAGAACAAAATGACCAAGTGTCACTTTTTCGCCACTTCGGACAGTTTGAAAAATAATTTTTTATAGCTGTTCATCGTCTGATCACACTCTTCTTCCTCACTTTTGGAAGATAATAAAATGAGAACGCACATTATCAGTGATGCTAACTTAGCTACTCTCGGGCTAGAATTAGCCCATTTTAGATTCTTAATACGAAAACAACATTCAACGCTTAAATTCGGCCCTTTTTTTATTACCATCTAGCCCATTTTTACTTCCGTTCGGTATGTTTACATATTGTTATCTTAATATAGAAAGACCCCAACTCGTTATTTTTAAATCGATTTTTTGCATATTTCGATAGATAATCCTCTAATACAGCACTGGTAAAAATTTATTAGGTCTGACTGAAAATAACAAAAATATTATCAGTTGAAATGCCCAAATCATTTTTGTATTTTTTTTTTCAAGAAAGGGGTTAACTCATTATTATTTATTTAAATATATTCAGCAAAGTACATGCATGCCACAAACTCCTGCTTGCATGATGTGACATATACTGATACATAGTAGGAGTTGATTTCTTTAAGTTTTAAAAATATGATTTTACATTGCGCACCTTATTTCGTGCAATTGTTAATCCTCAAGCTACCCTCAAAAAACTTACGTTAGTAATGTCTGTCTACTTTGCTGGGGCACCATAGTTCGTTTGTAATCAAAGTCATGATTTACGTAACTTTAATGGTGTATTTATCCCGTTGGTGACGATTAACACAAGCCATACAAAGCTTGTATGTATTTTATGTAAGCAATCGCTTTATAAAACATACATTGCAATCAGTTCGCAACAATTTCAAAAATATTCACACTTTTCGACAGAAAATTTGTTTATAGTGCAAATTACATAAAAACTACATATGTGTGGAAAATCAAACACGAGTATAACTTACGTAAGTTCTCAAATATTTCGTTACAAAACAGTGTTGCTTAAAATGTAACAGAATGGCTAAATCGTTAATTGGCTTGTTAAATATTTTAATAATGACACCTATTGCTACAATTTATTACAGAATCGCACTGCTGATCAAAAAATCTTTTAAATCGAAACAAATCATAGAAATATAATTGTTTGTATTTTGTTTGTATCAGAGATCTTGCGGGCCGCACAAATTTTAAATTTAATCTCAGCTACATGTGCTACATATTTATATCTGATGTTTTTCAAAAATCTATACACGTGTTAAAATGTAATATTTGTTACAAATGAATAACTTATTTTATTTAGTTACAAATAAAGTTTTTGTATTAGTAAATTCATAAACAAAAATCTTGAAAACATATAAGCATTACTGTAAGCATTTTTTCAAAATAATTTTTAGCATAACATATGTAAGACTTGTCAAAGCCCGATTGAACTTTAAACAGTTTTAAAATCTGGTCACACTGATCGGTATACCCCAAAGTATCTCACGAGGACTTTGAACGGCACAGAGAAAATATATTAAAAAAAAAATAAACAGAAAAGAGAGAGGGAGCACTTACATTATCTAAAAAAGTGTATTCCTTCCGATTGCCATAATTTTTATGATAATTTACCTCACACCTTGTTTTATTCCGCTGTATATTTTTCATTAATCCTCATTTTTATTGTTTTCAGGAAAAAAACGTTCAAAGTGAAACCTTTCATCAATATTGTTTTTAGCCCTTACTTTCAAAATATTAACTCACAAAAAGCCTGCTTAAAAACTAAATTCATCGAGTTATGCAAAAAGTCACAATATCACTTAGATAGGTTACGTTAGGTTCCATGGGCCGCCATCGAGAGACAGCACCCTTGGGTCCTTCAGTGGTCCATTTGTGATACCCAGCGCCAATGCTGGATATCCTGCTGAGCAGTTACTCAGATGTTGTCACTGCAGAGTTCAGCCTATTCGTCCATCTTATGAAGAGAAGAAGCGACCTAAGTTCTGTCCCAGATAGATCCTCCAAGCAGGCAAATATCGGAACACCCAGGTATTTTTTCCTAATGCCCCGTATCCAAGGATATTGACAAAGAAAGTGAAGCACAGTTTTGTCTTCCTCCTCATCGTGGCAACTTTTACAGTAGTCATTGAATTACAGACAGCCAGGCCGCAAGGCCCTGAATATGGTGCAGGTGGATTCGCAAGCTCATCCTAAGAAATGGCAGCCTTGCTACCAGTAAATATTAAGGTATAACCGATCAATTACTACCCGATTAACTGATCGGTTAATTAAAAATTGGCTAATTCGGTAAACTATTAAACCGGTTAATTTCAGTGGATTAACCGATGTAACAAACTTTTTAATTTTTTGCAGTATTAAAACTTATTTTTTTTTTGTTTTTAATTATTTGTTTCGTCTCATATACAAAAGGTACGTGTTTAGAAAATATTTTTTTCATACAAACAATGAAGTTGTGCTCTTCATTTTAAATAGGAGTTTGCTGTCAATAGTTTTTTCTTTCACGCACTTTTTATATGTATGTGTTTAGTTATTTGCTTCTTCTTCTATTTTCTCATAACAATCTTTTAAAAGAATTAACCGAAACAATTATAAGAACTTACAATTTTAAAAAAAATAAAGCAGGACTCTAATGGCATAATAGAAGATTTTATACGTTAAGAGAAATCCTGGAAAACGACTGATAAAATAGTTATTCCATTTTATGGGTTGCTTTCGATTTCTCCAACATCAACGATAAGAGAAATAGTTTTTTGCATGTTAAATTTCATCAAAACTTAAGACAAGAATCGCTTAAATCCTAAACATTTAAACCAAATTAATTTTCTAAAAGATTATTTTTAAAGGTCTTCTTAAACTATTGAAATAACTAATAAAATTATTTTGCAGTTTATTTTTTAATTACAATAAATATTTATGTATTAATTAAAAAATATTTATTACATATTTATGAATTATATTGTTATGTTTGTTATGTTATTGCTTTTTTCTACTAATAAGCTCTAAATAATAAATAATTTATGCATTTTTAATTATTGAAATTACTTAATTTATAAAAAAAAACTTTATTAATCGGTTAACCGATCAATTAAAAAATTAAACGATTATTAACCGATTAAACCAAAACCTCGAGCGATTAACCAATTAAAGCAAATACCCGAAAAATGAATACCCTGGTAAATATAAGTATATTTCTCGGTATGCGATAATACCACAGCCAATTAGCCTTTAGCATTATATCCGAGATTTCCACTTGCAGAACACTACATCCATTCGGCAGACGAAAGAAAACTGTTATGTCCAGTTCCTCCATGAATAAACCTCGCCAACTCTTTCCCCTTTTCACGAACCATCAGTATATACCCTTAGGGCCGGTCCATGGAAAGTTCTTGTAACCGACACCGCATTGCTGTGCATCATATGTATCGCGTAGACCCCACTAAAGAAAGGCCCGGGGCACAGCACTCCTTTCCATCAGGGACAATCGAACGTTTGATTCTCCTGGCGTCGTCATAAACACGGCTCAACCAGGTGTGAGCCGTGTCTCGAGCAAAGAACCATTTGTCTGTCCATTATTTCCACCGGAAGCCAGTTTAACGATGTAAACGGCGAACTCATTTGAGTAGAATCCATTAATCCTGTGATGTCCTTATCCAGTGTTGTCCTCCATTTAATTTACAATCCCTTACTACAGGGTCGTATTTTCTACAGCCTCAATGATCCAATCGACAAACCTCAGGCCCATACCCCAGTTTCTGCCGATTAGGCCTCTGCACGCATATTTAGCAACTTTTGCCTTTCCAACCTCATCCGGCCATTCAATCCACACGGCAGCTTACTGTCCAGAACCACGCCCAGATAATTGGCGCTGTGAGAGATCTGAAGCTTAGTCCCATTTAACCTCGTAAGTCTAATGCCCTCGGTCCTTTACTTCCTCGTAAAGAATTAATACAATATCACATAGATAGTGCTTTACGAAACGAAGACGCGGATGATTTTGTTTAACAAAGACCAATTTTACAGGAAGCAAGTGCTACTTAAAGCTAGAGTTCTATCTTAATTCAACTAAATGTAAAATGTTCTCATACTGGATAATATTTGTTACACATACACCGCAGTATTGGAGAGGGTATTACGCGTTTGTGTTGAAGTGTGTAAAACTAAAAAATATTGGTCCCACCTTTTGGTATGCTGATCGACTCAATATCACTTTCTAAGTGTATCTAAATATATCCCTCCGTCTATCCAGCTGGCTGGTTGTCTGTCCATGTAAACTTGTGCGAGAAGTACAGGCCTCGGTTTTGAAGATAATTTGATGAAATTTGGTGCACTCGTTTAAATTGCTGAATCGTATTGAAAATGGTAAGAAC
This sequence comes from Pollenia amentaria, assembly GCA_943735925.1. Lineage (NCBI taxonomy): Eukaryota > Metazoa > Arthropoda > Insecta > Diptera > Polleniidae > Pollenia > Pollenia amentaria. Next base: position 179,953,228 of record OX031008.1, read on the forward strand.
AAATACCACTCCCGAAAAAAGCTTCAAATATCTTATACATATATATATATATGTCCTTTATTTACATTAATATATTAAGTAAAAAACTAATTACACATATGGGGTATTCACAAGGTGTGCTATCATGGTTTATTGTCATAATGTTCTAACATTTTACAATGGTTTAAAAATATTGTTGTTGGTTTGTAAACAAAAAGTGTCTTAAATAAATAGAACGTTGCTTGCTATGTTTATTGTGCTGTCGTAATTAATAGCACATTAAATTAAGAGGGGTTGCTCACAACAGTCGTATTTTTTCATGTTATTATTTTAAGACATATGACACCTTGTGAATCCCCCAATAATAATTATATAAAAAGTTCACGAAGAACATAGGGCATCAACTTTGTTAAAGTTTCTGTAATCATTTCGTGTTAAGGAGGACTAAATGATTGGTCCAAAGCCTCTGATCGTAGTGTGGGGGCTAACAATACATCTCTAGGCCGGTGAGCTGTAACACGGCATAATACAGCTGGGCTTCTATTACAACTATTTTTTATCAGTTGTCATTCCAGAGACGCATTTACGCTAGCATGCCATTCAGATTACACAATACTGTACGCCTTCTCCCATTGGCTGTACTCAAGCGGTTGCTTGAGATACATTGCCAGGGAGCACTTGGTCAGAGACCGGAAGTCGTCAGTTGCTTGGGAATTTTAACAAAGGAATCGCCTCTTGCTTTCCCCAATAGCAGACAGAGAACTTTGAACCTCTGTGAAAAACCCCGTTCTCCAAATATCATAACGTCCTTATAAATGTTGGCATTGGGCACGTTCATAAGGCGTAACTGTTGTGTAACCGTTTAGTGTTTGTCTTAGAAACGCATAGTTGAGCACTTACGCTCAACACAACAGTTGGGTATTTGAGGCCATTTATTCCATCATAAAATTTTTTAGCTACCTAAAGTCAACATGTTGTGCTCAACCTCAACCTTTATTTTTTTTCAATGGTTTATGTTTATCAGCTGTTAATTTTGCATTATATTCATAATGCCGTTTCTAAGACGAAAATGTTCGGCTCAACAGTTGTCAACAGTTTTTAAGCAGTTGAGCTACGCCTTATGAACGTGCCCATTGACATAAAATTAAGAAAGGGTAACTTTTATAATATCTTTAATATATCGGCAAAATTTTGTTGTGGATTGTCCAGAATTGAACATTGTAGGTTCTATATACCCCTCTTCTCCAAAATCTTTTTAAGATGAACAAAACTCATAAAGATCTTGATATTTAGATAATATTCGGCATTAATAATCTTATTTGAAACTTTACCTCATGACATAATTTTGTTTGGCCGAGTCCTTGATTGGCCCATGGGTCCCAAATAGGGCAACCTGTAGAAAATTTGTCCTTATAAAGGGTATAAAATCGTCGTGCTTGACCGACTTTATTTTTATACTTCTTAATAAATTGTTTTTTTTTCGGTTTTGGTGTTTTACTTTTAAAATTATATTTTAGCCCGTTTTGTGCTTTTTTGAAAAAAAACATTATAATGTACTAAAACCGTAATTTTTCCCAATTTAGCACAGCGCATTATTTATAAGCAAAAAAAAAAAAATTTGTACCGAGAGAGTCTTCGTTTTACAGGACATGATTGGCAAACTCTTTATTTTTTCGAACTTTAGCGATAAGAAATGATTGCAGGGTTGTGTTTCCTGGTTAGTATTTGTTCACGTTTGCATGTATTTGTATCAGCATTTGTATTTGTGAAAAGACATTTAACAACAACCATGTCTGCCACCATTTCTCCGCCAATACTTAAACAATCGAGTTAAAAAAAAAAGTTTTAGTCATGCCACATCCAGTAGAATTTCTTACATTTACGCCACATTTCCAGAACAGTTTCGTTAAAATGAAATTTAAGGTTGTTTCATATTTTTGGCAAACATCAGCAAAAACAAAAAAATATTTAACTTGTTTCCTTTATCTCCATGGCTTATGCGAAATGCTTTAAGAAATGTAGAATATTTTAAAAAGCAAGATAAGTGGTTTCTTATAAAAAGGGCAAGTTTTAAAATCTTTTTGCTTAAAGGATATTTTTTTTTTTGCATAAAACTGCATATTTTGCATTTTAGCAATAGGTTTCTTATCAAATATATGATTTTCTCAATCAATGAATAAAATGGAATCTTCTTGGCTGTGTCTGATAATCGAAATAATATTACCACTATTTTGCCTCATTAAGGCCCTTTTACACTATAATAGTTAGTATTGCGAGATGTCAGAAACTCAACTGATCTTAAAATGTGAAAACAATTAATTATGTCAACAAATACGGAAAGGAATTTTACAGTTCTGTCATTATTTTTCAACGTTTTTCTAAGCCATAAGATTTTCCATTTAATCAGTGTTGTATTTCTATAGAAGCGTAACAATAAAATCAGAAATGGCAAATGACAATTGTGTTTATAAATTTTGAATTTTATTTCTAATCCTAATATCTGGGGGCTAATTCTGGCAGTCATGGTCGAATACTTTCTCGATTCGAAAGCTATTTTATTTCTAATTCTTTCAGTCGATTTTGAACGAATCTAAATAATTTTTTCGGTGTTGTAAAGCATTTATTTTTCACAACACTGAAAAAATTTTTCGATTCGCTCAGTATCGGCTGAGAGAATAAAAAATAAAATTGCTTTCGTATCGCAACATTATTCGATCACGACTGCCAGAATTAGACCCCTTATATTTTTTAGGCTTAAGTTCCTCAAATTAAATTTTTATTAAATTATTTTAATGAGGGAAGGAATTTTACAATATTAAATTAATTAAAAAAAATATTTCTTTTTTGATATTTTTTCTTAAAAAAAATTGTTAAAGGACAAAAATAAATATAAAATTTTAAGTGACTTCTTTAAAATGTTGAATAAGTCACTCATATTTGTCGTAAAAATTAATTGAATGAATTGCCCCCAGCGCCATAATTGATTGAATATTAAAGAACTATTCCTTTTTAAGTGTTTAGCTTCACACATGTATTTATATTTTAATATCTGACTAAATTACGCCACTGAAATTAAAAATAAAAAAATTTGTTATGCTGAACAGCTGTTATTTTACAGACACATTTATGCCTTTTTAAATTTCGATATTTTAATCAGGATTAAGTTCATTGACTTTAATTTTCATTAATTTATTTTTTTATGAAGAAAGCAATTTTACAACATGATTTTTTATTCTTATGTTTATATTTGGGGTATTCACAAGGTGTGCTATCAAGGTTTATTGTCATAATGTTCTAACATTTTACAATGGTTTAAAAATATTGTTGTTGGTTTGTAAACAAAAAGTGTCTTAAATAAATAGAACGTTGCTTGCTATGTTTATTGTGCTGTCGTAATTAATAGCACATTAAATTATGAGGGGTTGCTCACAACAGTCGTATTTTTTCATGTTATTTTTTTAAGACATATGACTTTATGACACCTTGTGAATCCCCCAATTATGTTATATTTATTAACATGCCTTTTAAAACCAGTAATCAAATAATACCTCAACACTCGCATGTAAAATACCTCGGTCTTCATCTAGATCGGCGTTTGACGTAGAAATGGCATATAGAAGCAAAATTAACTTATATGAAACTATAAGCAACTCATATTAATTGGCTTATGGAAGGAACTCTGTTCTTAGGCGCGAATTAAACTTCTACTTTATAACTCTATATTAAAGACAATCTGATTCCACGGTATTCAATTATGGGGTACAGCATCGGCCTCTAATATCGAAAAAATTCAAAGGCGCCAAAATAACCTTCTTCGAATAATCACAGCTGCTCCCTGGTATGCTAAGAACTCAAATATTCACAAGGATCTCAATATACCATTAGTTTAAACTATGATACCAAAATATGCAGTAAAATATTTAACAAGGCTTGAACTTCACCCAAGTGCACTAGCTCGAAATATTTTAAATCATGGCGGCAACACTCGCTTAAGGAGAAGAGCCACTGCACCACTAACACAATCAGAAGACACCTTCAAATGTGAACAGAAACCGTGATGACAAAATTTTTTGGCTGGCACTGGCAGCACATAAAATAAAGTATTAGGATAAAATTTGATTAATTATTGTTAGTCCATATTTAATATGTGAAGATTCAATAAATAAATAATAATTTGTAAAACAAAATTACATTTTTGTTAAAGCTGGTATCCCAGCAAAAAACATTGCTTACATAGAAGGAAACTATCTTACGGAATCACTTACTAATGCGCATTTATAAGGCATGATTTTGGTCGAGCGGCTTAGAAGCAATAGTTTCTGTTTGTTGCCTTTTATTCTTAAAAAATTATTTAATCATTCCCTTAATTGATCGCATCTTGGAAGCAATGCTTAGCATCCATGTGCTTTCCAAATCTTGATATTTTTTTGGGAATGTAGCTCTTGATGTGTTGCATAATTGTCAGTATATTTCTTCGTTGTTTTAGCATATTGCATATTTTATAAACATTATGGCCATATATGAACCTGCCCTGGTTATAGACAGCATTGTTAAAGCTAAATGAATAAGAACTTAGTTTTTACAAGCTTTTGTTAAAATTTTATAAATTTTAGATCATTTATAGATACATTTTTTTTAATTGTTTAAAATTTCGTATAAGTAACGATGCAATTTTGATTAAAAGTGTCTGTATTAAACGAATGTTCGTTATTGAGATTTTAATATATTTTTCTGCAGTTCCCACATCAAAATCTTTCAGAATGAAGTGAGTTTTTTAAAATTACGAATTTTATTGTAAAGGTTACAATAAAATTCGTATCCCTTATCAATTTGGAATCGATCCACTTTTGTCATAACACGCCATACAAATTACACTTTTTGAAAAAGATTTCAAAGCCGTATCTTTCTTAGAAATATGGGTATTCTTATATAAAATTTGATGGCGATAACTTTTAAATAAGCTACTAGAGCCAAAATTTACCCTACAATTCCCCACCCTTAAATCACTTTATAATAAAAAACCTCATATAGATGTTGATTTCTAGATAATATTCGCCACAAATAATTCTTATGTCTCGTTAAACCATAACATAATTTTATTTATGCGGTTCTATGATTGACTCAGACTCCGGCACCACAACCCTGGTTGTTACCTTATTCCTTCAACATCGAGTGTTCGCCGTTGTTTTCACTTCTTTTTATTGTGGTAATTGTGAGCAAGCTTTTGTGTAGAAGTTGTTTTTACAAGATGACGTTGATAAAAAAAATGCTCTTAACAATCAAGTTTTATTTGTGCAATGTGATGGCTTAAATTCTCCCAGGCAAAGATGATAATCTGCAGTCAAGTTCCTAGTAAGTTGCACAATTTTTATTTCTTTACTTAAAGGTAGATTTGAGAACTTAAAAGAATAATGTATGAAAAGCCAAATAGTTTTGCAACGAAATTACAACGAGAAATACATGCATAGTGCTATCTTCGAGAATGGAAACTTTCCTTAACTGCCCACCCTCTTTCGGCGGACACTGTTCCCGTGGCCTTGCAGCATTTTAAAAGAAACTATTAATTTATTTTGAAGAAATAAACGTTGAATTTGTACCGACATATTTTATTTTTGATGTCCGGTCATGGGAGATTTCGCTGTATTTTTGATTTTTCTTAAATAATCTTAATTAATACATTACTAAGTCCTGTTGGGAAATTTATATACTTATGATATTGCTAGGTCCTTTGTCTAACAGAACTTATTTATTTATTTCCCTGTTTCTTGGTTATGAATATGACAGCCTTGCAATTAACATGATATGGGTACAGAGCCCTCAGGGTTATACAGTCTGTCATAATTTGTGGGTCACTTTTTTGTATTACAACGTTAGTAGTGATAAATACGATGTTAAATAAAATTGTTAAATCTTTACTTTTTCGTTTGCGTAAAAATTGTGCACAATTTAAAGGAACTTAAAAAATGTATTTTTAGCTTTTTCCATAAGCAAAAAGCGATCTGTGTTAAACCTTTCATTTTCTAATTGCACCAATAATTTTATGAAATTTTTATTGTTTCACTTTTCAACTGTACATAATTTTCAAAAACATCCTCGCGTATTGGCCACAATTGTTTGTAATCTCTGGTTTCCTATTTTGTTTTTATTGTTTTATCTATGGCTGTTTCTTTTTTTTTTATACCAATAAATATTAAATTTCAGTATATACACAAACACTTTAACTCAATTTTATGTCTTAACAAAATAAATATGATAAAATTTAATATTTCAAATAGAAAGGAGAGGCATAATATAAATTGAGCAAAATGTAGCAAACAAAGACAAATTATTAGACGGTATACATCCATACAAACATACATACATATATTAAGTAGCCGCAAAATAAAACGTACTTTTTCGCAGTTTTTATTAATCGGTCGTTTTTTCTTTCCCGACAACTTTCCGAACTTACTTACTACAAAGCTTAACATTTTATGAAATTGAAAAAAATTATCCACCTTAAGGACTACAAATTTTAATATTGGTTTTCGAATGTTATCCCATTTTGCATTGTTTTAAGTATTGTTTTGTGTTATTCGTACCTAAATTTTTTAGAACGACTTGTACTAAAGTAAGAAGAAAACACTTAAATTATGTAGGCGTTTTTTTTTTTTATGTGTAGGCATGTTAAAACCAAATGTTGGGGATGCAATATAAAGTAAGGTCGTAGTAGGTACTCCACTCGGCTCTATATCATGGGAGACCATCGCTACCGTCACCGACCATTCCTACCGTGCTCAGGGCAATGGGGTGGTGTTATCTTTTCCCTTAAGGCTGGTTAACAACCTCTAAAACTAAATTTAAAAGTTAGCTAAAAGTAACCAACTCTAATTGTTGGAAAATAAAAATAAAAGATACAAAAGAGTGGTAACCAGGTCTGAATTTAGTAAAAAGAAGAAGATGGTAAAAATTTCCTATGGTCTTAACCCTCCTATCCATGCTATGGTATCACTAAATCTTTAAATAGCCCTAACACTTCTCAAACAAATTATTGATTACCTTTTCATGGAATTAAAAGAAAATAAAGAATTTAGTTAAGCGTCATTTTAACCAACGCACAAAATAAATATATTTATTTAAACAATATTTAAACATATTTTGATTATATAAATAATTGAAATTCGTAGTGAAATGGTGTATTATGATTTAGTTTAAGTAGTGTTAAATTTTCAATATTCTTAATGGAAATTAAATTAAGGGTTGTTTCACAAATGTTATTAACATTATATGTTAATAACATGCAAATTCTTACTTATGAATATTTCAATTCAAAATATTTTAAGATAATTTAAAAAATAAAATAAAATATGTTATAAAAACAATAACAGCCTTTAGAACTCACCTAATTTTATCTAACGATGATGTGATGTTGAATTCGTTTGTAATCGTAAATTTTGAAATATTTTAAATTATCTCACTAACGATTTAGTTTACATGTTCAAAATTTTGCTAACTGCATGTATTTTTAATATGTTAATGTATGAATATGTGTTAGTGTATGTACTTAGCGGGAAATGGAAGGAGTACGGAAGCCTCCTAGAAGTCCTCTGTAATCCTTCTTTTGGATTTACAATGCCTGCTTGCTCCATTCCCAACTCACTGTTTTTTACACCCGTTGTCATTGTGGGGGTAGGCCTTCCGATCTCGACAATTTGGCAGTTACATAAGAATCTCAACTGGATAAAAAAATATAAATCTTTTGCTTTGGTAAAAAAACAAAACAAAAAATGTTACTTCTTCTCTTCTGTGTATGGAATGTGTATTTTATCTTTTATAAGAAAGGGCCGAGGTCTTCAATGAGGCATTACTTAGCATTTTAAGCAGGCCTGTGCCCATATTCTGTAACTCTCGCATCGATAAACTTTTCGATTGAAATGCGAGAAATGAAATAAAAAGGCCATCAATTGAAACAAACAACTGTTTTTCTTACTTAACTGGGTCTGTAACATTTTTAGCGAGTAATACCTGTCACGTAAGAATTACACGCCAATTTACAGAAAAAGTGTGTCTGGAAAATTTTTCTGCGAAAGTTCCCACTTTCAACTGTCAAATAAACTAACGCATAAAAACGGGGTAAGAAAAAATATTACCACTAAAAAATATATTAAATATGCAAAATGCAATGAATATTAACATGGAAGAGATAAGTATTTTTTTTGACTGATTTTTCATTGTTTATTTAATTTGCTTTAAACATTTTTGAAATATTCGTATATTTTTCAAAGCTATTTTTTAAACAACAAGAATTAAAGTCGCATTCTACATTATTTGCTATACCCGAGGGTTGTATTTTCGCCGCCGTCATTGAAAATGTTGGCCGCCGTCAACGATATGTGTTATTAACAGATTTTATCTAGTAATTTGCGTTAAATATTCATAAGATAAAAAACCAGAAAGAGTGCTATATTCGGCTGTGCCAAATCTTTGATACCCTTTATTCTATATGATATCTATAAATTATTAATTTATCTTTATAAAAACAGACGTTTGCGGCTTAGACTTATATTAAATTATCAACCGACAATAAGAAAGTTGTATGCTTTTCTTTTTAGAAATTTGAACTAGCTTGGGTAAAATATCATGATTCGGAACAGTTTTAGCCGAACTAAAATTATTTTCAGGAGGGGAATTTATATTAGATCCATGATAAATTATGGACAATCATCGCAAAATTATGTAGAGTGATTTCGGGTATTAAAAACATTTATAATGGAATTCAGAAGGGTGCCTAATATGGGATCTCAGGTAAATTATAGACCGTTTATCACAAAATTGCATGAAATTTCTTATGGCCATATGACGATAAGTTGGAACAAATTTTACAGCAATATCTATATCTGCTACGGTTTTAGGCGTTTTTAGTTAATTTTCTAGACTGGGCTTTATATGGGGCATATGGTATATTATGGACCAATCATCACGAAGTTTATTAGTATGATTTCTAGTTCTATAAAACTGTGAAGTATTAAATTAAATTATGGTACCGTTGTTTATTAGGGGTTTCGGCGGACTTAATTCTTTGCCGAGAGTAGGCTTTATATGGGTCATATGGTAATTTATAGACCAATCTTCACGAAATTTGGTAGTGTGATTTCTAGTCCTATAAAACTACGACTTACTAAATTTTATAACAATTGTATTATTTAGTACGATTTTAGGCATACTAACCCTATATGCTTAATGTTAGTAGTTTTGACAAAAATATTGGGTCTAAGTTCGAAAAAGTTTATTGTAATTGCCACTTTCGGTTGCGCATTTCGACAACCATGGACGGTTAATTACGTATTCTTTAAACTAATGTTTGTATATCCCACTTCAAAACGTTTTCAGTATACTCTAGGAAAAAAAAGTTTTAGTTAAAAAAATTTGAGTTCAATGATCACTTCCGGTTTTGAAGTGCGTTGCGCGTGTAAAGAAATTTGCATAAGGCTTAAACTTACGAATATCCTATTTTCAAACATTTACAGTATAACGAGAACAAAATAAAAAAAAAAAAAAATGGGTCAACATTAGAAAAATTTATTTTAAATTCTTTATTTCCGGTTTTGCAGATTTTTTTTACAATTTTTTTTTAAACATCACACGATTTCTTTTAAGAATCACTTATCTTAATTTTCTTGTTTTATTTGTTTCTAGTTCGAAGAAATAATTTAATTAAAGAACGGCAACGCTAGAAAAATATGTCAGGTTTTATTATGAGAATTTATACTTTGATACACACATCTATACTTACTAGGGATTAATTTAATTGGGCTTTTCTTGATTCGGTTAATCGCTCGATTAATTAAACGAGGTTTTGGTTAAATTGGTTAATAATCGGTTAATTTTGTAATGATCGGTAAACTGATTAGTAAAGTTTCTTTTATAAGTTAAGTAATTACAAAAAATAAACATGTATAATATACATTGTATATATTATTTATTATATGGCGTTTTTTAGTAAAACAAAAGAAAAACAATAACATAAGAAACATAACAATTCTTGAACTAAAACGAGCAAACAAAAAAAATAATTCAACTATGTTACACACATTAATTATTAATTAATTATTAATTATTACATAAATATTATGCATTAATAAAAAAATTAACTATAAGATAATTTTATTAGTTATTTCAATATTTCAAAGAGATCTTAAAAAAATAAACTTTTTGAAAAATTGTTTGGCTTAAATGTTTAGGATTTAAGCGATTATTTTCATTAGTTTTGATAAAACTTGACTTGGAAAAAATTCTTTCACCAAAAGCAACCCATAATACAGTATATCTACGTTCCAACTATAAAAGGTTCTACGCACCGGAACGACTCGGAGTTCAACAAACACTGACCAAGGATTGTCAACTCAGCAACACCTGTTCTTAAGGTCTCGCGGCTATAGCAAGAACAGAAAAAACATAATATCTAAATTCTCAGTCCTTTTCCTGGATTTCTCTAAACGAATAAAATCTTCCATTATGCCATTAGAGTGCTGCCTTATTTTTTTTAAATTGTTAACTCTTATAATTGTTTCGGTTAATTCTGTTAAAAAATTGATATGAAAAGATATAAGAAGAAACAGTTATTTGTTTCATACATATAAGAAGTACGTGAAATAAAAGGCTGTTGATAGCAAACACTTATTTAAAATGAAGATCACTGAACGCCTGCTTTGATTGTATGAAAGAATATTTTCTTCCTTTTGTTTATGAGTGTTTCGTCTCAATACATAATAAAAACCCAAAAAAATATGTTATAATACCCAAAGAATTAAAAATTTTGTTAAATTGGTTAATCGGCTAATAGTAATTAATCGGTTAACCGAATGAAGACCCTAATACATACTTACAAATTCTTAAATATTAAACACATGCTAATTGGACAGTGGTGAGTAAAACTGTAGCAGCATTTTGCAGTAAAATAAACGTTCAAACATATCACTAAGATTTAAAAACATAATTGTGAAACTCCAGTTAATAAAATACTAGTAATGCTAAAAGAAAAATGATAACCCTAAAAAAATCAGGCAATTGTAGGGGAATGTAAGAAAGATAAATTCACTGTTTATTGTTTTGGCTTTGTTGAAGCTTTGATATTGTTACAAGTAAGACCCGAGTGTTTAAAATTCATATTCACTTTATGGCTTATTTGTATAATACTTTTAGCTTTTCTAAAGTCTTTGGAAAAAGTTTCATGACAGACAGCGAAATGCGCATAGAAACTAGCTTTCCTACAACAATAAATTTCAGTATTTTTATCATAAATAAAATTTGCGAAATTAGCACGTCATTTATAAATAAATTAATAAATACTTAAAAAAAAATCTCGTTTTTATATTTCTCCACCCCACTGTAACTGTCAACGTCTGAATTTTCTTAAGTGGTACTCTATTAAAATTTATATATAAAATATTTACAACAAATTTATATTTTATAACTAAACCCATAATACTTAAATTTCATTGTGCGTTAAGTTTGCATGTTTATTAAGAATATTAAAATTTGATGAGGAGAAATCACTTACAAACACAAGCATGGAAATTATATAAGACATTTTGGTAAATAAAGTAAAGTAAATATTTACTGTAGTAGAACAACTCGAGTCATTTTTATTTACTGTCTTGTTTAATAAAAAAAGACTTTGTTTGTTACTTTCATAAATTTAATTAATTGGCGTTAATGATTAAATTACTAAGGACTTATTATTTTAATAAAATAATTAGTTGTAAGACAGGTAGGGACTTAAATATTATTGGGTACAGTAAAACTTAAGTTCATAAGACGAAAATTGATGTTTTGTTATGATTTATTTCTAACAAATAAGTTCTAATAGTTTTAGACAATTTAAGTTAGCTTGCATATATATATATATTTTTTTTTAAATAATAAGCAACTCATTTAAAAAAAATACTAACAATTTTAAATGATTTAAAATTTTTTAAAACAATTAACCTAGCATTTACACTTGAAAGTAATTTCATGAAAGTCGCAATGCGCTCACACTTTTTCACTAATACACTCCCGTTTTTTTACTTTTCACTCAGCTTTCAGCGATTTTTTCAAGAAAGTAATTTTTTGACACTTTCTGAAAGTAAAATGACAGAGCGGTAAACACAGTTGCCTACTTAACAGACTTATACAAATTTACAGGATTGTGGTAAAATAATAATTGTAAATTTAATTTATTTTGTATACACAAAAAATGATAATTTTAAATTTACAGCCTGTTTTTGTAAAACACAAGTGTCCTCACTTGAAGTTTTCGTATTAAAACGAAAACGTTTTAAATATAGTTTTTAAAAAACATTTAAAAGCTTTCGTCTATTCATGTTTGACATAAATAGAGCTTTTTTCTATCGTTAAATAACATTATTGCCAATTCGTTTATTTTCGTACCTTTTTATGCATTTTGCATATAAGGATTTTGTGTTCAAGGTTAACCCTGGCTTTTGTTTACAAAAATAAATTATAAATTTAAAAAACAAAAACTTCCATAAAAAAATGTTAGTTAATGTTAAAACTTAAAATGGTGAATTAAAATGTTTACAAAAATTACAATAAATAAACGCAATATATAAAGACGATTTTTTGCTACACATCAACATATAGAAATGGTGAAGGTATTTGCGTGATAGCACTAATTTTTTTAAACATATGGAAGAACTAACATACACACATACATACATACTTATGTACATACTTGTTTCTAGAACCTGTAAATACATATTTATGTAATTTGTAGCATTTATCCCGCTACTTTATAAACGTCTCCTCTTCTTTCGTAAGCATATTTTAATGCCAAAGTTTATTTTTCTAGGTTTTAACTTGTTTAAATGGCAGCATTTAATTCGCAACTTTGTCCGGTTCTTTTTTATGATCATATTAGTGTGCCAAAGGTTATAGTTCTGCTACTAACATTTTTTATCTTATGGGATGATTATCACTCAGGACCTTGCAGCTTAATTTTTAGTCTCTTCAAAGTACCAAAAAAAGAAATTACGATTTTCGCCCCTTAAACGTTTGAATTTCGAAAAAGTGCCATATTTGGCTTTGCCTTTTTTAGATAAGTTTCGAATGTGATATAACTTTTATTTCTATGTTTATTGGCTTAAAAAATATTTTTAATAAGGCAAACCGACACAGCGATCATTCAAATAACATTTTCTAGCCCGATTGGTGTTGATCTTGCGTCCTAAAGGTTTTTTTCGTGTAAAATATAGGAAAATTTGATGTTTTGATATAAAAAAGGTAAAAAGCTTGCCGCTCTTATTTAGGTAGCTCAGTTAGAGAAATGAAACATTACAAAGTAGAACGTAAAAGTAAAACAGGATAATGAAATAATTTTCTTGAATTCTTATCAGTTTTACTTTGCACCATAGCAGGAAGACATATTGCGGCCATAACTCCATATTTTTTATAATTTTTTTTTTTGATTTTAAATCAAAAAAAAAAAAAAAAAATGATCCAATATTAGAGCTAAGACTTCAAAACATATAATTACAAATTCGGATCACAATATTCATTCTATTTTGACTTCAGGAATGTTTGATAGTTCTCATATTTTATCATTAGTTTTTAATAAAATTATTTGCCTTTTTTAACAACAAAATCGGTGTGGCCTAATTTTTAATATTTGTCATATTCGGGTCTGTTCTGAAAGTTATGTGGTTTCAAATCACGTGCTTTTAAAATCACATGTGTGAATTTGTGGTATTCTGCAAGTCATACCATTTTTGTGCTTGTCGGTGTGCTTTAGGCAATTGAAAATCACACGGAAACACACACAAAACGAAACACCAAAATATCACGCGTGTGATTTTAAAAGGCACATGTGATTTGAGTTAAAGTGATTTACGGAAGAGGCCTGATAAATTAAATTTTTTCTTAGGTCTTTGAAAATTGACACTCTCTTAAGTTTTAATAAATTTTAACGCATCGTTTATATAAAACTTCTCTTGAATATAAAATTTTCTAATAAAAGTGAGCAACAATAAGAAATTACAAAGTTTGGTAAGCTGCCCATTTTTTTTTTTTTTTTTGGAGTTTTAGGTATTAATGGGCTTTACCATAGACTAGTATTTAAGGCTCACATGTTTGTGCAGTGAGTTTCACATATAAGGTTGGCCAAACTTTTTAGTAATTACCTTTTTAGTGATCACTCTTATTACAAATTTCAACTTTTCAATGTCTGGTAGGCATATGAAAATAAAACATAAAAATAAAACATAACACAAACAAATTACACGCAGAGAAAAAACATGATTAATGAATGGTCACTACGACCATTTTTATTCATACTTGCCTAATATGTTTACCCTCATAAATTAATTATACTCTTAATATAACTTACAAAATTGTTTTTTGTCCTTAACATTTTTAAATTCACTATAATAATATTATATGGTGGTTTACACCTAAAAAGTTACTCAGATCTAGCTAAACATATTAAATTATTTGATATGTTTGCTACTATAATATATATATTCAACTATACAACTAAAATCATAATATGAGTTGAACACAAAAGGTATGTTTAATACCATAATTTTTGTTTGCTTGAAAACACATTCTCTTAAGGAGCAAACATTTATTGTCAAAACAAACAGTGTGTGCTTATAAAAAAAATGAAATTTTCTCCGTCCGCGAGCGTCAGTTAATTAGGAAACATGAATGTTGACAGAATAATTAAAACATTTTTCGGGGAGAAAAATGCCATGCTGCCTTGCAAAACTAACGAAATTAGTTATTATACGTTTATTGAAACAGGTAAGTTATTTTAATATAATTATAAAAACATATATAAATATGCAATTACTTTGTCTTTCTTGCAGCCAAAAAAAAACTATAACATTGAAACCGGCATATAAATTTTGACACATAATTTTGTCATTAGCCACGAATTTTTTTCAAAAACGGTTCAACATTATATTTATATATGACGTAGATTTCATAAAATAAATTAAAGATAAGTTTGTGTTTGACTTTTTTAGAAGTTTTAAGTGAATGGATAAAAATATTGTAAAGTGTTATTGCATGCTGAAGTTAAGCTACATAGAATTCTTATTTGAATATATTTGTACCACACAACGTAATATAAAATTTATAAATTAAAACACACACACATGTATATAAATATGTGTATTTAATTTTATTTCTGGTATTTGCTATATTTTATTTATTATATGTATTTGTAATAAAACATACATTTTTTAAAATTAAATTTTTATTTGTTTTATTGTTAGAACCATATAAAATGTTGAAATAGACATTTTGCATGGTGTTGGGAAATATAGAAAAATGGTTTGAAAGATCGTGCGCATTTTTCTTCTGAACATAATATTATGTTTGAGACAAAAATTATCTAAAAACATTATGACTGAACATATATCGTTGCTTAAGTCGTGTTTGACACAATCATAATCACAAACATTAATGATAGTTTGCGATTGTGATTGTATCAACCATGTTTTTTCTTTGCGTGTAAAGATTGATGTTTGACTAATGACGTCATCCGTCTTCAATGGCGGTGATTGCTAAACGCCAAACCTCTCTGAAGAGATTGTGTGGTTACAATCAAAACTAGTCAGGGAAACCTGTCCGTGAAAACCCTGGGTTCAATTCCCAGCTCAGTCAAGAATGAAAAATTAACAATAAGTTTTAATTAATTTCATGTTGTAAGATTCCTTTCTCCTTAAAAACTAATTTAATGAAAATTAAATTCAATGAACTTAAGCCTGATTAAAATATCAAAATTTGGATTAAAAACCATTAACAGTTCAATAAAATAACCACAATACTAATTATTTATAAAACAAATAGTAACGGTTATTATTGGAAACATCGAACCAATCTCTGTAAAAAAAAAATTGTAAAACAGAACATTCTTGATTAAGTCAATTATAGAACTGAATAGAGTTAAACTTTGCGGAGAATTCCGCAACAGTTTTGAAATACATAAAAATCTCATGCAGAAATTATCTTGTCGTAAACAAAAATATTTTTTTGGGCAATCGCATCTTAAGGTTCGACATTTTATATAGAAAAATGTACGTCAAGAAGTGGTCCAATATTTTTTTTTGATATTGTGCTTGGAGTTGTTTATTTATATCAATGTGTAAAAAGTCATGGAAACAAATTTTTAAGTTAAAGGCCTTGTCACGTCGGAAAAATTTTTAAATTTGGTTGAATACGGTACTTTTTGCAAAATATTTTTTAGTTTGTGGGATATACGTCAAAATATGGTGATAAAATAATAATAAAAAAAAAAAAAAAACACATAATGCATTCGTGTTTCACCAAAATTATAATTAAAATTTTAATAATTTTCGAAACCAAAATTTCTGCTAGAGTGACAAATATATTTACGTATAGTTATAGTTTTTATATTATTTTATCAAATTTTCTTTTCAATGAATACTTTTAAGGTTCACTTTTACTATATTTGAATCATTTATTTCGAAAAGGGCACAAACAACTGAATATTACTTAAACCGTTTGGGTTTTTGAAGCAGAGTTTTTTCCTTAAATTAAAAGCTTCTGTTTGTGAAACAATAGTAAAAAAAAAAAATATTTGAAGTAATCGAAGTTTTTGATATTTTTAATTAGGCTTAAGTTCATCAAATTTAATTTTCATTAAATTATTTTTATTAAAGGAAGGAATTTACAACATGAAATGATTTTTAAAATTTTTGATAATTCTTGACGGGATTGAACTCGGTTCGAATTTACATGTTTTGAGAATAACCACATTCTTATCATGAGAATTCTTTGCGTTCTACCGTATGCAGTCTATAGTCAAACATCAATCGTTAACAGGTTGTATTAGTAGATCGAAATTTGCTGTAATTGTTTATCAATTTTTATTTACCTGTTTTTTCCTTTCTTCTTGTTTTTTTGTACTTTTTGTCAAGACTTTGTCTTGAAAGCTGAAGTACATTTATTTTTTATGTTTTTCTTTTTGTCTTTTTCTAGTTGACCTTTCTCTGTACATCTTGAAGGACAAATGATAACATATATGAGCTCTTGCCATAGCTATGTTATAACAATTACGATTTTAAATTGAACTGTTGGTTTTTAATTGAAGTTTTTGATATTTTCAATTCATCAAATTTAATTTTCATTAAATTATTTTTATTGAAGGAAGGAATTTACAACATGAAATGAATTAAATTTTTTTTGATGATTCTTGACTGAACACGGGATTGAACTCGGGTCAAATTTACATGTTTCGAAAATGACCACATTCTCATCATCATCAGTAATCTTTGAAGGAGAGAATAGTCATTGCAGTTTCCAAAATTATTTTTTTAGTCTTCGTGGTTTTAGTAGCAAAGTGGTATCTTTAGTGTATGCAATTTATTGAAACAAATATTCAGAAAATCTATAACGCTTAAATATATATTTTGCATTTTAAGATAAGATTAACCCCTTTGAAGATACATTTCAGAACTCTCTAGAAAATACATTCATTCATAGAAAAAAAAAAACAAAAATATTTCATCAAGATAAACGTATGAAAAATAAATCTTCTTCTTTCAATGTATGCCTACGAAAGCATGTCGGTAGGCCATTACAGATTATATCAAAAATTATTTTCGGGAATGAAATATTTATTATTAATTAATTCATTTATTAATGATGTGCTAATAATCCTAATTTTTTAATGAAAACACTGAAATTTATTGTTGTGGGAAAGCTAGTTTCTATGCGCATTTCGCTGGTTGCTTAGGCCAGCTCCTCAGGAAACTTTTTCCAAATACTTTAGAAAAGCTACAAATATTATACAAGTAAGACCATAAAGTGAATAAGAATTTTAAAACACTCAGGTCTTACATGTAACAATATCAAAGCTTTAACAAAGACACAACAATAAACCGTCAATTTTTTTTTCTTACATTCCCCTACAATTGGCTGGTTTTTTTTCAACACGAATTGTAGTTGTAAGAGGATAGAAAGAAAAAAACAAAATTAAAAAAACAAGTTGCTTAAATAAAGCAGCTTGCCATTCCAGTTTTTTATTTGCCGGGCACATGCACATTTATTATCAAAAATTAGAGAATGAAATATTTATTATTAATTAATTCATTTATTAATGATGTGCTAATAATCCGAATTTTTGAATGAAAACACTGAAATAACAGATTATCTTTATACAACTTATCAAAACCGGTAATCAGGATCATTATACTCCGACCAGCTGCATTCACACATTTTCCAAATGAAGATAAACAATTTACAATTTTAATTTTTCTCCTGAAACGGTGTTAACTATTCAGATTTTTTTTTTAAATGGCAAAATCAAAAATAATTTTCGAAATAAATGATTCAAGTAAGCTTTAATTTCTTGAAAATAAAATGAATTTAATCAATATAGCAATAATTCCATCAATATGAATATCCGTTGTGTACAACATCCCAAAAAACTCTTTAAATATTAAACGAAAAATGTTAAAACACCAGTAAAATTAAAAAGACAGTCTGTTTTTGTAACGTGCCTAATACACTTTGTTCACATACAACAAGATAACGCAAGATTTTTTTAATTGTAAATATTCATACTTTTTTTGTATAATCACAATTATTTTATTTTTCGCAAATTTAAACAAAATGCCTTCGAAATATCTCAAAAACCCTAAGCCATATAGACTTGAGGATTCCGCTGATCGATGGACCTGTGAAATCTTCCACAGGAAAAGGTCTTATCTCTTTTTTTTGGATTTTGTAATATACGCCTAGAAAACTTCTGAGAACTTGGCAAAAAGAGTACTCATTTTCTTCTAGAAAAAGTACTTATTTTTTGTCCCAAATATAATCCTTTATAATTTGGCCAATTTAAACCTAAATAATAATACCTTTCTTTTATACTTAAAAGTTTTATAAAAATATGTAGTTACAAAATGAGATAAAAAATAATTAAAGCGTGATCCATTTCGAGTTTCTCTCCTTTTTTTAAGGAAAAAAACACAGAAAATTCAAATTTAATTTGAAAGAACATTTTTTGGCATTTATTTTTTGAAGATTATGTCTATCAAACGTTGGCCTTTGCTACGTCGCAGATGGTCCATCCTTTGAGTCCAATTTTCGATGACTCGTTCGAGCACTCCGCCTGGTAACTGGCGTATGACACTCGTGATGTTTTCCTCTAAGGCCTGAATGGAAGCGGGTTTGTCCCCATAAACTTTAGACTTAACATTTCCCTACAGAAGAAAGTCTAACGGTGTGATATCACACGTTCTTGGTTGCTAATCGACCGGCCCAAAACGTGAAATCATGTGCTCACCGAAGTGTTCTTTCAATAAATCCATTGATTGATGCGATGTATGGGAAGTGGCGCCGTCTTGCTGAAACCAAATGTCGCCTAGATCACGAGCTTAAATTTCAGGCATCAAATAGTCGGTTATCATGGCACGATAACGGTCCGAGTTGCTGCGAACGGCGCCGAATCGACTCTGCACGGTCTTGGTGTACACTCTCAGCTACGGCCGCTATATTTTCTTCACAGCGTGCTGGACGTCGTCTATTCGGTCGAATATTATACAATAATGAATGCTGGGTCTCAAAATGGGTGATGGTGTATGCTCAGTAGGCCGATTATGTTGACCATAAGTTGAGCGAGGTGCACAAAACACATTCCTCACAGAACGTGAATTTTCGTAATAAAGTTGTAAACGTTGTTGAGGCGTAAGTCTTTCCATTATGAAATGCCAAACAATACTAAACAAAAATAACATGACAGTATGACACGACTCACACGTGATCTGTCAAGTCAAAAAAAAAAGGCTATTGAAAAAAGTATCCCTACTTGAATCACCCATTATTTACATTCTTTCAAAAAGTTTAAAACACACTAATTAAAATTGCACTAATTAAAATATGCATGTGAAATCTTATGGAATTTTTGTTGAAAAAGTGTACACAATAATAAATTCGAAATGTAAGAAAATATATAATAAAGAGTGTTTTGGCTGCACAAAATAATTTATAGCTCTAACACTGTAACAACAATATGTGTAATAATATTTGTAAATTCAACATTTTTTTTTATTTTTCGAATTTTTTCGATGAGATAAATTTCAGTTATAAAACTAAGGTAAAATGCAACAGGAAGATAAAAGATAATAGTCTGGAAGTGTATAAGGCCATTCCCAAAAATGTTAAGAATAGAACTATTACAAAAAGCTTTATAAAATACATAGCTGAAATTTAGCTCATAGAATAAATTCGAAAAAATAAAAAAAAAAATGTTGAATGTAATAAAGTAGCTTATAAAAAGAAATAATTTCCAGATTCTAATATATGTAAATATTATGTTGTTCAAAAAACATCGTTTACATTAGATTGATATCACTACTAGTCTTCTTATAACAGAATATATTGTGGGGGTAATTTTGGAACATATTTATGAATATATTTACATACATTTTGTTGATTTTTCGATTTTCAATGGATTTCACATCGAAATTATTCTTAAAACGTTATAGTATTACCAGATATCTAACAAAAATTAATGGAATATATTGCAATTTATTTAAATAATTACTGAAATCATAAAACAATAACTTATTTAAACCATTACATTATATTATATTATTGTTTTTTAATGTATAATTATGACTTACATATTTAAGATATAATAATAAAGTTATTATTTAATATAATATATATAATATTATAACTAATTAAGTAAAAAGTGGCGAATATGACCACAAATTAATAAATTCAGGAAGTCATTAAAATATAGATTGCAGGTAAAGTTTTTGCTGGGTATATTTTATGACTTGGTTCGGTTCGGCTCTGAGCACCCCAATTGCGAGATACCTTAGATCTCCTAATATTTCAAAAGGCGGAGTTTCGCTTGTTTACTGGCACAAAGACGTGATATATCCAAATTTGAAGCAAATGGCGCGGAAATACTCAAGTTTTCAGATGATTTCTGTCGCATCTTAAAAGCTGCATGTCTGTTTCAGACGAATTTCTGATTTTCTTACAAAGATCTTATTAATATAATCTTAAAAATTAATAATCTCTTCAATTTTTTTTTTTTTTTGTATAAAAAAAAATTATTTATTTTATTAAAGTTATTTTTGGGAATACATAATTTTTCATTAATATTTTTGTTAATTTAACCATTAATGATTCGAATGAAATTCGTTGTTTTTAAAATCTTTTTAATATCCAACGCTGTTAATTTGAAAAATAAGGAATTACTTGTATCACCGACATTTCTTTTTGGGTATGGGTATCGTATCGGGAAAATGGCTTAGTTCCAACATAAAAGTTTTCTCCATGTAGCTACTTATTTTATTTTTTGCCCTTATCGACATTTTGTTTTTCAAAAGATTTTAGAGAAAAAATATTGTTGCACAATCTGAATCCAATTTATATTTATGTTATAATATTAAAATTAACCACAATGTGTATAATTTAACATTTTGCCCGCAGGGTTTTTGTGAAAAATTGCAATGTAGAAAAATGGAAAAAAATTTACTACAGTAAAATGTAGATTTCTTTTTTTTTCATGAATTTCTAAATAAGAATAATTAAATTGGTTTTAATCTCAATGCAAATTGCTTTTAAGTTAGCTTTGTAAGCTTTTATGAAGAAAATAATAATTGAAAAATAAAGACGAGAAAAATGAAAACACCAACACAATTATTGGAAATGTGAGTGCTGGTTCACACACATCAAGTTTGAATCGTCATGTCTTAAGTTCTTAGGAGAGGGAGGGGGAAATAGATAATGGAAAGAGGTACTTGACCGTACTCGTCAATTTTCTTTTTGCGTTCTGTTTCTGTATACATAATACTCGTATGCTAGATGAGTTTAAGTTAAAGGTAAGGAAAAAGACGACTGATGACACCAACTGATTGCATATGTACGTACATGCATGTTCAAAAGAGAGCTATAGAAAACCTGTGCATCTAAATTTGATGTGTCTGAACCAGCCCTAATAACGTGAAACAATATTGCACAAAATAAATAAAAATCTAATTGTTATGGAATAACTCTATTCATTTAGTTACTATTTTCAGTAGTAAAAAGAGAAATTGAGTAAAAGAGTTGTTGAAATATTACAAATTTTTTTAATGAAATTTTTCTTCGAAAAATTAATCAGCAAAACAAATTTTTGCTTAAATTTCTTAACTTTTTCTTAAGGTTTGTTAATTTGTGCGAATTCTTAAAAGTCCCTTAAAAATTTTGCCTTAGTTTTATATTGTTCACTATATGTTCTTCTACTCTCATGTATAATGTTTTTAGTCATGCTTCTTTATTTCCCTTTTTCCCCAAACAGGAACCTGTTGTTTTAAATGTCATGTTGCTTTTGTATTTATTTCCTTTAAATCCAAACACGCAAGGAATGGCTAATAATTTTTTATGTGTTTCTATGTTGTAACATCAACTTAAAAAAAAATTCTATACTTTACGATATAGTGTGTTAATATGTTATTCTAGCCATTCTTTTAATTAGTCATGTTAAAAGAAATGTCTTAAAACATTAAACTTAATTACAATTTTGTAACCTAAATACTGCCAAAGATATGAGGAGATTAGGCATTAGTAGTGGTGTTTGAAACCCCCAAAAATAAGATTAATCTTTTAGTGTTTCAACTGGGCTATATTTGTTTTTTTTTTTTTTTTTTTTTTGGGGTCGGCTTGATGATGATCATTTGTTAGTCTAGATTTCCAAGTTAATCTTATCATTAACTAAGTGATTTTAAAGATAGCGAAACTTTTTATTCACAAAAGTTTTTTTAAGTTAACAGATGGAGCCAGTTAAAAATGATAATGATGTAGCAGGTTACAATTCTCCGAAATATTTTTTACACATGAACAATTTACTTTACAATTTAAACTAGAACTATTTATAATTAACGTTTTTGGCTTTTATTCTTTAAAAATGACTTAAAAAAAAAAAAAAAAAAAAAAAAAAAAAAAAATTTATTAAATTATTTGTCGAGATGTTGAAAGAAGTGAATGCATTTCGTGTTTAAAAACAGAATATTTTGGTTTTATTTTGAATTAAATTTGTAGAGACTCATTATTAATTTTTGTCCAGTTAATTCAATGCAAATACTTTGTGTTCAAATTAAGTAAATTTTTACGGTCTTATTAATAAAAACTAAAACAGTTTCCTAGAAGGTTTATAAAACGGATTTTCTATGAAAATTTGTTGAATAACTCCTTAATAAACCTGTTTACTTTTTATTAAACGCCCAAGTTGATATAAAATACTAAATTTTTGAAAAAGTTATAAAAATATTTTTAGTTCTTTTAAGTCCCTTTAATGGGTATTTCCCCTTAAATTATTCATCTATTTATTTTTATTTATTAACTAAATATATCTCTTAATAACACTGTTCTAGATTTTGAAACTTTTTTTGTGAAAAACGGGGCCCCTGGCGTTTTAACCTTATTTGGGTTCACTTAATCCATTGGTGCTAACCGTTTTTTTTTTTTTTTTTTTTTTTTTTTTTTTTTTTTTTAGCTCTTGTTCTCGAGATATACGTTATTTTGAAAATGGAGGAGGTTGCACAACATTTATTCACGTATCTCAAAAATGGTTTAGTTTATTAAATAAGGTAAAAAGAAGCAAAACTCCGAAATAAAATTGCCTTTCAGTAAGGTTTAACTGTTCAACTTTTTCTAATATGTACAGTCGTTTTAGAAAAAATTTTATTTTTTGGCAAAAAAAAAATTGTTTTTTTTAACAAAATTTCGAAATGTTTCGTTTTTTAAAAAATCATAAAATTTGGAAAACGCAGCTATGCTACTAATTTCTTCTAGACATGTAAAAACGTAGTTGCAAACAAAACAATCCATTAACTACTATTAAAATCTGTTTTAAACTTTTTATTTTATTCACAAAAGGCGAAATTTTTTTTATTAAATTTAAGAATTTCTTTAAACGCTATATTTATACGGGAGCCCCCGTAAAAAGTGGAGAAAAAGGGCAAGTATGTTTTGAGAAAATGTTAAGAACAAAAAGCTAATTGAGGTCCGTTATACATTTTATCCCCATAGAAGCGACTCCTTGCCAGTTATGGGGCTTTTTCTTCAATATATTCCTAGTCTGTGTTGAAAACTTTGTTTGGGAGCCCCCTTGTTGAATGGAGATAGCGGGTAGGTATGTTAGAAATAAATGATGGAGATAAAAAATAAAGTGGAGTTGGTCTTACATTTGAGCCACCTAGGCATATCCTAGACGCTGCAAGGGCCCATTTAAGAATTAGAAGCATTGCTGCATTTTCCAATTTTCTA
Source organism: Pollenia amentaria (assembly GCA_943735925.1). Lineage (NCBI taxonomy): Eukaryota > Metazoa > Arthropoda > Insecta > Diptera > Polleniidae > Pollenia > Pollenia amentaria. The sequence goes on from OX031008.1 coordinate 179,977,480, forward strand.
TGATTTTGTAAAAACAAAATTTTCAAATTTTTGCTAAAAATTATTTTGTTTGCAAAAAAAAAATGTTTCAAAAACGATTGCGCATATTAGAAGAAAGCTTAACCTTGGTGAAAGGTTATATTAATTCAGAATTCCGGTTTTTGAGTTACGAGTATTATGCATTTGTGATGTGTGTAACACCTTAAAATATTGGTCCTGCACTCACCTTAAAGTATACCGATCTACTCAGAATCCCTTTCTGAGTCGATTTAATGATGTCCGTCCGGCTGACTGGCTGGATATCTGCAGTGTTGCCAGAACATTTAAAAGTAAAATCAGCAAAATTGCACGATTTTTTAATAAAAAATCTTCAAAATCTGTATTCCATTTTAAAAGATCTTTAAAAAATCGTCAAAACTATTTGTTTATATTTACGTTTTGAAACAGACAAGTTTAAACTTTGAATTTTACATTTTGAAAATCATTAAAATAGTAGATCCTATCGAAATCTTTTGATCAAACAGATTTAACTGATTTATTAAAAAGATTTTCTAATTTAAGTAATTTTGTTGACAAGCGCACCTTACGTGAGGCATGACGTAGGCAAGCACTTCTCAGGTTCAATATTCCGATGCTTGTGCGAAGAGAATATTAAGCCAACTGAAACTTAAAAAGTTTAAACACAGTAATCGATGTTTTACTGATACAAACGCTGATGACGAAAGGAAATATTCAAAATATGTTTCAAAATATGAGCCTTCCAAATCCTTGATTTCCCTCAATTTGAAATAATACTGAAGTAATAATATTTATACATTTGATCTTAAATAAGTACGTAAAGCATATATGTGTGTAAGCTTAAAATGTTTGTAACTTTAATGCAATAAACATGTCCTTAAAACTCACACAGCTGTGTAATAGGCATATAACTAAATTTGACGAAAAACTTGGCATACTACTACATGGTAGCAAATTTTGTACAAGTAATGAATATGACTTTTTTAGGTGATTTGTGTTCAAAAATGTTCCGCACCAAATAGGATTTCTAAAAAAATACAAAGTTTTTTTTATAAATATTTTTATTTTGAAACACAAATGTTTTTCATTGTTAAATGAAATAAGTTTTAAGTTAAAGTATGTGAGATGATTTCAACAAAAGCCAAAGGTTGTTTCACTGAACTTCCTAAATAGGTGATAATTTTTAGACCCAATGTCTGACGAAACATTCATTTGCTTTTGTAAAGCCAGACAATCATTTTTATAGTGTGGCGAAATTATATTTGTTGAAAGTTTGACCAGAAAACTGCATTTCTCTCCAAGCATCATATCCACATTTAATAATAGGAAATAATTGCAATCGATATTCCGGAATTCGTATAAAAGGCAAAAGTGCCAGAATAGCTCTAGAATTCCAACGAGCATCACTGAGTGCACTCCAAGTAGTGTTTGAAAATACTGAATTTGTAAATTTCTCAGCATAATAATTAGATTTTGCTATTCGTATTCCTCTTGTTACAGAATTTCTAGCTCCACGATATATTTAAAAGCGCTTCCACTAATTTTTTTTCCGATTGAATAGGTACTGTAGCGTTATACAATTCTTATAAGTTTTGGTTTCAGTTTTGAATAACTATACAAACGAACAAAAATAATTACACCCGAAATTTTGCGAAAAGTTATGGAAAATATGTTAAAACAAGTAAGAAATATAGTCGGTTAAGCGAGACCATATGATATCCTAGCCCACAGTATCTAAATACAAATTTTTGCGAGTGTACCCTATTTGTGACCCATGGGCAAACAGGGCACAACAAAATGAAATTATGTTATGAAGCTAAGATTTATGTAAAACTTCTTTGTGCCGAATATTATTTAGATATCTTCATCTTCATGAGATTTGTTCGCCTTTAACCCTTTGACTGTCCAATGTATCACATATGATGCACAGGTGTCATGATTGATACGCTTGCGCATCATATGCGATGCACAATTTGTCTTATTTCCTTTAACAAAGTTTTGTATGAACTTATGAAAATTAAAGCTATTTAACGCTCTGGTCATGTAGACAATGTTGTTTTTTATATTAGACCTGAATATTTGTATTAGAGAACACTGAAAATTTCCAGGATAAAATTTTTTTTTTTTTTTTGCAAAGAAAATAAACTTTATTCATGTTGAAAGACGTTAAAAATATAACAAAAAAATCAATAATAAAAATAAAATTTTAATTATATACGGCCTAAGTTATAAAAAATAAAGCATGTCAATAAAGGGTTTATCAAACGGATTTTCATACAAAATCCGATAGGCCGATAGTTATTAAGGAACTTAGGAAGGTAAATTTTTATAGTAAAGAATAAAAATTGCATGAATCGTATGCGATGCATAGAACGCTTCAATAATAAATAGTTGAAATATTGGTCCGTGTATCATATGTGATGCATGTCTTTTTTACTAGATTATGTACGTGGACGTCCGCTATAAAAAAATGTTTTGTTTGGGGACAGTCAAAAGGTTAAGTTGTTTTCGGAAGGGGTTTGATAGGGACTTATGATTAACATTGGATCCACCAGCACAGTGTTTTGTCATGACATAGTACCTTTCGTAAAAGTCATTGTTGCCAATTTGTATGTCAATACTCATATTTATAAGGAAGTTATGAAATTAAAACCTATTTTCTGAAGTAGTATTTGCATGAGAGCTATGGTAAAATATGGACCGATTTCAATAAAATGTTGTTAGGTGTTTAAGATTGAAATTTAATTAGATTTAAATTAAACACCAACATTATTAGATGGTTTATGGGCAGAAAGACTCTATTCGAAAAGGAGCTGGTATAGGGGCTATGAGAAATTATGGATCGATTGTCACCATTTTTAATAGCCTTGGTCCTTGTGAAAATTATAACTTATGTACTAAATTGTCTTCAATATGTACTTTGCGGACAAAGTTCACAGGGATAGTGATTCTGAGTCGGTAGGTATACTTTAAGGTAGGTCTAGGGCCAATATTTTAAGGTGTTACAAACATCAGCACAAACACATAATACCATCCCCACTATTTTGGTGTACTCTAAATTTATTATAGGGAAAATATTTATTAAGTATTTAAAAGCTTGGACAAGTTCATATAAGTATTGAATCTCATACTTATATCACTGTATAAAATATTTTTACACATTCATATACCACATATTAAACGAATTTAATGATAAAGCAAATGGCTGTATGATTTAATAAAAAAAGTAATTGGTACAGAAACTTTTTGCGATTTCGAAAAAAAAAATATAATGAGTCATAATATTTTTTTATGCTCTATTCGACTATTCTATGCCATTTTTCCTATTTGCAAAAATTGTTAAAAGTTATATGCCTACTATGTTTTTGGTCAAAAATGAATTTGATGTCTTGTTATTATCAGTGAAGTATGGTATAAAAATATTCTTTTTTTATATACTTAAATAACATAAATTTACTAATTATTAAAGCAACATCTCAAAATGTTACTTTAGACGAAAAACTTTACTGGGGTCTCTCTCTGGTGCTTTTCCAATCGAATTATAACCAGGGACCGTAACAGTTATTCCTTTTTTCATAAAAGTTAGATGATAACAGTTATTTTTTGATTTTTATTTTTTTGAACAAAAATAACAGTTATTTTTTATTTTTATTTTTCTGAACGAAAATAACAGTTATTTTTTGATATTTATTTTTTCCATCAAAAATAACATTTATTTTATGATTTTCATTTTTTCGAGCAAAAATAAAAATTATTCTTTAAAAAAATATACGTGTTATAATTATTTAGTTGACTTTAAGTATTTATTTTAATGCGTATAAGATAGCCCAATGATGATCACACATTTAAATAAATATTTAAAGACAACTCAATAATTATAACGCGTACATTTCTTTAAAGAATAACTTTTATTTTTGCTCGAAAAAATAAAAATCGAAAAATAATTATTATTTTTGTTCAAAAAAATAAAAATTATAAAATAACTGTTATTTTTGATCGAAAAAATAAATGTTAATTTTGTTCAAAAAATAAAAATCAAAAAATATTTGTTATTTTTGTCCAAAAAAATATAAATAAAAAAATAACTTTAATTTTTGATCGAAAAAATAAAAATCAAAACTCTAAAAATCATAATATTTTATCATAGAAAAGTTCTTAAGGATCAATATGGTATACATGAATCAGTTTGCCAGTATTTACTTCTATATGCTTTTTTTGTTTTAAAATTTCAAAATAACTGTTATTTTCGGTCCCTGATTATAACATTTCTGGCGGTTAGCTGGGCCGTACCAGATAATCTTCCTATACTTGCACAGGAAACAGTGGGATTTTGTTAAGATATTACAAAAAAATGGTTTCTAATTTTACTGTTCATTCCATGACTGACAAATTTAAACTGGAAATAACATTTGTTGTACAGTTCTATTAGACAAGAACATAGACAGTTTACGGGATTTGTTTGTGTGTACAAAAGTCGTGTTATTTAAATTCAGCTATGTAACTTTTTTTTTTGATTCCAACCTTTAATTGAAAAAAAATTCCCTAAGAATATACTGTGTTTTAAAAAAAGTGTAATGTTTTTGGATATTGAAAAAGTGTCAGGAAGATAATAAAAAAAGGTAAGTATTACTTAGCACTTCTGCCGCATTAGCTGAGCATTAAAATGCCCTTTTTAATTAAGAAATAATACACGAACAATTTATGAAAGCTTAATTAATTCTGATTTTATTTACAAATTATGATAGCTTATACATATACTAAAATTCGATCATCGATCAGGATAATTGAATTGTTGATTTTTCTGCATTTCGCAAGGTTCAATAGCCGTTGAATGTGCTGACGCTTGCATATAGTGTCTTTGCACGAGTGGTCATTAAACTAAATTCAATTTTGCTGACGTTTAGTTAAGATATAAAAATTATTTAACAAATAACATATCTAACAAAAACCTACAGTGCGGTACGTAAGTATACGTACACTACAAAAGTAATAATTAAAGCATAAATGCAAAAGTTATAAGCTCATTCAGCGCCACCCAGATAATTCAAAATATTATTTATAATTTAAATTAATTGTAGAACACTTAATATTATATTTTCCACCAGACAATTTTTATAGTGGAATTGTGGCGGTTTGTTATGGACCTCCTTAACTTGAATAACATAAAATCTTAAAGGATATAGACGGGAAATAGAAGGAAAATGTATTAGAAATAAATTTTAAAGATACTGAAAATTAAAATTTCTATTTGAAATCGTTTTGTTTTAAAAATTGATTGCCAATGTCCTGAATTTTATTTTATTGGCAGATACAATTTATTTCTCAAGTTTGTATTTCACATCTGTTTTCATTTTTTGACTTAAGGTGAATTTTAGAAGTTTTATAGAAACAAAACTCAATAAAGAACTTTTATTTCTGAAAAACAAAAACAAGAAAAAAGCTCTGCCAAAAAATATAAATCAAAAATATTAATTATTTTTGCCGACCAAAAAAAAAAAAAAAAAAAAAAAAATTCTAAATCAGAAAACATCAATTGACGGGTATTTTGTAAAAACATTATAAGCCACTCCAATAGAAAAACTGGCTTTATGTGCTTTTCCAATTCAGTCCATGATCTCCTCAAAAGTTTTTAGTTTTTTTTTCCAAGTACAGCTCCACCAGTTTATACCGAACAAATCCTTCTTACAAGAGTTCAACACCAGACGGCTGAGAATCTGATTTGATTTAAATAAATATTTTCATATCTTGTCAACTATAACTTCAATCGCATGCCTTCTATTTGCTCTGCGCATATAGAAGGCACATATATGGATTTGAAAAACAAATTTATATATTAAAAAAAAAAAAATGTTTATTACTACCCAATCGTTTATTAACTTAGTAAAGAAAACATATTTTTATCATTTACCTCCCCCCTTGGATCCCCCCCAAGGGTCCCACTGAAGGTTTGCTATATTTAATTTTACTCATTATGTGTCGTTAGGTCTTTATTATGAAACCTGGGTGGAAAGCATGACATATGATATATCATTGTAATTTATTAACTAAGCCATACAAAAAACAAATATAAATTTTTTACACAGGCTTTTTTCCAAAAAAAAAATATTTTACGCCTTTCAATTGCCTTAATTTTTTTTATATACCTAATTGCACTGCAAACTCTTGATATACAACCTGTAATGCGTATGAGCAACAATAACTCATTTTAAATTATAAATCATACGACATGTTTTCATAAATTACTTTGAAATGTCTTTAACCAGGCAATTCCCAGTGTCACCTATAGGTAACGAGGTAACGATGATTTGCTATTTTCTCTAGAATATCTATAAAACTATTTTAAACATACATTAATTATTTAAACAAAGGCAATGCCCTAAAGTGTTTATCAGTATTTTTAACAACTCTCGAATTACATAAACTGTGAATTTTTTTAATTTTTTTCAAACAGTTTTTTGTTTTCTACTTTTTGACTTGTGTTGTAATAACTAAATTGTTGTAAAAATTATAAAAGGTTAAAAACCGAAATAATATTTGTTGATTAATACTATAAGATACTTAAACTTTTAATATGAGTGATTATCGTGAATGCTTACATTGCCTTTAAGTTGAAAATAAGGCTAGAATTTCAGTATTTCAAATATTCACATACTTATATGTACAAATACATATATAGCAACTAAGCTTTTATTTTCTAAAATTGGTTTATTTTGCTAAATATTGAAATAATGGAAATACTTTAGTGTCCACTCGACGTATTTATATTATTTAAAAAGAAAAATTAGGTTTGTTTTTATTACTAAAGGTATGAGAATTGACGGGTTAATACTATTTTGTGAATATTTTGTTTCTTTTTAACTTTCGTTCACGTAAATTTTTACGTGTTCTTAAGAAATTTGTTACAGTTTATATTAATTATTGTTTATTATAGCGGCTGCTTCTGGCAGGAAACGGTTTCCAAAAAAAAACAAAAAAAAAAAAAAAAATATATAAATAAAAGCAATGGGAAAGTTTACCGTTTCTAATATTAATTTTAAGTGGCAAAGTTTATGTCACTTCAAGCATATCTGTGACGTTGTCTAATTAAACATTAAAATAAAAATATATGTCAATCGTAAGTGGTTTTCATAATACCGCTTTGAACAAAAATTTACTAAATCAATGTAATGTATTCTGATAACAAAAGGTGATTTTACGTGAAATCTCAGCATTCTTCCCATAAATGTAATTCCCATTTTGTGCCTCATATATTAACTGTTATGTGTTGTGGCATGTAAAAATGTTTTTAAATCTGTCAAAAAGTACGTCGTTAATACTAATTTCCGTTAATTATAATTTAAAGGCCTTATTCATAAAATATATATCAGGCTTTAACAATGAGGTGAAGCGTCGGTGTATGAAGGAGAAAAGTCTTCCAATAAATTTAAAATTCCTCCAGCATGCTGCATGTGCGTAAATTATGTAAAAACAAATGAAAATGTTTCCGACATGACTTTTAGCGCTCTACCAGGGCTAGAAGTTTTGTAATATTATGAATATTATTTTAATATGCTTCACCATTGTCAAGCGGTATAATTTCACAACGTTAACGGGCGGTATGGGTACAGTTGTACCTGCATATAAAAATTCACTTTCCTGTGTAAAAATAAAATGTCTTTAAAGCTAATTACACAATTGTATACCTAATTTTTAAACGGCGACAACAGTTGCCAAAAATTTAAACGAATTTATAATTTATTTTGTATTTTATAGCACATCTATTCAATACCTATTTGAACAATTTAAATTCAAATGAAGACAATAGACGTACCTATTACCTAATGAAAACAGCATTTATGTTTTGATGGACATTTGCAGAAAAATAAAAATGTCATACTCAAGCAATATACAATTTTTTTTTTTGTTGATGTACACTTAAATATGCAAAACGGGAAATTCCCAAAAGGACACAGTTTAAGAACGTAGCACAAATAAACTTGTTATGAGAAAATATTTCCTTCGAAGTGGACTAGAAATAGTTTTGGGAAGACGCATTCTTGCAGCAGCAGAAACCAGAAAATTAACCGTAAGCACAATATGGCAGTCGTAGAGCCTCAGCTGTTGTTGGAAAGTGTTATACTTGCAAATGTAATTACGAATACAACGATAAACCAGAAAGTCATGTATGATCTGTACTAGACTTGTCTGTGATGAATACTCACTAAAAGATACAACAAATGTTTCATGTACAAAATCGCAGTAAACATATTTGGAACAATTTTTTTTTATATATATTTGCACACTATTTGCTGCTTTTTAGATTAACAAAATCTTCATTGTAAAATCGTTTTATTATGTTTTCTTGGATTCTATACAAATAAAATATGCGAAGGTACAATTGTACCCATAAAGCCTCTTAGGGGTTTTAAATTAACCAGGCCCTATTACTAGGGGAAACAACCACGATATTTTTAAAAGATTTAAAGAAATTTACGATGTATTATAAGTGTGGTGATGTCACAGAATTTCGGGCATCTGATGATCAAGGGGAAAACAGTTATCAAACAGTTATCAGCATATCAAAAATGTAAAAGTTACAATTGTACCCTTTCCGCTTGGGCAGGGTTAACTGATATGGAATATTTTATTTATTATTTCTTTTAAGCCTACATGCAAAAAACAATATTTTGCTGAATAAAAGAAACCTAAAATCAAGGAGATCTCACAAAAAATAGTAACTTTCTTAATTTTGCAGAAAACCCGATTCAATTTCCAATACAAAAATTTATTTTTAACAAAAAAAAAAAAAAATTTTTTAACTTTAGGGCATGCTCAACCTTTTTAAACAAAGACTTCCGTTGAACTTACATGTTCTAAAAACAGTATTTTTTAATTTGAAGTGTACGTTCGAAAATAGATGAACCAGTATTTAAAATGTATTAAAGTAATTTTGTGTAAGCAATTTCTGCTTGTTCCACTTAATGGCTTATAACCTTTCTTAATTTTTGTTGAAGTTTAAAAATTGTATACATGATGTGATGGTCACGAAATTATCTTTGATATACATTTCGAAAAATATACACAGTATATTATTTCATCTTAATTGAGCAATTTAATATGATAGTTTTTTTTAAAAAACACCAAAAAATAAATTTTCTTGAAATTTTAAGGCCCGTAACTAAATTATTCGATCAGCACAATTAATCTATTGGCTCAAAGAATTGAGAGATGTCCATTTAATAATGCATTTATTCAGGAGAACAGTTCTTAACATTTTCGCAAATTCACAAAATTGCTAAAAAAAATTTATTTTTCGCGAAGATCGCCAAAACGCGCATAAAGAAAAGTAAATAAATTTCACATTCGTCTTAAGCGACCTCATATTAGCCTAAAAGATGTTTATTTATTTGAGATATAATAATAACTGAGGACAATAAATTTTTTGCCATATTTCGTGATGCTCAAAAACCTCTTTTGCAACAAAATTAAAAAAAAATTTTTTTATGGTTTATAGCGTAAGGGTTAACAGTTATAAAAAAAATTTTTTAAGTCAAAAACAAAAAAAAAATACCGAAAACGTGCTCACGAGTGTAAAACTTTTTGCAAATGCTTAAATTCAAATGAATTCCGTTCCTCATGTTTTGTTTTTCTTTATTTACTTTTAACATGTTATTCGTGGTGCCGTTGTAAGCCTGCAAATTTAAAAGATATACAAAAACCACGAAACTTCTTATTAGTGTGATATTTGCGTTTAAAAATTATTCATATAAAATTTTCTGAATTTTTTAAAAATTTGTATGAAAATACTTGCCAAGTGAGGTGAAGTGATCTACAAAAAACACAAAGAGAAAGTTAATACAGAAATAAAATTTAAAAAAACAAAGAAAGAGATTTGCACATATCGCACTTGTTCACCAAGAGGGTATTAACGCAAAATGTATATTTATTCACTTTTTTGGAAAAATAGATATAAAATCGAAATATATTAAAGTAATATTCATATCTTAACCCAGTAAAAAAATCGTGTTTTTTTGTCTACTTTCTGGTAATGAAACGGTTGCTTTAAAAATCCTTCTTCGTTTACCTTTATTCTAAAAGTAAAATTTTTTAATTATGACTTAATACAGTGTTGTTGAACAAGTGCGATATGTTAATAACTTAAGGAAACAATAAAATTAAACAACCAAAAACAAAAAATCAGTACATAGTAAAGAAAATTATAAAAAAAAAATTTTCTTTCATTTTGTTAGTGATGCCAATACAATAATAATAGAATTTATTGCCACTTTTCTAGTAATGACATTTAAATAATCGAAAGGTATAGAATCGAATAAAATGAGATGAAAGATGTTGATTTGTGTATGGGAAGTTAATGGATGTTGATCAGTGTAAAAAACCTATTATACTCTTTGTACACTCTCATACATTTCGGAGGAACGCATGGCAGATGTTGAAAATGCATTTATATTTGAAGTCTAACATCCACTTTTAAGCAAAAAATACTATATAAAAAAAATAAAAAAAAGGCTTGCAATTAAGGAAAACATGACAAATGCTAACGCTGCTTTCAAGACAAATTACATTTTGTCAATGATGCCACAATAATAATAGAATTGATCGTCACTTTTCTAGTGATTAATCGAAAGGTGTAGAATGGAATACAATAAAAAAGGAACATCTTGTTAATGAGTTGATTTTATGCTCTAAGTATTTCTTATGGGGAAATTTCGTCGCAAATTGATGGTAGATGTTAGGTAACAAGTAGAAAGTCTTTTAGGCTTTATAACTAAATAACCATATAACCTAATAACCAGCTTTCCGTGGAAAACCCAATAGTTTTTGCTATAAAGCTGAAAATTATTAAAAATTATAATGGGATACAAATGTAGCCTGCTTATGTGTTTTCGTGGTTCTTTTGGTTATGTATTCTACGGTTAATAGTACAATAGTACATAGTGTACTATAGTGAAAATAATAATATGAATATAAATTTTAAACTTGATATATGGTGATAAACAATTGCACTTGATCGAGATTTGTTGAAATTATATTAAAAAAAAGACATAATGACATCCATTAAAAATAATACACACTTTACCTACTTTTTCAACTACCAACATTCATTTACTTCATAAAAAATAATTTAATGAAAATTTAATTCAATTAATTTTAGCCTGATTAAAATATCAAAATTTGGATTATAAAACCATTAACAGTTCAGTAAAATAACCAAAATACTATTTATTAACAGCTTATCCACAGGCTGTTTGTTTACATTTGGCCTTTAAGTTGTGCTGATAAAAGGTCAGCGAGAAAAATAAAGACAAAAAAAAAAATAACTGAAAAATCTACTTTTGACTTCAAGAAGAGTTCTTGACAAAATGTATGAGAAATAGAAATAAGAAAGAACATTTAAATTAATTTATATAAATAATCATTCACTCAAAACTAATTTCGATCTACCAAAGTTAAAATTCCATTTGGTTTAAATATTGATGTTTGACAATTGACTGCCATCCGGCGTCAATGGCGGTGAGTGTTAAACGGCAACCTCTTCTAAAGAGATTGTGTGGTCACAATCGGCCCTGAAAACCTGAATTGAATTCCCATATCAGTCAAGAATGAAAAATTATTAATAAATTTTAATTCATTTAATGTTGTAAAATTACTTTCTCAATTAAAATTATTTAATTAAATTTAAATTCAATGATCTTTAGCCGGATTAAAATATCAAAATTTGGATTAAAAAACATTAATTTACTTTAAAATGTGTGAAAATAGCAACCCTTTGTGTAATTTAAAAGGCTGCTACATCAGCAATCAAATTATTTGTAAGCAATCTATGTTTTAATTTGATTTGAGTAAATAATGCATGCAATCAGTAATGTACCATATATGGTATGTAATGCTTTTAAGGGTTAAACAATTTTATAGAATAATTTTGATACTTAATAATTACTTTTAACGTACTTTTTAGTTAAAGTTCACTTTTCACTTTAAAATATTCTAAAGAAAGTTAAGCCTAATTAAATTTCAAAAACTTCAATTAAAAGCCAACAGTTCAATTAAAAATTACAATTGTTATAAAAATAGCTATGACACAAGCTCCTATATTTTTACATTTGTCCTTCAAGTTGTACAAAGTAAGGTCAAATAGAAAAAGACAAAAAGAAAAACATAAAAAAACAATGTACTTCAGCTTTCAAGACAAAGTCTTGACAAAACAAGAAGAAAGAAAAAACATGTAAATAAAATTTCAAAATTGATAAACAATTACAGCAAATTTCGATCAACCAATACAATTGGTTAAAGATTGATCTTTGACTATAGACTGGCAGTCGCCGCAGTGGCGCAAACGGTAGAACGCAAAGATAAGAATGATAAGAATGTGGTTATTCTCGAAGCATGTAAATTCGACCCGAGTTCAGTCCCGTGTTCAGTCAAGAGTTATCAAAAAAATTGTTAATTCATTTCATGTTGTAATTTCCTTCCTTCAATAAAAATAATTTAATGAAAATTAAAATTGATGAACTTAAGCCTAATTAAAATATCAAAAACATCAATATTCTAAAGTACTTTTTATACCCATACCACACCTTTAAATATAGAACCTAGATCCATCTCTTAGTATTCCGACAGACGCAGAATCACATTTTGAACCCATCAAAGAATGTCCGTCTGTCCATGTAAACATTTGTGCGCATTTGACGAAATTTGGTACATAAATTATAATTAGCAGAAGGACCAAGAATATTGAAAATGGTGTAAATCGGTCCATAACTTCACATAGCCTCCATACAAGCTTCTCTCTGGAATAGAGTCCTTATGCCTATAAACCATCTTATTATGCTGTTTTCAAATTTAGTTTGGTCCAAACTTTTTCTATTGCAATATTAATTATCTTACCAAATTTTCCTGACATCAGTTTAAATTTTATCATTGCTCCCATACAAATACTACCCTCGAAAATAACTTTTTATGGCATAACTTTCTTACAAATGTTGATATTAACATTAAATTTGGAAACAATTACTTTTACGATAGCTTCTATGTCATAATAAAATGTTGTGCTGGTAGGTCTAAAATTATCACATATAAAACTAGCCCATATAGACCCTCTTCCTTAAATGACTTAAAGGCTCTCATTTAGATCAAAATATATAAAATATATTCAGCACAAAAAACTTTTAAATGATTCTTAACCTGATAACATAATTTTGTTCTGGAATGGGTCCCAAATTGGCTACACTTTCGTAAATTTGTCTCTAATTTCTGTGGTGTAGAGTACCATATGGTCGAGCCTGACCGTCTATAGTTTTTTTACTTCTTTGCATTTCATTTAATAAACCAATTGTTTTCAATATAAATTGAACATTTTAAAATTTAGCAAATAAGTAGGTCGGTACGAAATAAGTCCAATATGTACCAAAATTAAAAAAAAAACAATACAGGGTGGCCAAAAATGGGTTTGATTTTTTTTAAATGCAGAATATTAATCGAGAATATTTTTAAGTTAATTAGGAAAAATTATGGTTCGCACATATTTGCTATTTTTAACATTGATTGTAAGTTATTCTTACTTAATTCTCCAAGCCTTCTTCAAAAAATGCCGGAAAAAACAAAGAAAAATAATAAAATAAAGTTATAACGAATTCAAACCCCTTTGGTCATTTTGGGCCACCCTGTACTACAATTTTAATAAGACTTCCATCCCTGTTTTTGTTTGAAAAATATTCAACATCTTTCCGGTTAACATCATCTACCAGTTGCAGATGCTAAAAGCTTAAGAGACTGTTAAATATAACACAATATGTAAAAGCTTTTAACTTGGAATAATCTGCAAACTGACAGAGGCGGCATTTAACATTGTGTTGAACTAAAATAAGTTTTATAAAATCACCAAAATTAAACATTTTGGTTTTCAAAATAAAAAAAAAAAAAAACTAAAACCAAAACAATAGATTTTTATATGAACCAAAATTTACGTAACATTAAGGTCCTGACAACTTACAAGGAACTTAATTGGAAATATTGTTATAAAAACTTTTTAAAAGATTTTTTGTTTATAACAAAATATTTTGAAAAAAAAAACAATTACCAATATTCTCATTATTTTCAAGACAAGTTATATAAAATATTTTTTTATTAAATCATTTTTTTTTTTTGTAAAATGTTAAGGCTCTTCTTTAAAAGCTTTAAATTGCCACTCTTTTTCCTTGATTTTTGAGGCAAAGCGCATGTTTTTTTTTTACTTTTTTCTCGTTACTCAGAAAATTATGGCGTTTTCTTGCGGCAGGTTGAATGATTTTGCAAAAACTTAAATTCAGTTTTTTCACAAATATTTACACAAAAACATCGAAAAGCTGTCTCTATAAATTTCTTAATAAAAATTTCTGCAGAAAAAAATTCTTTCGTAACACATGAATTTGTTAAAAAAAAAGAATTATCTCAAAATTTAGATACAAAGTTTTAAATTTTTTAAGGAAATTTTCAAAACTTGACCTTTTAAAGCATTTGACTTTTATCACATTTCAATTGTTTTTTTGTTTGCCTTAAAATGAAAATTTGTTGCTTTTATCCTGCAACACTTTATTGATTGCCAAGATCAAGAATGTATTTGACTGTATTTGTGTTTGTTTGTACGTGCGTTTGCAATCACTCGCATTTGATTACTTTTAGGAATTTGAACTTCGTTGCTAATAAAAGCACACAAAAAGGGAAAAACAAACGAATGTCTGTATATCCTTTTGCTGCCATTTACAGTCTGTTCGTCTCCCTAAATGTATGTCAGTCATTGTGCACAGATAAATTCATTCACTGTATTTCCAAGAATTGTGTGTGTATATGAGATGCCTTTGTATATCGTTTGGATGTTTGTGATAGTTTTCAAACATCAATTTTAGCAAAAGTCTAATTCCTTTGTTATTTTGTGGTTTTTAAGTGTTTGTAAAAGTGCACAAACTGTAAAATACTAAATTGTTTAATTCAGATGTTTTTTTATTATCAATTTTATTATTGAATGTAAATAAGAACAAAATAATGCGTTTGAAAAACAAATGTTTTTTTGAGAATGTCTTTCTTTTATAACATTTAAATTTCAGCCTTTGACCTAGAGAATAAAACAATCCTTATAATAAAATTACAATAATTAGAAACAAATTACTATAAAAGAGTATCGATATTTAATTGAACTGATTAATAATTTGTAACATGGACAATAATAATTTGTTTATTTTTTTTTAATTTTATATTATTTATCCAATTTAAACAGAAGAAATGGAAAATACCGAAATATTTGTTTAAATTCATTTCCTTTTTTCAAATATTTGAAAAATCCAATGGTGTCTCATGAAAAAAATTCTATCGTTTAGGGCATATAAAGTGGCTTAAAAAAATAATATTAAGTTGTAGCAACTATAAAAGTTTTTAACAACTTAGGACCATTATTACAACTTACAAATAGTTATTTTTAGGATGCTATCTGACAGATAAATAGTTTTTGGTTATTACAAGTTAACATTAACCTAAAAAGTGACTGATAAGCTAACATCAGGTTTGTCCTCATGGTAACTTTACAAGTGAACTTTAAGAACTTGAAGATGCCATATTTTCTGCTGAAGATAAGGTAACTTCAATGACAGTTTTATGTCATATTAAATTATTTCATTATTTCATTATTTATTTTCGACATTTTTTTTAACACAAAAAAACAAAACAATTGTAAATAAAAACCGAAATAAAGCACAATATATAAACTTTTGTTTTCAATTAAAAAATTAAACAAAACTAAGTCGTTGCCACTACGTATTTTAAACAACCAAAAGTAGTCGGTATATACTGCAATGTTGCCACAGTATATAAATTACATTTTGTATTTTATCGGACAGTTGTAATATTGGAAAAAACTTATTGGTCACTTTATCGTTCAATATAGCTATTGTTCACGTTAACTATCAGCAACTTTATCATTAGGTTGTAATAATGGCCCTTAGTTGATTGTAAGAACATGTAAGTTTTAGCTAAGGACATAAAGTTTTGGTGTAGTGTATTTTGAGGCACCTTCTTATAGTCATTACCAGGGCAACCAAAAATAAGCTTTAAGGTTTTATGCGCATAATAAATGCTCTAAAAAACAAAAGATATGCCTTAAAACCATGAAAAATTTGCTCTAACAAAAGTCGTTTTTTTTAATAGAATATTTTATTAAAACAAAAAAAAAATACACAAAATTCAATATAAAATAAACAGTATTAAGAATTCATAAATTTAACTTGTTAATTGTGTTATTTTGTGTTTTGTGTGTGCCCAGATAAAACTTGTATGAATTAAAATTATGTTTTTATTTCTGTATAAAAGTTCATACAGTTCATACTCTGTAAAATATGTATTTAAGGTGAATTAATGTTGCAATAAATTACAATGTGTTGACATAAATTCTCAAAAAGAAAATGTTGTCTATTGCTTCTAAAAATATTTTTATAAAAAGAAAAACTTCTTTCTACTTCCGCTGAATTCATTGGTGCATATTTAAAAGCCAAACTTCGCTTACATTATACTCCGTAGTTGAAGTTACTTTAGAGCCATTTAGCTGACCACAAATATTTTGCAGTGTTTCTAAGCCTCTGTTTTTATCTACAATTTGCTTTATATTATTTTGAACAGTATATTTAGCGTTACAATCGGGTACATTGTCGATATTTTGAATTGTATCATTTAGTATTTTTATTTGTTCATTAAGGGAAATGGCAGAAGTTTGTAATTTTTTTATGTGGTTGGCAATAAATCCGTAATTAATGCAATAAAAACTAAATCGGTTTTTGTCGTAGATTTGCGTTATGCTTCTTTTGCATTTTTAATCGATTGAGCATCATCTTTTAAATTATCTAAAACGTTTAAAATGTTTTCACTATTAATGGCATAGTAGTTTACAGTCTCAAGCCATGTACCCCGACGGGTTGTTATGGGTTCAGGAGGGAGAGAAAGTTCCGGATAAATTTCCTTAAATATTTCTACTCTGCACGTCGCTTTTAAAAACACTTTTTTAACATTTGAAATTATTTTGTCCACATTTTCATAAGGATCCCTTATAGCTTCACAAACTCTATGAAGACCGTGGGCTAAACATCTCACATGTGTTATTTTTGGGTAAAAAGTTTTAATGGCTTTTGCAGCTTTAACCATATATGGAGCCGCGTCTGTTACAAAAAGTAAACTCATATCTTTATTAAAATTAACATCCAAAATTTTAATTGAATCACCAACAAGTGTTGCGATTGACGAATGATTAGTTTTATTTAGGATTGCAGTGTTTAATAATATTTTTTTTTTGCGGTTTCTTCATTAGAGCTTAATATTCCAACTATTACGTTTGGTATATTTCTTCCTTTTGCATCCAATGTTTCGTCAATCGATATCCATATATATTGATTTTTTTTATATTTTCTATGCAATTTACGTGAAGCCTGTTGATGTACTTCGAACGAAGGGTTGATTCCCATGGAACTTTATAGTTCGTAAACGTTTCAAACAAATTTTTTATGTTTTCATTTCTAAGCTTGTACAAAGGAATGTCAGCAGACACAAATGCTTCGCATAACTTTTGTTGAAACAAAATATCTTTAGAATATTGGGCCTCAGATTCAAGCAAGAACACTTGAGTCTTGTCTTTATTTGCATGCCTTTCCTTTAACTGAATATGTTTGACACTTGCTATGTGTTGTTTCGCAAAAAAATCCTATCTGAGGATACAGACTTATTGCAGACGGTACAAAGAAGAACTGTTTCATCCGTTTTAAATTCAGAGTACTCTTTTACAATGTTTTTTTCGTTTTGCTGATTGAGACAACTTTTGCTTTGGCATTTTCTAAGAAATAAAGAAAAATGCATAATAGCAACATTTTGGTTTTATGTATTGAACTTTACTCACATTATTTTTTTAAGTAAATTTAAAATATGCAATGTAAATTAATCTTTAACAACTAAGAAATACAAATCTTATTTAAGACACTTTGTTACATACAAATTCCGTTCAGATTCAAAAGAATTGCTGTGCTTTTTTCTTTTAGAAATATTTAATAGTTGCTTAAAAGGAAGTATATTTCTTTAAACAGAGCTGCCGGATTTAATTGTTTATTATCACTTGACGATTTTATTCTTAAAAAGAAATTTTTTTTTGAAAAATGCCCTTAAAATATGCACTTAAAAAGAAAATATGCCCTTAAAAATAAAATATGCGAAAATATGCTCTTAAGGTCAAAACATGCAAAAATATGCCCTAACAAACCGATGCCAAAATCCTTAAAAAGTTATGAATCGGATAAATAATTACCTTAAATGTTTCTACGACGCCCACAAAAAAATATGATATATCATATTTTTAGTTGCCCTGGTCATTACCAATTTTTATTCAGCCAAATTTCCTTCAAGTTTTACCAAATTTGAGACCAAAAAATTTTATAAATCCTGCATAAGTTGTGTTGTAACGTTCGACTTTTCTTAATAAAATAACGCAAATGATTTTTACTATAAAAAAAAACATAATTATATTGATAAGCTAAGTTTTTCGCTATACAAAGACTTTTCTATGTTAATTTTATTGTTCCTAATAATGTAAAAATACAAACAAAATAATCCTTTGAGTGCATTTTTAATTTAATAAATAATTTGATAAGTTTTTTTTATTAATATTGTTGCGTTTTTTTAATCAAATTTTGTTTAGGTTTTTTACTAAAATTTTTGGTTTTTTTGTGGTTAAGAGTTGGCATTACTGTACCCACACCATAATAGACGATATTATACGTTTGTACTGATGTGTTTAACTCAAGACCCAACATTAAATATACCGATGTCGATCTTTCCGAACGGCTAGAAAATGGAAAGCCTGTGCGGAAAGTACATGTCGAAATTTTGGTGATTATTTGATGAAATTTGGTACACAGGCTCTAATTGTCACAGGAATCAAGAATCTTTTTCCAAAATGGAGTATTTTTGCCAGCAAACAGTCTAATAGTGTTTGTACTTATATTTAGTATTGCCCAATAAATCTTATTGGTGAATAATAAGGCGCTGCAAAATATGGCCCCGGGAAATATTGTAACAAAAAATTACCGCAAAATTCATTATGCAATATGACCCCATTTTTTAAATTAAAAATAACCCCAACAAAATAAAAAAACCCCTCTTAATTAAATGAAATATGACCCTAAATTATTCTTTATTATGAAAAAATCACCTCAAAATGTTTAATGAAATTTAAATAAAAAAGTTTAAATTAAAAAAAAAAAACACAAATAAAGTTAAAAATTTGAGTTGGGGTAGATAAAATGCCCGAAACTTAGAATCCAAAATTGAAAATTCTTAATTTTAAAATCACAACACAGAAAAAATTAAAAATTGTTTGGCACCTACCCAGCAAAAACTTTACTTACCCGGTTGGTTAGCAAGTAATGTTGGAGACACATAAGCACTACTTATTTTTCGGCTGAATAACTACTTATTTTTGTTCGAGTTGTCCAAAGAATTCAGTACTTACAATACACTTACTAGAAGTCACAAAATATCTATTTATTATTTAACTACCAGTAAGATATATTAACTAGAAACCCAAATATAACTAAAACGAAAATATAAACAACAACAAAAATTTGTATATAATACATATTAAAACTGTTTATATAACTAATAAGTAGTTATTGAGCTGATTATTAGTAAGCAAATATTCAGTAGTGAAATAATAGAAGTAAAAAGTATTTACTGAGGTCATTACAAGTAATTACTTATTGAGGTTTTTAGAATAATGACAATTGTAATGATACCTACTTACCAGGTAACGTTACCAAAATTCCTAAAGTTTTTCCTGGGTATTACCAAAATGATTATATTTAATACTAAAAACTTTAAAATTTTTATATTGTGATTTTTTTCCAGTAAATGATATTTTTAATTTTTATAAAAAAAATATTTAAAAAAAATTTGATTGAATTAAATAAAGATCAGGTTTTGACAATTCCAGACAACAATTCTATAAGTTTAAATTATTTCATTTTAAGCGAATAAACAATTAAGATTTTTTGTGATTTAATTAATATTTAAATTAAAAATTTATTTCAAAACAACTAAATTGTTAATTAAATCAAAATTATATTTTTAATTTTTGTTTTCAACTAAAAAATAATAGATTCAACTATCACATTAATTAAATTGAAATACTTTTCAAACAATTTTTTTAATGGATAAAAAACTACTAAAATTCAGTGAAGTTAAAAAATCCAGAATTTCAAAATCATGAATTTTAATAACCCGAATAATAGCACAGTTTTGGTTTTAAAATCCGCACGCGTCTTTTGGAAATTGAGATTAAAAAATGCTATTTATTTAAATTTTAGATAACTACCTTATTTTCTTTACTCTTCACCGCCACGAACAGTAAATTATTATTCCTAGAAATATCGATTTCGGTCCCAGTTTTTTTGTGGTTCTGTTAAAAACGTCCTTATTTCTTAAACAGGAAAAAAATTGTTTTTAGTTTTGCTATGGATTTCGGAAAAGAGGACCACCAAAAGATAAAGAGTAGATCGAGCCCCCTACCACAAAGTTTCCCACTACATCGCAAAATGCCTCACATCCTTTATTTACACTACAAACTGAATAGCCAATGAAAATCATTGCATCAGCATTTAAATAAATTTTATTTAACTAAAAACTACGCTGAAAAAATATATATTTTGTTTATGACAACCAACCCTGGAAAAACAGTTTTACAGCCAATTTCATTGAGTTTAGTTTAAATTGACTATCACTATAATTATCAAAAAATATTTTATTAACTGGCAGATATAGAAATAGATAATTATACCTTAATGGGGTGAAATTTAGGCGTTGGATGCCTAAAATTCTTTATAAATTGTAATGAAATTTCGTTGAGACAATTCTTTATAACTAACAATGCGTTCACTGATTTTATGGCCCATAAGTTGTCAAAGATTTTTTATAAATCCCACTCCCAAGAGTCACTTATTCTTATGTGTAAATAGTCGTCCACTTTAAAAGTAAACTCAGTTTTGTTTTGTTATGGTACTCCTTCTATGGTCTACTTTAAAGCGATTTCTTATTCCTTACTCTAGTCGGGGTTAGTAAAGTAATTAATCATCTTAAATTAATTAATAACAACTTTGGTTTCTTTTCATAATTGCGCAACAACTTCATTTAATTTGGTCACATAATCATGCTGATATTTTATTTAATCTTCTCTTACCCTCGCAAATATCATAATTAGTTAAAATTGTGTAATAATATAAATGTCTATTTGTGTTATTACTTAAGGCTGTGTATACTTTAAGCCATTTAGTTCTTGGCCATTAATTACGTAATACTAAAGATTATTACGAAATGGTGGCATTTGAATATTAAATATTCTTGTTATTCATATTTATCAGAAAAAATGAAACAATTCTTTAAAACACACTTTAGTATTTCACTCACCACATATTTAGTAAAACAGAAACAGCTGTCTTGATTTTAGCATTGAAACCCGGCCAGTTTTTTTTTTCAATATTTTACTTATTTGCCATATCAACTTCTTTGATTTTCAATAAATCCCATCGAATTTCCCTTGGCTTTTAAAACATATTATTCACAACGTTTTCCTGCATAGTAAGTAAAGATTTATATGTATGTATGTGTTTTTTGGGGAGTTGGGTCTTATTTGTATATGTGTGTGTGTGTATGTATGTGTGGTTATGTATGCTTAGATTTCAATCCCTTATTGATTGCATTTCCTTTTTCATTCATCTGATAAAATAGTTTTGCATCATTATCTCTAGCTTAGCAACGTAAGCTTAAGTTTATACATTCTTATTTTCATTTGCATACTAGATACATTTTATAATCACTATTTGCTGTCTACAAGTTGAAGGAAAATTAAGGGGAAACTAAGGAAAATTTGCAAGAATGAATTTATGATGGGATGTATGTTATTTAATAATATAAAAAAAAAATTTTTTTGGGGTTCTTTTACGTCGTCTCAGAAACACTTTCAAATTCTATTTAAACATTTCCGTTTGCTTGTCCGTCTAGTTTATAATGATTGGTTATGTGATAAAAGTTGAGCGTAATTTTTATATATGTTTTAAACAAATAAGGTTCTATTGGCTTAAGAATAAAAAATAAAGCCTGCTGACTAGGGCTAAAAACGGTCCTTGATTTTAGCTAGTTTCCATACCAATCTTTCGGAACAAAATATAAGAGCTTCAAGATGTTTTGTTACAAGTTTATTTATGTTGTTAAGTATTGCAGGAATTGGCTTATGCCCAGGAGAAACTTTTTGAGTTTTGGTAAAAGGTCATAGTTATTTCATACGTTACCTGGTAAGTAGTTGTCATTACAATTGTCATTATTCCGAAAACCTCAATAAGTACTTGCCAGTAATGACCTCAGTAAGTACTTTTCACTACTATTTTTTTCAGTTATGAATATTTGCTTACTAATAATCAGCTAAATAACTACTTATTAGTTGTCTGGTTTTCAGTACTGAATATTTACTTACCGGTAACTAGCACCATAACTACTTATTAGGTCTATTAACTAGCGCCAATTAAATAACAAGTAGTTATTTTTTGGCTTCTAGTAAGTATATTGTAAGAACTTACAATTCAACTTACTGGTAGTCAAATAATAACAAGATATTTTGTGACTTCTAGTAAGTGTATTGTAACTACTGAATTCTGTGGACAACTCGAACAAAAATAAGTAGTTGTTCAGCCGAAAAATAAGTAGTGTTTATATTTCTCCAACATTACTGGCTAACTTACCAGGTAAGTAAAGATTTTGCTTGGTGATTGACTAAAGCTACAAAGATCACACCCAAAAATATGTATATATTTTACAACTTTAAGTATCGAGCTAACATTTAGCACAAAGGCTTTTTATAATCGCCGGTAAGTCTAACATTGTCCATTTAGATCCGCTTCCGGCCTTTTTAATAATAATAGACCATGTAAATACTTTAATCTCTTAAATAATTTTGGCAAAAATTCTCTTTACAAAAACCTTAACCTAATATTTATAGCCACACCACATTAGGGGAGAGCGTTTGTGCTAATATGTATAAAACCTTAAAATATTGATTCAAGACCAACCTTTTAGTATACCAATTAAATCAGAATAACTTTTTGAATCGATTTTATGATGTCCATCCGTCCAAGTGTGAGGCTTTCTGGCATTCCAAAAAAACATGCAAAGTACAGGTCGTAATTTTGGAGATAATTTGGTGAAATGTGGTATTGTCCCAAGGATTAAGCCTATTGAAAATGGGGATAATCGGTCCAAAATTTCACATACAGGCCTGTTTTGAAAATCACATTTATTCAAATCACGTGTGCCTTTTAAAATCTTACGTGTGATATTTTTGTGTTCCGTTTTTGTATGGTTCGGGGTGATTTTCAATTGCCGAAAGCACAACGAGAAACATTAAAACGAAATTATATTCAGAACACCACAAAATCACACATGTGATTTTAATTTGATGAAATTTGGTATTGTCCCAAGGACCAAGCCAACTGAAGATGGTGATAATAGGTCCAAAATTTTTAGATTAAATACGGTCCAAACGTATTTTATTGCAATAATTTTAGGAAATGTTATTGAAATCGGTCCATATTTGAGGACAGCACCCATAAAAATACTCCTCCCGAAAATAGCTTTTAATGTCATAACTTGCTTAACAAATTTTGGTATTGATAAAAAATTTGGTGACGATAACTTTAGTAACACACACAGCTACTTATTCTTGAAACAATTATTAACCATATAAACCACACTTAAATTTCTTTAAGGCGAACAAATCTCATATAGATGTTAATATCTAGATAAAATTTGGAACAAAGAAGCCTTAAGCGAATTTTAACCAAATAACATAATTTTGATCTGATGGGTCTACGATTGCATATTTTACTCGAATACGGTACACTAGAGTGGTTCGGTCCCCATACAAAATTTGAGTCAGTCACCCGATAGGATTAAAAATTAGTTGAAAAGGATTTCAGAAATTTTTTTTATTTTTGCCACGCCTCTTGATACCGCCGTTTTAGTGTTTTGTACACTACGCCTCCTTTTAAAGTCTGATCATAGCATATTGCATATCGTTATTTATGGCTTGCCTATTCTTTAATTTTTGCCTTAGGAGACATTTTAATTTAACATAAAATTCTGGGCGCCACTGATGCCATCTCAGATAGTACCCCCTATGTCCAATTTTTTAAACGTGACAATAAAGCCTTTCTAAAATGATGTACTTCTAGCTTTTATTTCTTTTATGCCACGCGCCGCAATTAGGCCCATTTTTTTACATATATATTACATTTCACTTCATTTTTTCATTTTTTATATAGTGCCGCCATTTAATGTCCGATTTCTTCGCTCGCATATTATTATAAGTGGCCCCACTATGACTTTTTAATCCGAAATATGCCATCGCGGATCCTTCCCCCCTAATGTCCGATATTTTTACACGTTCCAAGAAAGCCCTTCTTATACTTTGTATATCTGAGAACTTTTATGGCACACTTTAAAAGTACACCCCATTTTCCTTTTACAGATATATTTTACATTAGACCAGGTAGATCAACATACAAAACAAAGAAAATTACATCATTCAAAATGAAATTTGATATCAATAAAGTATCTAGAATTATAAAAATGTTTTTGCTTATTGCTGTACTGGTTGCGACTTTTTATATTAGCAATTATATAGCCCAGGCGCCTTTCTTCTGTGACTTTTTTGCGGATTCACTCACAACCCACACAAAACGTTCAGTGTTTTGAGAATGTCATGGACACTCTTAAAAAATATATTATCATTATACATTATTGAAACGTAATATTTTTAAATATATTTACCTGGTATTGGAATTACTTTATTAGGTATTACACGAGTTGGTCATCCGAACAGAAAAGCAGACATGGCGACTCCGTTATATTTTTACATTGCCAGTAGTATATTTTCAGGGTGTAGATAGTAACTTTTATGTTCAATGGTTTGGCGAAGAACCATGGCCACAACCATGCGAAAAACGTAGAGCTGATCATCGCGGATGTTCCAGTCGCTTACATTGTCTGGCATAATTCCCATAGAAAATGGCTGAAAATCGTAAACGACTTAAAATGTACCTCATTAATTTGAGTGTTGTAAAAATGGATTAAACTTACAGGATATAGGTTACAGTTCAAAAAAAAAAAAAAAAAAATTTTTACAATTCTAGATATTTTTTTTTAATTTCACACTTCATTATTCTGGGTACATTTGAGGCCCAAGCATAATGTGCATAAAACATCTGTCAAAAATTAACGAAAAGTCTGCCAAATTCATAAACAAATTAAAAAAGACTTTTAGGTGGCCAAAATTAATTTACATAAAATAAATATACAACTAACAACCATTTTTGCGTATTCGTGCAATGTTTTGTTTTTTTGCGAGTACTTTAAATTAAAAAGTACCAAAAATTACAGCTCTATACTTGTTTATTTCAGTTTTATTTAATTTGTAAGCAACTTTTTAATCAAAAAATGGAAACAAATTGATTTTTGCTTTATACTATATATTGCTCTTCATCTATCCATTTAAATTTTTTTTTTTTTTTTTTCTAACAACACACAAACTGCTGATTCCTTACGGAATATTCGTTCAGCTCGGCCCGTTGCTAAATCAAATGACATTTGAAGAAACTTGACGAAAAGTTTCAGTACCCTGGGTCTCCACATAGCAATATTTATTGCGGCAAACGTCAAATTTGACTGTTCAATAAAATTTGCGACGTGTGGACCATATATTGCCATGAGTGGCAACCAATTGCGCAATGATTGCGTTTCTGATTGCTTTAGCAATCTGCTTTTAAATCAGTTTATCTGACATTTCATTTCTTTGTACGTTGGTTCATGACAAAAAAATTTCACGTGTTCTCCAGCAAAATAATCAGCAACTATTGCGCCATTTTTATGCCGACGTTTTTGCTTGTGCTGATCTACGGGGGGATGCAGCGTTAAGTACATTATAGATGGCCACATGTGTTTTATATTTATGTATTCGCACAGTTGCTTTAGTTGACTTCAGCGACTTCATGCATATTACGATTGGGCCTTTGGGATTCTTTCTTACTTGTCATTCTTCAAATATTATATGTTAAATGAGCTGTAAGAAAAATCGCTTTCGATTTTATATGAAATCCGATTTTTATTGTGATAAATGAGTGACCCGGTAGTAGGGAGATCGATTATTCGACTTTTTTCAATAACCGGTTTTCGAATATTGCGAATAGTTGCTATTAAAAAAAACCCGGTTTTCGGTTAAGCATTTTTTAAATAACCGGTTAACCGGTTTTAATTCGAATACATAAAAACACAAAAATTAAATAAGTTTTTGTAATAAAACGTTAATTTGAATAAAAACAAAATAATTTGCCAAGGTAAGGAACCAACAAAATACATAGATATGACTTAGATCAGACCTAACAAATATTTTACGATAAAATCCAAGAAAAGTGGGACCAGTAAATTGATTTGTAAGAAGATTATTGTTTAATGCAATTTAGAAATTGTTGAACGATATTTGATCTAGACAAACGTTTTATAAAAACAAATAAGTTATAGGAATTTAATAAACTTATTATTTGAAATATTCTCCCAAATTTATTTTGAATGAGTTTTAATTTGTTGGTGGTTAAGCATGTCTATATAAATCAACCATATTTTTGGAAAGTTGCAAACAAAACCTCTTAGCCAGGATAATCTATTTCAAATTATTTTGTTTCAGCATTATAGAAACGAATGGTAAAATGAACATGCTTTTTGTGTGAAAAATTTGTCAATTCGTCGACTACAATTTAATTCCATGATATTGTTGATTTCTTCAATGCAACACAATGGGCTAATATTTCTCCAATGATTCATTTTTGCCAGCGTATATAATATTTAGAGTACTCTCGCACAAATTTTTACTTTTTAACTGCACACGTTTTTATAGTATTTTGAATAGTTTTTGGTTTTTTTTTACAAGAACTCACGTTTTTATAAGAGATTTGTATTAACAGTGTTCATAATGTTTTTTGACCTTTGTTACATTTTGTTTTGACATTCTTCATTAAATATTCAATTAGAAAATACTTAAATTACGGGTAGATCTATAACCAGAGTAAGGAAAATGTATATTAATTACACATTATTAAAATAACCGGTTTATTATACCAAAATAACCGGTTTATTCGATATTCGAAAAATGGGCATTTTAAAATAACCGACTTGGGCAAAGCTAAGATAACCGGTTAAAACCGGTCGAATAATAACCGTTCGATCTCCCTACCCGGTAGGCTGGTCGTCAGTGAGCTAGGTTTTCAGTGTGATGAGGGTTGTTAGGTTCCCGACAGAGAGTCCTTGCTGTTTACGTTACTATTGTTTAATCAAAGAACACATTACCAACAAATATCACGCAAACACATTTTATTAGTAATTTCCAGCATTAGGGGAAAAAATATTTTATTTACAGCTCGTTTAATAACTAAATAAAAAAATTAATTAAATAATTTTTGTGGGATAGAAGGATAGAATAAAGGACAGACACATTACGTACTTACCTACTTAGTTATACAATACATACGGACAAAGAGAAAGAACAGAAAATAAAATAATAGTCAGTTGTAAGAGATCAAGTAGCCTAGAAAGTTGTAAAGTTGTCAGGTTGTGAAGACTTAAGTTGAAAAGTTGTTTCAAGTCGGACGGACAATAATTCAAACATTTTGAAAATCAATTTCTTTAGCTTTATAATTAATTTAAATAAATTTGAATTTTGAGTTAAAAATTTTTAAAATATAAAATCTACAAGTGATTTATTTACTGACCGTTCGCCGATATCGAACGTTAACATTCGCATAGTAAATAACATTTAAAACAAAAACAAAATTTCAAATATCGGCGAACGGGCAGTTAATCTTTGCTACATTAAAAATATTTAATACAATTTATAATTGCTTATCAATTATTACAACAAAACATGACGCCAATGACTACAAATTATTATACATACAGTAAGCAAACATAACCAACAATATCGCGCAAACATATAGTTCATATATAAATATAGTACAAGTGTACCCCATTATAATTTTTACCTTAACAAAAAAAAAAAAAAAAAAAAATATTTAGATAAAAAGCCTTTAAGTAAAACTTTAGAAATAGTAATTAAAAAATTGTATAAAAGCCTTTTATTTGTTTATTTTCCATAAAAAAAACTATTATGTACACGGGTACTCCGGTTATGTGTTTGCGTAGGAATCATATTTAAAAGCTTATAGCTATGGAACTACTGGGCCAAATTTTAAAAATGGCCAAGAAAGCGACACAAAAAACTTAGATTTCCTAGCTCTGAAGTTGCAACACTCTATTAGTATTAGTTTTGTAGCTACAAAGTTTTAAATTCGCTAGTGGACTCATGTGTACTCGGTTATGCATTCTAGGGTTAAATATCCTTAAGCGACAACAAGCTCAAAATCGACTTTTTAATTGATCTACAATTTTTTGTCGCTTAAGGCCTTTGGATTTAAAGTATTTGCTATAAAATTATAAATATTTATTGAAAAAATATTTTTAAAGAAAAATGTAATATAATCAGGTATGTCACAGAATTTGTATGAAAGGCAAAATATACACATTTTGCAATTAGTACCGTACTCGTATTGGTTTTTTTTCTATTTTGCGTGTAAGGTTTTCTACAGAAGGTAAAAATGTTTTCATTTTCACTTTCGTACGACTGAATATGTCAGCATCTTGCGATGAACCAATTGAGTTGAAAAATTTTCAGTAGCTCAACTCATTTTCGTTTTATCGCACCACATAAAAACATGCTTGGCATCGACATAATTGAAAGTGAAAAAGTAATTCACTTTCGTTATTAATTTAATTTAACAAACTCATTGTGCATTATTGGATCTACCCAAATTCAAAAATTAAGAAATATTTAGTCTTCTATATCTTCTACATATGTGACGCGCAAAATAGGAAGGGACCTAAGGGTTTTGTTCAGGAGAACCATTTTAAAGATTTAAATACGTGTATCTTTGGTGTACCATCACTGAGCGCGTTGGTATTGGTCTCATTTGAAAGCGACACATCTCATGACGTCAGGAACGTGTTGGTCAACCTTGAAATCGCGCGTAGGTCGTCCCTACCTCTTGTTTTGTGTAGTTGGTTTTTACTGTTCCCTTTACCTTACTGGTCCCTTTTTCTATGTGTTGTCACATATATAAAACATTTGTGCTGGTTAGGTGTTACTAAAACTCAAGAACCGCTTGACCTATTGGCACCAAACATTGACAATTAATTAGTTTAGTCTGGAATCAGGTTTCGCGGTGTTGTCGTAATGCGTAATTTGATTAATTTATGGTACAATTTGGGTAAATTTCCCAAAATATATTTATTAAACAAAAATAAGTTTCATGATAAAAATAAAAAACCAGTATTTTCATTTTATTTTGAAAACCCCATGCAGCGCCGGTGCCAAACCGCTAGTTTTTTTATAAATCAGATAATGATCATTCTTGTAACAATAATAAAGAGGTATAGAACTTTGAAATGGAATAAAACAAAGAAATATAATAAAGAAAGATAAACTTCTGGCATTATAATTTAAATATGACTTTTGGCATATAACCACCACGGCTGACTCGGAAGTAGTTTAATTTGGAAGTCTAATTTTCGATGTCTTTTTCAAAATTTTCATTTTCAGTACATCGGTAATAGTGCGCCGAATGCTTTCCTCAAAGTAGTCAATCGTTTCGAGCTTTTCGGAGTAGACTAGCGACTTCACATATCACCACACAAAAAAAGGCTAGCGGCGCTTGATTTTGGGGGCCAATTCAGGGGCCCGAAGAGTGAAACTATGCGGCTACCAAACGTAAATCAATTGTGGCACGAGCTGTGTGACATGTTGCACCGTTTGTTTAAACCACAGCCCCTGCACATCATGGTTATTCAATTTATGAGCGAAATAGTCGGTTATCATGGCTCTATAGCGGTCACCATTGTTTGTAACTTTCTGACCAGCATCGTTTTTAAAGAAGTACGGACCAATGACTCCATCAGCCCATAAATCACACCAACCAGTCAGTTTATCTCGATGGAACAATGTCTCAACATGCACTTGAGGATAATCATCACTAAAAATACGGCAGTTTTGCTTATTGACGTATACAATCAAACAAAAGAGTGCTTCATCGCTAAACAAAACTCGCGAGATACGTATTTCGAACAGAAAATAAATTTGCACAATTTGGAAGCGTTGTTCAGGCGTCAGTCTTTTCATGTTGAAATACTAAACCAAACTAAACATAAGTCACTTGCTGCTGACAAAATGGCCGCCAGTTAAAAAAGTTTGGCGAACTTAAAGTTTTATACCTCTATAAAAAACACCCGTTATAATGTTGATTTTCTAATACAAATTCTAATTTTTGCTAATTTTTTGGTTGCTGTATTGAAAAAGGAATTGGTTTTCTGTAGATGACAAAAGAGTATATTAGAGTTCATTACTTTAATTTGCATAACCTGACAGTGCATTAGAGTGCAATAGTATATATTTTGTTTCAAATTCCCCAACTTTAGTACACAAACCAAAATTTCATAAGAGAAAAAATTTAAACCACAAATACTTTGCAGATATTATTAAGTTTCACTACAAATCATTTGAATATAAAGAAGTTTTCAGAAATTTTATATAAAAAATAATACAATGAAATGTTAAAGAAAATATTAACTTTTCTTTAACAATTGTGATCTTTCATTGAGCTGTTGGTTTTTTAATTGAAGTTTTTGAAATTTTAAAAAGGCTTAAGTTCGTCAAATTTAATTTTCATTAAATTATTTTCAGTGAAGGAAGGAATTTACAACATGAAATGAATTAAAATTTTTAGAAAATTCTTGACTGAACGCGGGATTGAACTCGGGTCGAATTTAAATGTGACTTGAACTTTGAACTTTTTTGGTTGACCTGGCCGAACTGTCTCTTCCGTGTCAAAATTAAAACTTTTGAACAGCACAAATCAATTAATGCACGCTAAAATCGATAGAATATAGTTAAAATAAGTTTTGCTAAGCAAACGATGTTCTTTAGCTGGATTTTTTTTTTTAATTAAAGAAGTCAAGCAAAAATATACTTAAATTATTATTCTTTGTCATAAAATTCGACATATTCCAAGCAAAATTACTATTATGTGTAGTGGTTAAATTAAAATAAATCTGTACCCTCTAAAATATCATGCAAGTTATTTAAGACACAAACCATATGTCTGTGGTTTTCACGAATAATCGCGTAAGTTATAAAACCAAACTTTTCAGGAGAGCAAAAACAATTATTTTTTTCAATTGCGGCTTCTGTAGATGCTTTTTTAAACTTTTTTCTTTACTATCCTCTTAACAGTGACTTTCTACGTATTATACATAGTTTTCATGAAAAAATCCTCACAGGATCACAATCTGTAAAAGGATTAAAAATGCATATGTTTGATTGACTCATTAAGTGTGTGCAATATAACATCATATCTCCACATAAGTTCTTTTTTGTGAAAATAAATGTTATCATTTTAATCACACATGACGACTTACGTTGTTATTTTTACGACTTAAGTTGTTATTAATAGAAAAATTTTCAAAAAATTTTTTGTACGAATAACAACATAACATCACATATGCTTTTTATTTGGAAACATATTCAGCAATTTTTGGCGATGTATGTCGACATAAATCGTTATAATAGCAAAATATTTTATTAAACAGTTAACTTAAGTTGTTTTTAGCAGAAAAAAATTAATAATACTACATTATATTCTAAAAAGCTTAATACTTATAAAAACCTAATGCAAAATGTAGCACTTTGACATCATTATCTCAATTTCGGTAAAAACCGACTTACGCGATTATTCGTG
The DNA here is from genome assembly GCA_943735925.1 of Pollenia amentaria. Taxonomy (NCBI): domain Eukaryota; kingdom Metazoa; phylum Arthropoda; class Insecta; order Diptera; family Polleniidae; genus Pollenia; species Pollenia amentaria. Next base: position 180,009,414 of record OX031008.1, read on the forward strand.
AAAACCACAGATATACGAGATACTATCTATATCAGTTGTAACTTAAACACTATTAGTCAATTCACAAGGTATCCTAACATGTCATATTGTCAAAATGTCCTAATATTTCACAATGGTTTAAAAATATTGTTGTTGGTTTGTAAACAAAAAGTGTCTTAAATAAATAGAACGTTGCTTGCTGTGTTTATTGTGCTGTCGTAATTAATCAGAAAAGTCCAGCGCTGAGCGGCTGCGCCGTACAACAATATTTTTAAACCATTGTGAAATATTAGGACATTCTGACAATATGACATGTTAGGATACCTTGTGAATTGACTATATGATTCATATAGTCATTGTTTTAGTCATTTCGTTTGCGTATTGTAGAAAATCAAATAACCCTGCTGATTTTGTTTTTTAATGTAAAGCTAAAAAACATGTAATTGTTATGTGCCAGAATACAAAGTTATGCATGCATGTAAAGGTAGTTGATATTTCTCAAACATATTTAAACAAAAAATAATATAAAAACCAGAGAAATATGTATGTATTTAAGTTTTTTCAAATTCTTAAGCCAATAACAGGCAGCCATTACTTATCCTCCTTAAAATATTGAAAAGTTTTATTCTGGGAAATATAAGCGAAATCCATCCAAATACTCCTGCAATGAAATGGAAACAACAACGTTCAATACAGATACTAAGCAACAACAAAATAAGGTATTATAGTTACAGAAAAACATATTTTTAATCCAGGAAAAGTGATGCCAAAATACAAGAAGCAGATATATTGTAAATTCTGATGTTAATAAAAACATTACAGCGCTGACATTTTATCCACCTCAACCTAATGACTGACATTGCCTTCCCTCATGACAATGGAGTGTATATGTAAGTCAAGAAATGGCAACATAATTCTATTGATTTTGAGATGTTTATTTTTTTTTTAACTATGACGAGACTCATTTAAAAAAAATATATTAATAAAAAGCCATGCAAAAAATCAATTTAAATTTTAGGACAGAAAAAAAGCTAGACATATGTATATTAGGTGTGTTCATTTACTTTAGAAGCAGAAACTTGCATAGAGAAAGTAAATTAGAAGTTTACAAAACTTTTCTTTCAATTACTTGTCATACCCTCTACCACAAGTGGTGAATGGGGATATTCCAAGTTTGTCATTCTGTTTTTAATATTCATCTAGGACTCTATAAAGTATATATGTATATTCTAGGTACTTAAGTAATTTTAAGTCGACTAAGGCATATCCGTCTGTTGAAAAAACATTTTTTTCTAGTTATTCTCAGCAGTTTGGAATTGAAATCATAAGAATAATATTAATCCAAATGTGGAACCACCACCCTAAAAGTTTACATTTGGTAACAAAAGCTAGCATAAATAGTGGCGGAATGCACATATTGATATAAGATTTGGCAAAAATTCGTTTTGTATAACTATAAATCATACTAGAGATAGTTTACTAGAAAGTGGATATCGACAATATCCAGCTATAAGATAAGCGAGTCTGCCTTCCGTAATTCAATTGTTTTGAACTCTATAATTTAATATGGCTATTGTTCCTAATTTAAGTAGAATATACAACTACTAATAATATTAAAAAACTTTTACAGCCTGGCTTACAATGTGTACAAGAAAATTCCTTTCGTATATTTAGAATGAATGCAAACACAAATTTTGGTTTTTTATTATTGTTTTCTATATAAATCTACAAACGAAATTTTCTTTTCGACATTGTTGGCCATACATTAATTTTTAAATGATGAAAATTATGTTTTACAGATTTTCAAATGTTTGTTTTCCAAACAAAAACATGAAACAGGTGTTTTATTTATTAATTTATCAGCCGCACATTGCCTTAATTAAAATGGTTTCTTTGGATACTTATGGCCGTTTTCTCATTAGCCGATTATCTTTTTGCCCAACGAAAAACTGCACACTAAAGAAATTTGATTTTCTCAATGTCTCATTTGCTTCTAGTCTACCGCAAAGCTAATCAGCACTCATCTGCCAATTATCTATTTGCCGTACAGATAAATTCAAGCAGCTGTGTCCCAACTTTTTACATGTATTTTGAGAGGTGCAGCCAACTGAAAACAATATTTTTTTCGATATATTGAGAAAACCAAGATCGTTAACGATCAGTTTATCGGTCTCATAAATTTATGTCGACATTAAGAAACAGGCAGTTTGTCAATACATTGAGAAAATAACCATTAATCTGAAATACCTCGAATTACATGGCAATTCTTCGTGGATATTTATAATGACATACGCATTAGATCTGATAAGAAAACCGACGACGTATTTAGAAGGGTATTCATTTGGTTAACCGTTAATCACTTAACCGATTAATTACTACTCGATTAACTAATTGGTTAATTTAAAATTACCTATTTTCGATTAACGATTGACCGATGTGACAAAATTTTTAATTTTTTTTAATATTATTATAATATAATTTTTATGTTTTAAATAATTTGTTTATATACAAAAGGTCTGATATACACGCAGAGAAAAAACATGTTTTAATATGGTCACCTCCAACAAAACTATTTTTAAAGAAAATTTTAAACATATTATGGTTAAATTAATAATATTATTGTCACCGACAACCATATTTTTGTTATATTAATTCTCCTTCAAGAAGCCACAACAATACTATGATTGCCTCTAAACATATTATGGTTAATTATGACAATCATTTGTTTTTAATAAAAACAAAAGTATTTTCCCCTTTTTCAAGAGCAACATTCTATGGCTGAAAACAAAACAATGCTATTAAAAGTATTAAACATATTTTAGTTATTATTAACCAAAACGTGTTTGAAGGCAACCATAATATGGTTGCGGCTTCTTGATGAAAGACACATTTAACCATAATATGGTAGTCGGTGACAATAACATGGTTAAATTTACCATAAAATCTTCACAAATTTCTTTAAAAAAAATTTTGTTGAAGGTGACCATATTTAAACCTGATTTTTTCTTCTGAGTGTACAAAAGGCATTTGTTTAGAAATTTTTTTTTCATACAAACAAAGAACCAAATTGATTGTCTAAAACATTATTTTATAAGATCTTCTTAAACTATTGAAATAACTAATAAAATGATCTAACAGTTTATTTTTTTTTAATTAATACATAATATATATTAATTAAAAAATATGTATTACATATTTATGAATTATTTATTGGCTTGCTCGATTTAGCTCAAGTATTGCTATGTTTGATATTTTGAAATTACTTAATTTATAAAATCGGTTAACCGATCAATTACAAAATTAACCTTTTGATTAAGCCAAAATCTCGGTTAATTAAGCGAGTGATTAACCGATTAAAATAAAAGCCGGATTAAATGAGTTCCCTTGTATTTACTATTATTTCAAATGTAAGTGTACACGAGACTAATAGATCATTCAACACAATTGAAATATTACTTGATCTAGTATTTGTTATTTGTTAAATTACACCATAATATGTTTCACATTTATCGTTAAAAACAGTTTTGTTGGAGGTGACCATATTGATAAATGTTTTTTCTAAGGGTGCAATGTAGGTGTTTAAGCGTTTATCATATTAATTTTTGTAAATAGAGGTGTTTGTTTTTTGTTAATAGAATCGCTAACATAGGTCAAAAGATTCCAAATAATTGTGGACATTTGTGTAGATGCAATACATCAGAGGCAATGAAAAAGTCGGTTTTTAATATATAGTTAGGTAGGCCCATTTTGGTTTTATGTAACGATATGGATAAAACCTGTACCACATTATTAGACTGGTCCACCCTGGAACTCCTTCTAAATAAAATCTAAAAAATAATAATTCAAAATATACAAGACCCAGCAAAAATTACACATTACCAAATAAACAGCTTTACATTTTATGACTTACTTTTCGGTTGCCAAGTTTGATCACTCGATTGCCAATCGCATTACATAAGATCATAAAAATACGAAGTTGCAAAAGAACTTATTTTTAATTAAGATAACAATGACTGAAAATGTTTTCTATTATTCTATTCTCTATTATCACTACTAAATTCTTTTTTTTTTTTTTTTTTTTTTTAAATATTTATTTGCAATCTATAAAAACAATGTTAACCAAATCACATCATGAAATTAAAAACATAACATTCGATTTAATCTCCAGTGAGACTAAAACTTAAAAATAAATATACAAGCATATATACATTTTTGTGTTTATTTATACTTAAAATAGTATTTACAATAATTGATTTCTTTATTTCCTAAAAGGCAAGCCTAGAGCATGGAATCTTTTTAACCTTAAAATATCTTCACTGTCATTTAATAAAGCAATAGCCAAGGCCAATGCCTTGATTGCTGAGCCTATCAACGTTTATTTTTTTAATTTCTTGAACTATATTGAAAGTTTACCAGAATAGCTGAATCCCCATGATCTCTGTTATCTGGGTGGTTACAGAACACCAGGTCATATCCATTTATCTTAAAGTATGTTTTATTTGTGAAGTGTGTTTCTGATATAAGAGAGATATCGATATGATTCAGGATGGAAAAAGTTTCAACTTCCCTTGTGTGGTTAGAAAGACCGTTGGCATTCCATATTGCTAAACGTAAATTTGTTTGCATAATTTTGATATTAAGTTAGTAATCAATTCTTTTTATTGTATTGCTGTTGTTTTTATTTCCAATATTGTTGTTTCTGAGCGCATCAGCGTACGACTGATTTTTAAAACGTTGATCAGTCTTTTGATAATCATTATTGTTTTGGTTCAATTGAGGGAATTCATTTATATTTACTTGGGCATAATTTGCGTGGCTGTTGTTAACATTACGAATATTTCTGCATTTTGCAATTAAGTTTTGATTGATTTGGCATCCTTTATAGTTTGCAGTATGATTTCTCAAACAGTTGATGCGGCGCGCTGGCGTATTGGTGTTTTTGTGCACTCGGCAGTTGGATGGTTAAGACCACATTTAACACAATTGAAAGGTCTCTTACAATCATCATCGTTGTTTTGAATAGCTGCAAATTTGTTTCTAGTTGATGGAATGGCATCACTCAACAATGCTTTGCGTTTGTTCTTGTAAACTTTTAGCGATTCAGAAATGTTTCGCTTACGTTGATTTGTTTTTGATTGCTGCCAATTCAAATAGTTGTTGTGGTTTAGCTCATTACCTGCTTCAATATGGTTGAACTCAGAATCCATTGTTTTTTTTTTTTTGTTCAATATTTATTGTTGACCTGTGTCGATTATCTATGTTGTTGTTTATTTGTTTGGCTTAAGGTCATAAAAAATTATAAATAAAATTTTTTTTTCCAATTTTTATATTTTTAATTTTGTATTTTATTTTTCATCCGATATTTCGACATACATCGAAGGTCATCTTCAGGGGATTTAAAACACTGTAAAATTAAAAAAAACAGTTGATGAAAACATGTTAAGCTGTTAGGACGTATCAACTTATTTGTAGTTTTTTAATTTTCACAGTGTTTTAAATCCTCTAAAGATGACCATCGATGTATGGTCGAAATATCGGATGAAAAATAATATACAAAATTAAATAGATATATAAAAATTGGAATTTTTTTTTTTTTTTTTTTTTAAGAAAAACAAATAAATTGTTTTTATAGTGCACTTCAACTGGTGTTGTTTAAATATTTGTTGTATTTAAAAATTTAAATTTCACTTGCGTAAAAAAGTTATGTCCGATCACTTTGAAAGTAGATGAACATATGACAAACTTCTTTTAACATTAAAAAAAGTAAGGAGAGAAATCAATTCTTAGGAATGAATTATTTTATCATCATGCCTTGTAAAAATTATTACTATGGTTATCCAGGTTAGAAGTCATTCCGCCTAAAATGCGTAATTCCAAACTCGATTACCTTTTTCGAAATTGTTTGCTGGGGAGATTTGGCTATGCACCAGATTCTGAAATGTACTCTGTTCTTCGTCCTGAATATAAATTTAAACTGTACAAAAACTACTTAACCAAAATGAAACGTAATTTTAATCAAAATCTTAGGTCGCTCTTTACGTTTCTGTACTTAAAATTACTGATTTGTTGCACCCCGAAAGTTATGAAATATTTAAGTACAGAGTCAAGCGATGAGACAGAAATTAGCAATTTGTTCGTTAAATTTGTGTGCCACTACTTACTCTAATGCCGAATATAGGGATGATGAAATCAATTTATGTTCACTCTATTCAAACAATATGCCACAATTCGTTATTTACTTTGAAAGATTAGCATTTCTGCTGGCTTAAGTTATGCTGTATTATTGTTGTATAATAAGGCCTAAAATTTGCAAAAATATTTTTTCAAATAGCTCAGTTATTTCTGATCACACAAAAAGTAACCATTATCTCAGCATTTATATATTAGGGTTTACAATACTAGGCCGTCATTGGAAATCTGTATTTCAGGTCTTGAATATATTACGTACTGAAATTTCAGTCTATTTGGTATTTATTTAAGCTGTTTTGGTATTTCAAATAAGGAAAAAATGGCTTGAACTTCGATGATTGTAGTATTCTGGATTTTGGTATTGAAACCCCTATTTAAAATCTCTTTCAGATTAAAGCCTCACTTCAACATAATAGGACATTTTTTGTTTTGATCTAGTTAAATGCCTTTCTGTCCTTAAACCATTATATTATTTTTCATTTGCATAAATAACAGGAATTGGATTTTTTATTAGATTTGCCTTGTGTTTGATGTTTCCTTTTTTTATTATTGGTATCATTGTTATTATTATATTATTTTTTTAAGGATTATTTGGCATATAAACAAATATTTTATATAAAAATGCGACTACAAAATGATGAAATGTGAATAAAACACTAAAATAACAATAAATTTGTAATGCTGCAATTAAATATTTTAACAAAAAACATGCAAACATTCTCAATATAATATTTATTTATAATCATACGCAACTGCAAAAATAGTTTTAAGTTGTGAGTTTTTCTTAAAGTTTTAAAATTTATCCAAAAAAAAAAAGTTGATACATTTTTGCATTAACTTTTTTATGCCCAACACCACCGTAGATGAGAAGAGTATTAAGCGTTTGTGCTAATGTGTGTAACATATGGATATATTGTTTAAATAACCACTTCTTAAAGTTCCGATATTCGCAGAATCGCTTTGTAAATCAATCAAACAATGTCCGTTCGCCTGTCTATGGTTGCAAATTTAAGGATAATTTAATGAAAATTGATTATTACATTTTGAATATCATAGGGCTAAAAAAAAAATGGTGCTTGCCGGTCTATAATTTTAAACCACATCCCAAAAATTACTTTAAGACAAATACTTGAAAATTTTAGTATGGAGCTGAGGAGGAAAAAACAACAAATGGTATTGACAGTCGGTATGGCTTGAAGTTGTGCTGTGCGTGAAAAAATGTTATTGTTTGTAAAGCAGCAACTGCAATAAAGACGTAATATTTACGACTGATTAACCTTAAAATACTTTAAACTTAATGAATATCGTTTATTTAGTTCTTACATTGTTTAAACGATTATTTACAAAGCAATAATGTCCAACTTAATCGCCACAACCAGCTTTTCATAATGTTCTACAAAGGATTATTAACACTTTGTCTTAAAAAGCGTTTAAAAATTCTAGCTTTGCAACTTTTACTTGCACAAAATAATAGGCAAATATTTAATACTTAGGTTGCTGAACAATCATGGGAGCCTTCTTAACAAAAATCCACCATTTGTTTAATATTTCCCACCAAAAATAGACAAATGGCAACACTATTTTGCAAGCTTTACAATCAGGGCTTTTGTGCGAAACACCAAACGTTGCTTTGCTTGGTGCAAAGCAACGTTTATAGTATAACATTTGTTCTATAAAAATTCTATTTTTTGTCGTAGGTAGCTTTCGCCTTTTTAAATTTTTCTTTATATCTCATGCATTTGTTTTTTTATTTATTAATTCAAATTAAAAAAGAGAATACAATACGGCGTTATAATTTTGCGTTAAAATATTTTTGTTTATATAAGTTACTTCATATTAAATAATTATTGCTTGTAAACCCCCCTTTAAGTGCACAGTTATAAAGAACAATAACAAATCCAGCAAACGCTTTTAATAAAATAAAAGAAATAAAATACAGTTCATAAAAAAAAAGAATTCAAATATCCTCAAATACAATTTTCTTATGTTTATAGATAGAATGTGAAAATCTTCTTTCAGTATACGGAACAACTGAATTTCAAAGGGTTATACCTCGAACAAAAAACGTTCTTTTCATAATCAATGTTGTGTTCCATGGGGGAAGCATAATATTTGTTCTTGTGAAGTTTCCGAAGTAGAATCTATTCCTTAGATAAGGTGGAGTTCCACTTTTAATAATTGTTTACAATAAAATAAGTAGCCTTGTATTCACAAAACTCCTGAAATCATCCCATCCAATAAAAGACATTGCATACGATACCACACGTGTCCTATACCCGAGACCATAAGCATAACGAAGTAGTGTTCTAACCTAAGCATATTGTATTGTGTAGTTTTACTATAAATTTCCAGACCGTATAAAATAATGAGCAAGCACACTGACAAGGCTAAACGCCCTTCTGTAATCATTAGCAAATAACATCCTAATGTGTAAAACCTTTTCAAAATAAAAAGATCCTGGCGATGATGTAATTAATGTGTACATCAGACTGCAATTTGGCATCCAAATACAAACCTAGTGATCGATGATACGGTACAAATTCAATAAGATCATCCCCAACATTAATATTAATATTAACAACCGGATTATGAGCAAATATCATTTCCTTAGTTTTCAAAGGGTTAATATTAGAGTATTCAATTGTTTGATTTTGGTTTTGTTCGAGTAAGGAATTAATCGATTTTGAAATTTATTTTTGCTCGATTAATCGAGTAAGAGTGTTAATATGTTCGAATAAATCGAATAATTCAAATAATTTTATCCAATGCTAAAAAAAAAACATACATGTATATTTGAGTGGATACTTTTATTATACTTATTAATAAACAGAAAAAAACAAACATTTAAGATTATAGTTAAACAATAAAATAGCAATTCATTTAAAAGTTTCAAAACTTTTTAATAAAATAAATAATTAAAATATCAAAAACAGTGCTGCAAAACATACAGTTTTTAATACCCTAAAGAGAGCGAAACAAGATTAAGGAAATAAAATTAAAATAAACTATAAATAAAACACTACTTGCGTTGAACAGACTATTAAATGATCTGAAAACCAAAGTTAAATACATGCATTAGGCTCAGCAGCAATCGGGGTCCATTAATTTTATTTCAGTATGTAATTTGCAATTATGTCCCGCCTGCTTAGCTTAATACAGGATTCAAAATAGGCTTTCATCGCATATTTTTATAAGTTAATTAGTATTTTGGTTATTTTATTAAACTGTTAATGGTTTTTAATCCAAATTTAGATATCTTTAATTAGGCTTAAGTTCATTGAATTTAATTTTCATTAAATAATTTTTATGAAGACATGAATTTTACAACATGAAATTAATTAAAATTTTTTTGATCATTGTTCATTCTTGACTGCGCTGAGATTTGAACCCAGGCTCTCACGGACAGATTGCCCAGATCAGTTTTGATTGTAACCACACAATCTCTTCAGTGGCGTTTGCCGTCTTTACTCACTCGGCTATTGAAGCCGAATGACGTCAATAGTCAAACATCAATCTTTAAACCAAATGGTATTTCACCTTGGTAGATCGAAATTTGCTTTTTGAATGAATGATTATCTATTTCAATTGATTTTTATAAATTATTTTTTAATAGTTTATTTTATTTTAGACGTTTTTGTTGCGGTATTTTTATAAGAGGTCCAGTCTATTTACACAAATTTATTATTTGTAATTCTATTTAACTAAATTATTATTCCTGAAAATGAAAAAAATTTAAATCAATTGAGATTCTCAGTTAATTTTTTTAAATCGCCGTATTTTTCCAGATTTTAAGAAAAGTTATGGTTAAGATAAGAACTCAAGGTATGAAGAAACTTTTAAAGCTGTATCGTTTTAAAGTTTGTTCGATTTCAAATTCACTCATATGTGTTCGATTTACCGAACATGGCTGATAACTTTATCTTTCTTCATTTAAAAGCTGTACTCTTCAGATTAAAGTAATTTGTTTCTTTCTATTTTGCGCCAACAATCCATGAGTTGGTTTTCAACAACCTATCTAATGACCAGCCGTTTGTATAGTAAAGTCGGGTAAAAACAGGCAACCCATAATCTGACAGTGAATGGTTTAACTATTTTAAAATGCTGATGAACTTTTTACAATGATCGTCAAAGTCAATATGAAAAACACCAATTGTAGTACGAAAATTCATACGATTGGAATAAGCAGTTAATTGTTAATTACATGATTTGCCTCACACACACCCACTTCTAAAATAGGACTAAAATATGTTCAGAATAGATACAGAATAAAATAATATGTTATCTAGTTGTTATGTATTTTATTTAAAAAAATTAGGATTTTCTAAGAAATAACTTTTAATAGATGTATTGACATAAATTGTTCGAGTTATTCGTTGTTTGAAATTGGCTATATATTCGATCTAATAATGGGAGACAATTTGTTCGATTAATCGAACAACGATTAATTGAGTGGATACTCTAGTTAATATGCAAATAATTATGTTTAGACCATTCAAATAAACTTCGAAACACTTCATTAGCCCTATCCTGTAAAAACATTAATCCATTGCCATTTTCATCTAGCATAAATAACATATCATCCGTATAAGTATAACACGTACCATAATCTACTTGATGGAGCACATCATCAACATACAATATAAAGAGGGGAGGACCCTATGAAGATCCCTGAGGGACTCCTCTCTACGTTTTGAGTGTTGTCGAAACACTTCCGTTGGCATCAGTAAGCTGAATCCTACCATGAAAAAATGATCTCATTAGTTTACACACTGTATATCCAAACAAAAATTGGTTATTTACATTTATTAGCATTTACAGTGGGATCTTAAAGTTTTTGTCTTAAGAAGATTTGATTGCCATAGTTTAATAAAACGAGAAGTTACAAATCAAATTCCGTGAAGATCGGTCCATTATTTACCATAGGCCTTATATAAAGCATGATCTTTATATAGGGACAATAGTTTTAAACTAAATGTTTATAGCTTCTGTTATATATGGTATAGGAGCCAAAAGATGTAAGAATTTAAAAAATCAATTAATAAAAAACAGTGTTCAAGACAAGTCATTAAATTTACGAACGCTTGTGATAAGCGTCACACCTAAAGAAGCTTACCATTCGAGCATTAATAAAGATGTTCATATCTAGACAATAATTGCACACAGAACTGTGATATTAACAGTTTTGTCGTAGGGTTTTAATAATAAAAAAATAAAAGCAATTTATTTTTATTAATTATGTTTTGATTTTAAATTTTCTTGCAAAGGTTAATATAATATTTCGCATAATTTGTTATTTTAGAGTGATGAATAGATGTCTTCACGACCAATTTTAATCTACTACTGACCGCTAAATTATTATATTGAGACGTTTTATAATATCCCTTTAGAAATTAAAGAACGGTAATAAATACCGATCATGATCATGCATGCTTAGTTATTACGATCGTGATAAACAAACAAGTGCATGGCAACGAAAATCTGTCATAGAAAAATAGACAAAACAATAATGAACACGCACGATCATGTTTACTTAATTTTATATACGCTGTGTGTATGTAAGTAAGTAGACAATATTGCGCATGCTTGATATATTATTATATCAGTTAGCGACAGAAGAGAGCAAAACGAAATTGAGCATGCACAATCATGATTATTTTATCTGTTTATTCTGCCGCTATAAGTAAATTTAATATAAATTATTTACATTATAGTCCTTTTAGCGATATAAGCACATCCGTCTTCTATCAGCGGCTATCAAAGGCAAAAATAAAGTACATTAGCAAATTTTACTAAGTTCTTTTTGATTTTCAAAACCTTCCAAAGAACTTAGAATTAAGTTCTGTGAATAAGGCTCATACTCATATTAGCGATATAGTCCACGGTTTTTCTGCAACTAAATGGTATGACTATAAGCAAAAAGTACTGTATCATATGTTTGGGCTAGACCGACTTAACTTTTATACCTATTTTAATTTTTTACTTTACATTTTCTTTTATGGCAATACCTTATTTTTTCATGTTGATTCTTTAAAGTTGCCTTTATCTTTTTTATATATTTTTTTATTTGTACCTTAAAAAGCATAAAGTTTCTGATGAAATTATAATTGTTTGCTGCTTCGATTGTCATCATGTCATGACTTTTCCTTTTAAATAGTTCACAAAAAAAGAGAGTGTGTTGCTGTGTGTGTGTGTGTGTGTGTCTGTGTGTGTATGTATGTGTATTGGTTGTTGGTTAGTTTGTATGTGCTCAACTTCCAAAATGTCCTTCGATTTTATCTTGCTTAAATAATGTTGAAACAAACTTTTCATTTGTGCATTGTTAAGTGAAAAAAAGATAAAAGAGGGTACACAAAATTAAGGAAGGTAAAAATTTAATGAGGTATAAAATATAAAGTTATTGTCTTTCTTGATAAAATTTTTATAATTTTTTACTAGAAAGTTAAAAGCTTTTTTTTGAATAACAGATTTTTGTTAATTTAAAAAAATGAAATCGAATTTAAATCTTTAACGTTTAGCAAAAAGGTGTTAAGTCAAAAAAATTCGTTTTGGGTTTCTGATTAGGTTTTACTCAAGTTTTTTTCCTCTTTCGTTTGGTATCAAAACTAGAACTAGAACTGCTTCCAATCGTAGTCATTTGCTCTTTGAAAAATAAATCAATCAAACAAAGCAATTAAGTAATTTTCAATTTAACGTAATGAAAAATTACAGTTTATGATTTTGCCTAATTTTAAAGATTTTTTTTTTTTTATATTGTAGAATTTATTAAATAAAGCTTTTCTAAAATATTAGCAAAATTACAAAAATAAATCTTTTCTTTTGTCTCCACATGAAATCAATATTAGCTATTTTACGTTAAAAACGGAAAGTCTCTGAATTTGTTCGCACTTGCTACTTTTTTTTATTGACAAAAGGACATAAAAACATACTAAGTGCTTAACGCTTTCCTTACACAAAGTCGAAGAAGTGATAAAATTTAAGCTCCAAGAGAAATATATAAAATTTTACAAATATTTTTAGACTGAATGTCTGCAGACGGGATAATCATAAAAGCAAACTTAAGCGACACTTTATAAGTACATATTTTTAAGGGATAATAATGTTTTTTTTTCTAAAGGATTTTTCAATAAGAATTTGTGCTCAAAAAGGAATCTACGATAAAACATAAACGAATAAAACAACAAAATATTATAAAACACCACAGTTAAAACTATTTTCAGATAAGTATTTATTTGAAATAAATAAAAAATATGTTGAAATAACTGGCAGTATGGTCAAATTCAACAATTCCATTTTTAAAGTTTTTCATTTAATTTTTTATTTGATATGAAAAACGAAGTTTAAACATAAATTGATATTTAACCCTTATGTGCGCAGCAAGGTACCCGGGTACCTTTGCCGATTTCAACACAAATTTTCTCATTGAAATTGATAAACTACATGTCTGAAACTTCTTGAGAAGTAATAACTTCAAAAAACATTTGTATTTTTGCAGCCGCCTAGTTAAATTTTTTTTTTCATTTGCGTGAGAGACCAATTTACTCTTAACACTATGAAATGCGTAGCAACACGTAGAAAAAAAACTTGTTTAAATATGGTCACCTCCAACAAAACTATTTTTAAAGAAAATTTTAAACATAATATGTTTAAATTTAACCATATTATTATCACCGACAACCATATTATGGTTAAATTTGTCCTCTATCAAGAAGCCATAACCATATTATGGTTGCTTCTAAACATGTTATGGTTAAATATGACAATAATTTGTTTTGAAATTAACAATACTATTTTCCTCTTCTCCAAGAGCAACAAGCTATGGTTGAAAACCAACAATGCTATTATAAGTGTTAAACATATTTTAGTTATTATTGACCAAAACATGTTTGGAGGCAACCATAATATGGTTGTGCCTTCTTGATGGAGGACACATTTAACCATAGTATGGTTGTCGGTGATAATAATATGGTTAAATTTAAACATATTATGTTTAAAATTTTCTTTAAAAATAGTTTTGTTGGAGGTGATCATATTTAAACAAGTTTTTTTTCTGCGTGAAGGTACCCGGGTACCTGTACGTGTAAATATGGGAATGCGGTCATTGTAGGTAAATTGTTTGAAGTTGGTAGTAGCTCCGCATAAACTAATGGAAGTCTGCCCATAAAAAATATAAACGTGAGGAGTTTATTTATAAAATAGAGAAACGGAAACATAAAGAAAACCAAAACTCAATAAATAATAAGAACAAAAGAAAATTAATTAAAGTGCAAATCTTTCGAGAAGTTTGTATACATTGGACGATCAACGGAATGCTTACAAATTGTCTGATAACAGTATTTCTGTAAAATAAGTGCGCCGTTGTAAGAAGTAAGAATTATAACTGTCATCTCCGAGCCAGTTAATACCACAAGAGGTCTCAGACAATGGGACAACTTATCCTTCAACGTTTTAGAGAAAAAAAAAAATTGGATTACAAGGGCAACGCTGAAGACAAAAGTCATATGCTCGTCACTTATCCAGATTACATTGGAATCATTGAAAGACACATTCGAGATGTAACTGTTGTATATGAGAAGATTGAAAAAGAATCAGCTAAAAGTGGTCTGGGTATAAACAAGGATAAAAGAAAGATACTGATTGCAATGCAGAAAAATCATTTTCGAGTAGAAGAATGTATCTATCAAAATCCACTGTAAATAGAGAAATAACATCATCCTTGAAATAATCTGAAGGATTAGTGCTTGCAAAAAGGTGTTATTATGGACTAAGCAAACATTTCAAAAGCACATCCATCTCTAGGAAAACGAAAACCACTTGTGATACCCGTTCCGAAACATGGGTACTTGCAAAAATCGATAAATATATGTTACTCATTTTTGAGAGAAAAATAATTCGTGCAACACATGAGCCCATATGCGTTGACAAAGAGTGTAGACGACGAAAGAATCATAAGCTGTATGAGATTTACACCACTGTGAACATATGTTATTAGACGTATAAACATACAACGATTGCGCTGGCTGAGACACATCGGAAAACTGTACACAGAATAAGAGAAATTCGAGAATCAATAAAACTCCCTGGTGAATCAAACTGGAGGCAACGTACAAACGATTGAAGCGCATGGAGAATATTTTTTAGCAAGCCGAGACCAAAAGCAAATTGCAGTGCAATCTCAGGAAATAAATAAGTATATTTTGCCAAGTCTATTAATATTTTACACCTTTTTAACTAGATTTAAAGAGAATACAATATATTCAATTTTTTTTTTTTATGTAATATCTGCAAAATATAAAATTTTAGAAATGGACTAAGTCTAAAACCTATTTCTTTGTTTGGCTCATTTCTTCTTTAAAAATCCTGAAACTTTGAAGGCGGTGTTTTTTTTTCTTTTTTGTACCCTCCACCACCACTGTGGTAATGAGGGTATACTAAGTTTGTCATTCCATGTGAAACTTTTTTATAATACATCTAAGACCCCATAAAGTATATATATTCTGGCTCCCTGAGTAATTCTAAGTCGATTTAGCCATGTCTGTCTATCTGTCCGTCTGACCGTCTGTCCGTCTGTTTGAAACACGCTCACTTTTTAAAAACGCAAAAGAAAAGAACAAGCTTGGTCTCAAATTGCTCGTAGTTATCCTAAGCAGTTTGGGATTGAAATCCAGCAACATCGGTTTTGTAGGATTAGAACTATGAATCAAAATGTGGAACCACCACCCTAAAAAAATTTTGATACAGAAACTAACATAAAAGGTGAAATTATACACGGAATGATATTGCACGAATTTGCTTTATATAACTCCAAATCTTACTGGCAAATTTCGTGAAGATCGGTCCATAATTGACCATAGGCCCATATAAACACTACGCTCGGAAAAAGTTAAGTACGCCGAAAACCGTAATAAATAACGCTATTATACTAAAATTTGGTAGGCACAGTATTATAGGACCAGAAATCACACTGTAAAATTTTTTGAAGACCGGTCCATAATTTACACTAGGCACCATATAAACCCTACACTCCGAAAACAGTTTATTGCGCCTAAAACCAAATAAAGCCCACATTGGTAAACAATTTAATTCGCCTTAAACCTGAACAGATATATATATTGCGGTAAAATTTCTTTCATCTTAGATTCATATGGGCAGAAAAAATGTAATGCAATATTGTGAAATTTACTGTTAACACTAAAACTAATTACACTGCTGTATTGAAATTTATTTGAATTTATTTTTTGTAATACCAGAAATCATTATTTTAGTTTGGCTAAAACTTTTACGAATCATATTTTACTCAAGCCAGTTCAAAGTTCTAACAATAAATGCATAAAATTTTCTTATTAACAATCAGTAATTAAATTCAGGTCTAAATCGCAACCAATGTTAATGCTGACGTTCGTTTTTGTGAAGTTTAGTTAATAATATATACAAATGTATTTACAATATAGAGCCCACTTCTGTCGGTGAAGGGTATCGAAGATTCGGGACAGCCTAATATAGCACTCTAACTTGTTAAGATATGATTTTTTTTCTTTCGCAACCTTAAAATAAAATTTGTTTCTAAATAAGTAATCACATTGATAAAGATTCTTTTGTCTATTTGTGGCATTTTTTGTTGGAGCTAAATGTGAGCTCTTTCAAAGAAAAGTACAGTTCTTGTCAGGTTACGTCTCCAAGTAATTAAATGCGTTTTATACATTATTTAAGTGAAGTCATTTTTTTCTTTGTCTGTTTTCCTACCGTTCCTGTCATGGAACGCCATTCCCATATATTGAAATAAAAACTTTATCTTCATCTAGCGAAGAAGAGGATGTAAAATTGAAAAATACTCATATTGACAAGTTTATGAACGAACCAGGCTTTAAAAGTAGGTAAAAAAATAATTAAAATAAATAATTGTAAATATGGGATTAACATTGAATTATATTTCAGCATTAATATCATTTTGATTTATTTTGGGTTAAGAAAAACCAGCCAGTTATCAACGGTAGGAAAAGAGACAGAGAGAAAAACGATTTCGCTTAAATCTATATACAGGGTGGCTGATGGAAGCAGCTACCAAAAGCAAACTTGATCTAATCGGCAACGTAAACAAACAAAATTGTCGCTTATGGAATGGTTCCCACCCAGAAATATTGAATGAGAGGGAATTGCATCAAATTCGCGTCACAGTGGGGTGTACAGTTTCTTTACGCTGTATTGTCGGGCTATACTTCTTTGAATAAAACGGACAAAGCGTTACGTTTGCTGGAGACCGTTACTTGAGAATTTTTCTATCCGGAACTAGTGAAATAACTTAAACAAAACCAAAATTCCGCAATAAAATTACATTTAGTAAAGGTTTACTTTTTTTCCAATATGCGCAGTATTACTTTTTAGAAACATTTTGAAATTTTTGTTTTTTAAAAATTCATCAAAAATTGGAATATGCAGCTATTCTTCTTATTTTTTCCCAGATAAATAAAAAACGAAGTTGCAAACAAAACAAGCCATAAGTGATTAAAATGTGTTAAAAACTTTTTTTTAATTTAATTTTAATTAAGTTAAAAATTTTATAAAGCGCTATATTTTTGTATGGAGCCCCCTTAAGGTGTGATGATAAAGGGCAAGTATGTCCCGAGAAAATGTCTCACAAGGGGCGACTCTTGGGCATTTTTCTTCAATATATTTCTAGTCTGCTTTGAAAATTTTGTATGGGAGCCCCCTTAAGAATTGGAGATATCTGGTAGGTATACTAGAAATAAATGATGAAGATGAAAAATAAATTGCGGTTGGTGATACAGTTGAATCATCTGGGAGCATCCTGCGAGCTGCAGGGCCAAATTTAAGAATTTCAACTATACAAATATGGTAAAAAAATGGGTAAATTAACTTGCTGAGTCAAATAGTTAGTGTTTTTCCACAAATCATTACTTAAGATGTCCTAATCCCGTAAAATATTAAAATAAGTCGAAAAAAAGTATTGTCAAAAATACTAGATAACTCCATTTTTCGAAAATAACAAGATAACTGACATTGATTTTCGGTTTTTATGTCCAAAAAGTAGTTCAATGGAACCAGAAATATGCAACATTATTTAAAAATTATGTTTTCTTTAACGCGCATGCATTTAATATAAATTCATATTAAATAATTAGAGAAATATTTTTAAACTTTAAGTGTGTTTTTCTCATGTTTTCAAAAAATGGAGTTATCTAGTTTTTCTATATGGCCACAGAATTGTTTATATTTAAACAGATAACACAATATTTTCACTATTTAAGTATACGCATTTTTGAGGTGGATCCATGAATTTTTTCCTATTTACAGAGACACCATGAGCTGTTCATTCAAAAAATAGATCTGGAGCAATATAATTTAATGGCTTAGCCGAGGCTTACAGGCATCAATTATTGCTGCGTGTAAAACTTGTTTTGAATTTCTTTTAAATGTTTCCAATATGATGATCACATTAAGCATTCTGTTTCACCACTTTATGGTAACGAATGCTTTTAAACAACAACATTCACAAGAATTCAAAGAGAGAAGAAAGAAAAGAATGCATGCAACCATGTTTGTGCGTATACCTTTTTCTTCTCTTTTCTAAAAACTCAAAAGTTGAGCATACAAAGTTGAAGCGTGTAAAGCTCGACTTTCTTCGTATGTAAAATTTTTGCTAGGAACTACACTGTTAAGCGTACATCAAATATTACTTTATAAAACTACGAACTTTTATCTTGTGGGACATTCAGGACTTTCTTTATATATTAAATACCAAATAGTAGAAAAGCCTCTTCTTATTACACTGAATACAGAGCATGTCTTTAGGGCAATGGATAGCTTCTCTTTGACGTCTTTTGTTTAGGTCTAAAAACCTGCGTGGCACGTTTTAAGCCATTCTTCTTTATAGAGTAAGGCCCAGTATTTTACCATTTTCTTTTCTGAGCCTTGTTTGCTTTATCAGCAAAGTCAAACTCTTGAAATGTTGAATCATTAGGAATTTATTTTGTTTTCAAATTTAAAAACCCCCTTTACAATTTTTAAAAGGTAAGAGCGTTAATTTTTGAAGGAATCAGAGAGTTACATTAAATATAAGGCACTCTAAATAACAAAGCACTTTAAAATACTAATGTTGACAAAACAGACACATTTTGTCAGGGTACTGTTGGTTGCTTTGTGGCTAAACAAATACGGACTCATTTAAACGCGTAAAAAATAACCTTCCAAAATTTCCTACTACTATATTTTTATCTTCATAACTTTATTAATTTTTTGTATAGATATTGGGAATTATTTCTTTTCATAGGCAACTTTATTATATTCAACATTTTTTGTTAAAATAGTTGAGTTAAATACATTCAATTTATAAAGTATCACTATCCAGTGTGACACAAAGAATGCTGACGAAGGCTGTAGCGGGCGAGAAAATGCATTACATTCTACTGGTGTCTTCATTGCTATCCAACGTAAAGCTAAGGTAAAATGTTACAAGAAAATACAATATAATAGTCTGGTAGTGTATAAAGTCATTCCTAAACAAATTTTAGGATAGAACTATTACAAAAAGCTTTATAAAATACATAACTGAAATTTAACTCATAGAATGAATTCAAAAAATAAAAAATGTTGAATATTTTTTGTATAGGAAATTTGCTTTTCAGATTTTCTCTGTACATAATTTAACATTAGAAGATGTGTAAATAAATTTGTAAATACTCAAACGACAAATATCTTTTTATGCATTCTGCTCTATACCAACATACAAGTTCATATCGGATAATCCTCTCATGTAAGAGCTTTTAATATTGGCGATAAACAATATACAATTTTATTATTTTGCTTTTTTATTTATTTTCATTTTTGCAAATATATGAATTGATCTAGAAAAACTAGGATACACGTGTATTTTACTTTTTGCTCCTACTAATTGTTTCCATATGTGCAACGAAAAGTTCAATTTTGTAGAACGGTGTTATGTATTGTTAATATTTAAATTCAAAAAATAAATAAATAATGCATTATAAATAAGAAAATGTTTAATTGTTACTAGCAAATATACAAAAGTTTATAATTTTCTACGATAAAAACTATAAAAAAATTACCATTTGCATGAACATACCACAAACACATGTTTAACGAGTGCATTAAAAAAAATAGTAAAAAGCCATAAAGTACCATTTGAAATACCATAAAATATATTGTTAACTCTGCTCGGTAATAAAAACAAGTTAAAACTTAATTTATTTAGTCTATGCCCCTGGTTATGGGAATCACGTTGTGAAAAAAAATAATAAATTTATTTGTTTCACTAACGTTTCAATTGGAATGCATTTAAATAAATAAAAGGCTCAAAATTAAATTACTCTTTTCATACACACGCAGATTTAATTAAAAACTGTTGCACACAAAAATCCTTAATTTAATTTAAACCGGAAAATTGCTGTAAAATATGTTTGAAGCCAACACGCAGAGTTGTTAATGAAAATGCTAAATTAATATACATAACAGGATGTACAGGGTGGCGTATAAGTAACGTTATGGTCTATTTAAAGATACATTTTTCCTTGTTATACCCCCTTCATCGCAGGTTGAGAAGATATATATAATTTTGTCATTCCGCTTATAAGGTATATATACACTGGGTCCTTATGAGTAGCGCATTTAATTTAACGATGTCCGTCCTGCCTTATCAAATGGGCTTCCGAAGACGCCAGCTATAACGAGGGTAAGGTTGCTCGATGGTTATATCACATACAGCACCCAATTGTTTGCTAGTGATATTTAGCCAGATTGGTCCACAAATGGCTGAGATATGAGCAAAAAAGCTATCTTTAATTTTTAGACATAAATCTCAAATATTAATAAACCTGATTTTTATTTAATCAAGTTTAGTTGAATACTGAAAAGAAAAATTAAAAAATTGGTCCATAAATAAACTTTTTATAACGGGTTAGCTTTTTTTGCGATTTCAAAATTAAAGTTAAATAAAACACAAATAAAGCTATGACTTCTATTAAGCTTCTTTTTCATTTTAATACTTGGCCATTTTTAACAACGTACGAAATACTATGTCATTTAAATGACCGCATCTAGATTGGTGGCAACAGTCGATTCTTTTGTTGTAGTGTACGACCAATTTTTCACAACATTTCGGGCGGTATCTCGGCGATAACTTGACGAATGTTGGTTAAATAATACTCTAACGTTGTGGGCTTATCCACGTTGACACGGTCTTTTACAAAGTCGCACAAAACGAAGTCTAACGTAATTAAATCGCATGACTTTAGTGACCAATTGTCGTTGCCAAAACGTGGTATTACGCTTTTTTGAAACTATCCATGCAATAAATCCAAAATCGGTCATGTTGTGTGGCACGTGGCACCGTCTTGTTGAAACCACATATCGTCCAATTCATAATCTTGAATTTCAGGCCAAAAAAAAACGGTTATCATATGGGAATAGCGCTCTGAATTCACAGTAAAGGTTCTTCCGATATTTTCGCCAGTTTGCACATTGCGGTAATGCACAGGCCCGACCACATTTGTAACGCTTCCAGCCTCTTTAAATTTTTTTATAACCTTGCAGATTTCTTGGCCTGTAGGTCACCTAAGACGAACATAATCACCCCGAATTCCTCGAAAAGTGGCCACGTTTCATCCACGTTAGTAGTACCTTTGAAATATTTTTACGCGTTCTTCGGTTATTTATCGAATCATATTTGAAAATGGAACCCTTTCACAAAGTAAATGTTACTTAACAGCCTTTTCAAACCACTCCACATACAAATAACTACCTTTCTCCCCTGGACTTAAGGTAATGACCTACGCGGATGACTTAGTAATATTGGTATCGAGCAAGATTCTGCCGACAACTAGCGAAGTCATTCAAGTATCGCTCGCCGAACTATCAGCGACTGATAAGTGCCTCGGAGTCTTTACGGAGAATATGGATTTGATTCTTTTTACTAGGAGGTATAAGGTGGAAAGGTTTAGGCTGCTAAAACTAGGGGGAGTAGAGCTTAGGCTTACTAAAAGTGCTATGTATTTAGGAGTTTTTATGGACAGTAAGCTGTCCTGGAGAAGTTGGGCTCTCAAAGACTTCTCGTCTTGCAGCTCATCGGTAGATAGGAACAAGGGACTACGGCCTTCAGTAGAAGGATGGCTGTACATATCTGTGGTAAGACCTATTCTTGCGTACGGATGCTGTCTTTGGTTTAAGGGCAGTGCAGACTATATAGGGAATTTGCTATTTTCACTGATGGCTCGAAGATGAAGAGAACGGGTGTACTTTCAGGCTCTATACATTAAAAGGTCATTTAGGCTTTCTGACGACTGAAGTGTATTTCAGGTGGAGGTTCTAGGAATCTTGAGGGTGGAGGAATTGATAAGGGACAACATTGCTGGAGCTCGGAGATAACTATATATGTGGACACCCGTGCCGCTCTTACGTCCTTGATAAGCTGTTATTTGAACTCCATACTAGTAAAAAGTTGTAGAAAAGCACTTGGGGAAATCTTAGAGGAGTATATGGTGAGGCTGTGCTAGACACCGCATCACTGCAACATCACCATTTACTAAATAGATGATGAGTTGGCGAGAATTGGGTTGGAAATGGAGGACTCAGACTGTTTTAAGGCAGTTAACCCACCATTAGACTTTTACTTTGGAAGGATTAATGAATGGGTTATAAACAGAATAAATCGGGTCTGGGCAATATAACGGACTGCTGAGTATCGTGTGGGCTGTGGCCGATGCTTAGGCGGTCCAGATTCGCTGATGGTAAGTAAGGTCTGTGTTATTACCATGATAGGTATTATCACGGGCCATTATATGATAGGTAGGAAGGCGGTGAGAACTGATCTGACTTGTCGGATATTTGCAGGTTATGTAAGCACCCAGTGGAGTTGGAGACAGTTGAGCACATTCTGGGTCTGTGTCTCAGGCTGGTCAAGTTGAGAAAGCTAGGGAGAAGGTTCTTAGGCAAATTGGGAGATGTATCATAATTTGCACTCGAGATTCCGATGGGGACAAACTGGTAGTTTAACTGGCCACTACTTTAAACGCAAAATGCCCTCACTAAAAAAATTCAAAGCCAACTTTTTTACAAATTCCGATGAATTTACTTTGCATTTTTTGTTCATTAGAGTGTTTTTTAGTAAAAGATATGTTGAGCAAGTTTGTTTTGTGGTTTGATTTCTTTCTTGTCTGATTTTTATGTGTCACTACTTTCTGCAATCTTGTGCTTTCACTCTTTATTTTTCTAATTCTTTTCTTATTAGTACTCAGTAACTAGGGCGTCACAATGGACCATATTGGTCTCTGGGTGAGTGTGTGAAGTTTACTTCGTTTGCGATTAAAGTTCATAAATTAAAATTTATTTAGTGGCATTATTTATGCTTTACCCTGTATGTAATTGTTAATAAATTTATAATAGAATTAAAGAAATTACATTTTTTAAAACATACAAAAACAATAAAATCATATTGGTTATTTAATGCGTTCATTTTAAATGGGTAAATTTAAGAATTTATATGTTTTTTTTTCAATTCAGTTAAACCTTAAATTAGTGATAAAGTTCTTGGTGCATAGAAGTTTTGGGTTTTAAATTTTAAAATAAATAGTTAAATGCTTCCAATTTGCAATATCTAATATAAGTAGTTATATTTACTAAACTTTTTTAAAAAAATGTGTTTAATTATCATAAATTTTGTTGCATTAAACTCTTTTCAGTTTTGCTTTCATATCTTAATTACTTATCGACTAGCATTTCGTCACCTAAAATACAAAAGGGCGTAACAACAAAAAATTCGAAATAGAGTTTTCGATTGATTTTGTTCGTTTTATTAAAATACACGTTCACAAAAAATTTTAGATCCCTGCGATCAAAAATGCGACTTTATTAAAGAAATTCAAACGCCAAGTACACCTTGTTGTTATTAATTTTGTAAAGTTTTTTTGCTTCTCCTGTAAAAAAAAAGTGTTGTTCTCCATTTTGCATTTTAGGTAACGATTTGTACTCATCTTTGCGTATGAGTGTTATTTAATTGTAATTCAATATTACTTATACGTGGTGTTTATAATGTTTACAATTTACATGGTAGTTATTATAAAAATACAAATTACTTTTCAGTTTATAAAATAAATTGGAAAATTAGAAATTTTTTTTATTTAGTAAATGAACCAGGGAAATTAAAGTGTCATTGGCTTATAGAAGAATCAAAATGGAACGTAAATAAAATTTAATTTTTCGAATAATGTTCTTTGGAAATAATATCTTTAAAAATGTATCTCTAAAAAAATGTATGTTTACAGCTTTTTCGATTATTAATGTATTAAAATTATATTTTCAAAGATGGGCAACCGGCTTACCCAATTTTTCAGGGCTTTGCTGAATATTACTGCCGATCTTCGGCTATCAAGGGCAGTGAGTGTTAAGAAAAAAAAAACCAGATGAAACAGAAAAAAAAATTTTTTGCTTTAATATTTTGCATTGAATTACTGCACAGTAGGGTAGAATCAAAATTTAAGAAAATTATTATTAAATAAAAAAAAATTGGAAGAAATCAAATTCTTGTAGATGAATTTGAATGTAAAAGAACAGAAATTTTTATTATTATTATTATATTATTTATTTCAAATAAATTTATATTACAAAAAATAGTTTAAAGCCTCAGCACCAATATTAGCATTAAAGAGGTTAAAAGGCAACTAGTGTTATTCATTATTTATATTAAAAATTTTAATATAACTATTTAAATTTAAAAATTTATTATTTACAGTTTTTATTTTACCATAAAATTAAATTTATATCACAAAATATTACTAAAGAAGTGTTTCGACATTGGTTAACAAACATTTTTTTAAATCTCCTTTAAATGTTGACAAAAGTTCAATGGTTTTCAAAAAAATTGGTAAATCATTGTATTCATTTGGACCAGCAAAATAAATATGTCTTTGTCTTGTTAACCTTTGTGTTATTTGAGCATTCTGTTGGAATTGAACTGACGAATTTCCAAGAATTTTAATGATTTAAAAACATACTTTATTACGATTATTTGCATTTTATACAATGCTCTTACAGGTAAGTCGTTTATAGTATAATTCTCAAAAGCTCCAAAGTATGATATCTGATTGGCAGATTAAAAACCAACTTTAAAGACTTATTTTACATCGATTGTAAGCTCTTCAGTGAACCATTATTCTTAAGCCCATATATTATAGGAATGTAAGGAAGTGGCTATTTATCAAACTCTGATATATAAGCATTTTATTTAAAAAATTTTAAAATTTTTTGACGAACCAATGGAAATTGTAGGGTATATAAGGTTTGGCAGAGCCGAATATAGTACTTTTACTTATATTATTTGGTATTTTTTTGATAGAAGCTTAAGCCAGTCTACACCCAGAGAAAAAATATGTTTAAATTTGGTGACTTCCAACAAAACTATTTTTTAAGAGAATTAAAAACATATTATATTTAAATTTAACCATACTATTGTCACCGACAAACATATTATTGTTAAATTAGTCCTCCATAAAGAAGGCAGAACCATATTATGGTTGCCTCCGAACATCTCTTAATAACTAAAATATGTTTAACATTTATAATAGCATGGTTGATTTTCAACCAAAGCATGTTGCTCTTAGAAAAGAGGAAAATACTATTGTTAATTTAAAAACTTATTTAACAATTATTTGTTTGTCGGTGACAATAATATGGTTAAATTAAAACATAATATGTTTAAAATTTTGTCTAAAAATAGTTTTGTTGGAGGTGACCATATCTAAACATATTTTTTCTGTGCGTGTATGCATATTCTGGGAGTAACTTTGACAGTTTGCTTTGGTATTACAATGTTTTGTTTACAAATGATTGACATTTCGAACCGTAACCACTAAAAATGCAATGCAAAGAACCTATATTTTTTTCTTCTTTTTTTTTTGTATTATTGTAGTTGTTAAATGTTAGTGGTTTCAAGCACAAAAGATCTTTGAATAAGAAACAAAATAAAAATAAATTTCTGTTTCTCATAAATAAGAAATAATAAACTGGGCTATTCTCGTTAATGATCTTTTACTTTTATGTATTCGGGTGGGTCAAATATTTTTATGTCAAAGCAACATCGCGACTATTGTTTCATGGGTCACTCCAAAATCTTGTCCAAAGAACCCATAAGTCAAAAATGAATTTCAAGCTTCCGCATTTGCTCTATTCAAACGTGTATGTTGGGTTTTTTTGGGTCGAAAAATCTAATTTTGACATTTATATATTATTTTTGAGAGGATCGCTAGACACAATATTTAAAACAACTAAAAACAATATTAGTTCAACTATAGATCCAGCGCCGTCAACATCGCAAGCCTCACCAACATCAACAAGTACCGAAATTAAAAGTAATTTGAAACATATGCCTTTTCACAACGTTGTTGTTTTTGGTATGACTTCTATTCACTAAAACCAAGGTTTTGTTGTAAAAGTTCCAAATAAAGTATATTAATAAATAAATAAAATAAATGATAACATCTAATTTAACTGGTCTTAATCCGCCAAATAAACACGATATATTAATCCATCTTGTACCACTAAACGAAATCATTAACATATTCACATTCGTTTTAATTTGCAAGCGCCTGTCAACCTCCTGATCACAAAAATCAAAGTAAGAAAGGTAAAAGGAAAAAAGGCATTTTTTGGACTGTTTTTAAAGCTTGTTGATATTAATGGCCCATCACACACTAGAACAATTATGCCAGCACAAAATGACTGTGGGAATGGTTTTTCGTTGGCGTAAAGTTTCAACTGCCTTTAACCCCGAACAAGCAGCACAAAACCAATACATGTACATTTTAAAAAACAGGTTTGCTATTTTTTTTTTAACAGAGCGTATTTAGTCATTAGTCGACCGTCGTGGTTAAACAATGAATTTGAAAAATAAAATAATTGCAAGCGTTTCATCATTCATTCTCTCCATATTTTCGTACACTTCAAATTTATGCGCTCAAATGAAGTATGTATATGCTTAAAGCCAATCAAATGAATACTAATACATACAGAGTTGTGTACACGTACACATTTTATTCCAGATAATTTAACTACAGTGTGTGATTAATGGAACAAAAACTAAGCGCTTAAAAATTGTTCCAGTGTGTGATGGGCCAATCGAACAAAGGAGGAATATTATTTTTAAAGTTAGAGCGCAATAGTAAAGCCCCTAAACTTACGATAAAAAACTAAATCATTAAAATCGAAGTGTTAAAACCTGTTTTCTATGCGTCAAAAGATGGTGTTGCGAAAACGCAACGGCGGTACAAAATAGGTTAAGATGTTATTTTTTTTATCTCAATATTTTGATTCGAATTTAAGAGAAATTGTAAATACTGTTGTTAGATAAAACGTGTATTATGCTCACTCAGAAATCATGTTATTGGCAATGTTGTTCGGCGATGAAAAAAAATACGCGACTCAACCTATAAAAAAAAAAAAATCCGAGGATCAGACGCAACTGAAAGTTTATAAAAAATGTATCATACAAGCCTGTCCTGAAAATCACGTGATTGTAAATCACACGTGTGTTTTTTTAGTGTTCTGAAACTGATATTGTTTTTGTATTTCTCGGTGTGCCCTCGCCAATTGCAAATCCCACCGAAACACACCAAAACGGAACACCAAAATATCACACGTCTGATCTTAAAAGGCACATGTAATTGGAAATCACGTGATTTGAATTAAAGTGATTTGCCGAGCAGGTCTGATTACCTTAAATTGCACGCATTGTATGAATATAATTGGCATAAATGATAACTCAATCATATTCTAACAACCTTTTACTCTAAGCATCCCTTATGAATATCTAGAACAATATCTAGAAGACAATGATCGAGCGCTGCCTGATTCAAAAATTCCGTTACTTATTCAAGGAACGGAAAAACACGTTCAATTAGTCGCTAGTGTGCCCAAACGAGTCTTAGAACAGAATCCAGAAGGACTTATGGCGTTGACTCTAGAAAGCCGTGAAAAATTCTCTGGACTTGACAGCAAGAAAGACTTTCAAAAACAATTTATTTTTGATTATTTTGTAAAACTCGTATTTCTGTTCCTTTTATTACTGAATTTAATCGACTTTTTTTCATTTATGTGCTGTTTTCACAACGCAAATGATTAAACGTGTAGTAAAATTTATATGAAAAACGCTAAAAAAACTAATACACGTTCAATCACTTGTCTTGTGAAAACAGCACATTGCATTTTATATCTCTTAAGTTAAATTGTTGAAGAAAAAAAAAAAAATAAAGTAAAAAAAAGAAAAATATGCTTGGTTCATTCTTTGTCTTAAATTGCATCAAATCGATATATGTCGGTCAATGAATGAGTAAAATTTTAAATTGCATTTTGAGAAAGTCAAATATATGTAACTT
Source organism: Pollenia amentaria (assembly GCA_943735925.1). NCBI lineage: Eukaryota > Metazoa > Arthropoda > Insecta > Diptera > Polleniidae > Pollenia > Pollenia amentaria. Next base: position 180,037,976 of record OX031008.1, read on the forward strand.
TTTCCAATAATTTCGTAAATTTTCCACAAAAAAGTTAATGAATTCCAAAAAATGTACCAAAGTGCATTTTGGCGGCAATCAACAATAAAAAAAATGTATTTTTCGACCCAAAAAACCGCCCTATACACGTTTGTCTAGAGAACACATAATTTTTTTTGCCTCTAATCTTGAAAATTTTGGAAAAATAGCCGTTTTGAAAAATCCAAGGGCTCGAAATAAATTTTTGACCTATTGTATCTTTGGCCAACTTTCTTGGAATGACTCATAGAACAAGAATTACAATGTGCCTTTGTACATTTTTTCGGTCCCCTACAATTTGACCCACCCCATTACATATGGATTTTTCGAAATTTTCTTGCTCATCTAATAAAGAGAAAGCTACCTATAACCTATGCGATTCCAAACCATGTGTTAAATGATTAATTCAATTATAAAATAATTATCATTAAATGTATATATTAATTAATTGCCTCAGTTGAGTCGAAATAAATAAATAAAATAGGCACAAACAAATTCTGTAGTGTAGAAATTTCACTACTTAATCCCAGGATTACCGTCTTGGTCTGGCCAGACCAAATTTGTGTTTTGCTGTAATATTTTTCGCATATAACAAAAAACCAAAAAAACAATGATGTGAATTCTATAAATGATATGTTCTGAATCGAATGAAACTAATTTGGATTCGATTGGAGCAAATAAGTGAGGCTAAATTCCATTTTTATGTAAAAGTCTATGAAATTACCCTCCTGGTCTAGCCAGACCAAATTTTCTTTTTTCCTCGAAAGATATTTCAAAAAGGACAAAATATTAAAAAAACAGATACGTGAATTCTAGAAATGATATGTTCTAAATCGAATGAATCAAGTTTGAATCAAATCAGAAAACTACGGCCTATTATGCGATTAGTTCAATCTAACTACAAAAACCCAACGCAACACTCGTTTCAGCTGTGGTAGATGCGAAAAAGCAATGTGCGAAATTAAAGACTACATTTTCGATGAGTTGCATATGGAATAAAATAATAAAATTATGTAATAAATTTGTATAATCTTAGGTAATTAGCATACGTTCAATAAAAAATATATTTATTTTCTTTTCATTTAATTGTGGTTTTTAGCTGTACAAATTGTGGTCTGGCCAGACCAAGAGGAGAACTTATCAGTAAACAGTTTCCGAGAATCCTAGGGTTAATTTCGTGAAATCTGTCCAAAATTATCGTAGGTCCTATGCCCACTCTCGGAAACACTTTAATACGCCTAAATCCATAACGAATAACGATTGCATTTTGAGGACCAGTGGAATCAATTGGAAAATAAAACCACACGGATCTTTTGTTTATTTGTACATTTCAAAATAAATTGTTATCTTTATCTTTCATATACCCGCGCGATGGTCTGTGATACCGAAAAAAAAACAATTTCTTATGCATATATTTTTCGACAGACGCTATAACATTGAGTTTTCTTTACAAGTTTACAAGTGCATTTTAGTACATTTCACGTATAACATTAGGTCTGGAAGACCGACGCGGGTCGGTTACGGTTTTTCTTGATTTTTGGTATGAGGCTAAAAGATAAGTCAACCTGGGGTTTTTATAAAGTACTTGAAGTGTTTTTAATATGACAAAAGCCAATATTTGTGTTTTGGGGGAAAAAACATTTTGGTTTTTTTTTATGGATTTTTGTAACAGATATTATGTATTTAGACTCATGTAAAACGCAACGCAACGCTAAAGAATTATATTTAAAGCAAAAAGAAAGTCATAAATATTGTGTAATTTTGTTGTTGCTTTCTACAGAAATTCACATTGCGTTTTAAAATTTCAAACGCTGCATTGCTTGTGGCGTCAAAAATGTATAAATAAAACGGTACATGAATTTCCGTAGAAAGCAACAACAAAATTACAAAATATCTATGACATTGTGCTTGCTTTCAATGTAATTCTTTCGCATTGCTTTGCGTTTTACATGATTGGGGCCTAAATCGTTCAGTCTGTGAGACCGCGCGATTTATGTTTCTTATGGTTTGAAATAAAAATTTACTTTTTAAGTTTTTAAAATTTTTATACTACTTTATTAGTTGAGGTTGGTCTTAAGACAAAATTTACAAAAATCTTAATTTTAATATTTAGTTTACTGCACCAAACTTTAGAATTCCAAAACAAATAAAAAAACCAGTTCATAAAAAACAAAGGAAAAAAAATAAAACTGAATATGTGAAATTATTGAGCAATCATTAAACCAATGGTATCGATTTTGCCATTCTGGTTCTGTTAATCATTTTAAGTGTTAATACCCTTGGTATTAACATAATGTGGCTTAGTGTTACAATAAAATAATGTTTAATACTAAACAAATTATAAAAATGAAAATACACATTGATTCTTTCAATTGCCAATGAACTTCTACTTCTTTTTTAAATATTTCGCAATGATTTCCTCTACATTAACGATTGGTTGTGTATGTGGGAGTACATATGTACATAACTCGCGCGGGTATAGTTGTAACAAAAATTGGCACGACTGTAGGAAGGTAAACTAGTTGTCTTTCTTAATTATCTTCAGCACTTCATTGAAATTTCTATATAATTGTTGGACGCGCTTAAAACGAATAACAAAATTTAATTTTTTTCATTCGTTGTCAATGACAGTATAACCAGGGTTATGAAATAAATATAAAAGGTCAATGTTGTGTAAACTTTCTTCTCATGGGGGAAAATCATAATGTATTTGTTTTAACAATATCCAAAACAAAAATTGAAGAATATCGGGATTGACTGAATCCCGGAAATTCCGGGATGAAAATATTCAAATCCCAAGAATCCCGGGGTTTCATGCATGGCATCCCTACTTTAAACACAGTCCATACTATTTCATCCGATCAACCACTACTACTTCTCACTAAACATTCATCAACCTTTATCAACTGCCATTTTCACATTTATATAACAAACGGAAATCACCCAGACGGCTGATATGCCCGTAACGCATATCATTTTAAAGCGCGCGAGAGACACTCAAATTAAAGATTTCCATAAAATTAAATTTTTATTTAAACATCATTCGGAATATGAATATGCAAATAAAGAAAAAGAATAATTTTTTAGCATTTGGACTCGTACATGAATATCCTGGTTTAAAGATCTCTTGTATAGTGCAGGCAATTAAAGTTCCCTCACAAAAAATAAATTCATAGGCATTTGAAAATATTGTTATAGTTTCAAAATAACTTATTTAGTAATTAATTCATTTATTAATGATGTGCTAATAGTCCCAATTTATGATAAAAAACACTGAAATTTATTGTTGATGAGAAGCTAGTTTCTATGCGCATTTCGCTGGTTGCTTAGGCCAGCTCGTCAGGAAACTTTTTCCAAATACTTTAGAAAAGCTAAAAATATTATACAAGTAAGACCATAAAGTGAATAAGAATTTTAAACCCTCAGCTCTTACTTGTAACAATATCAAAGCTTCAACAAAGACACAACAATAAATAGTGAATTTTTTCTTTCTTACATTCCCCTACAATTGGCTGGGTTTTTTCCAACACGAATTGTAGTTGTAAGAGGATAGAAAAAAACAAAATTAAACAAACAAGTTGCTAAATAAAGCAGCTTGCCATTTCAGTTTTTTATTTGCCGGGCACATGCAATTTAGTGTTATTTTCTTCGACCTTTTAATAAGTTTGATATAATAAATATTCAAGCGCAAGGTCAATTATATAAAAAAATTATTTATTTTTTATCCAATATTTCGCTTTCTCAATGGATAGCTTCTTCATGGATTCAGATATTTGGTTTTTTTTCTTTTTTCTTTTTATAAAATTTTTAAACAAATTCTTAAAACAAAATTTCATTAAAACAACAAAATTGTCAATTATGAAAAACAATAAAAATTATACACAGAAAACAAAAATTATTCTATTACATTTTTATAAACTTATTTAATTTCCTACTTATTCTTATAAATTAAATGTCTATAGTTTTGAGCTACATTGTCTGAATCTGTTTTAAAATTTATTCTTTGTTCTATTGGTTTATTGATAATTTGTAACATTTCTAACATGAAACGTCGTTTGTAGTTTGTTTCTGTATTTAAAACTGTTGTATTTTCAAAATCTGGTGCATGACTGCAATTGGCACAATGTGATGACAATGCAGTTTTTTAAGAAGACGTATTTTTGTATTTTTGATCAGACCTATGTCCTGCTAATCTAGTTTTCAATTTGTTCTTCGTTGTACCTACATATACTTTACTACATATTTCATTATCCTTACCCTTGCAAGGTATCTTGTAAATAACATTAGATCTATCTAATTTATCCGTCCTATCTTTCATTTTACTAAATATCCTATAATTATTAATATCATAAATATTAGAATTTTCCAATCTTTCAGAAACCATTGGTACATAAGTTAAAGACTTGTAAATCTTAGGTTCAGTTACCGTATTCACATTACTTTCCCAATGTCCTTTGTACTGTCCAATCAATTTACAAATCAATTCCCTAAGGAAACTATTATTCTCTAATATATTTTTGATTTTTATTTTATTAGTTCCATGAAAAACTATTTCACTAATATTTAGAACTTTCTCTATAAGATTTTTCGCTGTATTTATAATAACTCTTCTTGGATGTTTTGAATAATAATTAATTATTCTCCCTGACGAAATTGGTTTTTGGTACCAATCTACTAATAAATTGTTCTCTTTTCTTGTTATTAATGTGTCTAAATATGGAAGTTTATAATCACATCCCGTTCCAATTGTAAATCTAATATCCCGGTGAAAGGAGTTTAATATGTTTAACATATTATCTATTTCACATTCTGAAATAATACAAAATAAATCATCTACATATTTTGTTATAATTTTTGGTTTAACGTTATCTTCATGTTTTTACATTATATTATGTAACTATATCTTCATTTTAAACTACACTAAAGAGTTTCGCAAAATATTACCTTCTTAAAGTTAATTAATTTCATTGTAAATGTGTAGGTTTATCTTAAATTTTTAGCAAAACTATTTTCTTTGCTTTTAAACTTACTTGCCTCTGTCAACTTACTTATGGAATATGTAAAAACGGCAACGAATTTGTATTTTTTAATGGAAGATAGTTTTTTTTTTTTTTTTTTGTTCACAAAATAATTTATGCAGTGACAAAAGTTGACACGAGAGTTTCCATGTGCAAAAATAAATTTCGTAATAAAAACTTTTAAGTTAAATTTATTGTAGTTTATTTAATATTAAAATGCATATTTAAAATATTTTTTTAACTTGTTAAGAAGAAAATATGTTTCTACCATAGCTGTAAGATGTGAGTTAAATAGAAAATAAAATTTTTTAAATTTAATTTTTAGATTCAACATTTTTTTATTTTTCTAATTTATTCTATGAGCTAAATTTCAGTTATGTATTTAATTTTTAGTTAATATTTTTAGCTGCAAATATAATAAATCTAAATTCCATTTTTTTTTGATACAAATTGTTGATAAATTAGTTTTCTTAAATCAATTTAAATTCGATAGTAATATATGGGGGATTTCATGTCAAGTGACCCAACTTTTGAAATCGATGTCTTCCGATTTAGGATGTCTTCCTGGGATTAACATATTGTGGGTATTACAGTATCGAGGGTATGAAATGCTTGTTAGGTATGTTATATACCGTCGGAAAGTTTAATTTGTCTAGTTTCGCAGCATAAGTTTTATTTTTAAGATTTTAGAAATACTTAAACACAAATAGGAAAAAATTAAAAAAAATGCATAGCTAAAAATTGAAAAATCCTCGTCTTGACTTAGAAACTATTTTTTTTTTATACATAACCCACTCGTGGCCCAAATAGCGACCAGAACTAACTTAAAGGAAAATACCTAAGCTTTCTTTTGAGCAAAAAAAAAAAAAAAAAAAAAAATACCTGCTTCAAAAAAAAATAAAAAATAAGTTTTAAATTTAAAAAAAAAATTTAATAAAAAACAAAAAAATTTTTTCAGAAGGCTTCAAGAAATAGCTATCTAATTTATTTGGGACAAATTTTGCTTACACCAATAGATAATAAGTTACATGGATGAGAAAGAACACCCGTTTGGCCAAAATGTCAAATTTTGAACCCATCTAACTCAGAAACTTTTTTACCGATCTTGTTGTGTCTAAGCTACTATCCAATAGGACCTTGGTGGAAATTTCACCCAAATCGGAAGACCTCGATTTCAAAAGTTGAGTCACTTGACTTGAAATCCCTCATATTTAAAATGGGAAACAATAAAAGAATATGGAATTATCTTTTTACGATCAATATACAATTTATGAAAATTCGTTGAAACAAAATAAAATTTAATATATTTGAATATTAAGAACCTGAATAATATTCATTTCTATTTTATTAAAATGCAAAGAAACCAGAGCTGTAAATGAATCATTCATTTTTGAATTAATTCGCGAATTATTCATGCACTGAATTAGCAATTTTTAAATTAATTCTTTTCACACAAAAAAAATGAATTGAATGAAATTTGAGTCAATTGAAATGAATTTGGTAAAAATGAATTGTAATTCATTTCCGATTCAAATGAACTTGTCAAATGAATTGCAATGCGTCTCAAATTCAAATGAATTTGTTTAAGTGAATTCAATTCATTCTACAAATTCATTTGAATTGAATTGATTTTGAATTAATTCAAATGAATTAGAAAAAAATATTAGCAATTCATTTCCAACTAATTTGAATTGAATTGATTGAAATATATGAATGTATATTTATGAAACACAATTGTGTTTTGAACTACATACATTGTCATTATTCCTAATTTTTGTTATTTGTGAAAGATATTATTTTTTAAAATAAATATACCATAAATATTACCAAAGAGTTTGTCGTTGGGTGCTCGTGGGTCACAAAATTTCACAAAAATTATTTTGTCGTCCGGTGTATTTCAAAATAAAAATCAGTTCTTCTTGGAGAAACAAACTCCAAACACCATGTTTTCTTTGATCAGACGCAGATCCAGGACAAGGATTTTTATTTTTATACTGAATATTTGCATTATGGCAGCAGAAAGTTCCATTTTTCATTCCCCCTAGATCTGCTCTTGAATTTGATTGATTGGAACTCATTTTTGATTTCATTTATTTGAATACAATTCATTGTTCAAATTCATTTGAATGAATTCAAAATCAATTCAATTCAAATGAATTTGTAGAATCAATTGCAATTCACTTAAAAAAATTTATTTGAATTGGAAACGAAATGCAATTAATTTTACAGATTCATTTGAATTTAAAACGAATTGCAACTCATTTTACAAATTAAATTAAATTGGAAACGAATTGAAATTATTTCTGCCTAATTCGTTTGAATTGATTTAAATTGCATTCAATTCTTTTTTGTTGTTGTGGAAAGAATTAATTCAAAATTTATCCAATTCGTAACGAATTAAAATCAAAAAGAATGATTAATTTACAGCTCTGAAAGATATAATAAATGTATTCAAGTTTTAAGTTTTAAGTTTTAAATTTATTGAGCCTTTTTATAATTCTTTTTTGAAAACACACTTAAAATTATTATAATATAAGAATGAAAAAAAAAAACTTATGACTATAATGTAATATCTTAATTTACAGTAACAGGAATTCAGCACCAAGCTATACAGACAAAAGAAATTAATTAAATGATAAAATTAGTTATAGAAATTAGCGCTCGCTCTTGCTCCCGGAGCTTTCATATTTGGAGGAAGTTCTATATTCACTCCAAAATATTCTTAAAAATAACTTAAAACTAAACTTCAAACTAGTATTATAAAAACTTAAAATAAATGTATTCAAACAAATTAAAAATATTCAAATTAAAAATTGTCAAAAACATAATATTAAAAAAAAATAAAACTTTATTATTCTAAAAAAAATTCAAAAAATTATTTAATTTTCCTATTTTAAAACCAAATATATTAAAATTAAAAAATGTCTAGCCGCGGATAACAATGCAGGAAATTGTTTAAATAACTGTTTTTAAATTAACAGTTATTCAAAATGATCATCAGTTAATGAATTTTTTCTGCTAGTGAAAAAAACTCTCGAATGTTGCTGAAGATGTAATTGGTGTGTTATATTTTAAATTTTTTTTTTAGATTCTCGGATATTTCTTTAAGGTACATAAATATCACTGAGATATGATACTAGTTCACTTTCAGATGGTGAAACAACCTCTTCATTTGCATCTAGAAACAAAGAAAACATAATTTAAAAAAGAAGAATGAAGAAAACTCCCGGAAATTTTTCTTTCACGCCTGGGTGAGATTTTTTGCTATCAAAAAAGATTCGCAAATGGAAGAGGGTTAAATTACAAGACATAAAACCCCACTTTCGTTATCTTTAAACGTTAGCTGTGAAATTTTAATTTCATAAAACATTGGTTTTTTCACGTGGTTACTTATATATGAGTAGGTGAGATGCAAAACTCGTTTCTTACAAAATTAAAAGGTCAGATGACAATTGATTCTCACAGATCCATTGAGCTCTTTATGAGAAGAAATATACTGATTGTTTTTATACATGTCCTGGAAAAAAACATGGGAGAGATAGTGTGGTTAATATCGAAACGCATCAGAAAATTTATAGAAATTTTTATTTTAAATATTGAAAAAATTTGCAATTTTCTTTTTCTTTAAAACAAAGTATTTATAATTTTCTTTTTTATAAACAAAATTGTTTAGAAGTATTTTGGTTGAATCAACGTATTTATAGTTTTTTTTTATTTAATTATTTGGAAGATTTTTTGTTGGATTAAATTATTTGTAAATTTTTTTTTATAAATATTGATAGAAACGAATATTTTTCTTTGAATCAAACCAAAGGAAAATAATTTTAATTGTTTTAGGTTGATTTTTTTAAAAAAATTTCTTATATCTTAATCTTTGTCGAATAATATTAAAATAATTTATATTAACAATAACTTTATTCCAATTCATGGAAGTGAAATATTAAACTTGGTCATAAGCAAATAAAACAAATTTTTAAATATTTAATTTCAAATTCCTAAAATTGAATTTCAGTTATGTTATTAACGATATCAAATGGTTTTTGTTAATTTGTATTCTTCATATTCTGATAAAATTAAAGTTTAGCCTAGTTTTAACAAATATTTGTATTAAAAATATTCATAATAAGCAGCTATGTTTTCTACACTTTAAGAGAAAAAAATAACGTAAACTTTAAGATAAAATTTGTTAAAGGGTGGTCTAAGCATAATGCACGATGTTAATTGTGAGTCTGCGGGGTGACGTCGGGTTTTTTGCCCACCTTAATTTGACATTTCTTTGTTTCAGTGTTTGACAAATTCAACCGTGTAGAGGTTCACAGCTGAGTAGAGCGAAACAGACGAAAAACAGAAGTTAGGAAGAAAATGTAAATCAATTAAATTTTTATAATTAATCAATTAATATTTTTATGCAGCTGTAGCTTGATGGCTAGGCGTTCTTTCGAACTGCCAAATTAGAGACTAACATAATCAAACTAGGCAACGTGTGCCACTTAATGTTTTTCAAATCAAGGTCTTTTTAATTCATGGACTTCAGCCCTTTTAATACTTAATCTAACAGTATTATTTACATATTCTAACTTATTGTAATAGGTGTTGAAGTCTAGTTTTCTCTGTCAGTACCATGGAATTATCAAGGTTTTCCAACTGCATAATGTTCTAGCCATTCAGAATGTATCAGTAAGGAATACACTTATTTATATTTTATGTCACTCACATTCTGATTGATCTGCCTAAGAATTGCACTATTCGTAGTGAATCATATTTAAACATATTGAGTCACTGGATATGTGCCCTACTCCGATCACGGTGGCATGTATGCATTTCAGAGTGGTTATTGTGTAAGCAATGGACACTTATAAGGTACATTACCAAAGATTGATATTTAACTATTGACTGCCATCCGTCGTCAATGGCGGTGAGTGTTAAACGGCAAATCCCTCTGAAGAGATTGAGTGGTTACAATCGCATCATGTAGGGGCAACCCGTCCGTGAAAACCTGGGTTCAATTCCCAGCTCAGTCGAGAACGAAAAATTATCAATAAGTTTTAATTAATTTCATCTTGTTAAATTCCTTTCTTCATAAAAATAATTTAACGAAAATTAAATATAATGATTTTTAGCCTAAATAAAACAACTAAACCAAATAAACCAAGTTGAAATACCATTTGGTTTATAGATTGATGTTTGACTATTGACGTCATCCGGCTGCAATAGCCGAGTGAGTAAGGTGGCAAACCCCACTGAAGAGATTGTGTGGTTATAATCGAAACTAGTCTGGGCAACCTGTCCATGAACCCCTGGCTTCGAATCTCATCGCAGTCAAGAATGAAAAATTATCAATAAAAATTTTAATTAATTTCATGTTGTAAAATTCCTGTCTTCATAAAAATAATTTAATGAAAATTAAATTCAATGAACTTACGCCTAATTAAAAATATCTAAATTTGGATTAAAAGCCATTTGAGTGCTCCGGTGGTTGCGGGTTCGATTCCCGCCAGCGGCTCTGGTCTCCTGCAGACAAGCAAAAAGCTTCGCGGGATTTAGTGTAGGAATAATAAAAAAAAAAAAAAATAAATTAACAGTTCAATAAAATAACCATAATACTAATTTATTTAAAATATTTTTTACTATCCTGAAAACGAAACACAATGAAGTTATTGAAAACTTTATAATAAATTTAATACTTCTTTATTTTTAAATAATCGACCATAAGATCGAAATAACTAGAAATCAAAATATTTGTGTCTGTGGTTATAAATGTGCTAGAATTTGACACTTTTTTTAAGACAAGCGGGGGACCTGGCGTTTTAACCTACTGAATCCAGTGGTGCTTACCGTTTTTTAAGGCTTGCTCTTGTTTCGAAAATGAAGGAAGACGATTTAAAATAATTAAATTTAAGAATTTTATAAAAAGCTATATTTGTATGGGAGCACCCCTATGAAGTCGTGATAAAGGGCAAGTATGTTTTGGGAAAATGTTAAAGGCAAAAAACTAGGTGCGGTCAGTCATACAGTTTTTACCCCTAGGGGCGACTCCTTGACAGTTATGGGAGTTTTTCTTCAATATATTTCTAGTCTGTATTCAAAATTTTGTATGGGAGCCCCCTTAAGAAATGGGGATAGCGACTAAGTATGTTAGAAATAAATGATGAAGATCAAAAATAAAGTGGCGTTGGTCATACATTTTTTTAAGAATTAAAGAAATATGGCGGTTTAATGAAATTCTTAAACTTGGCCCCTGCTGCCGCTATCTCCATTCCTTAAGGGGGCTCCCATACAAAATTTGTGTCCACAAGTTCTTTGCGTGCTTTTTATTTTAAATGTATTTAATAAAGATATTTACTTGCTTATTAAAATTGTTTTACTTTCATATGAGTATTTACTGTCGTTTTAAACAGAGTCAACTTGATTCAACGTCGACTTATAGCGCCGTTAAAAATACCAAGTGACTGTCAATAGTAATCGATTGTTGTCAATAAAGATTTACCCCCATATTCATAAAAAATAGTTTTGATTAATAAAAGGTTTATTAAACAAATAGAAAATTCGTTTTATAAACCTGTTATAAACCTAAAATATTTTTTATGAATATGGGGCTAAGTAAATATAGTTATTCTTCCGCTGTCGTCGGCGAGTGGGGTATTTGATGCCTAAAGTGGGAATCAATTCAGGGAGCCTTTTCCGAAGCCCAAGTTCAATGGCTTTCACTCTATTTTAGTTATACCAAAGTCCCCATATAAAGCCCACTCTGGGAATTCATTTAAATACGACTAAAACCGTAACAAAAATATTATAGCTTATTCAGCCTTTTTACGGTTGCCGTTGTCGTAAACTTTTTGTAGTAGATACTGTGTCCATAATTTACCATAGCCCCCTATAAGGCGGCCTTCCGAAAAGAAATTTAAGGTCTAATTTTGGTTTTTTTTAATACTCTACCGAATTTTGTGCTGAACGATCCATAATTAATTAATATAATTAATATAAAATCATCTCCTGAAAATTACTTTTATACGCCCAAAAGTAATTCTTGAACAAATCATGATATTTATTATATAAAGCGGCCTTTGGACTGCCTGTCAAGAAATAATTTTTTTTTTGTCAAAAGCAAGGCGATTTCATACAGGTGACATTTTCGAGTCATCTGCTTATTGTTTATTTATTTGTGTGTATACTGAATGTCAAGCTTTTTTTACATTTTGTGAAAGAAAATTTGTTAACATTTAAAATTTAATAAAAATCTATATACTTGAAAAAAACTTAAATTTTATAAAACAAAAAAGGTGAATATAAAATCAACTAATCAACGAATAATAAGCGCGTAAGGAATAAGTGGAGCCACAATAAATTTGCAATACAGGAAAAAGATTTACCTTCTAAAGCCATTGTGTATATTTTATAAACAAAAAAAAATCCGTTGTTTATGATTTTAATAATTAATTTTGACTTTCAATCTAACTTTTTACAAAAACAAAATACAAAGTATTTTTAAAAAAAGGGATAGCTAGCATAACTCTATCTCATGATGTATGAATTCGCCTTGGTCAAAAGAAGCAAATATGAACAGAACTTTTTTCACTAGTAGTTGTTGGAATGTTTATTATTTTAAGAAATAAAAGTATCTGTGCTTAGCTCACTAAGCCGGTTTCGCAAAGAACAAAGAGAAATGTTTACACAGACTTAGCACAAAAACCAAAAAACGCGAAAATAATATCTCTTCTCACTTAAAAAAATTATCTAAATTTGATTTTGAAAACTAAAAAATTTTTTTTTTACTGCGCGCAAGAAAACCCCCAAAAAACTTTTACATTGGAAATACGTAGCGGCATAATGGAAAATAAAACAAAAAAATTTGTTTGCCTAGTGATGTAGAAATTTGTACTGATTTCGGAAAATTTTTTTTGGAATTAATTTCCATTTTTGGCATTGAATGCCTCTCTGTGCGTTGCGGGGTATTATCGAAAAATGTTATTCTTTTGAAAAGCCCATCGATGCCGTTTTGTATGGCATATAACATTACGCAGATATCAGATGGCTTCTTTGGGTAGAACGCATCCACAATGTGTAATTTTTCATAATTTTCGCGCATAAATCACGCTTTTGACCGGTGGCTTTGAGGGTTACTATGATTTTTGGCTTATTCGCGTTAGCCTGCAATTAAAGAAAACTTCGAGCGAAACAATAAAAGGCGGTCGATTTGCACACCCGCGGTGGGCAGTTGACATAGCATTGCCGGAAGATGACCATGCCCTTAAATAGCTTGTTCAGAATGACGAATGGTGCAGGAACTGTATGTCACGTAGCAGCGTAATCTTGGAACAATACATCTTGGAACAAACAAAGATAGTAATCATCGATCTACAGCGTTCGCCGTTGACGTTGATGGCCTGGTTAACGTCCTTTTCGAGAAAATATAGACCAATGACGCCGCCAGCCAGATATTCACAACAACAGTGTTTGAGAATACGTTGGACGCCTTTAAATCTCATGTTTGTGTATTGACGTATCTATTTTATTCAGAAATATCCCTTATCGCTGAAGATAATATTTCGATGAATATTTTTAAATTTTTTTAAACCAGAATTAAAAAAATCTTAATACTTAAATAAAAGTTTGAGTTAAAGAAACAGAAAAAATGTTTAATAATTTTTAAAAGGTTATTACTTGCACATTATTTCTAATGTTATATGTGACCATAGTAATTTGGCTAATCAAAACGCATACATGACAGGGAATTTTATAAGAGTATGGTTGCTATCCACTCTCAAAGTTCGCAATTCCCTTTAGTAATGAAAATTTAGTTTATATAGTGCATATTTTGCGTAACCAGCTTTAAAGAATTTCTTATTATCTTTACAAAAATCCTTGCTTAATTTAAAAAGCAAAAGAAAATAAGTATTTTATTTAAAACTAAGAAAAAAAATTAAAACCCAGCTACACACAAGCAGCCTTTTTCACCTCCCATGCATTAGCGTTTATCTTGTCTCTTTTTTATTTCGTTTTTTCTTTTGGAAACTTTTCCTTGTATCTGCATATCCTTCCTGTATAAAAAGCCATAAACATTTATAATTTTTATAATTATATAATTTTTTAAGTTAAAGTTTTAACCTCAACAATATGTAGAAAAAATTATAAATTTTTTGTGTGGTGGTTTCTTCTATTCTACAAAAGGAATTAAGAACTGAAAAAAACCATTAGATTATATCTCAACATTCAACTATTACACAACATTGTCAGCCAAACTTCCTGACGTTTTCTGAGTATCATAATGTAGTTTTTTTAATGTTGCTGATAAAATTTCATATGTAATTACGTATAGTAAATAACTAAAAATAAAAACTTAAGGCTAAATACACATATGACACTCATAATTATACACATTCTTGCAATTATAAAGGATACGTCAAGAAAAATCAGGAAATCATATTGTTATACAAATCAAGTAAAAATGGTATATTTGGCTGTACCGAAACTTAAATACCCTTCAACGAGAGTTCGCATATTTCAGGAGTGGGCTAAATATGGGATCTATAATTTATGAACAAATCTTAATGAAAATCCCCTTCCTTCACACTTCGCATTGAAAGCAATTAATTGCACGATAAAACTAGTCCGTTGGAACTATCGAATACAGAGGATGAACATATCGCACCGGTTCCACTAAATTTATAAATTTTAAGTAGAGCCGAAAAACTATTATATTTTTTTAATTTATACACTTATATCCCGAAAGTGTATTCCTCATTTTTTTTTATGCGAAAGAGTACAGAAAATGCTGTAAAATTTTTTTAGTGGCTAGATATGACCACTTTATAAAGTTTTCTAACAAAAAGTAAAAGTTTTGTAATTCTGAGTCTCAAATTTCAAAAAAATAAATTGGCAAATTGGCAGTTATAACATGAAAATAACGGAAATTAAAGACGCAAACCGCTTGACACAGACAAAGTTAATATATTGTATAAGGGAATCGTAACTTCGACTTATTTTCTTCTCTAGCCAAGACAACTTATTTCTCAAGAGAATTGAAGTATAAACTAGGGATGTAACGATACGCCTTTTTGCCGATACGAAACCGATACCGATACTCAAGAAGAAATATCGCAGATACCGATACGAATATAAAATTCTAGGGAAAATTAACAAAACTCAAGTAGAGTAATTTCTTTGTTATACAAAATTACAGTCTTAGAGATTATTAATATTTATAATTAATCTTAATAACATTTTAAAAACAACGAAATTAATTTAAATTCATGCTAAATTAATTTATTTTTTAAACAAAAAAACAGTAAGGCTTTTCATGATATCGCTTAAAAGGCTCGCAATCTGTGCAAATATGCATTTTTACACCCTTGCAAATGAACACAAACTTCGTAAATTTTCCCTATAATTTTGCATCGCAAAATTGCTGTGTTCAATTGTGTAATTATATTAACAGATTTTTGTCATGCTTACCGTCGTTTTCAATGAAAAATTCAAGTGTTTATAATCACAAACAATAAGGCTCTAATCAAGTAAAACGCAACGCAGCGCCAAAGAATTATATTGAAAGCAAAAACAAAGTCATAGATATTGTGTAATTTTATTGTTGCTTTCCCAGTAAAAAACGTGCTCCAAAAGGAGCAGGTTTTATGTATGAATTCATACCTTAAATCGCTTCAAACCTGCCAATGGGATGCCTGATTTTTGTATGGAGTGTTCCCGGTTTGGAGGACTATTTTCTGCTGACAAAAAGGGCTTCTTTTAACATAATAAAAAAAATGCAAATGAAGCACTCCTAAAGTGCTTTTTTAAGGTCTAACTATATTAACATATTTATAAATGTTTTGATTTTACTGGCTTAAATGCCTTTTTCAAGCATTTTCATAAACCATAATATATTTTTATTTTTTGCTTTAAAACCTTCTTCGTTGTCAGCACTAAAATAGCAGCTTTTTTGTATGTTTTTTTCGTTATCATTTACTGCTGTATAAGAGCTCTCTTATTGAAGCGCTCGATTATGCGCTTTTTCTCTTAAGTGCTTCAAAAAACCCCATTTTTTTCTGGGTTTTTTTTTAATAAATGATATTCTTAATTTTAATTAAAAAAATTATCCAACAACTTTGTCATTTCAAACAATGTCTTAATTTATTTAATTAAATATTGACAATTCCCAACAACAATTGTACAAGTTTACATTATTTTATTTTAAACGAAAAAGTCAATTAATTTTTTTTAATAAATATATTTATTAAAAATTTATATCAAAACAACTTAAATATTAATTAAACCAAAATTATATTTTTAATTTTCTTTTAACAAAAAAAAAAAAAAATAATAACATTAATTAAATTTAAATACTTATTGAAACATTTGTTTAATTGATAAAAAACTTTTTTCTGTGTTCCACCTGGTTTAATATAAAATGTAGGTGAAATAGAAAAAAGGGGCTTGATTTTAAGGCTTGGCATAAAAGTTAGTATAAGAGAAGCTTCACGTACTTGGTTTTGGAAAGACTTTCTTGGCACGTGCAAAAAATTGGACATCTGGGAGAAGGATCCGATGTGGTATAAGTAGTGCCCAGAAAACGTCACCAAAGCCAAAAATAAAGCCACTGTCAAGCCATGATGAGATCGGACTTTAAATGGCAGCGATATATATAAACAACAAAAAGGGCTGTATATGTGGGCGTGGAAAAACAATTTTGTGACTGGCACAACTTTGGTTGTATAGAGGTCGACCCGCTCTAATACAGTCATATAAATAGATTTTAACGACAATCTGCATTTGTATGTGCATTTGTAATAAAAACATAAATATTAAGAGGCGTTGTTTCACACTTAACTCCATATCTATTTTTCCAATGAACCGATTGCGCTGGATTAAAATTTTTTTTCTTTTAAGTCCTCCGAAAGTGAGCGTGACTTCAACAGACGGTCATTGTTAAATCAAATTACTTAGAATTACTCAAGGACAAAGAATATATTTACTTTATGGTGTCTTAGATAAATATTTAAAAAGTTTCAAACGGAATGACGAAGTAAGTATAACATCATTTACAATTAGTAGTGCAGAGTATCAAAAAGTTTTTATCTTAAAGTTTTATTATTTGGCCCGGATATTAAATATCTCGCTGAAAGGCGTACACGAGTAATTACATGTAAGAAGGTAATAAATATATTTTTATAATGAACGAAGAAAAGAAAGAAATATTTAGGGAAGTATATTTTTTTATTTAAGAGAAATATAACAAAAGAAATATTTATACTGGTTTCCTTTTCATTGTGGTAATGGCTTTTTGAAATACTTTTTTTCTCTATATATTAATTTGACATGCTATTTGATGGTGACAGTACGATTAGATTTATTCGATATAATTCAAATGTACATATGAATGTTTGTATAGTCAGAGAAATATATGCGTTACCTAATGTAAATATGTACATATCGCTCATTAGCTGCAATAGTGTCATAACTCAAAAAGCACGATTTTTTAGAAAAGTATACAGAAATGAACGAAATTTCATGATTGTTATTAAAAAAACAATATTTTTAATTGTTTAAAATATGCGTTATTTCGCTTTTTTTTAATTATTAGAAACCCAACAAACACGGAGGTTTGATGTCAAACTGAAAATGATTTGAAATCAAACCTTTTCTCAAACGACAAACATTTGATAATGATTTGAAAATCATCTCAAAATCATAGCATTCTCAACAAAAAGGGGATATTATTTTCAAACTGAGAAATGTATTTACTTTAAACTTGCTTCCAAACGTTATTCTCAAATATTTTTGAAATGTGGATTTTAATACAATGTGGAACATAAACGAAAAATATTTTTTTTTTTTTACATTTATTATTTATTTCAATAAACTGTGAGCTTTACATTCGGCACCATAGCTGAAAGATGAAATGGTGTTCTTTCCTTCCTCTAATTCTTGCAAAGACTTTGCCAATTTTTGTTTTGAAATACTTGGCTAATTTTTGTTTTAAGGATTCTCATGTCGCACAGTGGCGCCATTTGA
Organism: Pollenia amentaria; assembly: GCA_943735925.1. Classification (NCBI taxonomy): domain Eukaryota; kingdom Metazoa; phylum Arthropoda; class Insecta; order Diptera; family Polleniidae; genus Pollenia; species Pollenia amentaria. The sequence goes on from OX031008.1 coordinate 180,056,017, forward strand.
GTTTTTTCGTTGCAAAAATCATATCTTTTGAACCGAATAAGATAATTGAACAGTTAAAACAGCATATGATAGATAACTGTTCAGCCTATGAAATGAGCGTTTGGAAAGGGTGCTACGCTTTGTAGGGGCCTACTTATGGGTTATCAAAGTTAAAATTAGTAGAAAAATCAATTTTATGGTAACTAAAAAAAATTATTTTTACATTTTTAGATTGTTTTTATTTTTTTTCTTAAGGGTTTTATGTTTTAAATTATTACCCAACAAATTAAAAAAAAAATTATTTTTTTTTTTTAAATTAATTTTTTCAATTTTCTGTAAAATATTCATCACAATTCTTAAGAGAAGGTATATCTACAAGACTAACCATTTCTAAACTATAATTATTTTGTAACTCTATTCGTGACTTCACATGCCGCAGGGAAGAAATAAGTGGATCGGAAGATGCTGCCAACATGTTGAAGAGGTCCTCATTTTGCCTTACCCTTGATGCTTTGAATGTGTTCTGCAATCTATATTTTTTATAAAATTTGTTAAGAGACTCCTGTGCTTCTTCAGAAAGCTCTCCAATTAGCAAAGACTGGTGCTCAATTATATCTTTGCCATGCGCCAATATTTTGTGGACGGTCGGGGTCAACTTCTTCTGTGGATACATTTCTGCTAAAAGAGATGCAGTTTTCGACGCATATTCTCCATATTTTGTAGAATTGACATTTTCTTTGCAGTTTAAAACATCCAAGATCGTTCCCAATCTTTTCACGATTTGATTGTCAATTCCAATGATTCTAGTTACTGCCTCATCATTTTCAAAAAATCTCCTAGAAGTGTTTCCATCGTTTGAGTTACCGTATCCGTGCTTGGGACAGTCTACTTTTAGTCCAACTTGTTTAAAAAAAGCATCCTGTATTTGCTTCTTTCTGATCTTTTCCTTATCCTTTATTGATGTATTTTCATCGAAGTTTTCCTCCTCTTGTGGTAGGGTTTATGCCAGTTTTAGCAAGAATTCCATACACCTTATCCTTGCGTGCAATCGTGACATTCCATATTCGTAATTCTCCTCATTTGCAGAATCGTTTAAATTACCAAAGTTCTTCTGACAAATAATAATAAAAAATCGATAAAAAAAAATATAAAAATAAAACGAAAAAAAGGGGTTTAAATAGGTTTTTGCTAAATTTTTACCTCCAATATAATTCTGTGTATATATATGTATATGATAACTAATTGAAATATTTTATAATTAAGCAGAAAAAGATACTAATCTTAAACTCTTTACAACTAATTATATAAAATTGAGATGTAACATATTATATATGAAATAAATTGAATTGAAAAAGTTCTTCTGACTCTTTTTGCAAATCGGGCATGACATTGTTGAGGTTGTTCCTGTCAGTTCGTTTACGACTTTTCCGTCAACCATGGTCAGGTGGAACTCGTAATTGCATTCTCTTGCTTATTTGTTCTTCAATGTCCTTCACCGTAGTCCTTATGAGTTCTGCCGATTGCCTTGCAAACTGAAACATTATTGGTCGGCAATAATGCACTGATGATGGACGTGGATTTTTCCAGTGTAGGGAATCATCCGATTTTAGCCGCAAAGGAACAACAGATGCCATAAACATATTTCCGTCCGATATTGTAGCGTCATCGGAAGATATCCTTTGCTTATAAACGCTTTGTCCGGATGATCCATCGCAGCCCCATTTGCTGATCAATGTCAACTTCTCAGGAAGAATTTTCACTTCCGTGAAAAACTTTGGTGTGGTTGACTTTCTAAACAGTTCAAATAATTTTAAATTGTTCAACGCGATGTTTTCAATACTTAAATTGTTTAATGGTTTCAGTAATTGTTGCGCCAACTTTCAGGCGTAGACTAATCCAGGCATTATGCTTATTTTGCAATATGTGGGCTTATGCTACCATGCCTAAAAATTTACCTGTTCCCTGCATACATATGGATTTAGGCTGAATAATGCAATTTTGATATTATGCACGTGTCCAAATAAGATTTGTGCCTACCTGTAGGGACCATAAGTCAATATTGTTCCTGACCATTTGTACGCCAAAGTATTGTTTATGTGAGGTACGTACCTGTTAATTTCAATGAGTAGTTTTTTTCAAACTATTTGATCAAACTACTGTCAGTCAAAACATATAAGGGATGGACGCCATACAATTTCTGCAACCATGTCTTTTTAAACTTTTTTACCTCTAGAAGCCAAACGGGCACGTACGGGCAGATAAAACCTTTTGAATTATGTAAAGAAATAATCAAAGAACAGGTTTTGCAAATATGGCAAATATAGAAAAATATAGTTTTTTTTTATTTTCCGTCAAAGTTGAAAAATAGTAAAAAAACGGATAGTTTTTAAATAGTGATTTACCAGGAGAAACACAAAGCAAACAGTTAATTTTTTTTTATCATTATACATTTAATAAATACATCAATCAATACAAATAAAAAATAAGGCGATTCGTTACCTATTTTTCGTGATATTACACCTGAAATCGCAACAAATTGACTAAAAATTGTGTGTTTTTTTGAAAACCGAAAGTCGGTCAACTTTGAACGGTTATATCTTCTAAACTAAAAATGTGATATTATTAAGAGTGGCATATTTGAAATCGTTGAAAAGTTTCCTAAAACATGGGTTTATTCAAAACTTCGTCGGCACTCATGAAAATTTTGATTTTTGCAACCTCGCTTGCTCTACGGGCGCCACTGTGTGTCGTAGCACCTCGAGCATTCAACAAATTTATAATTTCTTCACTTTCCTGTTTTATTTGTTTTTTTAATTCTTACACTTTGTAATTAATTTTTTACTCACAAATATATTTTATATTTTTTAGCAACAAATTAGGTTTTTTTAAGGCGAATTCACTTCACGTTATATGTAACTATTCTTTAATCGTGTAAAACATTTTACTTTAAACGCCATTTTTTAATGTTTACATTTATTTTTCGTTTCAGTTCTGTGAAGTTTTTTTTGGTTTGAGAATAACATTTGATAACAATTGGATATCAAATTGATAAAACACATTCAAATCATTATCAATTTGAATTCAAATGTTTAAATCAAACAGTTGAAAAAGGTTTAAAAAATGTGTTTGATGTCAAATGATAAAGTCATTTCATATCAAAGGTTTAAATTTGTGTTTGTTGGGAATACACATCTCAGTTGTTTGTTAGAATGACTTTTTTGATTAAAAACTATATACACACCCAGAGAAAAAACATGTTTATACATGGTCACGTCCAGCAAAACTATTTTAAAAGAAAAATTCTAAACATATTATGTTTAATTTAATCCTACTTTTGTCACCGGCAAACATATTATGGTTAAATTTGTCCTCCATCAATAAGCCACAACCATATTATGGTTGCCTTCAAACATGTTATGGTCAATAATAACTAAAATATGTTTAACACTTATAATAGCATGGATGGTTTTCACCCATAGCAAGTTGCTCCTGGAAAAGAGGAAAATACTATTGTTAATTTAAAAACAAATTGTTGTCATATTTATCCAAAACATGTTTAAAGTCAACCATAATATGGTTGTGGCTTCTTGATGGAGGACCAATTTAACCATAATATGTTTGTCGGTGACAAAGTATGATTAAATTAAACATAATATTTTTAAAAATTTTCTTTAAAAGTAGTTTTGTTGGAGATGACCATTTTTAAACATGTTTTTTCTCTGCGTGCAGCTCTGCAGAAAAATAGCATTTTTGAACTATGACAATATTGAAGATTTATGTCTGTTTCATTATATTAAAATTAGACAGACATTTACTTATTTTACAATTTCTTTCATTAATTTAAGGCCGGTTTTGGGTTGCAGTTTAATTAATGTCCAGTTTTAGGTTACAGTTCAACCTAAATAGGAGCGGCAATCCTTTTTTTATGTCAAAACTTCTCATTTTCCAAAAAAGTTGTAGAAATCAAACTTTTAAACGCAAATTCAACACCAGTAGTTCGGAAAATGCAAAAAGAGATAACGTTGTGTCGGTTTATTTTATTCAAAATGTATTGGCAATAGAGTTTTTCATATCTTAACCCTAGGTTAGGTTCCATGGGCAGTCATCGAGAGACAGCTCACTTGGGTTTTTCAGTGATCCCTTTGTATATTTTAACCCTAGAACATCATACTTCTTCGAAATGATGACGCATGTTGCTATTTCGTATTTCTTTTTTTGTATTTGTGTTCTTTTTTAGCTGATTTTTTGTATAGCAGCAGCCGTCGATATACTCTTGATTTGTGCGCATGTACAGCTGTCTATGCATTATATGAACAGGGTTTTCTTTGTCTACGCATTGCGAAAGGACAAAGTATGAAGTTTATGTATTTTTTACTGTTAATTTTCAGTGTACATTTTTTCAGTAAGTATTTTAGTCTTTCAGTTTTCATATAAGCAGGTTTGACCGAAATAGAAATTACAGATATGCGTATTCTCTCCTCCATTTAAACGACGAAGGACATGCAAAACAATATAATAAACATGTTATAAGGTTATGGAGATACTAATTAATAATCAGATGTAAGAGGACGTTAATAGGAAAAAACTGGTATGTGAGTATCAGTCGGGGTTTATACAATATCACAGCACTACAAGTCATATAATAGATATTTTGCAGGAAGTACAATATGGTTTAGACTAACATAAGGTCACTTCGCTATTGAGCCTTGACATTAGTAGAGTCTTTGAATCCATTTCGCATGCAATTTTACTGAATAAGCTGTATATAAAGTTTGGATTTTCTAGAAGTGCTTGTAAACTAATTGAAACATTTATTGCCCAAAGCATGCAATATGTTCAGACGTCTAACAATTACTCCTCCATGAAATCTACATTCGTTGGTGTGCGTCAGGGTACAATATTAAGACCATTGCTATTTTTATTACGTCATTGATACATTTTCCTGTCTTAATTATTTAAAGGGATATATGTATGCGGTCGACCAACAACTTATTTGTGCAGCGAAATCAAGGGAAGATTTTAATAATAAGATTTATAAGGGCTTACATATTACTAATACTTGGTGTAAATCTAATAACGTTATGTTGAACATTCCTAAGTCGAAGGCAATATTATTTAGTAATACACTGAGTAACTTTAGCTTGGGCGATATACCAATTGAGTTTGTTTCCTACATTAATTTGCTGGGTTTTTATATAGACGATAATCGTTTAATAATCATATTAATGCAGTTATTTCTTGAACATTAATATAGTTAAGAAAATTATACAGCGTTCCATATCATCTGCCTCTAAGAATAAGAAAACCAATAGGTTATACCATTCAGATGCCTCTTATAACTTACGGCTTGGAAGTCTATACCGGGACTTCATTGGGAAATGTTTTACATTGAAAGATTTAAAACGTCAAATTGTGCAAACTCGCGAAATAGGTAACACAGATACATTTAAAATTTTTCATGTGAAATAATAGATGTTGCTGAACATATTTCACAAATTGGAACAGAGTACTTGGCTTTACTTAGAGAGAGAAATGTCAAAAGTTGCTTGTGTTTTTGACATAACGATCAACGAAGGCAACAAAAAATACATTGTTGTGTTGTTACTTGTTGTAGTATCGACACCAGCGTGTACATGAATTCGCCTTAATTCGTTCGTTATAAAAGTAAAAGAAATTGTAAAAATCAATTATAATATTTTGCAACAATAATTGAAAATAGATTATCGGGTCCATTTTGCATAATATAAATGAATTTTTGGCTATTCACGGAGCAGTATTACGCTTTCTAAAAATTTAAAAATCCGTCATTCAAAAATACCCTGGTACATACAAACTGTTATATTATTAATCGTTTTCATTGATTTTATGACATAATATTTATAAATTACTTTTTATATAATGGGTGAGTAACCCAAAAATGGTATTTTTTGCCAAATTTTGACATTTTGACATAATATTTATTTGTCCAAAGTTTTGGTCATCGTTAGCTATGACCTTTCCCGAACTTTCTATCAACAAAATAATTGTTAATTTTTTTAAACCAAAAACTAAAAAAAAATTGAATACCTTGTGCTGAAGTAAATCGTAAATAGAATTCTGCTTCAATCGGGCAGAGAAAGACAATAATAAATATTTATTAAAAGATTTTGTTTGTTGTGCTTAATTCCCTTTTTAAATAATTGATAAAAAAAATACTGAAATTTATTGTTGGAGGATAAGCTGTTCCTATGCGCATTTCACTGGTTGCCTATGCCAGATCATCAGGAAACGTTCTCCTAAATAATTTTAGAAAAGCCAAAGCTATCAGCAAACAAGACTACAGAGGGAATGAGAATTACCTACAAACACTCAAAAAGTCTTGTTTGCAACGATATCAAAGCTTAAACAAAATACCAAACAATAAATCAGTGATGAGTTTTATCTTTTCTTACATTTCCCGCTACAATTATTTGGAATTCTCCCAACATTAATTGTAGTTGTAAGTGGGTAAAGAAAAAACATATTAAAAACAAAAACAAAGTGCTTTTATTGTTTTCGCAAGAAATCAAAATAAAAACAATTTGCCAGTTCAGTTTTTTATGCACGTGCACTTGCTAAAATTTTATTACCAGTGAAATGCGCATAGGAACAGTTTATCCTCCAACAATAAATTTCAGTATTTTTTTATCAGCTGGCCTTCCAACATGTGGCCGAGCGTTGTAATTATAAAATATTACCGCTTTGTGTGTAGTCGCATATTCCCGGTGCCTTGCCCGATTCAAACAAATCAGTTGGGTTCGGTTGGCCAGGCTTCTTGTTTTAATTTATTTTATAAACAAATTTAAAAACAAATACCAGCTATTTTCTAAATTTTTCACTAACTTTCTTGTATTTTTTTATAGGAATAAAATAATTTACCATTTTTATGATGTAAACTTTCCTTTGGGAAATTTAACAATATTATCCTTTTTTCGATTCTGTCTTACAAATTTAATTTATTTAATTTTTATTTTATTCCAACAATAAATTATTCAGCTTTAATGTCTGTGGGATGAATTTAGGGGCATTTCTTTTCTATAGATAATAAAAAATTAATTTTATTGTATTAAAGTGTTATTTGGATAATAAATAATTTACAAGTATCAGTTGTTAAATAGTATTAAAATAAATAAATGTTTGGCATTTTAAGGAATTTTAAGTCAAATAAGTTATTACGTATTATCTCGTATTATTGTTCAAAGTACGACGAAAGTATTTTTTTATACATAATATAAAAGTCTTAATGAAAGATTTATACATAAATTGTAAGTTAACATTAAGAAATAAGAGATAAAGAGAGCAATTCCTTTTTTGTCTGATATGCTTTAGTAATATTGATTTGTAATATATTGTCGTCTTTAGTTAATATTTTTAGTATTAAATGTCCATTTAAAAGACATTTTCTTGACAAATAAGTATTTCACTTGATTAAATTTGGTTTTAATTTAATTAAAATGATGTCGAAATATCTAAATATTTGAGCGATAAAAAAGGCTGATGTCTTTTAACCTTTATGTTTTTTTTTCATATTAAATTTTATATAGTTTTGTTACCAGGGCCCTATTCCACGAAACAACTTATCAACTTTTCACTTTGCACTTATCAAATTTCATTTTTTGGCAAAGTGATAAGTCTTTCTGTTCCACAATATTCTTTGCAAATCTCACTTTGCAGTAAGCAAAGTTTTGCAAAGATTTTGCTCTCTTTGAAAAGACTTTGCCCTGTTTGCAAAAACCTTGTTCTCTTTGCAAAGTCTTTGCGCTTTCATGCAAAGTGAGTGTGCAAAGTGTTCCACAAAGCATTTAATCATCTTTGCATTTCTGTCTTATTATCACTTTGCGTTGCTAAATAAAAGTTATAAAAATGAGCCGCGAAAAAAAAAGTTTCAGTTTTAAATATTAAAGAAACAAAATATATTTTATTCGCTAGTATTCAAAACAACAACCTAAGTATTTTTTTATAAAATTATTGTAAATATTTAGAACATATGTATAATAAAAATTTTGAGCTTGAGGTCTTATTTTTTATATAAAAATTTTTAATTTTATTTTATCCAATATTTCGGCACTGCTTTGTGTTTCTTCTTCAAGGTTTTTTTCTTTCTTTATTATTTAACAAAATTTAGCAATAAAAATTTGATCAAGATGCAATTGAAAAACATTTTTGTTTGCAATTAAAAAATAGTAAAGAAAGAATTAAACCCTGAAGAAGAGACACAAAGCAGTGCCGAAATTTTGGATAAAAAAAATTTAAAAATTTTATATAAAAAATATGTCCTCAAGGTCGAAAATTTTATTATACAATTTAAAGAATAAGGGTCAAATAAATATGTATGTTTGTGTTATATTTAGAACATGTTTAAGATTATATAGCATTTTTTTAAAATAAAGCGTCGACAACTCTTTGGATGGTTCTGCAAACTGTTGATTTTGCAACACCATGCATAGCTGCAACTCCATGGTACTGGCAACCATTTCGAGCCAATGCAAGCACAGTAGCAATTGATTTTCAGCCGACAGAGCATTACTGCGCTGTGTATTGTGTTTTAATTTTTCTCCAATTTTATTTAAAAAAATTAAATCAACTTGGATTTGATTTAAACGAAAGCACTCTTTAAAAATAAAGTTTTGTAGTCCCGAAAAATTTATTCGGTCTCTATAATTTCTTGTTATAACCACTTCTTCAATATCGTCAAACAAAAACTCACGTCTTAACATTTTGAAAGCTTCAAAAGATATTAGAATATGAATTTGCAAAGCGATCGTTTACCTTGCAAATTTTTGACAAACTTATCAAAATTTCCTTTGCAAAAATAGAATTTACAGTTTTTATGGAACGAAACAGCATAATTATTTGCAAAGTCTTTGCAAATTACACTTTTCAATTTCAACTTGTCACTTATCAAATTTAATAGTTCTGTGGAACATAAAGTTTTGCAAATTGACGAAAAATTTGATAAGTGCAAAGTGAAAAGTTGTTTTGTGGAATAGGGCCCAGGTGAGCTATCGACTTGAAATTTTGAATATGCTCCTAAAATATTTTTTTTAATATTTAAAGAAATAATTTAAAAAAATATTTTCTTTTGGAAAATATCAACAATAAGTTTATGAGAGTCACCCCTTAACCATAAAACCGGCATACCTGGGTAAGCAGAGAACAATTAAAAAAAATTTTTGATTCAAAATGCAAATATGAACACAATTGCTTGAATGTTTAATTTAATTTGAATTTTTAATTTCTTTAAGATTAAAAATAACATCTGTGTATAAAAATAGACTAGAGATTCATGGTCACCTCCAACAAAACTATTTTTAAATAAAATTGTAAAAAAATATGGTTATTTTATTTATATTATTGTTATCGACAACCATATTATGGTTAAATTAGTCCTCCATAAAAAAGGCACAACCATATTATGGTTTCCCCCGAATATGTTTTGGTTAATAATAACTTAAATATTTTTAACGTTTATAATAGCATGGTTGATTTTCAAACACAGAATGTTGCTCTTGGAAAAGAGGAAAATACTATTGGTAATTTAAAAACAAATTATTGTCATAATTAACCATAACATGTTTAGAGGCAACCATAATGTGGTTGTGGCTTCTTGATGAAGTACTAATTTACTAATAATATGGTTGTCGGTGACAATAATATGGTTAAATTAAACATAATATGTCTAAAATTTTCTTTAAAAATAGTTTTGTTGGAGGTGACCATATTTAAACATATTTTTTCTCTGCGTGTATGTTTAGGTTTGTACAAAAGGTTTTTATTTTGTTTGAGCATTTATGTCAAAAGCTTACTTTCCGCGAGTGTTACACACAACGCGGTTTTTGGCATTCTCTGCAGGCGTTTCTAGTAGATCTCCTTCTAATACACATAAAAACCAAAAACAGTATGTCAATCTGACCAAATTTACTTCCAAACAACACGACTTACCCGGGTATGATGGTTGTATATTTAACGAAAATTTTTTGGTTGTAGACGTAAAGGTTAATTTATTTCTACTTTTTTTAGGTTAAATTGGGTGACTTTCATCAACCTAATCAATCTATATATTCACAGCAAAATGAAATGTAAGAAAAGATAAACCCACTGTTTATTGTTGTTGTTTTGTTGAAGCTTTGATATTGTTAGAAGTAAGACCTGAGTGTTTAAAATTCCTATTCGCTTTACTGTCTTATTTGTATAATATTTTTAGCTTTTCTAAAGTCTTTCGAAAAAACTTCCTGAAGAGCTGGTCTAAGCAACCAGTGAAATGCGCTTAGAAACTATATTTCCCTCGACAATAAATTTCAGTGTATTCAGAAAAAAAAAAAAAATTGGGAATTTAGCACGTCATAGAGAAATCATAATTATAAAAATATTCCTTTGGTTTGTTGGTTCCCTGTAGACACATTAGCTACTGAACCGATTTTTCTGAAATTTTCAAAGTATTTTGCTGATTTTCGGCGCTTAACAAAAGATATAAATATTGCACATGTCATATAAAGACATCAGTTGTAATCACACCAATTAATTGTGCAAAACTACCGGAAGATGACAGCGCCAAAAACAGCAATGTCAATACTACGATAAAACACCAAATACACCACAATGTACGATCGGTTATTTAAAGGATAATTACAGTACAAGTTTTTAAATTTGGAGAGGGGAAACTGCCATGTAATAAGAGAAGGCTAACAGTAGAAGTATTTAAATTTGGTACAAATTGCTTCGTTTTTAGAATACTAGATCTGTTTAAAAACAGTTTTACTAATTTTATTCCAAAGGCAATGGCACTTTACGCAAATTTTTTGCCTAGTTAGAATTTGTGAAGTTTTGAAATTATAAAGATCTAAGTAATTATAATTTAACCCTGCCGTTAGGTTTGGACCATTTTGGTAAATTTTTTTTTTATTTTTCATTTAAATTTTCAATGGATTACAATATCAACTCGTCCCCTTAATAAAACAATAGTGTATAATTTTTTTGCCATTTCGAGATAATAGAGTTTAAAATTTTTGAGTTATTAGACAAATGGGAAAGCACTTATATCTCAGAAAATAATCGATATTTTTGAGTTGTGGCCATTTACATATGTGATGGAATCATCAGGCTACTAGGAGATAATATTTCATTTATTTACAAGTGCTTTAATTGCAAATAAATGGGATTCAAAGTACCATGATGTCACTTAGGCTATTTTATTTGTTTTATAATATGTATGAAAATCATAATACACTATTTTATTTTGTATTGTATACACTATTTTATTTGAATATTTTACACCAAATATATTATTACAAAATTTTGTATATCAATAATCGTCATTTTTCGATTTTATTTTGTTATGAAATAATAAATATAGTGAATAATAAAAATAGTGTATGCTTTTTATACCCTATTTTTCTTTGAAATGATACTCAGAGTAACAACTAATTAAAACACCATACCTGCACTTACACAATTATTAATGAAAAATTTCAAACACGCAATTATACAATAATATTTCAATTAATATTTTGACCCACTTTGTGGAAGTAGAATTTCACCAAATTTTTACCACATTTAGAATTCTTATTATGCAATAAAAAATAATGGTGTACATGCGTGTACACTATTGTTTTATTAAGGGGGCGAACTTAAAACGAAAGCTCATGTATTATTTTTCTATTTTAATGTGTTTAGTAAGTTTTTAGCTGTCTATGATAAAATCGAACAGAAAAAAATTTAAAAATACAAATCTTAGGTTATGGACCATTTTAGTCAATTCAGTTTTTTATATTGTGCATTAGTAAAAGTAAGTAAAAATAATTATATAATTTTTGTCGCAGCAAGATGAACAAATTATTTTCCGAATCCATTTGCATACAGAGCTATTGCACAACTTGCATTTGGCATCACATTGGATTTACAGCAATTGCGTTTCATAGAAGCTAATATTTATATTTTACTGATTGTGGATGGTACAGCCTTTGATAATGAAGCTTGAAGGTTTAAAAGTGCTTTTCAACACGTATTCTTCTTTTGCTAGACACATAGCTAGCGGACGTAAAAACTCAGGTCTTCTGCGATTTAAATCATTTGCAGCCCACGAAGAATCAATATGTAACAACTTAATCTGAAACTACAACATTTGACCATCGATTTGTTTTTCTTTTATTGCTGTATTATTTAATCATTTGATCAACTCATCAAAAGTGTCATTTTCAAGATAGTTATAAAACATTGGAAGAAGAGATTCCCAATTTTCCCATAATTTTGGAACGCACTTGTCACTTCTATTTGTGGTCTTCTGTTGATAACGTCATCAAACGGAGAGCATTTGTGCTCATGTGAAAATTATCTTCGAATAGCACTTTACGTAGACACAAGATCAAAAATATTGTGTATACTCATAAAATTATTACAGTAACTAATTGTATGTTATTAAATTTGTTTTACGTACTGTTAAATATAGTTATTTTACGAATAACTTTATTTTTTAACAATTATGTTTGTTATTAAAAAAAACAAACCAAAAATACTGTTTTTCCGTACTATTATTGTTTCGTGGTTTGATTTTTTATTAAATAAAAATAATTCAAAATGTATGCAAAACTAATTTTTTTTAAATGAAGTGTAAATAATCCGTTTTTTAAATAAAGTTTTAGTTGTTTAAAATTAATTTTCTGTGGAATTTACCTACATAATATTTTGAGTGCACCTGCAAACTCCAGAAAGAATTAGAACACCAATATACATATGCCCACAAAGATTTTCAAAATCTTTCCATTGGCTTTCACATTTATTTCATTCGTATTTTCAGTGACTATTTTGTTTACTCTCGGAGGGGAAAATAGCAGAAAAGTAGACAAAACGGCATCTGGACACCGCATAACGTGTACCCTGTGATACTGATATAAAATTCTCTGCTGAAGCTCCAATATGAAGTGGTAAAGGAATTACACTTCATTGCATTTTGTTTTTCGCAATGTATAATGCATCGCTACCATAAGCTTCTTCACCATTTTCAATTTCATATTCACATGTTTCAGAAGAAACTGAAATATGTGTCTTACTCTCATTTAGAATTTTAGCAATAGCACTGCTGTGCGAATTTCATCGATTTTCCATTCTTTTTCCTTCAGATACAAAGCTTTTTACAAACTAGAAGAAGGTGTGCACCAGTATGAGTCTGTATAAAAGAGGCCAATCCGCGAAATAGAACAATATAAATATAACAACAAAGCATATTGAGTGAACAACCAAAGAATTTGGGGAATTGCAAAAATTATTATTTTGTTCATAAATGGTTTCAAAAGTGTTACGTCAAATAGAAAGTGGACCAAATTGGTGTCTGACCTAAAATTCGTAACTGTTTTTCAACTTAACAGCAGGGCTAAGCACTTTTCCAAAACTAGGACTCCATATATAGGAGTAGACAGGCAGTTTAAATGTTTAACTTTTAAATAACAAAAACTATTTTGAGGCAATTACTGATCGTATATAAAACTGCCTTTTTTACTGAATTCATATGTCAAAAAAATATGATTGGAAGTAACAAAAATCTAAGCGCAACATGCTAAAGTTAAAACGACCCGTAATATGGCGAAACCACAACATGGTTAAAATTAAACGTAATCTGTTTCATAATATGGTAAAAACCAACCATAATTTGTTTAAAGTTAACAATAATCTGGTCATAATAACAATGATATGGTCAATTTTATCCATATAAAGTTTTTTTCCATCCCTTTTTGTGTGCTATTTGTGTCAACTTTTATAAGTTATCCTTTTATATACAGTAGAGTAAATTATATATTATTCATTGTCAATACCGAGACTAAATATATATATATATGGGAGATTTCATGTCAAGTGACCCAACTTTTGAAATCGATGTCTTCCGATTTGGATGGAATTTCTACCAAGGTTAGTCCTATTGGATAGTAGCTTATACACAAATTTTCAACAAGATCGGTAAAAAAGTTTTTGAGTTAGAGGGGTCAAAATTTGACATTTTGGCCAAACATTCGAATGAAAGAAGTAGAAATAAAATTGCTTTCGAATCGAAAAAGTATTCGATCACGACTGCTAGAACTTGCACCCTGGACAATAGTAATGTTAAAAACAACAGTTGTGTGTTTGGCCACAAATGCGGAATAGTTTTTTTTAACCATAATTCCATAACTGTTTGTTTTCTGTGTGTATTTAAGAACTAATTATGAGTTGGGCTCCGTTTCTTTATCTAACAGACATTTCTGGAGATAAAACCCCTTTTGTATATTTTTAGTTGCTAAAACCTTCCTTATGTTCTAATGAAGCAACAAGTTATTTCTAAGCATCTTATTCAAGCTCATAAAGCGGTTGTTAACAAATCCCTTTTGAGCAATTATGCTTATTAATGGCCCGTGGAGCCAAAAATAATGCACTACGGACTAAGTCCCCAACTAAGCAAGTCCCGAAAGCAAAAATCAACTATTCGCTTATTATAAATTTAAAATAGAATTTGCCAAGTTTACCTGTAATGTTTTTGTCACAAATATTGTTTAAAAAGTGCCAGACTTGAGCACTGAACTTGGCTAAGATACATTTACAGCCCAATTATGAATAACAATTCCGCGGGAATTTATTCCCTTTTCCCTGTTCCCCTATTATAAATAAAATCTCCCGGGGAAAATTCTCTCTTTTCCCTTTTCCCTTATTCTAAACAGACTTCGAAAATGGGAAACTTTTCCCCGGGAAAAAAAGTATGTATTACGAATGACAATTAAAGGGAGAATGTGATGACAAATTTTAAAAATTATTCCGCCAAAAAACTGCAAGGGAGTGGTGCTAAAAAATGTAAGTTCTTTAGTTTTTTTTTATAAATAATTTCATATCACTGCATTCTTTATTTTCAGGTCAAAAATAACAAATAAAAAACAGTTTGAGATCCTTTTGAACGAAATGAAAATCCCCAGATAAAGTGTGATAAAAAGGACTGTGAAATATAGCTATTAATAAGTTTTGTTTTTCAAATTTTAAGTGAAATGTTATTGGTGTACCTGAATATGAACACTTTTTGCTTTTAAGTTTTACACTTTTCTTTTATTTTGTTTAGTTTTTCCTTTTATTTTTGAAAAATATTTTCAGTTTTCTTTTTAATAAATAAATTTTTTCCCTTTTTTATAAAACATACAAACCGTAACTAAAATATATAACTGAAGTTCCTAAGTATGAATTATTTTTGTTTTAAAGTTAAAATATTATTTTTATTTTGTTTGTTTGTTAATAATACAGTATACAAAAGCGTATACGTGGCGTGTTTTGTCTACGTAAAATAAAATTGTTACAAATTATTTCCAATGGTATTTCTAATGGTTTGGGCTGCAGGTAAGTACTGTTGGATGGCTAACGACACCACATTAATCTTTTTTGTAGTAAAAGTATCAAAACAGTCTATATCATATACACCAATATACATATATTGCATTTAAAATAAATGCAGATTTTGTACAACGCACAACAAACATTCGTAATTTTTGCTGCTTTTGTTGGAGCGTTCTCTAGCGCCAAGAATGCACCCCCATCCAATTAAAAAATATTTATAATAACATCTTTATATACTTACAACGTTTGCGGCAACTCAAGTGGGTTTGCATTATCACGCAACTATCTCCTAGCAACCCTTTGCTCGTTTTTTAAATGTTGCTGATTTTCTGCTTCTTCAGCTACCATCCGAAATGCTACACTAAAAATTATATTTTTTTATTCAAAATTATTTAATTTTTCACTGATTCGCTTGTTTTTTTAACAAAAATATTTACAAGTTTTAAGTCAGCATAACACAGCTCAAGCAAAACAGATGACTGCGAATATTCGAAATTCCCTTTCCCATAATACTATTCTCCCCGTCTCTTTAGAATAGGGGAGTTTTATTCCCGGGAAAAACTAATTCCCAGGGAACTCATTTCCCGGGAATATTTATAATTGGGCTGTTATATTCTGGCTGTAATTTTTGTATGGAATTCTGGCTTTTAGAGCAAGTAAGAATATATATTAAACAAGCAAGAGTGCTACATTCGGCATTGACGAATCGTATATACCATTCGCCATGTTGCGATAAGAAGACATAGATGTAAATAAGTCTATTTTGTGCCACGCCCACTTCTCCATACACAACATGCTTGTACCTAATTTGAAAACTTTTGCTCTAGCCGTTCTTCAGATATACAAAAAAAAAAACAAAAAAAAATTGGATTTTATGACAAAAATAAGAGGCAGTCGTAGTTTTTTGATCATATCTCAGCCAGTTATGGGCCGATCTGACTGAATTTCAATAGCCTACTTTAATAGAGTATATGTGACACAAATATATAAAAACCTAGTCCCCATCATTCCTGGGGTATTTGGAAAACCCATTTCAAGATACAAACAGAGGGGCGCACAAACGGACTTCGTTAAACTTCTTAAATTTGCTACTCCGACCCAGTATATATACACTTAAATCAATCGGGTATGTTAAAGAATCCGAATTCACTCGAAAGTGAATTAGTTTAGCATTTTTGGTGTTGTGCAATTCACATCTACATGTTTATGTTCATTTTCAATGAGAGTAGTATTGGGTTGGTGAAGGTAAACCGAATCGACTTTTATTCTTGTAATAACATTTTTACAAAAACCATAGTATAATAAGTACCAGGTATGTTCATTAGGGAGAGTCGTCATTATTTACCCATGTAATGTCAAATTAATAAATTTGATTTTTGACCCTTGTTTTTTGTTTCCTTATTTTCTATTGTTTGATGTTATACAAGTCTTAAAATTGAGAACAAAATTTCTAATGACTATACCTTTTGTATTTGTATGTATTACGAATATGAGTTTCTAATACAACAAGATCTTATAATTTAAAGTATTAGAATCAGACAAGTTACATAATGTGATTAATAAATAGTAAATGATGAAAAAAAAAAATTAAACAATTTATAAATATAATAATAACAAAAAATTATATGAAAAATATATGTAAAAATAAAACAAAAAAAAAAAAATAACATCATTGATAATATATGTTGATGATTGTGTTAAAAGTTTAAAAGATTAAAAAAGTTACAGTATGTTAGCAAACAACTGCAATAGTAAATTTTTAAATTTAGTTTCGTTGCTTGTATTTTGCAAATTAGCAGGGAGTTGGTTCCAGAGACGAATTGTTAATATAAAAATCTGCTTTGCAGATGCCGTATCATTATGCCGAAATTGGATGATGTCGTTACTTCTCGATGATCTAGTGAACTGTAAGCGCTCAAAAAGGTACTTCGGCATTTTTGTCCTAATAATTTTGTGAGGCAGAACAAGCATTAAATAGTTATTAAATGTTATATTGAAAATAAGAGTCGAATACTGAGATATGTGATCAAATTTGTTAAGGCCGTACATGTAGCGTACAATGTTTTTGAAAGTCGTATTGAGTTTCAATGTGTCCTTTGAATTACAACCATAAAAAACCTCCGATGAATATAATAGAGTAGGTAATAAATACGTTTTTGCAAGAAGTAACCTTATTTTTAGAGGTGTAAAATATTGTGTTGTTCCACTTATTCTACCATGCAAAAAACTAAATTTTGTTTTTTAGTTTGAAATGTTCTTTATTCAATTTATTCAAAAAAAAAATATTTTTTTTCAAACAAATTTTAATATGTACAGAATTTTTTCTTTCAACTTATCCAAAAATTTTAGTAAACATCACTTCTAATTGTATAAAAGATAAAACAAAAGCTCCCGGTTGTGGTTAAGTTTTATTTTATACGAATAATATTTGTTACAATCAAGAAAACAAAACATATTTTTTTTAACAGCTGATAAAAAGATGTTTTTGACATTTAGATTTTTTTTTCGAGCAAAAACTTCGATTACACAAAAACATGCGGATTTTAGAACGACAATTTATGAATTATGCGGAGTAAAATAATTTTGCGTTTTCGATACGAGTCGAAATCTTGAACACACCTTATAAATAGAAATAAATTGTTTACCTTATTCAAAAGTTTCAAGTTACTTTTTACGTAAGAAACAAAAGCTTCTGCCATTTTTATGTAAAAACATTATTTTTTTAGGAATTTTTAAACTATCAAGAAACCGGCTGATAAAAAACGAGTTTTTTATGGTTTTGACATTTAGATTTTTTTCACACAATAACTTTGATACAAAAAAAAAAATGCGGATTTGAGAACATTAATATATAAATTATGCGTATTAAAAAAAATTTTTTTTTTAGTACAAGTCGAAACCTTAAACACACCTGAAGATTGTATAAATTACAAACGAAATGACAAACTATTAAATACCTATTCTAACTTCGGTGAAGGGTTTAAAAAATAATTAGCTTGGCCCATGCATATATCGGTCTAGTATACCCTGGGCCATAAATACTTTTATTTTTTTAATTAAAAGTTCTTAAGCCAGAGATGGGCTTAATTAAACAGGGTGCTTAGGCAACAAAGTTCTGTACCGATAAGATATCTTTCCTGTGTTTTTTCTAACAAATTACACAAACATTAACTTGTTTTTGTTTTGCTGTTGCCTTGTTGTAATTTCTTTACAGCAAACATTATGCCGCTTTACAAACCTACATAATTGAAAATATCGTAGAATGTATGTTGCCCGCCACTGTTTAAAGCAGATGATAAAATGATTTGCAATATTTTAATGAAACGTATTTTAAGTAAATTTTTAATTATTTTAAATAAAATTAAAAGACAAGATCAATTTTAGTTTTTCGAAATGTTTGCATACAAAAATTCTTTTATGGTGTTTACGATTTCTTAAAAACACCTCAACATTATGAAAAGACAATATATTTTTAATTAAATTATTTTATTCCGTTTTAGTTATTTATGTACATATTTGAAATAATCTATTGCTTTTAATAGCAAAATTTAAATGTCAAAATTCAAAACAATGGTAATACTAGAATTAAATTTTTGTATCTAAAATTTGTATTATAATTTTACAGAAAAAAATTAATAACAATACTTTTGTTTGTCTATGTCGGCATTTTATTGTTTGCTTTTTTTTAATTTTGCATCACATGCTGCGACACTTTTTGTATCTATTTAAGAATAAACGTTTTAATGAACAAAATATAGAAGAGAAAAAAACACTTGTAGGGTCTTTAATCAAAAATAATATTTGTTTAATGAACTAAAATAAAAAAAAAAATTTAAAAAGAAATAGAAAATATTCAAAGTTAATTTATACTATGTGAAAGTTCTTATTACGATGTTAAATAATAAAGTCTTTAGTTTATTAATATTTGAATATTTTAGAAAGAAAAAACTAGACAGAATACTGAATTTTCATTTGCAGTCTTTTAAAAGTTAAGATTTCAGTAAAAATTATTGAGAGAGCTAAATTTCGCTACAGCAAATATGGGCTAGTGCATTATATATCCAAATAAATTTTTTACGAAAAAGAACTTTTTTATTAATGAAAGTTGTTCTCTGGGTCATCGAAAATAAAAGTGTTCAAAGACTTTTTCATTGTTGGCAAATCCAAAACTTTACCGTTATTTTTCAGCTGGTAAAGTAAATTTCCAAGTACAAGAAACTTCAATTTCAGGATACAAAAGGAAATCAAGCACCAAATGAAAGTGAATATGAATTTCTTTGAGCTGAAATATTTTGAAAATTTAGAAATAAAATGGTGGTAAAATTATGAAGTTATGGAAAACGAACTTGAAGGGAGATCCCCTAGAAATAGTGGGTGATGAGGGGAAACGGAGGTCATATTCGGAAAAGTATGTCATTTTAAGATGAGTTGAGCTTAAATGGTGTGAAAGCTCGATATTTTTTTTTTTTTTTTTTTTTAGGCATACATATAAATACTATATAAATCGATTTTGAATTGTACCAAATAGGTCGAGGTTACACAACGGCACCAACAGAGTACCAAGAAATGTGTCTTTAAAAGTACAACAGCGACATTATTGAGAATTAATAACTGCTGACTCTCAAACGTAATATTGAACAACTTTTGTTTTTTGATCTGAGCTCTGAGATTTTCCATTATAAATTTCACAATATTTTTTTTATATTAATCCTTATAAAAATAAAAAGCAAAACACATAAACAAAAAATGTATTCATTAATTAAAACGTATCGTTACTTAAGCGGCACCCTATACAACTATAGTTCATTGCGAGGATAAACATTTTTAAGCGTTAGTAATATGTTCAGGTGTTTATTTGGGAATTTTAAACTTCAAACTATTGGAAAAAAAAATCTTCAAAATTGTATATAATATGGACATCCTAATTTTTCCTAAAATTTCTCTTCAAATTCCTCTTTACCGACCACAATTTTTACTTTTTAATAAATGATGTTTGATGTTTATCTTGATGGACAGATGACAGTAATATAAACATTTATTACTTAAAAATGAAATATTTTGGATTAACACAGTCTACAGACAGCACCCAGCGAGTAAACAAATTTCACATCATCATAATCATCGTCATCACGTCACACTTTTAGATTTAATACAAACAATTCAACCACAATTTCTTTTGAAAAACACCAAAAAAATTTTAAAAATATACAAAATTGGCAGGAAGTGAAAACATGTGCATACAAGTACTACTTATATATTTGGAGAGACTATTTACATATTTGTTAACAAAACAACAATATGTTTGCACAAAAATTGAATGAGTTTTCTCATGTACTGGTTGGCACATTTTACTGCATCTAAAGACATTCCTACAATATTGCTTATACATACTCATACGCTTATTTTGAACGTGCTTTTGAAGTATTTTACTTCTTTTGTACCAGTTGCAATCTCTTGGTATTCTCCTTTTTTTTATCGTAATTAAAATTTGCATTTTGATTGATTTTTGGAAATAAATCATGTTTAAATAATATTGCCACACATCATGTTCCTAATTTATAAATTGACTGTTGGTTGAAGAAGACTTATTTGCAATTTCAAAAACTAAAATATATTTATTTTAACAAAGTATGTTTGGATAGAAATGTTTGTTTCCACAACATTTATGTACATATTTGATTTTTCTTTATTAAATGCAAATTTTATGGAACTCTGCTAAACAACAACAACAAAAAGGTGAAAGAAGTAAGAAAGTGTAGTTGATCAACGCCGACCTTATGATTCCCAACGCAACTGTTTTTACAGACATATTAACGAGAGCTTTACATATTTGGGTTGAATAGGCAATCGCAATTAGACCACCATAAAAAGATATTATGATATAAGGATTAATATAAGAGTTATTTGTACCATATATTGATAATGAACTTAGTCCCCAAAGCCAAAAACGCATGAACTAAGTCCCTACATTTTTAGCCATAAAAAACAATACTTTTAAGGGACTTATATTATTTTTAAGCCTCTATAACACAGAAAAAATTCTCCAAAGTTTTCCACCAATTTAAGCATTAATCAATAATAAAATCAGTTTTAATTAAAAATTTAATCAAGGGAATTCAACGTTTAATTGATACTATTAATTTGTTTACTGGCGCAAATTTAATTAATTTTTTATTAATATCCGAAATTTTTCTAATTGAAATCAATTTTTATTTTTTTCTGTGTTTATTGTGCCAATACCACTCTGGTCCTACGTGGTAGGTTACGATTTTCGTTTGCAACGGGTGGGGACGACATCCTTCAATAATATTTTTTCGGTGCCTTAATCAAAAATAAAATCATTTTTAATTAAAATTTTATTCAAGGGAATTCAACGTTTAATTGATACTATTAATTTGTTTACTGGCGCAAATTTAATTAATTTTTTAATTAATATCACAAACATTTTAATTGAAATCAATTTTTATTTTAAAATTGGGATGTTATTTCATAATGCCATAACTCCCCAATTTCTAGAAATGAATTAAAATCCTAAAATATATAATATTACATAATACCAATATTTATAAAGTGGCACAAACGTCATACAACACAATAGGTAAATTATTTACAAGAACTAAGGATAACATACAAAAGTTGGAAAGGTGAAATGTAGTTTATAGAATACCTTGTAGAGGAAATAATAATGGACAATGTCACAAGATGTACAACAAAAAATAAACTAGAAACGAGAATTGCTGAACATAAAATCAAACACAATATATAAACACAATATTACATTACAAAAAACAGCACTAGCAACCCACTGTGCTAATTTAAGCCAATATCCAGATTTTAAGAATGTTGCAATTTGAAACACAGAGAGCAATTACAAAAGACGTTATATGTTAGAAATACTTCAAATAATGAAGATTCCAAATTTATTGAGAATAAATTAAAAGAAAGATACAGCCATTGTATAGGCATTAAGGTAATAAAAATAGAAAGGGAAACCAAATAAATTTATCAAATTGTAATAGTATTGGTTTTAATATTTTGTTAGTATAAAAAAATTTTTTTTAAAAGGTGTAAATTGTTTTGTCATTCTCGCTTTTAAGTTTCGGGCATTTAACCACAGCATTCGCAAATTTTCATACATATACGTATATATTTCAGGAATTTAATTCATTGAGTGAAATTGGGACTTAGTTAATTATAAATTAACACCAGTGTTGCTAAAACTTGGTGCGCAAAAATGGCTAAATTTGCGGAAAAAATGGCTACAAAATGGCAAAATTTTTTTTTAAATAAAAATACATTTAAATTCAATAACAAAACAAAAATAATAAAATTGAGATCAACATAAAAATAAACGAAAATTAAATATTTTGTTGGAAATAAAAATTTAAATCATCGATAAATTCGCTGTCGTTATTGTTCATCTAATAGTTATCACTTACACTTCTTAGTTTCAAATATTTTGAAGGTAAAGCATAATCACGACAACATTTACCCAAACTTTTGAGTCAAAATCTACAATAAAATAAAAAGAGATAAAAAATGTTTTGTTGTTATAATAAAAATATTTTTTTAATTGATAACATCGAATTAACGATTGCTAAATGTAACCTATTTCTTTAATTGCCTTTAACGATGTTTACTTGGTTAAATACCATTTCAACTTCAGCACTAGACCATGGAAGTGAGAGCATCTTTAAAGGAAATTCCGCAATTTCTTGTTGCCACCTGCACACAATACATTTTTTATATAAAACTGAATGTTTATAGCGATTTTCATCATATATAAGAGTTGCGATTTAAATTAAGTACATTTTAATTGTTACAAATCATAACATCCCAATTTTTAAAATTAATTATGCCCCAAAAAGTTGAATTGAATTAATCCCAAAAAAAAATCGTTATTGCTTTTTGTGTATTTAATTTTGGGCACTAAGTTTCAATTTCGTTTTGGCAACTTAGTATGTACAGCCCCTAATCTCAGTGTGGATCCAATACGTACTGTTGAAAAACCATGCGTTTACCAACCGGCCATGAGTGTGAGAGGCAGTATCACACGCATGTAGCAATTTGAGTGTATAATCTGGCAGAATTATACACTCGACCCTTGTATAGGAGCAGGAGCAATCTATCCTCCACTGCTTTGGGAAATGCCGGCAGATTCTAAATAGCAACAACACTTATGGATAGTCTTCCAACTCTCCCACAAGTGGTCTTTAAACTTTGGGCTTAAACAACAACCATCACATGATCCCTTTCACCGGACACACGGAACTTCCGCAAAGACAATCTTCCTGAAAGACTGGAAGCACTTTTGGTAAGAAGCATAAAGACAGAGGCCTCAACCAATATTCGGATATGTCATCGGGGACTACTGACTCCCATTATACTATAAAGGATCTGTAGTCAGCTGCGATCTAAAAAAAAACATATTACCTCAAAATTCCTGAAAGTTTTGAATCTTGGCCAAGGTATCTTTCCATGACATGCTGTAAAAGATTTATTTTCGCCAAATTTAAAGTCTTGTCCTTTTGTGAATAACACCTTTTTTAAGAAAGTAGTGGCGCTCAGAGTTATTTTCGGAAGCGGTATTTTTATGCAACCAATTGCAATAGAATTTGACAAGATGATTTAGGTTGCAATAAAATATTCACGATTAAATAAAATCTAAATACTATCATATATAGGTTGTTTATGGGCACACAACTTATTTCCGGAATGTAAAACGCTTGCGTGTTGTTTCTTGATATTCCATTCTGTGCGCTGCAGTTTCGTTAATTTCCCATTAATAACTTTCCAAGTTAATAATTCCCACCTTCTTTCTCTTTGTCTTTTGGGATAAAGTACAGATTTCGATTTTAGAGATGATTTTATAGAATTAATAGCCTATTTTTGATGTGCGAAAGAATTCTTTCTTTCGAGCAACTACATTTAAAAAAAAAATGAAAAATAAATTCAAAAAAATTTTGTTTTTGTATTAAATGTAATTGTACGAACGAAAGAATTCTTTCGCAAATCGAAAGTAGGCAGTAAGTGTTGACAACTATTCTTTCGAAATAGACCATTTGTGATCATAAAAATTTGTATTTGTGATAGTATTTTTTCTAATATTTTTCTAGGACTAGTCATATCATATGGGTCAGCTTTCACGCCTACACTTTCTTAATGGCTCCTAATATAAAATAATAATGCGGGTTGTAGACCAGCGATAAAATCTTTATTTTCAAACAAAACAAATTCTAATAACCTAAAATTACATATAACTTGATCATCTTCTTTATTGTCCAACATCTGTTTTAAATAACTTCCATTTTTTATGTGTTTAAAATAGAATTTTTAACTAATTGTATCTATTTTGTTTATCAAAATTAAAAAGCAATATAAACAATGACGTATGTGTGTATTAGTGATGTTACGAATATCCATTTTTAATATTCGCGAATACTAATACTAATATCTGCGCCAATATTATATCGGAAATTTGACGCCACTCGATATTTCAAATTTAATTGGAAATTCAACAGCAATTGTTTATTATACATTTAATCTCTTTTTAACGTAAACACCAAGATAAACTTTTTTCTTTAAAAAATTTTTATGGTCATGAAAATCTAGTTTATTAAGATGTTTTGTTTTTATACAATCATCTTCTTTCTCTCTTATTCATAAAAAATTAAACAGGTCTTTAAAAGGTTTATTAAACAACTTTTCTAGTTTTTCAGTTATAGTACAAATATGTCTACACGTACAGTAGACCGTCTCACTTTTCATTTTTTTTTTGAAATTTCTTCATGAACATCGATTTTCTTTATCTACTATAAAAACCAAGAAATTTGGTGTATAACACTTAAATATTGATGAATGGGAAGTGGTCTCTCAAATCGTTTTTTCATTTTTTTAGGCAAAATACCTTTTTTCAAAAAATGGAAAAATCTTGATTTAGTAATTTGCCTCAAACTCAAGCAGTTCTGAATGGATTTGAACATCATTTCATGCATTAGAAAGCTTATTAAATTTCCTAAATGTTTCTTAAAGCAACATTGCCATTTTGTTCGATGGTTTTTTATTCATAGCACTACAAATTCAGATTTTCAAATACAAACTTAACATTTTTTTTAATTTTTGCTTACCTTTTCATATATAAAAATTGAACGAGGCAAAACTTTTATATTCTGTAAATGCAGTATGGTAGGAAATTTTAAAATAAAGATTTTGGTGTAAATAACAGTCGTATTCTGTTAAGAAAAACTGCAGTTTTAGTTGAAATGTTGAAAGTTGTTTATTTCTAAATATAAAAAAAAAAAATAATATTTTGGTAATAACTTTTTTGTATCTGAACCGATTTTTCCGAGTTTTTCAGCAAATATGTTTTACTAAAGATTTCCGATCTTTTAATATATTAGACGTATCCATAGGTCACATAACAGCTCTAAAATTTAAGTTTTTATAAAAATGTGGATGCTTTTTAGCCCATTTTTGGAGTATTTTGGTAATAACTTAACCATTTCTTAACCAATTTGGCAGATTTATATACCCACGTCTTAAGGAAGAAATTTACCATTTACTTAGATTATAACGCTTGGACTCGGAAAGATCTATTGTTTCCGAAAATGGGTATGTTTATATAAAAAATTTTATTTTGGGCATTACTCTTCCATTTTTGGGAAAAAACTTGCAGGGTTTTCGGGAAATATATTCTGCTAAAAATTTCTGATATTTTGATATATAAAACGTGTTCATATGTCATACTAGAGCCCTAAAATTTAAAATTTTGAGTATTTTCAATAATATCTTTGTACGGGAGGTACCATGCCCACTTTACCAATCCCGCCCATATGTTGAGGGATGCTGTGTATTGATAACCGATATGTTTGTACCTAATTTGGGAACTTTAGCTCGCTTCGTTCTCCAGATATACAGAAATGTATAACGTCTTTGTATGGGAAGTGCCACACCCAAAATGATTTAATTTAAGTCATCGAGCATTTTCACAAAACGCATCCAAACTCCAACAAAGCATAATTTTACCAAATTTGAAAAAATAAAAAAACCAATATGTTCTTACTTTATAATATATATTAATGCAATAGAAGAAAATTTAGAAATAAACAACTTTACACATTTCAACTAAAACTGCAGTTTTTCTTAACAGAATACGACTGTTATTTACACCAAAATCTTTATTTTAAAATTAAATCTAAGTGAATGGTAAATTTCTTCCTTAAGACGTGGGTATATAAATCTGCCAAATTGGTTAAGAAATGGTTAAGTTATTAGCAAAATACTCCAAAAATGGGCTAAAAAGCATCCACATTTTTATAAAAACTTAAATTTTAGAGCTGTTATGTGACCTATGGATACGTCTAATATATTAAAAGATCGGAAATCTTTAGTAAAACATATTTGCTGAAAAACTCGGAAAAATCGGTTCAGATACAAAAAAGTTATTACCAAAATATTATTTTTTTTTTTTATATTTAGAAATAAACAACTTTCAACATTTCAACTAAAACTGCAGTTTTTCTTAACAGAATACGACTGTTATTTACACCAAAATCTTTATTTTAAAATTTCCTACCATACTGCATTTACAGAATATAAAAGTTTTGCCTCGTTCAATTTTTATATATGAAAAGGTAAGCAAAAATTAAAAAAAATGTTAAGTTTGTATTTGAAAATCTGAATTTGTAGTGCTATGAATAAAAAACCATCGAACAAAATGGCAATGTTGCTTTAAGAAACATTTAGGAAATTTAATAAGCTTTCTAATGCATGAAATGATGTTCAAATCCATTCAGAACTGCTTGAGTTTGAGGCAAATTACTAAATCAAGATTTTTCCATTTTTTGAAAAAAAGGTATTTTGCCTAAAAAAATGAAAAAACGATTTGAGAGACCACTTCCCATTCATCAATATTTAAGTGTTATACACCAAATTTCTTGGTTTTTATAGTAGATAAAGAAAATCGATGTTCATGAAGGAATTTCGAAAAAAGTATAAAAACTGAGACGGTCTAACGTACAGTCTATGTTGAGAAAAAAGTAGTGAAGTCAACAAATCATCAAATAATAAGCGGTACTGAAAAAAAAAATCGTCAATAGTCATTCTGGAGAATTCGCTCTGGGAAATCTGCAAAATGAGGTAAACTCATCACGTTTGACACCCCTGCTAGAATGCACTAACAAATAGATTTGAAAGTAAGCAATAAACAAATTCCAAAAGGCAGTTTTCAACACACAAAAAAATTTTTTTGTAATGTCGCCCACTAAAATGATCTCTATTATTTTAGGAAACAAGAAAAAACAGCAAATCATTTTGCTAGACCTATTGGCATTTTCGTTCGATGCAGAATGGCTATCAAGCGGAATATAAAAAAATATTTACTTTGAATTTATCTACTCTCCGACTATCCATCCATCCCATTATTTGCGAATAAAATCTCCCGCAAAGAATTCTCTTTTCATGTCTTTGGATTTTGCTTGTCTTTTCTTTTATTAATTTCATTAGTTTTTGTCTCCTGCGATTTATATGTACATATATTAATTTTCTAGCTACATATATGTAAATTGTTTTTATATTTTATTATAAAGCTAGAAATAAAAACAAAATGAAAAAGGCAAAAAAAAAAAAATTAAATACACAAAAACAGAAAATTTTTGGTTTAGCACATTGTTGGTGGCCTGTTGGATGTTGTCTCTCATCACGCATTTCATAAAAATATTCTGTATCTACATACAAATACAACTTAAACGGAAATATCAGCATCAGTTTTATTCTATGCGATATATGTATAATACCCTAAAGATTTTAACAAATTTTAGTAATTTTGTTTTAATTTATTTTATTCTTTATTATTATTATTAGTGTTTGTTTATGGTTTGGTTTTCATACTAAAACATTAACATCGTTTAAACAAATTTATTTAGTTCAAGATCAGAAAATTGAAGTGAAAAAAATTTTTACTCTAATTTGTGTTAAAAAAAGTATCCAAATGTTGTTATGATAATGACACCAGTGGCGCATTTATAACTATCAATATTTATATAAAATACCATTTAAAACAATCCAAAGAACCTCTTTTCTGAAAGTCATAGCCATTATTTCGAATATCAAAATCGTTGCTTAAGCTGTTTAAAGTCTTAGTAAATTAAGCAGATAATGTTTTAAACGATTCTAGAAAGCACAAAATACACAGAGGTCGCATGAGACACAAGATGTTATGCTTTATTTATTTTTCTTTCTTCGAAAGATGCTTTTTTTGCTGGTATTGCTTTGATCACAAGTTTGTACTGAAAGAAGCGGCTTTTACACATTATCACTTTACACAAAAAAAGATATCCTAACAACTGGTTTGGGGAATTTCCATACGACACTTTTTTCACAACTGTTTACTTTATGATACGAGTCTAGATTCAAATACGACAAGCGAATACATGATTCTTAAGATTGGTAATCATTCCAAAAATGTTACCCTTCACCGAAGGTAAAACGATATATATATATATGTATATATATATATATATTTATATATATATATATTTACTCGATTTGTAATGTCTACAATATTGATCCTTATTTTGTATTTTTATTGATTCTTTAGGAGGAGCGAAGTTGATTTTACGATGCCCATCTGTCCGTTGAAATGGGTTTTCCGAAGTCCCCACTTCCCATACAAAGGCATGAAAGATTTCTGTATATCTGGAGAACGGCAAGAACCAAGACTTCCAAATTATGTCCAAGCATCTTGCTTATTAATACACAACCTCTCTAAAAATATGGGCGACATTAAAGAAGTGCACGTGGCACCTCCCATACAAAGACATTATAGATTTCTGCATACCAGGAGAACGACAAGAGCCTTAGGTTCCAAATTAGGTACAAGCATCTTGGTTATCAATATACAACATCCGACAAAATGTGAGTGGGGTTGGGTAAGTGGGTGGGGCTAAAGTTTATTTATTTATATTTATAAAACATTCTATTATTATCACACCATGGTGCAAGGTATATAAGATTCGGCATAGCCGACTATAGCACTCTTACTTGTTTTAATTAAATTTTTTCTTTTCACCAAAAAACCTGAAGTATAATTTCTCAAATTTGAGAAAATAAACTTGGAGGAACAATTCTTTAAATTCGAGGAAACTTCTTAAATATTTTACCTCTTCCGAATGCTCAAAAAATTAACGAGCTTGATGCATTTGTCGAATCAAAAAGTCCATTTTATTAAGTTTTGTTTGTAATGAAAATCGATCGAATTCAAAATGATAATTTTTAATAGTTATTTCAAATGATTTTGAAATCCATTTTTGCCTTTTTTTTCTCAAAATGCAGTTAAATCAAGGAATATAATATAGAATTATGTAAAGTATGGACAGGAAATAACAGAATAGTATATAAAAATCAATTTGTAAAGATACTTAAAACGAAAATATCGGTTTTAAGTCGTTTCATTTTTAAAATCAATGTTCATCACAAACCTGAATATCCGAAGCAATAAATAAAATTTTAAATTAAATTCAAAAATATTCCCTTAACTTGACAAATATTTTTAAAAACTTACGTTTGAAGAAAAGTACTTTTTATATCATGAGGTATTGTAGTAGTTTCTCTCGTAAAAAGAACTGAAAATAGTACAATATAACTAAATTTTCCACACCCGATTTAGACAATAATTAAAATGTTCTTCGGTTTGGCTTTTTATGTAGACAGTGTTTTATGTTTTTATTGTTTAAACAGTTGTTAAGCTGCAACTCTTTGAAATTTGTCTGTTTACATTAAAGATTTACGTGGGCACAGTGGGATGGAGGTACGAAATTGATAAATAAATATATGTGTGTATATATATGCATATATTTTTGGAACTTTTTCTTATATATAACAACAATTTACATTAAAATTTTGCTTATATTAAAATCTATATATATATACATATATAAAGTATAGCTGCTTATTATGAATATTATGTTAAAACTAAATATTTATTAAAACTAAATTAACTATAATTTAATCAGAATACAAAGACAGTGTGTTTATCTTTTCTTACATTCTGGCCTAAGCAACCAGTGAAATGCGCATAGGAACAGCGTATCCTCCAACAATATATTTCAGTATTTTTATCAATTAAAAAAGGGAATTAAGCACAATAAATAAAATCTTTTAGCCCTAGTCGGACGGAACAGGTACAATTGTACCTTTTCCGTTTTTAAATTGCAATAACTTTTTTGCTTCAAATAAAAGATATCTGAAGTTCTGTGACATCTTCAAACTTTTGATAACAATTAATATTTTTTAAATGTCAGGAAAATATATCAATGTCTTACCTTTTTTACAAGGCCAAGTTGATTCGACACCCTTAAAAGGCTGACAAGGTACAATTGTACCTTCATATATCATATGAAAATTAATTTTATTATATTTAGTTATAATATAATAAACTTGAATTTACATGAGTATTTAGAAATATTTTTATTGAATTTGTGTGCATGATACGCATGTTGTATTTTGAATTGAGTGTTCATCGCAAAAAGGTTTCACGCAGATCACACATGACTTTCTTGTCTTACGTTGTTAACGTTTCTTATATTGGCAAACATAACAACTGCCAACGACTGGAGTGGCGCCACGTCTACGATAAAGTACTTTGGTAGGTACCAGCTTCCAGATTTAGCGTAGCCGCAATTGGCTGTCCCAATACCAATTCCATAGCACCTCGTACAAAATGTTTACATATAATTAATTTGTTTCTGCACCGTTCTCAACTACTGGCATACATAGCTGCTTAGAAAGGTCTTTCAAAAACTTTCTACGCTGATCTTTTGTCTTATACCTACCTTGGATGAAATGTTTTTTGTTTTAACTGTTTCAGAAGAATAAGGAAACTTTTGTGCTGTCTTATTTTTAAAAGCTTCGCAGACTCTTTTTGCTTTTCGATTTGTTTCTCTCAATATAATGTCACATATTTCTGGAGTAATAATTGACTTGCAAATTTCATTTTCTGAAAAAATGCTATTTGCTGAAGGTCCACCTTTGGCTTGTGAACTTGGTAAAGGTTCACTGCACCATTAAGTTCCATCTTTTCCTGTCAAAATATTGCCTTTACATTGCTCATCTTCAGTACTATCATCTGAATCGTATTCTTTTTCGCAAATGTATCACCAATTTGTGGCAAATAGTTTTCATTATCAGACGCAGCAAATATTTCTTCATCCTCTGAACATTCAATCATTTGCCTTATTTCATCGGAATTGGTATTTACCTATAAACACGATGAAGACTTGTACTAGCTCCAGTTTCGATACCACTCATAATAAATTAGTGAATTTATCACAATTTTATGTAATGGCTTAGTAAATTAATCACAATTTTATATATTTTTGTAAGTTAATTGCTTATAAAATCCACCTCTTTCAGCGTACGTAAAACAATAAACTGCACAAGTTCACATACATATATGTGTTTGTTTGTGTGTGTGTTTGTTTTTTTTACAACGACTGACTATTTTTTGGGTATCCCCCTTTTTAGAAAGTGAGTTGTACAAACAAAACACAACTTCTTTGTGTCACAGGTTTATTGTAGCTATTCCCCGTTTTAATATTATTAGAAGTTGACGTTACTAAATTCAAATCTAAAAGTTTTTCTATAATGTGTGCTTAAAAATTTCGATTATTGAAGTAAATTATGACTTTATTTTAGACATTTTTCTGTATTTTCAGTAATTAATAATTTTTGTGTACAATGATTAAACTTATTAAACGTGAAAAGTCTAATCTATAGTGAAAATTCTATGTAGGTACAATTGTACCTGTACCGCCTTTAATCGTTGTAAAATTCTTCCGTCCGACTAGGGTTAATGAAATAAATGATGTATCTTAAAAACAACTTTTTTCATAATATTACTACCGAATTTAAATTGATTCAAGAAAAATAATTCAACAAAAATTTTTTTCATAAAAATTAATATTTAGATTGATT
Source organism: Pollenia amentaria (assembly GCA_943735925.1). Classification (NCBI taxonomy): domain Eukaryota; kingdom Metazoa; phylum Arthropoda; class Insecta; order Diptera; family Polleniidae; genus Pollenia; species Pollenia amentaria. Next base: position 180,088,324 of record OX031008.1, read on the forward strand.
ATATTTGCAGCTAAAAATATTAACTAAAAATTAAATTTAAAAAATTTAATTATTTTTTTTTAATTCACATTTTACAGCTATGATATGTACATGTGGAATTTCATGTCAAGTGACCCAACTCTTGAAATCGATTTCTTCCGATTTGGATGAAATTTGCACCAAAGTTAGTCTTATTAGATAGTAGCTTAGATACAAGTTTTCAATAAGATCGGTCAAAAAGTTTCTGAGTTAGAGGGGGTCAAAATTTTACATTTCGGCCAAACCGGTGTTCTTTCTCATCCATGTAACTTATTATCTATTGGTGTTAGCAAAATTTGTCCCAAACAAATTAGATAGCTATTTCTTCAAGCTTTCGAAAAATATTTTTTTTGTTTTTTTATAAATTTTATTTTTTATTTTTTTTTTTGAAAAGGGTATTTTTTTTTTTTTTTTTTTTTTTTTTTTTGCTCAAAAGAAGGCTAAGGTATTTTCCTTTAAGTTAGTTGTGGTCGCTATTTGGGATGCGAGTGGGTTATGTATACTTTTAAATTAAAAAAAAAAAAAAAATTTAAGAAATAAAAAAAAACAAAAAAAAATTTATTTAAGGACTTATGTGATTAAGATTAAATTTTTAAGATTATTTATCTTTTTGTTTTTATTAAAATTATTTTATATTAATTTAATTATTATTACAAATAATAAAAAAATTTAATTTGTCAATATCTCTATAGAAAAAAAGAGATTTTATTCCTTGGATTAACATATTGTGGGTATTACAGTATCGAGGTTATGAAATGATAGTTAGGTATGTTATATACCGTCAGAAAGGTTAATTTATCTAGTTTCTCAGCATAAGTTTTATTTTTAAGATTTTAGAAACACTTACACACAAATAGGAAAAAATTCAAAATAGTGCATAGCTAACACTTGAAAAATCCTCGTCTTGACTAAGAAACAATTTTTATATACATAACCCACTCGCGGCCCAAAAAGCGACCAGAACTTCCTTAAAGGAAAAGACCTAAGCTTTCTTTTGAGCAAAAAAAAAATACCCTCTTCAAAAAAAATAAAAAATAAGTTTTAAATTAAAAAAAAAATTTTTTTTTGTTTTGGACAAATTTTGCTAACACCAATAGATAATAAGTTACATGGATGAGAAAGAACACCGGTTAGGACAAAATGTCAAATTTTGACCCCCTCTAACTCAGAAACTTTTTGACCGATCTTGTTGAAAATTTGTGTCTAAACTACTATCCAATAAGACTAACCTTGGTGGAAATTTCATCCAAATCGGAAGACATCGATTTCAAAAGTTGGGCCACTTGACATGAAATCCCTCACATATAAGAAAACACTTTCAGAACTTTTCTCTAACGAAAGTAAAAACTAGTAAGAGTGCTATATTTGGCTATGTCATTTCTTTTATACCTTTCTCCATGGTGTGACAAGAACAGAAAGTTTTAGTAAAGCCGTTCTTTAGCAATAAATAAATCTATTTATATATACTTCTCCGGCCCCGCCCACATTTTGTCGGATGTTGTCTATTTATAAAAAAGTTGCTTATATCTAATTTGGAAACATTGGCTCTTCCGGTGGTCATGATATTTTGCTCATATCTCAGCCATTTGTTGACCAATGTGGTTAATTAAAATAGAAAACTTTTCGGAACTATATGTAATGAAAATAAAACTAGTCCCTTCATCTTTGGAAAACCCATTTCAACGGACATACAAATAGCGATTAATCAGCTTCGCTACTCATAACGACCCAGAATATATATACTCTACAGAATGTAACTTCAATGTTGTAGGAATTACATATGGAATGACAAACTTATATATACCCTTTCAACCTGTGGTGAAGGTGTGGTGGGTTTATCCCTAAGGTGTGAGTTTTTTCTTAGTGCTCCTGCCCTTTAGTTTTGGAGAATCAAAATTAAATACCTTTGAATATAATTATTAATTCTATTTTATATTTATATATATAAATTAAAATTATCCTAAGTCAGATTAATAATAAAAAGTATAGAAGTATTTAAAAATAAAAACAACTGAGAAGGTATATTTGGCAGTGCTAAGTTTTCTATACCTAACACTTATAGTTAAAATCAAATGACGTAAAGTAACAACACACAAAGGAATTTTTTTATTTAACGAAAAGAAATTTTAAATTTAACAAAGTCAAAATTTATATAGGGACAAGAAAAATAGTGAACCGGATTTGCTACTTCGACACTTTCTTTAGTAAAATCACCTGCTAAGCAACCGCCAGTATGGCTTGCGTAGAGGTCGCTCTTCTAAAGTCTTACTGTTTATGTAATCGGAAAAATTGTGGCGTTCCATACACCATTTTGGCGAAAGTAAGTAATTGAAAATAATTTCTTTAAATATTTCTGAGACGTTCGATGGTCTGTCATGGTATACAGAAAAAAATGTTGCCCCAATTAAAGCATTAATCAAAATTAAAATCAGTTTTATTTAAAAATTTAATCAAGTGAATTAAGCGTTTAATCAAGTGAAATAAAAGTTTAATCGATACTATTAATTTGCACCAGTGAATAAATAAGTAGTAAAAATTAAACGTTTAGTTCACTTGATTAAACGTTTAATTCACATGATTAAATTTTTAATTAAAACTGATTTTATTGTTGATTAATGCTTTAATTAGGGCAAAATTTTTTTCTGTGTACACTCTTTTCAAAAGTTGTTACATATGGTGTCGGCGATAATTTCTCTCGATTTACATCGAGCATTCTTAGACATCGCCCTACACGAGTTATTATAGATGAGGTTTCGCCAAACTATTTCAAAATGAATTTAGGGGTGCTGCAAGGTTCCGTTCTTTCTCCTACTATATTTCTTGTTTTTCCAAACGACCTCCTAAGTCAAACTTTCAACTCTATCAACTCTTTTCTAGATGACAACAACCTTTGAAATTCGTATTCATTTGATTAAAGATAAAGCGTATCGGATGTTGATGTTATGAGCCAAAACATAAATGATATGCTTGGTCAAGATCTTCAAATAATTTCGAAATGTGGTAGTGCGTATAGGGTCGATTGTAGTGCCCGGACGACCTAATGTTGCAAGCTAACGCATAAACACGCGACGGATCATCGTGCCTCATCTGTATGGGTGGTATAATAATTGTGTAATCAGAATCTCTTGATGTTCTTGGAATGAAAATAATATGTGAGATGTCCAATGAACATACAAATATATATTCAAGGTGTCGAAATAATCATTCAGGTGGCTGGATTTTTGAAAACGGTGTTAGAGATACTTTATTCCATCTGATCTCTTTACTATTTATACCACTTTTATCCGACCGAAAATTAAGCACATTTCTGATGTTTATCGACCGCGGGCAGGAGAGGGCGATGGTTCTCATTTTGGACAGTAGGATATTAAATTCTTTTGACTCTCTTGTGCACCGTCGCAACGTGGGTTGTATTTCTTTGTTTTACCGTTTCTACAACGGGATTTTTTCTGATCAAATCAGGAATCTGGTTCCCAAAACTTGTAAGTTTGTTCATAATTCGCGTTTTCCCTTAAGAGCCTATCCTTTGGCCGGTGCATCGTATTACGCATTATAAGGAAAATTCATTCTTTGGTCGGACTGTACATATGTGAAATAACCTTTCTGCGGAGGTCTTTCGTCTCACTTTCAATTTAATGTTCATAACCACTACGCCTCTATTCTCCTTCCCAGAATCTATTTTCCTAGTTTCAACAAAATACAATGCGTTAGTAGGGATCATACCCTGCTTGCTGGTCCCAACAATAAAAAAAAATAATGAACCGATTTGGAGCGTTCTAAAAAATCATTTTTACTAAATTTCATCTACCTAAGCCTTTTAAATATATCGTGCGGATATGGCTAGATCATCTCAGAATTTAACAATGATCCATAAATTATTTCATAGGGCCTCCGATGATAATCTTTATAGGTTGAAAATTGAATGGAAAATTTATTACTCAAAACTTTACAAATTTAACATAAAATATTAAATAGATAAACTGTGCAGACTTGTTCAAGTAGACAACTTTTAGACATAAGGAATATTTTTTCTTACCATTTTTACTTGAATAAACTGTAACCTGGTTTTAAAATTATAGTTATGAATAAAAATATTATATTAATACTATATAATTTATTACTAAATTTAATTTCGCAATAAAAACTTAAATTTTCAAAAAAATAATCCACAAAAATCACTGATAAATCTTTTCTTTATTAATATAAATTTTTAACAATATTAGTATTGTGGTTATTTTATTGAACTGTTAATGGTTTTTAATCCAAATTTAGATTTTTTTTAATTAGGCTTAATTTCATTGAATTTAATTTTCATTAAATTATTTTTATGAAGACAGGAATTTAAGAACATGAAATTAATTAAAATTAATTTCGATCTACCAAATTGAAATACCATTTGGTTTAAAGATTGATGTTTGACTATTGACGTCATCCGGCTTCAATAGCCGAGTGAGTAAAACGGCAAACCCCACTGACGAGATTGTGTGGTTACAATCGAAACTAGTCTGGGCAACCTGTCCATGAAAGCCTGGGTTCAAATCTCAGCGCAGTCAAGAATGAAAAATTATCAATTAATTTTAATTAATTTCATGTTCTTAAATTCCTGTCTTCATAAAAATAATTTAATGAAAATTAAATTCAATGAACTTAAGCCTAATTAAAAAAATATAAATTATTAACAATTAAAAATTCATATAAAACCCTTAAATCTGAAAATCAAAGATTCTTTAAAAAATTGCCCATTTTATCCCACTGTGGCCAAGAATATTATTGAATTAAGAGAATAAATATTTGTACCCGGCACTTTTATAGTAAAATGTTCTGTTTGCTGCTACTTTTATTGTTTTTTCTGTAGCTGTTTCTGCTGCTGTTGTTTGTTTTTTTTTGGGCTACAGGTCGTTTTATATATTTTTTTTTTTTTGTTAGAGAATCGTCTAACCGCCACATTTTCTGTTTTCACTATTCAGTTCGCAGATGTTCATATCGGCGTATAGTACAAAACATTATGTTTGATATTTAGTAGTGCAAAACTGCCAAAGCGTAATGTTTTGATAGAGAATACGGCAACAAAAAATAAAGACGAAGAAAATTTAAAAAGCTGATTAAAAACGCATAATTTTTTACGCAAAGAAAAAAGGTGTTAAATTGTTTAAAAGGGAGAAAAACAATTTCTAATTTTTTAATACATAAATGTAAAAAACGCAGTGTAAAAATTGTGTTAAAACAAAAATCTTTTTCCTAAAAAGTTTTGAATTTGGAGAATTTAAAAAAAAAAATTTAAAGAAGTTGTTAAAAAAGTAATTTTAAGAAAACAAATATATTTTCTTAAATTTAACTATTTATCTTTATTTAAAGGAAAAGTATAAAATTAATTTGTTATCGCAATTGTAATTTTTCTATATAAAAACACAAAGAGCTGCTTGGAAACTGTTGCTACATTTGATAAAACAACAACAGGTATTTATTTAAATAAATACTAAAAATATTTTCAATTTATGTACATTGTAGAGCAACAAAATCTTTTATTATTTCCTCATAAAAATTTTTCTTAAATATTTTCTAATTTTAAATTCATGATTTTACTTTACAAATAAATTTACGTTACTTGTTGTAATAGTTTTGAGGTATTTCTTTTTTGTTTTTTTTTTTGCATATTTGATACTTTTGGCTGTCGGTGACTAAGATGTAAGTACATGTGCAATTCCTATAAATAAAAACTTTTATATACGAGTATTGTAGAGACATTAAGGGATTTAAGTAGATTTTATATTTGCTTTAGTTTTCATATGAGAAAATTTTCTAACACTTAAAATTTTTAGTCGTTTACGTTTGTACCAAATTTTAGAAAATGAATTACATATCGCACTTTTTCCTCGAAACAGAGTCAACTCAAAATTTATAAATTTTCGGTAGAGACAAAAAACTGCTTTTTTTTATATGTATTCTTATATTACAAATGGGGATAAAACTGCATTTTTTTTAGGCAAAATACTAGAGAATTAGATCTAAGATTTTTACAGTGGGTAGATATCGTTTTCTGGCAATAGGTGAAAATTTAAAAATTTTGAGTTGACGCTGTTGAGGGGAACAAGTGCGATATTTTCTTTGGGATTCAAACGTCGAAGCTTAAATGTTAACTAAAAGAGCACTTTGGTTGAAATTCGATTAGTAGTTAGCGAAGGCGATCTTATAAACCTTCAAGATGATAGCGATTTTGACTGTAGACGTCCGAACTGTTCCAAAACTGGTTGTCTTGCTTAAAATAAAATCTGCACTCCCGGTGCAACAAAAAAAAAATATTGAAAAATTGGAAAATTTTAAAGCCCTTAACAAAACATTACCAAAAAACCAGTATACGAAAAAACAAAAACCCCCGAGATAGCATTTCAAACTAAAGCCAACAAATCACTATCGATAAATTTATTTATTCCCAGAAATTTTATTAATAACTAGCATACGACAGTTCCGGTATAAAATTAACGTCGCCAAAACGTGTAGTTATGCGTTCTGGGCACTTCCCATGCAATAGATCCAAAATGGATCGTATTGTTGAAACCACATATCGTCCAATGTATAATGTGCAATCGCAGGATAAAAAAAAGTCGGTTATAATGCGGTCATAGCGCTCTGAATTCAAGGTAACGGTGAATTCAGATTATCCGCCACACTTCCACTAAAAGTAGCGATATTTTTGGCCGTGCGCAGATTGCGACCACATGTTTAACGCTTGCACTATTTAAATTTAAATAGAAAATGTCGCCCATTATCACGCCGTAATGCTCGAAAAGTGGTCACGTTTGAACCACCACTTTTGTGATAAGTTTTATCTATTCCAACGTGTTCTGAGGTTTTCAACCTTTCACTCAATGGCTGACAGCCTTGCAACAACGAGTGTTTTGAGCCACTTAATGGATAAACCTGTATAATTTGTAATATTATATTGAACGCACATATAACCAAAAAAAAAAAAATAACTAGAATAATCGATGACGTTCGATTACTTTTTTATTGCATAAAAATTTATTAAAATTTGTATTTAATAAACATTTGTTTAAATTGATTAAAGGTGCCCGGATTAATTTTCATCACATACCTGATTGTTTTACTTCTTGATGTGTTTTTGTTGTTTCTACAACAAACTTTTACAAACACACGCGAATGGAAGAAAATTTTCCAATTTTGAATTGTTTTAAGTACTTTTTTGTGTTATTTGTACTTACACTTTTAGGTACTAAGTTAAATAGTACGTGTTTTTCTTTCTGTGTAGCATTTAACCACAACATTATGCGCTTTTCATTATTAATTTCAGAATCTATCAAAACAAAGAAACAAATTAAATATTTATTTTTGTAACATCTCAACACGTACCAATTGCCTGTCCAAATTATCTTATAATTTATTAAATTTTTTAAATTCATAGTATGAAAGCATTAGAGGTACCCGTTTAATTTGCTAAATTCTTCTTAAATTTAACATATTTAGAGCTCTTAAAATATATATACATATCGCACGCGATTAACAAGAGGGTATTAACTCAAAATTATTATATTTTCACTTTTTGGAAAAAATCGACACGTAATATTCATATCTACACGCTGTAAATATATCGTATTATTTGGACTACTTCTTGGTAATGAAACGGTTGTTGTAAAATTTTTCCATAGGCCTTTAATGTAAAATTAAAAATTGTTTTGATTTTACTGAAAATGTTAAAATTTTGAGTTAATACCTTCTTGTTGATTAAGTGCGATATGTCAAAATGTGTATGCGATTTCGTGCTTTTAAATGGCCTGCTAAGATGCATGACAATATAAACAGGGTTACCATGATCATATATTGTGTGTGTTACCATATTGTGTTAAAAAAGAACAGAAAACATTTTAAAAATAAAAGATAAATAAAAAAAATTAATAATTTCATGTTGTAAATTCCTTTCTTCGTCAAAATAATTTCAATGAAAATAAAATTTGATGAACTTAAGCCTGATTAAAATATAAAAATTGAGATGAAAAACAATAAACAGGTTAATAAAATAAGAACAATACTTATTATAATTCTTAAAAAAAGATTAAATTAATACAATTGTCGGCATCTTTATAAAAACTTGCTGGTTAATGACTATATAAAAAATATTTTGTTGGGTTTTTGCAAGATGAGTTCGTTTAACTTTGTTAATAAAATCAAACAATTTAAGGGCTGCTTATATTAGTAGTTAAAACCAGTGTTTGAAAATAAATTTAATACCGTTCGTTAATATTTTCAAGAAATAGCCGAACATTATATCGAGCCCTAACCGCCAAAAAGACTCAAGCGCCAAAAACTAAAATTTACAGGAGAAGCATTTTTTTAAACATCTGTGGACCATGTCTAGGGATTACGGTAAAATTTGGTTTGTAAACATTGCTACTTCTGAGCAATACATATATTGCATTTAATTGATTTTGTATATCTCCAAGATAACGGCTATTTATGGCGCTAAAGTCTTTTTTGCTGTCACGCTGGATAGGTTTTTATCAATGTTAAGGCGGTTAAGCCCTTGTGATTTTATTAAAACACAGCTTTCAGTTTTAATTTTTTTTTTTTTTCAAATTATTTTGTGTGGTTTTTATAAAAAAATTGTTGGTTTTTGTTTTCAAAATTGATAGAACATTACTTCAGAAATCGAAATGGAAGTACCTATATAGGTAAAAAAGTTTTGAAAGAAATAACTTTAAAGTAAATATTATATGTCTTCCTGATCAGTTTCAGGTAGCGAATCTTTAATAGTTTCATCGTATTTCAAATTTAATAATTCGTTGTGAAATTTTGCAGGAATTATGTTTTTATCACAAAGTGTTTTTAAATCTTTGAATTTTTTTGAAGAAATTTTTAAAAAGTATCAAAGCAGCGTAATACATGAAATCAGCCAGGCTCTTTGTCTTATTTTGTTGCCAATACCACAATAATGCTCATTTATTGCTAACCGATCTGACTCGCTGACCTTATCACTACAAAAATTTCCACACATATTCTTTGCACATGGATTCGGTTGAACACTGGTATCACGCTGTTTCTTATTTTCTATTCTCTTTGGTGTTTCTCTTTGCTTTTTGTATCCCCGTTTACCCACATACGTCTCCTCTTCTATGGTTAATGTCTCTGAAAATTTCGAACTGGAACGTGTTTTTAAACAATGCTTTTGTCCAGAAGAATCAGTATCACTATACGGAACAAGACCAGTTTTGGTCGAACTCTGAAGTAAAATTTTCATTTATAGAATATAATATAAAATTTATAGAAATTCTATCTATTTTTTAAAATAACCAACTTACCACTTGTTTAAAATGTAATATTTTTCTTTTTTGCCACTAATACGAACTAATTTATAAAAACGAAAAAAGACGCTAGCGACAGTCGTGGTAACAAAACTTGTAAACAAACAGTGAATTGTACTTAAGTCTTTATTGTTTTTGCTGTAAAATCATAACAATAAATTCTACAGCCCTGATATTTTCTGAGATGATGCAGATGATCATGAATAATACATTTTAATAATAAAACGAAAATCGTCCATTATGTCGCTACAGCCCTTTTGGCGGTTATGGCTCGATATAGTGTTCTGTTCTTCGTTAAAAAACAATTGGAAAATTTTTAAAACTGTACTGACTGTATTAACAGTGATTTGGATAAATTACATAAATGGGCATGTACTAATGGCTTGTGTATAAACCCTGACAAATCACAATGTATTTTCATATCAAGAAATAATAAAAAAAGACTGAATGATAATATTTTTCTGCATATTAACAACACAAAAATCAACTTTTTTCAATCATCATCAAATTTGGGTATCATATTTAAGGCCGAATATTCTTGGACCAACCATATAAATATATCAGCTGGTAAAATTCATGTGATGCTGAGAAACTTGTGGGCTGTGCAAACTTCAACGCCGTTTGAAACAAGAATGCTTTTGACAAAAACCTATTTAATACCAGTTCTCCTGTACCAGTGTGAAATATTTACCAATTGCGACACTATTGACTTTAAATTCCTCGAGGTCACATATAACAATATAGCCAGATATGTTTTCAATAGAAGTAGACGAGGTAGCATATCATCATATTCACACCAGTTATATAATATAAGTTTTAAAGATTTATTGAAATACAAAAGCCTTTTGATGCTGCATAAGATTATATATCAGAAGAACCCAGAATATCTTTTTAACAAAATTATTTTTGCGCAATCACCTCGTGGAAGAAACTTGTGATCACAAAAATACAAATATCTAATATTTACAAGACAATTTTTCAATTACACAACGTGCCATTGGAACGACTTACCATCATATATCCAAGTACAAAGCAACTCATTACTTTTCGAAAAGAAACTCTTCAAATTTTTGAATCTATGTTAAATGTCAATTGTATTATGTTTATTATTATGTTCATTTTTATGATAAAATATTTTTTTAATAATCTCTAAACCTTAATTGACTTCATGTTTATATTACAAATGTTACTATCACTGTAATTTATAAGATTTATTCTTGTTGTGATAGTAATTCAATAAATGAATATGAATATGAACAGAACAATTTTAGCGGTTCTGTAGACAAAAGTATTTTAATGATCTATAGTGTTTCTTTTTTGTACATTGATAAAGAAATGAACAAACAAAATATTTTAGCAACCATCACAGCATGAATAGCTTGTGTGTGTTTTGTGTATATGTTTTGTTTGTGTAAAATTTTTTTGGTTTTTTCCCAGCCAAAAGGGCGCTAAGCACAACTGAAACGATTGTACTTTGATGAGCTAAAACGAACCCAACGAAGTTTGTGATTTACAGTATTTTTTTTATGTTCGAAAACCTAAAACAGGCAAACGTTATTTTTTAATGATTTACTACACAATTAGTTTAAGCGTTTGTGTTTTCTACAAATCTATCAAACCGCATACTAACAGCCATACCTCAATAAGAGCGGAAGGCGAAACGTTTTCTTCCGCTTAGCTTTTACGCTGAAATACCGTACCTAAATAAACGCGTCAACGTTGAGTCAAGAACAGTAGTGTTAACTTTCCTGTTTAATAAAACCCACATAATATAAATACAAATGGAGATAAAACCGCTAGATTCACCTAGAAACAGCTAAATTGCCATTATTTAGCAATAATAGCGGACATCTTCACTATTGAACGCGCTGTCAAAATCGGATTTTCCAATTGTAAAGCGTTGCCTCCACGCTATTTCGGTATGCTACATACAATTTGAATGGGCATGAGAAAGTTTGACAGCGCTTTCCGCTCTTATTTAGGTATGGCTGTAAAGAACGATGTTTAAAGTTAATTTTCGAACACTGTTTAAAACGAGAACCCTTTTTTATTTATTATAATAAACATTTATTATAAAGACAAATTCACAAAAAAAAAGCACATATAAACATGCAAAAGTAGAAGGACTGACAGGCTGACAAATACAGACGCTTGTTCAGTCACACACTTATAATAAAAATAAAACTTTCATTATAAAATGTCAAATCTTCAACACTTTCAAGTGTTTAATATTGGATAAATTTATTTCTGCATGAAATGTTGTTAAAAATACAATATCTGGTTAATTTTGTTATTTACAAGTAAATCATATCGAATAAATGTATCGGCTAATTTATTTTTGAATATTCTATTAAATTTAAATATTTAAAGAGCAGCAAAACAATAGAACGAGGTCAGTGTTTTGTTTACAGTAACGAATCAGCAATAAATTTGTATTTCCTAAATTATTCTCATGTACGTTAAAGAAATTCAAATAATGTTTTGAATGAAGAGATGAGAAAAGTGTTTAATTTGTATCTTGAGCAAAAAGAGAAAAACCCACGCGTAGTTGGCATTTTCGTTAAGGCGATTAAATAGGAAACAATTATAGAAGAAACAATTACATTTGTTTATAAAAAAATGTACTACTATCGAATTATTTCTACACAATCGAATATTACTTGCCCTACGAACGATTTTTGTGATTTTTTTAAGTTACTTTTCGAGATAATTGTTATTAAAAATTTATCATAACACTACATGATGGAAAATATTGTTCAAGTAATGAATATTCGTTTTAAAGGTGAGTTGGGTTTTTAAATGTTCCGCGCCAAACGCGGTTTCTAAAAAAAGTCAGATTATTTTTTTTAAATATTTATACCCACACCACAATAGTGATGAGGGTTTTATAAATTTGTGCTGATGTGTGTAATATCTTAAGTATTGGTCCTATACCCACCTTTAAGTATACCGAATGACTCAGAATCACTTTCTAAGCCGATCTAACGATGCCCGTCCGACTGGCTGGCTGACTGGCTGGCTATTAATATAACCTTGTGCGCTAAGTACAGATCGCAATTTTGAAGACGATTTTATGAAGTTTGGTACATACGCTCTAGTTGTTACAATATCCAATTCCCCATATAGCCCCTATACAAGCTGCTTTCCCGAATAGGGTATTTGTGCCCACTATCAAATCATTTTTAATGACATTTAAAATAGGGATGCAACGAAATGGCTTTTTGCCGATACAGTACCGATACTTAAACAAAAATATCGCCTATATCGATACCGATACGTATATTGAATTTGAATTCAAGTTTAATTTAACAAAACTCAAGTAGAGTAAATTGATTATTATACAAAACCACAGTGTAAAAGATTAATAATATTTAAAAGTGATATTAAAAAGATTTAAAAACATACTGCCGTATTCATAAAAAATTAAATAGATTTGAAACGTATTTTAAAACAAAACTTCCATACAAATTTTGCTTAAAATAGATTTCATATCCAATTTAATTTTTTTTAAGAATACGGCAGTAAGAGTTCAATTTGAGTTCATGATAAAATAAATCATTTTTTTTTACTTAAATATTAAAAAGATTTTTTTAATAAGCAAACTATTCTCAACTTTTGCGAAGACAAACGATTTTGCAAGTTCGTTTGAATCAGACCTGCGGTGGAAAGAAATCTCTCAGATGCGACAGAACTCATTTGAAAACTTAAGAGTTTTTGCGCCATTTTCTTCAAGTTTGAGTATAACATATAATTGCCGTAAACAAGCGGATTCGCATCTCAAAAAATATTATGAGATCTAAGGTATCTCTGGACTTCATCTTTATAAGAACCACAGCATAGGATGGAACGAGGCGTATCCTCCTCGGATCCTCTTATAATTTTTTCACAAACGCTACAAAGGCCAGTTCTTCTAGATTTATTAGAACTTGAAACACCTAACCGTGTTTTCAACACCTGCGGAATGCAGAGACATGTTAAGTTGCTTGAAAAGACGTTTTTTTTCGATAAGATTGCATTGTCTTCGACATTTTCTAGCATTCTATCGAGGGTCAAACAGTATAAATAAGCAATAGGTTGCATTATTTTCTAAAGCCTTAATTCTTTTAGTAAGAGCTAATGCCAAGTCAGCCAGTAAATTTTGAGACTCCGTCTTTGTTGATCCACTTATATATGAAACAATTTCATTATTCTGTTTTAAGTAATTTCATTATTCTGTTTTAAGTAATTTTATGCTCTGCTTCTTAATTTGTTATTTCTCTTAAGGCCATTATTACAAATTGCCGTTAGTTAAAAGTCATATAACAAGTTAAAGGACGTATAACAAGTTATAAATATATTTATTATTTTAATTTAATTTAATAGTAATTAATCTGTACACAGAAAAAAATTACAATTGTCTCTTATCAGCAAATTTATATCAAATTTATAATATCTAGCAAACAATTGATTACTAAAAATTGTAAAATAGTGAATATTTTTTTCCAATAAATGATTTTAATTAATTTTAATTAAAAAAAATTATCAAAAAACCTTACCATTGCTAACAATGTGTTAATTTATTTAATTAAATATTCACAATTCCCAACAGCAATTCTACAAGCTTAAATTATTTTTTTTATCCAAATTTCGATATTTTAATCTTTTAATCAGACTTAAGTTCATTGAATTTAATTTTCATTAAATTATTTTTATGAAGAAAGGAATTTTACAACATGAAATGAATTAAAATTTATTGATAATTTTTCATTCTTGACTGAGCTGGGAATTAAACCCAGGTTTTCAGAGACAGGTTGCCATCAATTTTTAAACCAAATGGTATTTTACCTTGGGAGATTGAAATTTACTTTGAATGAATGATTACCTATTTTAATTGATTTACATGCTCTTCCTTACTTCTGTTTTTCGTACTTTTGGTCAAGAGTTCTTCTTGAAATCCAAAGTACATTGTTTGTTTTTCATGTTTTTTGTCCTTCTATTTTCTTGTTGACATTTTTCAACACAACTTGAAGGACAAATGTAAACATATAGCTCGTGCCTTAGCTGTTAACAATAATTAGAATTGTGGTTGTTTTATTGAACTGTTAATGGGTTTTAATCCAAATTTCGATATTCTAATCAGGCTTAAGTTCATTGAATTTAATTTTCATTAAATTATTTTTATGAAGAAAGGAATTTTACAACATGAAATGAATTAAAATTTTTTATTGATAATTTTTCATTCTTGACTGAGTTGGGAATTGAACCCAGGTTTTCGCGGACAGGTTGCCCAGACTAGTTTCGATTGTAAATATTGTGTTAGATCGAAATTAGCTTTTTGAATGAATAATTACCTATTTTAATTGATCTACATGTTCTTCCTTACTTCTTGCTTAAATTGTTTTATTTTAACTTTCGCTTTTCCAATACCCACCCGGATGATTATTTCGGTTTTAAATTTGTTTCAGTTAAAAGGAAATTTTAGCTCGCAGAACAAATTGTTAAGTTCTTTAAAATAACATAAAAAAAAAAATTTTTTTTTGTATGAAGAAAACTGTTTCATCGCCTACAAACATATGTGCAGAACCACCCAGGTGGGTATTGGTAAACGATGTACATAACAACCGTTGGTAAAGCGAAAAATTTTATTTAATATTGTTTGATATTTAATTAATATTTTAATCAAAAATTTATTTCAAAACAACTTAAATATTAATTAAATCCAAATTATATTTTTAATTTTCATTCAACTAAAAAAATTATTAATTGAATTATCGCAATAATGATAAAAAAAAACTGGTTTCTGTGTACGAATTTGATTTACCAATTCAGGAGCTTTATTTAAAGTTTCTTAATTGGCAGTGAAGCACACAACGATACCAATATCTGATTAAGAGCACTGAGTGAATGTACGTGTATCGACGCATTTAAGCAGAAATTTGTTAAAATGACTAAACTTTTAATTTTTTAGAATAATTAATTGAATGAATCACACAAACTTTAAATGAAAAACCAAAATAATTATTTATACATTATCCATTTGCTTTATGTTTAAGTGTGCAAATTACAAACATTTCAAAATTTTATTGAATTTTTTTCTTTAAACAAGACCATATTTGTTTAAACAAAATAATTTGAACGTAATTAATTGTTTATACCATTTTAGATGTGTGAATAAACGAAATCAAGTGAATTCGTACGAATATAATTAAAATTTAAAAGTAAATTGTGCAAAGCCAGAAATAAAATATAATTAGTTTAGAGTTTTGTATTTGTCTAACGTCAGTTATAGATATAGACTAATTAATGTTCGTTATTTATGTTTATGCCACTGATAAAGATGTTACGGTGGTTGTGGTGGATACACAAAAATAGGGAAAATAACACTCAAGGTAATTGTGAGAAAAGATATTTTCTACAAATGATTTATTATATTTCGTAAATTAACGCATAACATTTTGCTTGCGTTAAAATATTTATTTGAGACAGTATTTAAATTACAAAATTTAAACAGGTGTTAATTGCGTTTGGTAATAAATGTTTTAATTATGGCATATTTCTACAAAAAAAAAATCATAAATTAATTTTAAGTAGAGTAAATCTCCTTACACTGTAAAACTTGGAAATAATATATTTTTCAAAAAAAACGTCTTAAGTGAGGTGAAGTAATATCTATAAAAAAGATTTCACCCGGTACGCTCCGCTACCCCTATTAACAAATAAATTAGTAATTTTTTTTACACAGATCTCGTGGATTGATAACGAAACAATTTGTCCCAAACTTTAAACTTCTACTTTAATCCTTCTCTAGATATTGAGACAATTACATTGGCCTTGTACGGGAGGTTCGGCTGTTTTTCTCACTTAACTGCGTCTGTAACATTTTTAGCGAGTAATAGCTGTCACGTAAGGAAATTACTCGCCAATATTCTGAAAAACTGTGTATGTAAAATTTTTGTAAGAAAATTCCTACTTTGAACTGTCAAATAAATTCACGCATAAAAACGGGGTGAGAAAAAATGTTAACACTAAAAAATAAATGTAATATGCCAATTGCAATGAATATGAACACGGAGAAGATAAGTATTTTGGTTATTGGCAGATTTTTTTATTGTTTAATTATTTTTATTTTAAAATTTTTGAAAAATATACGAATGTTTTCAAAGCAATTTTGTAATCAACAAACATTAATGTCGCACTTTACATTTTTTGGTATAGCCGACGGCTGTATTTTCGCCGCCGTCGGTGTAAATTTTTAAAATTTAGCAAATTTTTTTCGCCGTCAACGATATGTTTGTTATCGGCTTCGATTGGAATATTATGACATTTATAACGTAACGACGTAATCTCATTTGATAGTCTTCGACATGGGTTACAGACACACTTTTTTTCTCACTTTTCGAGAAACGATCGAATATTTTGTTTCACGTGTTTTCGATGTGAGAAGTTCTCACCAAAGTTACAGAACATGGGCAGAGAACAGTAAATAGTTGAGCGTTTTCTAAAGTATTTGGCAAAAAGTTTCCTTATTATCTGGCTTAAGCAACCAGTGAATTGTGCATAGAAACTAGCTTATCCTCCAACAATAAATGTCTGTGTATTTATCAAGAATGGAAATTTGGAATTTAGCACAACAAAGAGAATCTTATTAATAGTACAGTTTGGTGTATTTCATGTTTTGCCGTGCTGCCATCTACATGATGTTATTGACATTGCCATGCTGGCGTATTAAATTTTGTGTGTTGTTTTTGGATCTCCTGGCTGTTATCAGTTTCTGGTTCTGCCATCTTCTGCAGAGTTTTTGCAGTTCTTGGTGGTGAATTATTTTTTAAAATTTAAAAATATTTATAGGCTATGCTCAGCGACGCACAGTTTTTCGTTTTTCATCGGCCTAAAATCTGTAACTTTTGAACAGATAGGGATACTGCTGCACTTGAACTTTCCTACAGGTTTAATTGAACTTTTGATGTTATTTAGCGTTTAGTAAGAAAATGATCGTTTCGCAAAATTTTGGGTGCTTTTTAAAATTTTGTGTGCGAAAAATTTCTTTGTCGGTGCGTGGTGCGCTTTTTAAATTTCAATGCGTTTTTTAAATTTTGGTGGCACCAAAGCAAAAATCACACAACTTTTTGTTTCAGTGTGAGAAAAAATCTTTGTACAATAAAATACACCTGTTTCAATACCATTTCATTCAACAATGCTAAAGTTTTTTTTAACAATTTTACAGACCACAATTAGAACAACAAGTAATGATGTTTATGACGTACCAAGTCATATGCACAAAGTAAAACGGCCTTGTTCTTTAAGATAATTGGTATTATTTAAAAACAATTTTAATTTATAATTTAAAAAAAAATATTAATTTTAAACTTGTTGCATTTTTTCCTTAAATGGCACTATCTCCATTTCGGTGCGTTTGGAAATTTGAAAGTTGACAACGCTGAATGCAGGTGTATAGAAAGTGAAAAATCAGTGCACAAATAAAATGACGATCGATACAACTACTGAAAAGATTCAGCTCAACATTCCAATAAGAAAAGCCGAATGTCATTGTACACATAAGACATTAAAACACATGGTTTGGTAACTTTTTAAGTGACAATAAAAAATCATAATGTGTAAAATGAAGGGCATCTTGTTGATATTTGTATGGGAATATAAAGGAAAATCTAAATGCCATATCTCCGTAACCACTAGGCCGATTTCATGCAAACTTCAAATACACCATCTACAGACTATCCCCAACGTACCCTGAAATTTGAAATCGGTTGAGCCTTTTCCTCAGTTAGGGGTTATATCAAAGTGTACACATCTTTTTATATATATACATATACATATATATATATATATATATATATATATATATCGGATGATTCATCGTGAGGTTTGACATATGATGTAAAATAAAACACAGAAGTTTGAAAGTTAACTTTAAGTTTTTATTATCGGTTAATAGAACAATTTATTGTATTTTGTGTTTGAAAATGATATTATGTAAATTTTGGTCATGACTTAGTCCATTCGGAAAAATTAAAATTTTTTTAGCATTGATATTTTATTTTGTGGCACTTTACAATTTTTTTTTTAATGAACTTAATATTTCTTTATTTTTTAATTTCTTTAAAGTTGGTTTTTTTATGAATAACAAATATTTCGAAAGGCACGTGTAAAACAAACGACACAACTGATGCAAAATAATTTTACAAATCGCGATAACAAAATTTCACTAGAATAACGATATTTTGTTTGCATCTTAAGCATTTTACGAGTACACGTATAGAAAGTTATCATGTTATGACTATTAAATATCATTAAATGCTTGTGAGAAATATAATACGTTTTCAAAGTTATCATTATTTAGTTGTCATAAAAATGATTATTTTTCAGTGAACCATACTTAAATATATAATTACGATAAACATTGAAATGTTTACAGTAACTATAATATTGTTGATATTAAATAAAAATAACAACAATTAGTATTGTGGTTATTTTATTGAACTGTTTGTGGTTTTTAATCCAAATTTAGATATCTTTAATTAGGCTTAAGTTCATTCAATTTAATTTTCATTAAATAATTTTTATGAAGACATGAATTTTACAACATGAAATTAATTAAAATTTTTATTGATAATTTTTCATTCTTGACTGCGATGTTCATGGACAGGTTGCCCAGACTAGTTTCTATTGTTACCCCACTGAAGAGATTGTGTGGTTATAATCGAAACTAGTCTGGGCAACCTGTCCGTGAACGCCTGGGTTCAAATATCAGCGCGGTCAAGAATGAAAAATTATCAATAAAAATTTTAATTAATTTCATGTTGTAAAATTCCTGTCTTCATAAAAATAAGTTAATGAAAATTAAATTCAATGAACTTAAGCCTAATTAAAAATATCTAAATTTAAAAATAACAATTTTTTGTGTACGTCAACAATATATTGTTACAATACACGTAGTGTTGTTGCCATAATCATGCCCAACCATATTTTTTCTCTGCATGTATTGCTGTTATATTCACTTCACTACGTGCTGGATGTGGTCTTACCGGTCGAGTACCATCCACTTATGTGAACTAGGACTTAAATTTGCGATTGGTGTTGGCCATAGTGGTTTCAGTAGATCGATTATGCGCAAGTAAGTAAGTAAGTTTCTCAAATCGCACGAAAAACATTTCTAACAGAATGCTGATTTTCGTAATAAAGCTGGACAATTCGGAGACGCTGTTGTGGCGTGAGTCTTTCCATAATGATTTGCCAAAGGTTCTTGAACAAAAGTGAAAATGCAGTTTGATATGAGTCACGCGTGATCTGTAAAAAAAGAATATTTAAAATAAAACCTCACGATGAATTACCCTTTATATATATTTGCTGTAGCAATGTCATAAGTCAAGAATCGCAAATATTGACTTAAAATCACTAATGTATTGCAAATATACATAGCAAATATGAATAGCACAAATTTTATGAAGGGGAATATCAAATGAAGATATTTTAAGCTCAATAAAGGAAATAAGCGGTATATATTCCTCTAACTCCATCTAGAGCATAAAAGCCGATCTTCATGTAACTTGATTTTGAGAGAAATACTCCCTCAATTCATTCCAAGATACTCCCAGTTGGTTAATTTCGGATTATGTTGAACGTCTCCAGGTTCTACGCGGCCTAACTCATTCTCGGTGACTTTGATGAAATGGATTCCATCTAAACGCTTGTTTAGAGAATGTTTCCGATCCAGTGCCACTTTCATTTAAGTACCTCCGTTGCTACCTGTACATGTTTCGTAGCAGTAAGTAATTTGACATTAGAAATGATTCTTGGCCAAAATATACATAAAGTTCATCTTAGGCAACGGTTGATTAAAATTTGTAGACTTTCTGTTATGGGATTGGTTACCCTCTATGCTGAAGACCCATATAAGAGTACTGACTTTACATTGGCCTCGAAATTCTGAGGTTGCTAACTTTGCTAATGTTGTTTACTTGCCAAACGGCAGATAGTACGCCTAAATATGACCCGGCCTTATTTATTCTGGCGGAAATCAAAAGTTCAGTACCGCCCTTTTTAATATGATGTGTCCTTGTAATAGTTAGAATATATGTAGCCGGACGGACATCGGTAGATAGATTCTGATAGTAATTCGGTATACTAAAAAAAGAGAGTTATTCGGTATACTTAAAGAGAGGTTCGGTTTACTTAAAGGTTGGCAGTGTGGCCATTTGTCATTTTTGCAGCTAAATTTAGCATTAAAAATTTATATTTAGCTGCAAAATTTTCATTTAGCACTTGGCATTTTATTTAGCATTTTTGGAAAATGTTTTAAGCATTTTTTAGCATTATTTATTTTAAAAATTTGGACGAATAGTTTTATTGATTTTACTAAAAAATTTTTATAAATTATAATAAATTTTGAATAAAAATAGTTGTACCCAAAAATGAAATTTTGTATGATAATGGATAATTCTTATGGTAAGAAACCTGTCTTGTTAAAAAAAAATAGAATACTTAGGGAGTATTATAAATGCCCTTATCATGGCGATGGTAAATATTATTTGCCCTTTGGTATCACAGGATATAAAAGAACAAGGAAATTTCACTTTGTATTTAGATAATAAAAGATAAACTTTAAAAAAATAAAATAATATAAAAAATGTTGTATATCATAGAAATAAATCTCAAATACCTGTGCTACATATTTATATGTATGCTCAACCAAAAATCTAGCCACTTTACCAAAATCTAGCCACTTGCTTAAATATAACAATTTTTTTCAATTTCGTTACAACATTAGTCATTGAAGTGTATTTAGTTTAGAATAAAAATTTATACTGGTAATAAATTTTTAACAAAATTCTTAAAAAAATTTTAGCATTATTTTAGCATTTTTTTTGAGATCATTATTATCATTTTTTGGTCTTGTCTAATGACAGATTTAGCTGTAAAATTTTTTAAAACCTGGCCACACTGAAGGTTGGTGTAAAACTGACCCGCAGAACTACTACAAACTGCCTTTTCTCTCCAGCATTCATATCTTGAGCAAGGCTGCCAGTTTTGACGATTTATCTTAATTTTGACGATTTTTAGGAATAAAAATGGCCTATCGACGATAGGACGATTTATATCCGTAATTTTACAATATTTCATATGACAAATTTTGCTGAAATTTACAAATGTTTTTAATAAAATTTCACTTTTTTAGCCTCTTAGATAATTTGATTTATTTGCATTATTTGGTTGGCAGTAATTTCCATGTCTTAGCTGTTCGTCACAAAAAATACGATTTTTTTCTAGCACAATCAGCGTTGACATAATTTTTTTGAGAATAACTGCATTTTAAGAAAAAAAAAACTGATTTTAACTTTAAAAAACTGCACAAAAAATATATATATAATTTGTATATTTTTTAAACTACACTTATGTTCAGAAACAAATACAATGTTGTTAACGAATATCGTTACATTGTTTGCTAGATGAAAGATAGTGGAATTAAGAAGGGTACACAAGTACATGTAGTCTTGCGATTTGTTTTGGTTCTTCATTTAATACAAAATGTATTTTATTTCCGACTCAGATTTGCTATTTGTCAAGTTAACATGCATGAAAAATTCCTGCAATAAATATTTTGGAATGAAAACTCAAATGCAACTTTAAAAAAGAAACAACAAAAATCTCAAAATGTAAACAGGGACATAATTAAACTTTCAAAAAAAAAAAACAAATAATCTACTCAAACGTATTGCAACCATGTCAACATTGTACGTTTGTACAATCCTTTTGGGTTGTTAATTGGGGTATTTGACGATTAATAAATTTTTATAGAAAAAATCGAAATGTTGCATATTTTCCAAACTGTTTGCGCTACCAAGTGCTAAATTTAGGCCCTAAGCATGTACAACGCAGCGCAACGCCAAACAATAACATTGAAAGCACAAACAATGTCATAAATATTTTATAATTTTGTTGTTGCTTTCAACAGAAATTCATGTACCGTTTTAAAATTTTCAACGACACAAGCAATGGAGCGTTTGAAATTTTAAGACGCAATGTGAATTTCTGTAGAAAGCAACAACAAAATTACAAAATATTTATGACATTGTTTGTGCTTTCAATGTTATTCTTTGGCGTTGCGTTAGTTCTGTGGCGTTGCGCTGCGTTATACATGATTAGGGCCTTAATCATTTAAGTGAAAATTTTGCAGAGTCTAGAAGGAAACGACGAAGCATAAAAAAATTATAACGAATAAAAGTTTCTGATTAGAATTTATTGAAAATTTATTAATTAGGTTTGTGTGGTTTATTTTTTAACGGAGAGTGCGTTTTCCCAAGCCGCTTGTGTTTTTTGTTTGGCTCTTAAAGCTTGCCTCTGTCATACGAGTATTGGTTAAGCAAATTATTTAAGATTATGGCTTAAAAAATTAAAAAACAATATAACAGAATTGAAATTAAAAAAACTTTAATGAAAAAACTGCAAAATCTGCACAATTTACAAAAAAAACTTATTTTTTTAATAAAAAACTTTAGAACTGTTAAATGTTTGGAAAAACTGCAAAATGCAGATAAATCTGCACATTTGGCAACGCTGAGCACAATGCATATGTTTAAGAGTTCTATTTGATCAGTAAGTACTGTTTTATTAAAGGCATTTTACAACCACTTTCTGTAGTCTGCGTTCACATCTTAGTTCTTAAGCAGGATTTTCGACGTAAAAAATAGGTGTTTCATATTTCTTGGTTTTAGTTTATTTTCTTACCTTTCTTATGAATGCCAATACTTTTGAAAGATTTTTGGTTATGTTACTTCAATAATAAGTTTCTTAACGAAAATTTTTATTTAATTTCAAAAACAGGCGGAATATATTAAAATATCATTGGCAACGGAATTTAGAAATAACATTTAATATTCAAAACTTTTTAAAAATTAGTGGGTTTTTACAATGGCGATTTTTGTGACGATTCGGCTTAGTCAGTTTGACGACTTTGACGATTTTTACCTCAAAATTTGACGATTTTCGACCAATTTTATCACGCAGCTATGATCTTGAATAAGACCAATCAGTCTCGCTTAAGCTTCCGCACAAGGCGCTTGTGTTATCGCTTGTTGCTTTCATTCAATGTTACCATCTAAGTATATTTCCATAATTTCTTTAAAATAGATATGAACAATGCTTTAAATTAGTGTAGACGTGGTACAACTATAAAAAAATATTTAGTTTAAAATGAATATTTTCCATTTAGAAGATTTTGGAATAATATTTAAATAACATTTTTCAATGTATGATTTTGCCGGTGTCGGTCTTAAACCAATATTTGATACATACAGCACAAACATACGTAATATTCTCTCCAGATATGCTGGTGTGGGTATAATAATGAAAATTCTTTTACACCACCATACTTCAGATAAGTTTGACAAAAAAATAAACTTATGTAAATGCCTCAGATTTTCTTTAGAAAATTACTGATTACTTTTGCAAACAATTTGCATTATTCATTTTATTTGTTACCAAGTCCAAGTCCAAATTTTATTTTTCTTTATTCAGTTATTAAAAGTTATATTTTAACTTAATTTACCTTGCAATGGCAAATTAGACCTTCGACCTCTTACGCGAATCGAACCCGCAACCCTTACACTGATAGACTACTAAACTAACAACTAGCACACCGACGCACCCAAAAATCCAAATATACATTTTTATTTTATAATTTAATGGCAGTGCAGAGCCTTCAATATTTACAAATTTTTAAAAAGGCTCTTTAAAAAACAAAAAATCCAACTACATTTTCCACTCAAAGAAACACGACCGCACTCTTTAAAATCAACTTTGTGCAACAAACCAGCCAATAAAAATAACAAAAGTTACAACAATTATAAGCACTTAATACTACAAAAAAACCATAAGAATAAGCTAAATGTACAATATTTAAATATATGGACTAAGAAATTTAAACTCGAATTCAGTTGCTTCTAATTACTCGACACTTAACTGTTATATCCGCTTGCATGCTAATTAACGTCATATTAAAAACACCGAAAGCAAAAAACTGTTATTTTAATACTTCCAACATTTTTCCACTTCTCCTTTTTTCGCTATTTCCCCGTTACTCAATGCAATCAAAAATACAGTTTTCTTACTTTCCTTGTTGTTCGTTTGTTGCAAGAGTTTTTATAATTTATTTGTTTTTTTTTTCTTTTAGCTGTTTTGAAACTTTAAACTGATTTCTTTAACTTAAACTGACAGTTGTATTTTAGTTTGTTTTAGCTGTCTCTTAATTTTTTTTTTTATACATTTTAATTTTAAAAGTTGTCCGAAAATGTGTGCAATAAGACCAAAAATTACCACCACCTTTTATTTTATGCATGACTTGTTATTGTTTTTTGTATTTTCTTTTTCAGTTGAAATTGTTTGCTTCTTCTTTAAACTACAACATATAATGCAACTTTTGAGATTTTCCCTGTTTCTTATTTTAATAAATAGCCTGAGGAGTATTTTTAGCCTTGTAATTCTTAAACGATGAATGGGTTATGAGTCTGCAGATACATTTCTTAGTGCGGTTAATTAGTTTGATAGGTTTCTTAAATTTGAAGTATGGTAAACTTCACACTATAAGCCCTTTTTCCTATTTTATTACCTGACATTGATGTTAAACCCCTTTTTCATTAAAAAAAAAAGATTAACAAATTCTCCATTGGAAAGTAATAGCAATTATTATATAGGGTGGTTCATCGTGAGGTTTGATTTATAATGTTAAATAAAACACAGAAATTTAAAAGTGAACTAGAAATTTTTATTACATGTTAAAAGAACAATTTATGACATTTACTATTTGAAAATGATACCATCTAAATGTTTCCCGCGACTACGTCTGAGGTGATCCATTCAGAAAGTCCGATTTTGGGCAACGCGTTCAAGCATAGCGACTGGCATCTCGCGAGTAATACGAGTAATGTTGGCTTGCAAAGCGTCAATCGTAGCTGGCTTATTGCTGAAGACCTCGGACTTTACATATCCCCAGAGGAAATAGTCCAAAAGTCACTGAATAAAATTTCACCAAAAAACACCGGATTTTCATTGAATTTTTCCAGAGCCCATTCACTAAAAATAAGACACAAATTTATGTCGCCTGACTTCAGTTCAAGCATAAGTAAAATTTAGTACGCTTTAAGGCCGAGATCCTTACGTAAAATACGATAAGTTGTCGAATACGAGATTGACGACGAATCGATTATCGTACTCTTTCGCCTATGGCTCTATATTCACTTAACTATGTGCTGGATGTGGTCTAACCGGTCGAGTATCATACACTAATGTAAACTGGGTCTCAAATTTGCGAATGCTGTTGGTAATAGTGGTTTCAGTAGATATGCGCACCGTACGTTGCTTGAATCGCACGGAAAACATTTCTCACAGAACAGAGATGTTAAAGTTGTTACAATTGTACTTTTTTTTGGTACATTTTGACCTTCTAAAGTACGGGGGTACTACCGTGACTCATTTGGTATAATTTTAAAATTTCTCATAGTTACCCCTTTTCGTATTTTTAGTATAGAAAACAAATTATTGAGTCCTTTTCGTTACATTCATATTGTACAACAAATCGTTAATGTAATATTCGCTTAAATATACGACTAGTATAGTGGTGTATAGAGCGCTTAGTCCCCTTTTACAATATGGCAAGTGAACAGTACTTACATACGAGGCAACATTAATTAAAACCTGTGTTAGCACTTCTGTTTCCTTTTTACTACAGACGATGACTATAAAGGCAACACATAAGAATTGTTTTTTTTTCTTTTTTAATATAGAAGTAGTACTTAACTTAACAAATATCCTGCTTTTTTTGTTTTATTTTTATAACTTTCGCATTTAACGTCCCATAATTCTGTAAAATTTTTAAGTCCATTTATAAAATTTATCCATTTTTCATTGCTTTCAATGTTCATCATTTTTCCTTTTTTGTTTTTTTTTTGTGTACAATTGAATTTTGACGTAGTATTTTTGGTGTTTTAATAAATTTAAAAAAAATGGTACCGTGAATGTCCAAAAAGCAGACTTTTTTTGGAAGTTGGTACAAAATTTAAAACCCGATTTAACATCCCCAATTTGGAGACGCTGTTGTGGTATGAGTCTTTCTATTATGACTTGCCAAACGAAACTGAACAAAATTACAAAGCACTTTGATATGAGACACAAGTGATCTGTAAAAAAAGTGTATTGAAAATCAAGCCTCACGACGAATCACCATTTATTCTTGCTAAAACCAAATAATAAAACCAAAATCTTACAACAGAATACTTGAGAGCTCGATTAAAGTCCCTTAAGATTAGAAGATATGAATGTGTAATATTTACTATTGTTTATTGTAGTTAAAGTTGATATTTATTATAAATAAATTAACAATAAAACAAAAATATTGAGTTGAATAAAGTTTAACGATGGCTTTAAAAGAAAATTTTGTTTTTAATTTTCAAGTAAATATGTATGAATCTGTTTTTTTTTAATATGAATAAATCTTTGTCTTCAACTTTATTTTGAATTAAAATTTTTTTTAACAGTTTAAAAGAAAGCTTTTTTTTATTAAATCACCTCCCTGTTATTCTTGTGAAACGGTTAATATATGACATTAAAGCACTTTTAACATTCACTGTTAAGTCAGAAAGCTTTATGTTCAAGCCAATATATATTTTTCTAAACAGATATAACCAGTGTGACCATTTTGGCATTTTTGCAGTTAAATTTAACATGAAAAATTTTTATTATGCCCAAGTGCTAATTTTGCAGACTTGGCATTTTATTTGGCATTTTTATAAATTATTTTTACCTTTTTTTTTTGCATTATTTTAAAAAGTCTGACGAATAGTTTTATTGATTTTACCTAATTTTTTTTTTAAATTATAATAAATTTTGTCTATACATAGTTGTACGCAAGATGAAATTTCGAATGGAAATGTGTAATTCTTATGTTAAGAAAGGGTATATTAGAAATGCCGACATCATAATGATTATAAAAATTACTTGCCCTTTAATATTACGATATTAAAGTACAAGGAAATTACACTTTGTATTTAGACAAAAATTCTGTAGTGTAAATAGTAGCAAAAACTTTTTGCTCTATACTACTGAAAAAATAATCATTTTAAAACTTCCACTTTTCTTAAGCTATAAGAAATAAAATGATCTAAAAATTTTGTAACGCATATAGCAGAGGTTTGCGGGACCCCTAAATTGAAAATTTAATCAACTTCTTGTGCTATATATGTATATGTATCTGATGTTTTACCAAAATGTACCCACTTTTTTAAATATAACCATTTATTTCAATTTAGTTGAAAAATAAATCACTAAAATGCATTTTGTTTCGTATAAAACTTCATACTGGTAATTAATTTTTAAAAAATTTTAGCATGTGATTATTTATTTGTTGCGGCTTAAGGTCTTGGAGTGATAAAATATTTATAAAAACAAATTATTTTATTTTATTATTACACTTTATTTTCTCCGATATTTCGGTTAACTTCGTTAATCATTTTCAATGAATCTAAAAACAAGTAATTTTCATTAAAGCATTATTTTAGCATTTTTTAAAATCATTTTCAGCATTTCTTGGCCATGTCTTATAATGCCACATTTAGCTGTAAAAATCTTAAAGATCTGGTCACACTGGATAAAACACAAATATTTCAAATTGTAAGTATGTAAAAAACCATGATTTCATATACTCTTTTTTTTGTAATTTTCTCTAAAAAAAAACTAAATATTTTCTCTTCATTATTGCATTTTTCTCTTATAAAAGTGTCTTTTCTCTTATAAAAGTGTATTTTCTTGCATTTTAAATATTAGATAATATACACATGTATTTACTTTTATATAACTTTAACGTAATAAAAAGCCAATTAAAAAAGTCAACCGAGCAGTGAATTTTTAATTGTACCCTACACTTTGCTACATATCAGCTTGGTATGCAAAAGTCTGAGTTCCAAGAATTCCTGTCTTGGGAAATTCAATTGTTTTTAATCTATTAAAGCAAAAACACGACCGAAAGTATAGTCGGGCAAGACCGAACGTATGGTACCGTACACCACTTCTAAGAATTGTAAAATTATCTTTCAAATGCCTTATTAACAAAATTACACGCCATCTTACACAAAAAATTTTATTTGCATTATAGTAATTTTTTTTATAAATTGGCGTGTAATTTAGCGTAAAGAGCTTTAATTACAACTTTGTTGTCTTTGGTGACAAACATTTTCGAACGATATTAAATGTCCTTAAATCCTTTTTGAAATGACTTTTTATGATTTTCTAGAAAAAAAGGGTAAATTTCGCCTGAGCTAGAGGGTTAAAATCAAAGGGTGACCCCACTTCGAATTGCCGGTCAAAAATTTTTGTAGAACATTTAAATCTTCATATTTTTAATGGACGTTTTTGATTTTTTAAAAAACGGCTTAAATTTACCCAAAAGGAGAGGAGCTAGAGGCTTAGGATTATAGGGTGACCCCACTAAAAATATCCGGCAACATTTTCGTAGTATATTTTAAATGTCTTTTTAAAAGAATTTTTTTTTTATTTTCTCGAAAGAAGGTTACATTTGAGCGTAAAGAGAGGAGCTAGAGAGTTAGGATCTTCCACAAAAATTATCCTCATAAAATTCCACAACATAATTCTGACAATAAGAATTCTTCCCTTGAATAAAAAAAACAAGGGCTTTTTGAAATCTTATGGTCGTTTTTCGGTTCCCAAAATGCTGTTGGACAGTGTAATTATAATTCTGCGAAGATATTCACAGGCCTTCTGCAATAAGCGAAAAAATATGCTAACAATAAAAGAGAAGAACAAGAAAAACATTTAACACAAGAGAACGAAAAAACGAAAAAAAACAAATTCGTTAAAAGTATTGAGTACTATTGAGTTCCCAAATGAAATGTAGTGAGTATTTTTGAGTAATGAAAAGTAGTAGAACTTGTTAAAACTAACAGACAATCAAAGCTTTGAGGGATCTGTACACGATCAAGCATTTCTCCTCAACCGCTATGGTACAATCAGTGAAAAAATTTTGTTATGACGGCGAATATATCCCGCGCATGTACACGACAAGCGTCTGGCCGTGTACAGACGTCCTTATATCTGTTGACATACAGCACTTGATCAGCAAGAGGGTATTAACTCGAAATTTAAAAATGGCCAGTAAAAGCAAAACAATTTGTAATACCATATTAAAGGAATATGAAAAGAAAGTTTCAAAGCAACGGATTCATTACCGAAAAGTAAACAAAATAGCACGATATTTTTACAGCGGGTAGAGATGAGTACTACCTGTCGACTTTTTCCAAAAAGTGCTACAAAAATGTTTGAGTTTGCACCTTCTTGTTGATCAAGTGATCACAGATCTCTTCGAGGAAATCAATTATTTTTTGGCTCTAGCCAGGCATTTTTTACTTTTTCCAGTTTTTCAATATAATTATTAAATATATTAGAACGTAACTTAATGTATTCCTCATTCAAAGCAGTTTTTACAAAAAAACTAGAAAAAAGTGTTATTTAAATACCGCGGGCGTGGAAATTGGCCTAACGAAAATTTTGTGCATATTGTATCCACCTGGGCCGGGCCAGGCCTTGTTTTATTATATATGCACTGTAGTAAAAAAAATCAAAACGACATGTATTAAAAGCACACGCAACACATAAGAATCATTACTTTACGTATATTTCGAAGAATTATTCTAGTTAATAATAAGATATTCTTGCTATAGCAATAAAACTCCAAACAAATAAAAGTAGTCCTAGTAAGGCCCTGGAGTTCGCTTGTCTGAGTTTTTGCGATAGCCGCAAAAAACTCTATATAAAAGACAAGTGTTCCCAGCCAGGCCCAGGTGCCAGTTTGTGCCCCACAAATTAGGTATCTACTAAAGGGCTAAATAGGGTTTATAAGCTTATACTAAAATAACAAATTCCTCCGTTGGCAGGACAATTGCAAGAGCCATGCTATTCTGCTCCCTTTATAATAATTTCATTTTTAATTTAAACATTTTCTTATCAAATTATTGGCTATCACTTAAGCAGCAAATTCGAAAGGAAAATTTTCGTTTTTTTTGCTGCAGTGCGTATATAAACACATTTTATTGATATATATTTTTTTTAATGAAGGAAAATTGTCTGTTGTGTTTTACGAAGTATTCCTATAATTCTCTTCCATTAACATAGGCATTAAAAAGCCTAAAAGCAGTATAACTTCGCTTACTTTTTCAAAATAAATAGCTCCTTTCACTTATTATTTAGTAGCTTTATTCACTACCAATTGCATTCCATAGCATCTATTACATCAGTAACTACTTCTTATAACGTTTTATATAAGACATTTTCATAATAAAAAAACTCACGGATGAAAACTCACTAAATGATTTCCAAAAGTGATTAGAAAAAATATATTTTTTGTAATGAAAATGGGGTTTTGACAAGTAAAATGTAATAAAATATGTGTATTTACTTGCCTTTTCGGTACGTATTTTTCTTCTTAAAAGCGCATTGGCAACCAGTTGCACTTTAAATGCTGTAAAGTTAAACTGTTACTAGTGATTTTTTACCTTTTCGGAAGGTAATATGTAACCACTTATTTTTTGGACTTTAAAAACCTACTTACTAATCGGAGTTATGTAGGACTAGAAAATTTAAAAAGTTTATCTTTTTTTATATTTAAAATATCACCAGTAGACTTGAAAAAAATTAGCTTAAAGGAGTAAAACAGGGTAAATGTACGTATTGTTTTGTTATTTTATTATCCGGTATAATAAAGAAACTAAGGTAAAATAAGCAATCTGCAGACTGAATATTGGAAAATTTTGTTTATTTTCACTATCATTAGAAACATAGATTTGGAACATTTTAAATTGTCGGGACAAAACGGGTAACATTTTTTTACTATAGGTACTATTTGTTAAAAAACGTTTTTTGAAAAATAATCCCTATCCATAACAAGCCACAAGGCTGTATTAAATGGAAATTTAGACGAGAATATATTTCAAGCCCAGACCATGCCTAATTTTACGCCCACTTCTGCAATCTTTCTCTGCGTGTGAAATGTCGATAAACATGAACTTTGGTTAATTAAAAACTTTTAATTTACGTGTATGTAAAAATACAATACAATGGACGTAGTATTGCATTGAACTGTGTTTGTATATTATACAAACACAATTACGGCAAAATGTAAAATCCTTTAAACAAAGCCTTTGAAAAGTTAAAATGCACTTCCAAAAACAATAGCGCATAGTCTAAAAATACGTAAATTGTATTAGTTACTATAAATGATAAATGACGAATTTTCTTTTAGATCAATAGTTAATGATTCAAAAAATTGAATTGTCAGAAAAAAACGATTTCTTCTAATATCCACCCTATTTTTCTACCATCTCTCTTCAGTAAAACAAAATGTTATAGAATGAAAAGCCGGTTAAATATGCAACAATTTTATGGAAAACCACTCTCTTTTACCAATAAATACACCCTCCCACAATGTGCTCTTATTTGAGAACAAGCTGTATCTTACACCAAAGACGTAAATGAAAAGCTCTTATCCTTGTTCAACGACTGTTGCGTTAAGGTTCAACAAAGAAAATAAAGGGAAAAAGCTTTTCAGTTTGAATTTAGATTTCGTAACAAATTAAACGTGTCCTTTGGAAAAACGGATAAAGTTAAAAGCAAAAAATTGCTTAAACATTTTGTCCTAAAGATGAGTTTTCTTTAAAATAAAAAAATAAGGAAAAGTACAAACAAATTAAAAGAAATATCAAAAAAAAAAAACAAGAAATTTATTCTTTAGAGAATTTACTAATAACGAATAAGTTAAAAAAATAAGTATATAAAAAAACAAATTTTTTTTGTAATATGGTGTGTGTTAAATAAAATAACGTTACGTAGAAAAATTTTAATATTTATTTTTTTAAACTTTTAAAAGAAAATAGTTGTTTCTTTTTTTGAATTATTTTTACAAAAAAAAAAAGAAAAAAAAAAATTTACTTTTAAGTACAAAGTTTTTTTTGTTGGTGGCTTTCTTTATGAAAAATATATTTTTGAAAAGTTTTAAGAAGAAAACATGTATAAAAAAATTTTGAAGAGTCTGCAAAGATAAAATAAACCAACAGCAACAATAATATGTATAATAACAATAACTTAAACAACAAATAGAAAATACAACAACTGGAGTGTCTGTAGAAAAACAGCAACAATTTCTATACATCCCTCTAATTGAAGGCAAGAAGAAACAAAAATAAATTCATTCTATAGAAAATTCTTTAGGTTGGATTATTTTTATACTTTTTATTAATATAAAGCAAATGAAAGAAGTATTTTAAAGCAGGCAACACATTCACAAAACTGTACACTAACACAAACATAATTTACTTCTTTTTTTATATTTTTCGTCTATATATTTCTGTTTTAGCTGGAAGTTTTAGCACGGGGTTTTGCTTGTGTTGCCTCCCTCAAAGGTTGACTGGCAGTGTGTGTGCGTGACTTTTTGTGTCTGCTTTTGAAAAAAATAAAAAATAATAAAAAAAAAAAATGTTGAAAAAATTTACAAGAATTATATAAATATGTGCATTTATGTGTTTTGAAAAAAAGAATGCTTATGTAAAAATTTCTTGCTTTAATTCTTTGCAGATAGGCAAAAAGAATTTAAGTCAGAAACTGTAATTTTCGTAATGTTAAATTGAAATTAATTTAACTGCCTTATTTAATTGGCTTATTTCCTAAAGGACTAATGGTTACGATTGAAAGACTTAAGTTATAGGTACCATACGAAAGAGAAAACAAATTAATAAAGCCCTTTTAAGAAATAGAAATGCATTTTTTTGACTCAATGCCATTTTGTGCCTAAAGGAAAAGAATTATAGCATTTATGTTTTTTTAAAACTCTGAAGGCGACACTTCCACGGACTCAAAAATGTTATTTGTTTGGAATTGTTGTCTTAATTATGTATTTCTTATTAAGAAATAAATACAGTGACCATTTTAAATTTGTAAAAGTTGTTTTTAAAGACAAAAACATGCAATTTATATCGTGAGATTTTATTTATAATATAAAATAAAACACATAAATTTTAACACGTTCACCGCCGGTTATGCCAGAAGTACAGATTTATCTTCATTTTGTAGATTTTATACCCTTAAATTGCCAAAATGCTAATTTGAAGATTTTTGGCTTAAAAATGCAGATTTTTTAACTCGGTGGAAACTGCTTAACTTTGTAACTTATGTTTGTAATAAAGGGTGGTTAAATCTTAAGGGCCAATGTTTATTTTGAATAAAACACAAATTATTTAGGAAATTATTGTCATTTCTTTTTATTATGATAATATTGGTATGGTTCAATTATGTATGGAACAAAATATCGGTCAAATGACCGCCACGACCTCGGCGGCACACCTCCATCCGATGGTCCAAATTTTCGATGACTCTGATGCATAATTGAGGTTCTATGCCGTTAATGTGCCGAATTATCTCATCCTTTACCTCTTAGACGTACACCTTTTCTTTCAAATAACCCCAAAGAAAGAAGTCCAACGGTGTCAAATCACATGATCTTGGCGACTAATTGACATCACCACCACGTGAGATAACACGGCCATTGAATTTTTCGCGCAAAAGAGCCATTGTTTCGTTAGCTGTGTGGCAAGTGGCACCGTCCTGTTGCAACCACATATCGTCCACATCCATATCTTCATATTCGGGCCATAAAAAGTTCGTTATCATCTCACGATAGCGAACACCATTCACAGTAACTGCCTGACCAGCCTCATTTTGGAAAAAATACGGCCATATGATGCCGCCTGCCCATAAACCGCACCAAACAGTCACTCTTTGTGGGTGTTTTGGTTTTTCGGCAATCACTCTTGGATTATCATTCGCCCAAGTGCGGCAATTCTGCTTATTGACGAATACACTGAGGTGAAAATGTGCCTCATCACTGAATATGATTTTCACGATATGCATTTTGATTTCAACGCCCATTTTCATAATAAGCCTGAATAACTTTAACGCACTGCTCGATTATGCATCTTTCCATGGTTCAAATCGAGTAAGTCGGTAATTGAGAAATGTCAAATGAAATGCAGAAAAAAGCTTAACATTTAGGTGTGGTTCACATTCAACATCGGCCCTTAAAATTAAACCACCCGTTATTTCCACTTCTTGCATTGAAAAACGGAAAATATCAATAATTCATGGATTATAACACAACATAAAATTAATAGAAAAATGCGTCTTTGTTAAGTGTACATACGGAGATTTTTGCACTTATAATACAGAAAAATATAAACAAAGAATGCATTGAAATAAAATATACATATAGCAGTTGTCACATCATGGGAACCAATTTTACGCAAAAAAAGTTTAAAAGAAAGACAAAAAGAGAAAAATATATATTTCAACTATTATGTCGAACCGTTTAAAAATTGATTCATTAATATTAATTTTATTTACAAAAGATTACTTAAAAATTCGCATTGTCTTGACACATTAATATCGCTGCACTTATGTCGTCTGATATATAAACAAAATATAATGCATATGTACGTATATATTCATATGTACTTATGTATAAATATCTTTAATAATTGCAATATTTGGTCTCTTGTAAATTCTCAATTAGACTTTTTATGGTTTAAAGAGCATGTCAAGCAATTAACTTTTAATATGTTGCTTTAAATTGCAAAGATGTGATTTATCATTACTCAGCCTGAGTAATTGAATATGGATAGATATTTTATATGTAAAAGTATCCAAAAATTATTAGCCCTGTTTCGAAAATCGCATTAGAGCGAAATTAAAATCGAACAAATTTTGAAAACTTTTCTATGCTGAAACTTCAAAAAAATATTTCCTTTTTTATACTTCATACTTCGGGGACCACTTATATTTACTAGAAGTATTTTTAAAATTAGTAAAACCAAAAAAAAAAAAAAAAAATTTTTTTTTGAAAATGTCCATCGATCTCAATTGCCAGAAAATTTTTTGCAATGAATTATTATATATTTTCCTCAATAAATTATATACAAAATGTACTGAATATGTTTTGAAGATTTTAAAATCTAGAAGCAGATTTTGTTCTGGCAACTTAAAGTTCTGGCAACACTGTTCACGACTCAGCAGTCTTTGTCCAAACACAGGAACAAAAAATATGTGTCACACATATGTGATATGACCCAAACAAAAAGCTAATTTTTTAAAAAACTACTCAGCCTAGACACAAACCTCAGTACTTTTAGTTATGGGCAATTCCATGTCAAATTGACCAAGAGTGGGACCAAAGACTATAGATTTATAAAGATATTGCACTGTCATACAAAGTTCATACATTTTTCTGTCTATATTAATTTTTCTGGTGGATTTAGCCGCTAAATCCACTTGTGAGAGTAAATTATAGTCTTTGTTTTTACTCTCAGAGAACTTTTTATTCTCATCTATCAGCGCATATGTGCGTGCATGCGTGTGTGTATGTACTCGTATGTACATGGCAATGAAAAAAATATAAAAAAACTAAAAGAAGTCTTGTTTTTCTCGTTGAAAACACATTTAAGTAATTTGTTTGCATGCCATTTATGTGCAAAAAACCTATGTAAACGCAAATGTGACCGATTTTTAATTGTAGGGCAATAATATGTGTTTTATTGTTGTACAGATGAAAGTATATCGATTTGCACCGAAGTTCAAATGCTGTTATTGTCTAAATTTAAACAATTGTAGGAATATAAGAAATAATTTTTCTAAAAAAAATTAACTGCTTTGTTTATAAAAGATATTTTATGTTTACTAAAGCGACATGGCGGCATAATCAAAATGCTTTTGATTTTCATAAAAATTTGCATCCAGTTTGATGTGTGTGCACGTAATTTCTTGGAATTTTATTTATTTTTTGTTTAAAAATGTATGAAAACTTGATTTTCAATACATTTTATTAAAATTGTATTATTTGACATATTGTTAAATTGTTTCCGATGAAAAATCCAATTTTGTTTATTATTACAACAAATAATTATTACAAATTATGAAAAATAGTCAGGCTTTGGAAGTCTACCTTTAAGAAGTTTGTAAAATTCTTATAAAGGTCTGCAAAAATATTTTTACAAAATAAAGCAGTTAAAATGAAAAATTTATTAATTTATTTATTGTTTTTGGTTTGCGGAGAATAACGTATGTTATAAAGACAGGATGGAGATGTTAAATTTACTAGTCCTTCCTTATATTATGACGGAAGCAATACACATGGGAAACATTTAAATACCTTCAAATCATCGATTACATACTGAAAAAGTTAAACTTTGTAACCATTAAACTTGTAAAGAGCCTATTAGTAAAATTATTACCTAAATACTCGTGGTAAATAGTTAGAGCGTGTGTGAAACGGTAGCAAAGTACTGTGGTAACAAAGTATTTCCATGTGGGGAAAAAATTCATGTTTCTGCTGTGTGAAATGATATATTTTAACGAAATAAAGAATGCGTTTTCATCGTAAATACAATTTTTTGCAGGTGGCTCTATGCATTTTATTTTATATTTTTGTTTTGAATTCACAAAATTTTTTAAACGTTTTTATTTGACTTTTTCAATTACAATTTGCGATTTGCTGCTTGTCAGAAATTTTGTTGGTTATTTTAAAAATTCTACTAGCCCCCAGGGCTATTGAAATTTCATTAATTTCAGCAGGCTCAACATTTTACTTGCATTCGCTCTTTTCTATCGCCTCACACACGTCCTAAGAAAACACACTTGTTTTATAATAAATTCGTTTGATACATACATACACATATTATAAGTACATACATAGTTGAATTGTCTAAAAATTTTAATAATAATTCGGTTCGAATCGTTATAATTTCATTTTTACAACAATAAAACACATATTCTTATCCTACCAATTAAACAATCGGTCGCATTTGTTCTTACGTAGGTTATTTGCACATAAATTGCTTGAAAGCAAAACAAAATCACTTAAAAAATAAAAATACCGAAAACCGGTTTTAACCAAAAAAACATACACACACACGTTGGTTTGCAAAAACAGAAAACATGTGTATGTATGTATGTATTGATGCATGTATGTGGTTTTTTGCTGAATGTTAGCTCGAAAACCGGTTTTAACGAAAAAAAACATACGCACACACACGTTGGTTGACAAAAACAAAAAACATGTGTAATACACATTGTGTATGCATGTATTAATGCATGTGGTTTTTTGCTCTCTTCAGTTTTCTGAATGTGAGCACGAAGTTTTTGCTTTCCTTGTTACTTCCCCCCCTCATCGTTAAGAAGCACAACATTTTTGTCAATTCCAAATGTACTAAGTGCAACATCTTTATAAATCTATAGTCTTTGGTGGGACCGTGTACGTATGAGTCTCTGTTACAATGATATAAGGATAATTCCATGTCAAATCGACCAAGAGTGAGACTCGACCCCCTTCGATTTGAATGAAATTTGGTGTAAACGTTCCTTTCATCCTATAAGGAACATATATTAACGAAAAAAAATTAAAATTTTTTTTGCAAAAGTTACGTCTTATTCAAAATGTCATAAGTTTGCCGAATTAGCCGAATGTGTTGGGTTTATTTTTTTAATATCTCAAAAACTACTACACATACGAAGATGATTTGTATGTAATTTTAAAGAGAATACTTGGGGCAACTAACAATATATTAAAAAAATGTAATTTTTTTATAAAAATGTAATTTTGGCTGTAATTCCTCAAACTGTTCTTTAAAAATCCTGAAATTTTGAAGGACATGTTTTTTTTAAGATATGGTTTTTTTTCTTTTGCATGAAAGGAACCTTCAAACCAAATTTCATTCAAATCGAAGGGGGTCGGGTCCCACTCTTGGTCGATTTGACATGGAATTACCCTTATATCATTGTAACAGAGACTTATACGTACACGAAAAATAATTCCAACAAACACTAACGAAATTAGAGGCAAATACATTTCACTAAAAATACGACTCATATATGTGACATCAGTTTCTGTGTATGTGACGCTGAGTGGTGAACGTGTTAAAGTGAACTTGAAATTTTTATTATCGGTTTAAAAACAATTTATGGCATTTACTGTTTGAAAATGATATCATGTACATGTTGGCCATAACTACGTCTGAGATGGTCCATTCGGAAGATCCAATTGTGGGCGACTCGTTCGCGAATAACACGAGTAATTTCGGCTCCCAATTAGTCAATCGTAACTGGCTTTTTCGTTAAGAATTATATCGAATTATATTTAAAAAAAAATTTTAATTCGAAAATTTTATCTTCCAAATCGAAAGTTTTATGAAGAATATTAAATTTTCCAGTGCTTCAAATAGAAACCAGCCGCGTTTAGAAAAGTTCACATAAGGCATTTTCTGAACAAAATTTTCTGGTGATATCAACATTTATAAATCATTTGTCTCAGAAAAAGTGATACAAATTTTAATTTTTGCATCACCATAGTCTTTATCAGAGAACTTGTTTTAAAATATTAGATAACGGCCTCCTAAATCGAGCTAAAAACTTAATATCGTAGATTATTTATTTACCTGTCGTGTTACTTATTTTAAATTTTTTCCACGCACTTGGTGAATAGGGTGCCACAGTAGGCTAGTTGGTAGTGACCTAGTCTATCAGCGCCGGGGTTGCGGGTTCGATTCCCGGCAGATACTCTGGTTTCTTTTCTGCAGAAAAGCGTAGAGCTTCGCTGGATTAGTATAGGAAAAAAAAAATCCTAACAAGTGGCGATATGTCAGTACGCCTTGGTTAGGAGCTACAGACATCGAAACCTTAATGCAGGTACTGCCCTGACAAATAGCAGCAGCATACATGGCCACTTATCTGCATGCCTATTTTGGCATTCTAAAGGTCTCTCTTTTCAGGATTTAAACTTAAATATCAAACGAAAATATTGTATACAGCTGCTATCGTGGCTAAAGGTTTGTGCTGGGAGGGCAATGTTTCGAGTGTAAAATAACGAACTAGTTTCAGCCATTTTAAATGCTTACAAAAAAAGTGGTAAATTGTGTTGAACATAGTGCCAATTATGGATCCCCTAATAAAGAGAATTTGATGTTGTAATAGGTTTTCTCGCATCGATAGTTATTATATAAAAAAGTTTTGAAATACTTTTGTATTCATGGAGACTTTAATTTAAAAAAGGTAGCTCTTTGGAGTGTTATTAATGTTGGAGATTTTTTCTAAAGTACATAAAAAAAATTCCAAGTCTAAGCTTAGAAGGTCAAAAATTTTAAAACATAATGTCATCAT
Organism: Pollenia amentaria; assembly: GCA_943735925.1. Classification (NCBI taxonomy): domain Eukaryota; kingdom Metazoa; phylum Arthropoda; class Insecta; order Diptera; family Polleniidae; genus Pollenia; species Pollenia amentaria. Next base: position 180,127,905 of record OX031008.1, read on the forward strand.
TACAAAAAAAAAATTAAAAAAGAACATATACCCGTAAGTAATAAAAAGTACTTGACATTTATATTGACAAAAAATGTACCATAAGCATAAAGAAAACGTATGAAGAATTTCGTCATGAATACTCATCGTCATCGTGCTTGTCATGCAACTACGGCACTTATTTTATATTTATTATTTTTTGTTTGTTTCTTGTTTATTATTTATAATTTAAAGTGCCTTAAACCTGAATTAAGTTGTTTTAAAGATTTAGGCAAATATTTGTAACTCATTAAAGGATTTTGTTGACCAGCATTGCATAAATTGTATAAAACAATTTCTGGCGAGTAAATATTTAACTTTTTATTTATAGAATATACAACAAATTTTTAATTTTCTTGCTAACAACGAAAATTCAAAATGTTGTTTAAAATGTTTTATTTTTGGCTCTTCTGTGAAATTTGTTGGAATAGATAAATTTGAATGGAATAACCTTGAAAGACCTCCACCGGTAACGTGTTTGGCTCAAATAATTGTCTGGCACTAGCCACACATCCTTCAGATAGTTTTGCAAAAATAAAAAACACAGTACTATTTTTTTATTTCGTTAAAATGATGGTCATATAGTTTTTTTTTTGGTAACAAAGAATGTATATTTGGTTTAATTGTGTAGGTATAAATGATTAACGAGCAGAGAAAGAATTGTAAAGATATAAATTTTACAAGAACTTTTAAAATTTAATATAATTTGGCATTGCCAAATTGTGTGTTTTGTTGATTATTATGATAACTCTAACTTTCTTGAAAAACTGTAGTGAAAGTTTACGGACTTTTAAAAAAAGTTACTTTTTTTCAGATAATAGTCACTTTTAGTGAAAAAAATTTCACTGTTTGTGAAAAAATCGGCACTTTTAGTGAACAAAATGTGATGGCGGTACGTATGTTGAATCATCGGGATTCATTGTTGGCATTGATGACATACCTGTGGCTCCTTGCTCTTCATTTTCCATCACAAATGCATCGACTGTTAGTCTTCTCTGATTATGTTGATCGTGCATAAACTCTTTGAGGCGTCACTTTTGTTCACTAAAAGTTCGTTTTTTTCACAAAAAGTGAAATTTTTTCACTAAAAGTGACAATTTCCTTAAAAAAAAGTAACTTTTTTTAAAAGTCCGTAAACTTTCACTACAGTTTTTCAAGAAAGTTAGAGTTATCATAAAAATCAACAAAACACACAATTTGGCAATGCCAAATAATATTAAATTTTAAAAGTCCTTGTAAAATTTATATCCTTACAATTCTTTCTCTGCTCGTTAATCATTTATACCTACACAATTAAACCAAATATAAATACTTTGTTACACTTTCACCAAATTTTATTTAAGAAAGTTAGATTCTCAACTCTACAACAAGACAAGAATTTTAGAAAAAAACCTAATTTTACATGACTTTCTTCAGCAAAAGCCCTACTTTTACAAAAACTCTTATTTTCGCTTATTGCTTTTTTTATAGTTTGATTAATTAGTTGTACCACATGGCGTATGGATATTAATAAATTGGAATTAAATAATACTCATACGGTACCAAATAACTCGACAGCGGTTTTCCTTGCAGATTTTTCTTAAAAAAAAAAAAAAAAAAAAAAAATAGATAACAAATATGTACACTAGGGCGGGACGCTTTAAAAATCGCCCAAGTGACAAGGTTGGGTCGGCCCTCCAAAGTTAGTGGGGTCGGTCATACATTTAGACTCGATTGGGACACTTTAAATAGGCAAAAGTGGGCTTTTCAAAATTTTAACTTTAGGTCAAAATAAGGAATATCCAAAAATCATTTTAGAGTTATGGTTGCTTGGGTAAAGTTTCTCATTTTGATCCCAAGAATACGATTTTCGTTGTCACTTGGGCGATTTTTAAATCGACCCACCCTAATATATATATATATATATATATATCGCACTTGATCATAAAGAGGGTATTATCTCAATATCTAAAAATTTTCGGTAGAGGCAAAATAGTTTTTCAGTTTAATATTGAAGGCTTATAAAAAAGAGTTTTTAAAGCAACAGTTTCATTACTAAAAAGTAGCCGAAATAGCACGATATTTTTGCAGCGGGTAAAAAAGAATGTTACTTGTAGATTTTTTTTTCAAAAAAGAAAAAATTTTTTTAAAGAGTAAAAAGGGAGTAATCAAAGTATTAACAGACGAATTTTAAAGTGTATAAGATATTCGAGACCCACGGACTGACCTAAACAAAATCCTGTTATGATATAAAGATTTATTTAAGAGTTCTTTGTGCCAAATATTATCTAAACGTCTACATTGTTATGTGATTTTATTGTTTGTAAGTACTTTAAGGGATTTCGATGGCTATTTTAGGGAGAAGTAATTGTATGGGAGTTATGGTAAAACATGGACCGATTTAAATAAAATTTGGTAAGATGAATTAAATACCAATAAAATAAGTGTGAACCAAAGTTAGTCTAAATACCAACATATTTTATAAGATGGTGTATGGGCACAAAGACTATAATCCTGAATGAAGCCTGTATGGAGGCTGTGTGCAATAATAGGCCGATTCATAACATTGTCTGCAAAATTGCGATCTGTGCTAAGCGCACAAGGTTTCCACAGACTGCCACCCGGGTGCACGGATATCGTTCGATCAATTCAAAAAGTTATTTCAAGTGTTACACACATCAGCACAAATGCATAATACCCACTCCACTGGGTATAAAAATAAACAACACTAAGATTAAGGACGAAATATATAAAAATAATGAACGAATCGTTTTCTTTCATAGCATATATGCTAGGTTAGGTTAGGTTTCAGCTCCCTTAGGTCCTTCAGTGGTCCCTTTGTGATACCCAGCGCTAATGCCAATCCTATGGAGCAGTTAATCAGTAGACTTCAGCGCAGAATTAAACCAATTCGTCGTCTTTATAAACAGAAGAAGCAAACTTAGTTATAACCTAGATAGATCCCAAAAACATGTAAATACTGGTCTTCTAAGGTATTTTTCCCTTGTTGCCCGAATACCAGGACATTGACATAGTAAATCAAAACACCTTTTTTTCTTCCTCCTCGGCATGACAACTTTTACAGTAGTCATTGAATCACAGACCCATTCTCCTAGCCAAAGTCCCCAGGCCAGGGCCCAATCAAAATTGAGGCCACTGTTCTATTCTGGTCCCTATTGAACCTAAGTACAGTTCTATGAGGCTGGAAGTGAAACAGGTGGATTCGCAAATCCATCCTTACTAACAGTGAGCCATTGTATAGCCAACGAATTGATCAATGAATGTGTCATCTAGATGACCACCTCGTTTGACGGGCTCATCTGCTACCCGGTTGCCCGGGCAGTTCCCATGCCTTGGCCTGGCACCCACAATAGCGTTACCTTCGGTTGCTTGACAATCTCATTCAAAGAAATCCGACATACCACAGTTAACTTATATGTCGTATAGACACCCGCTAGGGAAGCAATGGCAGCTTTGCTATCAGAAAATATACATATATCCCCCTTACGCAATAATACCTTATAGCAGAGTTTTCCGCCTGTAGGACTCTACAGTCATCCGGCAGACGTTAGGAAACTTTAATATCCCATTCCACTATGAAGACGGCCCCAGCAACTCTACATCCTTTCCTAGACCATCGCACCCTGAATGACGGTCCACTGAAAGTCCCGTTACTAGACAACACCATTACCACATGTTGTATCCGTTGCGTATCCCGCACCGAAGAAAGGCTCCCGCGTATATCAGTCCAGCACGTCAGGAACAGTCGAATGCTTTGTTATCCTGCCGTTTCTAGAATCACGAGTCACGGGCGAAGCAAAGAGTGCTCATCAACGCGATCAGTCTGTATAACTTTTCAAGTATCGTACGATATATGCCTTTATCCATCGCAGTTTACCATACAACAACCCCCTAAAATAGAGTTGGCTTATCCACAGCCTCAAAAATCCAATTGACACACAACGGGCCCTCACCCCAATTACAGCCGATTGACTTCTGCATGCATATATAGAACCTGTTGACCTCTCTGCTCTCATCCGGACCATTAGTCCACACGATAGCCAGCTGTCCAGAACCGGACCCAGATATTTGGTGCTATTCGAGACCAGCGTTACCGTTGGTGCTACTAAAGTATCGATGTGCCACTTTTTCGACTGCTTGGATACTATTTTGAAATTTTTTTAAATGCACCCAAATGTGATACTTTTTGTAACTCTTGCCACTTTTTTGATACTTTTTACTAAGTCAAAAGAAATTTTTTTGAAATTTCTGCTTTATTAAAGCTCCCAGCTTTAACACCCAGTCTACAACTGACATTAAATGCTTAACGTTAACACTAACATAATGTTATGTCAGAACATTTCGTCGAAGTATATAGTGCGTTTAAAAACTTAGGCGTATAAAAAATTGCTGTCAGCTTTTACCTGGAATGTTTAACACTTTGCTTACAGAATCCCAAGCTTCGACTCTTTTTTGTTTGTTTTTGTAGTCCTGACTTTTTTTTATACAATACTTCATGTTTTTCCTCCTCACCCCCTTTTCAATTAGTTTTTCTTTTATAATTTACCCTTTGACGACGAATGGGACACATATGTCCCATTTAGTTTTTGCGTCATTACAGCTACATTTTCCAATGGATTTTGATCTAATTTGCGTTTTTCGATTAAAAACGCATCCTTTCTTTAGTATTCGTGCCAACGGTAAGGGTTTGTTGTATCAACTGGGCTTAAAAGTTTCTCAAAGTCAAAAATTTGATTTTTTTTTTTTTAACATTTTAGTTTGTTGATATCTCGGGCTCTAATGGATACTGTTCGATAAAATTTTAGTATTATATGCACCAATGCGTTATGTAAATTTATTATTTAACGCATTTGAAATTGGTTCTATAGTTTTCTCGATAGTTCTGAAAATATGATGGGACATATGTGTCCCACTCGTCGTCAAAGGTGAAAAAAGGGCGATTTTTTTTTTAATTTTATTTAGTATGTTACCATTAGTGGTAGTGATTTGTCTTTTGTCGTGTCCACACGTTTTTATATTTAGTCCGCTGTGTCTGTGTCAATTTGTGAAAATACGAAAGTGTCCGTGTGTGTCCGTGTTTAAATAAAAGAAAAGAACTTACTTATAAATTAAAAAAATAAAAAAACCCGCAACCAAATATAAATAAATAAAATCTAAATAACAATAAGAAGAAATAATTTATTAAACAAACAAGATTTATTAAAAAAAAAAAACAAAAATCAAACTACCGTTGCAACATACAGAAAAGAAAAACAATAATAATATAAAAAAAAAACAACAACAACAAACGAAATAACAAAATAAACAAACAACAACAACAACAATAATAACAATCCGCCAGTGATGGTCTTTTTCGGCGTTGACCAGATCAGGGCTTTTATGGTCCTTTTATGGCATTGTCCATTGTGTACCCCCTATAACCGTTCACCATATTCGTGTTAGTACGGATGTATTTGTGTTAATCGTTGTTGATCTGTTTTGGTGATGAAGGTATAACACTGATCACCAAACAGTTTCTAAACGGCAATTAGCATAGATATATCCGTACTTTGCGTTTTATTTGAATTTTTTTGTGTTGTGATGAGAGGTCGGTTTCGAATCGACTTCTGTAACATACGTGGGCTGAGAACGAATTTTTTTTCTGTATACGCTCACGTTTGTCTCCATCGGCCGGATGTTTTCGCCTTATGTGAAACACAGGTATCTGAAAATTCTGATCCACTGGATTTTCAGATTCCTGGGTATCACCTTCTATCCCTATTTGATCTTCATCGGGGTCTTGCTATATATATACGCAATGAAGTTGTGTATCAATGCCAGCAACCAGTGGGCATGTTTGATGCGGAATTTAACTGCCTTTGGGTTAAATTCAAAATCAATACGCACTTTTTGCATTTCGGGTTTCTTTACAGAAGTCCAAACGCGGGAAGGGATATCACATTATCGCGCTTCGACTCCCTTTCCGACTCAATATCGAAGATTCTTGAGAATTGTCCGGACAGTGAAATCGTTGTTGCTGGTGATTTCAATGTCCACAATTCTGCTTGGCTTCACCACTCGGGCCGTACAACCTATGAAGGCCAATATGTTGAGCTATTTGCTGCACATAATCACCTCGTGCAACTGGTGAATGAACCAACACATATTCCATGTGTTGATGGGCACCAACACAATACCCTTGACCTCTTCCTCTCTTCGCACCCTCAAAAGTACGAAGTTGAAGTTCTAGCACCTCTCGGTAACTCGGAACTATGCCTAAAATATTTTTTCGGGCTCGAGCTGTTAAAAAGGTTCTTGCGGATCTCGACATAAACAAGTCTCCTGGCCCGGATGGTATACATGCACTGGTCTTGAAGCAGTGCTCTTCGACGCTAGCTCGTCCCTTAGCAAATCTTTTCAGCACTCTATACCATGCTGGTGAATTTCCCGTCTGCTGGAAAGTTGCTAATGTAACGCCAATTCCTAAAAAAGGAGTGGCTAATAACCCTGAAAATTACCGCCCAATTGCAATTTGTTCGGCACTTTCCAAAGTTATGGAGAGTATGGTAAATCACCATCTTGTAAAATTTTTAGAGTCAAATTACCTACTAAGCGACCGCCAGTATGGCTTTCGTAGAGGTCGTTCTACTGGAGACCTACTGGCCCTGTTATCAGAAAAATGGTGTCGTTCCATTCACCATTTTGGCGAAAGTAAGGTAATTGCTTTAGATATTTCCAAGGCGTTTGACAGAGTCTGGCATGGTGCACTCTTGTCTAAACTTGTTGCATTTGGTGTCGGTGATAATTTCTCTCGATTTATATCGAGCTTTCTCAGAGATCGCACTATACGGGTTGTTATAGATGGGGTTTCATCAAACGAGTTCAAGATTCATTCAGGGGTACCACAAGGCTCCGTTCTTTCTCCTACTCTATTTCTTATTTTTCTAAATGACCTCTTATGGCAAACCTCCAACCCTATCTATTCTTTTGCAGATGACAGCAACCTTTGCCATTCGTATTCATTTGGTTACAGACCAGGCGTGTCCGATGTTTGTGCTATGAGACAGAACATGAATGATACGCTTGGCCGTGACCTAGACATAATCTCAGAATGGGGTCGTGCGAATAGGGTCGAATTTAATGCCCGAAAGACCCAATGTTGCGTACTAACGCATAAACGCGCGACGGATCAAGGTGCCTCATCTGTATGTATGGGTGGTATAAATATTGAGGAAACAGAATCTCTTGATGTTCTGGGCATGAGGATACAATGTGATGTCCGATGGACAGAACATATATTCAAGGTGTCGAAAGAAGCATTCAAGTGCCTCGGTTTTTTGAAACGGTGTAAGATATACTTCACTCCATCTGATCTCCTTACTATTTATACCACCTATATCCGACCGAGAATGGAATACAACTCTCATGTGTGGGCCGGTGCTTCAAAGTCTATTTTGGAGCTTCTCGACCGCGTGCAGGAGAGGGCGAAGGTTCTCATTGGCGACAGTAGGGTATCCAATTCTATTGACTCCCTTGAGCACCGTCGCAATGTGGGTTGTACTTGCCTATTTTATCGGTACTACAACGGGATGTGTTCTGATGAAATTAGGGATTTGGTTCCCGAGACCCATAGCTTTGTTCGTAATACACGTTTTTCCTCAAGAGCACATCCTTTTGTGGTCGATTGGCCGGTGAATCGTACAACGCATTACAGGGAAAATTCGTTTTTTGGCCGGACAGTTCGTATGTGGAATAACCTTCCTGCTGAAGTCTTCCCTCTCACTTACAACATGAAAAAGTTCAAGTCGAATATTCACAAACACTACTCCCTCTTTCCTTCTTCCCATAACCTATTTTCCTAGTTCCAACACAATGCATTGCATTAGTCGGGGTCATCCCCTGAGTGCTGGTCCCAACAAAAAAAAAAAAAAAAAAAAAAAAGAAAGCATAAACAATTCAGTAAAAACATAAACACAAAACTCCAAATATTAATTTTAAATTATGAGCCTATAAATATTTCAGATAAACTAAATCAAAATCGAATTTAGTTATGGTAAATTTCAAAACAATTTCTGTTTCCAGTACAGCACATTGGTTTTTTGCATGCGTAACAAATCGTGTTTGTTCGACTTTCGATTCCATTTTTTGTGCAAACAACACATCGCTTCCTGACTTCTCCTTTCATTCTTGCTTGGTAATGTCCAGCTAAATTTGATACCGCCCCCAATTTTGACCGTTTAACGGATTCTCGTGGTGTCGAGGTAATACCAACTTTTCGGCTACAAAAGCCTGTGTAGCCAACTGCGTGCGAAATTCCAGATGTTTTATTGAAAACGGTTTTGTATTATTTGTGGATATCTTGTCATACACTATGTATGAGTTTTGCACACCCAAATCCATTAAATCAAAAAACAGACGAAGATAAAAATCTGATTTTCGATTTACGATCATGTTCATAATAGGACTGAAAATAATTAAATCTTTCTTAATAAAAAGTTACTTAGAAGTTAAATAACGATATATCTTTTTCTGGTCCATAACATCAACGCCTCCCATTCCTGCGTTATAAAACGAAATCATTTTCGGACATGCTACACTAATTTTGTTTGCAGATCCAGCCTGACGTCTTTTGACATTTACGGTGTCCGTTGGATTTATGAAATTGGACCCCATATGCACTGCACGATTATCCATCCATTTCACAATTGAAATGCCTTTTGACACAAAGCTTTGGAAGTCTCCACGCTTAAAAGATTTATCAACATCAAATGTTGGCATTTGTGCCCGATTTTTCCGTAAAGTGCCACAGGCTCGTATTCCCTTCTTCATAAGCTTATATAATAACATTGGACTATTGAATAAGTTGTCAAAATATAGTTCTATTACCATATTTTCCAGCCCTGCTGACATATCTAGAATGACGGATTTGCCAGTGCCAATATCTCTCTGTTCCTTTTTGCCTGTATATATATCAGTTTTATATAGATAACCACTCTTACTATCGCAACGGCACCACAATTTAAACCCCCAGCTTATGGGTTTGTCTTTCATATAATGTTTCATAATATTGCGGCCCTTAAATTTTACCATATGCTCGTCTATAGACTGATATTTTTAAAGTGCAACTAAAAACACGAATTTACGCACAAATCGCGGCATGCAAACCGTTGGACAGTTGATTAAAAACTAATAGATTGAATCGTTTCTATGTGTATCGCAATGTAAATAAAACAACAATCATTGTCATGCACACTATTGTACAAATGATTAGCAACTGAAACGTTAGTGCATTACTTTTTGTAACGACAAAATTCTTATAAATGTTTAATGCATTTGTCTCTAAATTTTTATCTTTGACGACGAATGGGACACATATGTCCCATGATTTTTCTCGCAGAAGGAGTAACAATTTTAAAATTTTGACAACACTTTAGTCGTGAAATGTTGCCATTTCGAAGAAGAATCCGCAATAAAATTTTTAAAATTGTCAGCGGAAAATTCTTCGTCGTCAAAGGGTTAAACAATTTGCTTAATTATTATTTTTAATATCAGCTGATTACTTGTCAAAAATACACAACGCTGTAAAAAGATTAAAGTTAAACAACTTTCTACCGTAAAAGCGTCATAATGTTTTTGTTGTAACTTGTTCTATGCAAAAAACACTAGTTTAACTTTTTTTGACAGAAGTCTACAGCACGCTCGCACACTTGCGCATGTTATCTACATTCTACCTTTATGTACACAAGTACATATTTACAAGAAAGTGAAATTGGCAAGTGCCACTTGCTTAAATGCGTATACCATGAAATATTTACTTATACCATGGAGTATACTTTTATCTGTATCAAACAGGGTTTGCAGATTTTTGCACCTTCATCGCCAATTATACACCTAAAATTGCCAAAATTCGCCAAATTAAATTTTCTTTAGATTTTTGTTGAAAAAACTTCGCTGAAAATTGCCAAATTTGATTTTTATATAACACTGCATTTGCACATAAAAGTACTTTTATGAAATTTTTCTATACGTATTATAAATAAAAATTTCAATGAATTCTGAATAAAATCAACATTTTCATGGTTTATGTCTTATTATATTCGTTATATACCTAAAATTCCGATAAATTATATATACATAAGAGCGATTCACCAAAAAAAGTGCTCGATGTACCCTCCTAAAAATGAACCTTGGACTTTTTTATGATGATATTTGAAATATTTCGGCTCCAGCTTTGACCTCTCGTGAGCTCAAAGGGTCTATTTTTGCATGTTTTGTTAATTTGAGAATCTGTTTCCTTTCCAACATATGCAATATGGGTATCATAAGAAAGGTTTTTTAAGGCGCGTGCAACTGTATATACAATTTGTCCAAGGACAATCATCCATGTCCTTTTCTAAGGATATTCTGTAAAAAATAACGGTTTTTGAATTTGTTGTTAAGGGTTGTTTGTAATAAAGATGCCAAATTAACATATTTTAATCTTTAGTCGATTAAATTAAATATGGGTCTCAGCTTTTTTGAAATTCGTGCTAGCACGCGCCTTAAAAAAACCTTTCTTATGATACCCATATTGTTGGTAGGAAAAAAGAGATTCTCAAATTAACTAAACATGCAAAAATATACCCTTTTTCAAAATGGTGCAGCTCACGAGAGGTCAAAGCTGGAGCCGAAACATTTTAAATGTCAGCTTAAAAAAGTCCATGGTTCATTTTGAGGGGGTACACCTTGCACGAATTTCGCTTCCATACAACTTGAGTCGCTCTAATATAGATGTGTAAAATTGTTGTTCTTATAAGTTTTTCTGAATTTTTTAAAACAGAAAATAGCATTAATTTTGCCATAAACCAATTTACCGCCACTGTATTCTGAATATCTTAGAAACTGTTAAAAATATGAAAAACTATTGTTAAGAAGGCTAAAAGAGAATTTAATGCCAGAGCATTCGCTGGTAATTCTTTCCAAATTAGACAATTAAAATCACATAATTAAAAATCACATAAAAAAGTTCTCACTCTCGACTTATATAATGTTTTCTGGGATTTTTTTTACCATTTATTAAATGTAATTTGAAATTTTAAACAAATTGAACAGAATGCGTATAAAAAACACAATTTAGTGTACTCATTCAGATTTTTTTTTCTTAAATCCCCTTTTTTGTGCCACTTTTTTCCTATCTTTTTTTTTGGTACTTTTTGAAAATATATAACGGTTACGCTATTGGAGTTCAGGCCGATTAAACGTCGGAAGTCTGAAGCGCTTGGTCTTATACTTTTTCGTGAAGAGTAACAGTTCCTTCCTAGACGGATAAACACCCTGTCCACATGATACGTTTCAGGTGCTGAGCACTTTTTAAGAAGCCTCCATACACTGAAACATTATGTTCAAATGCTTACCCGTAATGGCCACCACAGTCTAATCTTCATTTCCGATATCTTCGTTAACATGGATTTCATACTCAAGCTACACAATAGTGGGCATAGCACTCCTCCTTGAGGAGTGCCACTGTTAACCAGTCTTTGAATACTGATCTCACTTATCGTGGAATAAATGACCCTATTCCTCAGTAGATTATCCATTAATCTACATATGCCATCATCAATCACCATTCTCCTCATTGATGTCACAATGAAGTCCGGACTGACGTTGTTGTAGGCCCCCTCGATATGGCGAAAGGCCACGAGTGTAAACAGCTTAAATCCGACTGAACTCTCAATTGATCCATCTAATGAGTGGAGACACGCCTTAACAGACCTACTCTTTGTGTGCATGTACGTACATACTTACATACTATCAAAATTTGTTTGTTCTATTCTAGAGGATTAGGTAAGGACAACACATATACTCTTAACTACGTGTAATCTAGCAATATATTTTTATTGTTTAAATTACAACGAAACAAAAGTATTTTGCAGTTTTTCTAATTTTTGTGAGAAACAAAAAGAAAATAAATAGAATTTTATAATGCACGTGTATCTACGAGGCACAAGAAATCCTTTGTAACTTAAGCATCATGTCCTAGAAATTTAAAATCTGCCCAACACTGGTTAAAAACTTTCTGGGTGAGGATCTGATATCTATATATATATACTAGGCTGAGTTAAAAAAACATCATAATACGATGCAGTCAAAGTCAAAAATGTATTATCAAGTTTAACGATGCACTGCTTGCTTATTGTGTACGCATCGATAGCTTTTTTAGTGCACTTTGGGACAGATAACATCAATGTCCTTCAGAAACATATTTCACCAATTTATCTAAGGTTTATTTCTGGGTATATGTTTGTTTGAATAAAATAATAATAATCGATATTGGGAATTATTTCTTTTCATAAGCAACTTTTTATTATATTCGACATTTTATTTTTTTTTTTTTTTTCGAATTTATTCTATGAGTTAAATTTCAGTTATGTATTTTATAAAGCTTTTTGTTATAGTTCTATTCCTTAAATTTTTAGGAATGACTTTATACACTACCAGACTACAAGATAATAGTAAAAAAAAAAAAAAAAAAAACAATAATCTTTAAATTTTAAAGCAGTACATTGTCAAACAAAAATGCGCCGCAAGACAGAAAACTATATGTTTCGATACTAGATATGGGGCGATAGGAAAAACAAAGGTGGGCTTAAACCTCGGCTTTGAAAAAATATTTAAGCTTCATTTTGGTTTTCTAAAACTTAGTTATAGAGGCTAACCATTCTAAGAAATGTATTCAATACATTTCCCAACATTAAAGTCCCTATAAAACTCTTTAAAAAATTAAACTTCTAAAATATTTTCTAAATTAATTTGATTTTTACAAAAATCTACCCACCTCATAACATCAATTTAAAAGAATCTCCTTTTTTATTTCATCGCAATACATTATTAAACAAAACAAACACAAAGTGTTTTACTGAGAAGTTTTCATTTTTATTGAAAACACCTAATCAAGAAAATAGTAGCCAAATCAATATAACAACATCAATGTATCGATTTCCGCAACAGACTCATAATTTCCTTTCAACACAAGTTTGCTGAAGAGCTTCTTGAAAAAAGGTCAAAAATTAAATTCAAAATAGTTGTTTGTTATAAAATTCTAAATAAAATAAAAATTGAGTATCATTAAAGAATAAAACCGTTAAGTTACCCTTTGTTTTGTCAAGAAGGATATAAAAAAGGGATTTCCTTAACTTAAAGGGTAACGTAGCATTTTATTTAAGATTCCTCTCTACTTCCGCATATATTTGCACAAAAAAAAAACATTCTAATGTATAAAATTTTATTATTTGCTTAACTTTTCTTTAATGTTTATTTCCATTTTTCATACATGATACTAAAAAATATCGGTTACACTATATTTCTGCCTCAACATATAAGTATGTATATGCATATAGTACGTTTGTGTATGTATGTAAGTTTGTGTAGTATAAGGCTAAGAGTGGATATGTGTGTAATGTCTATGTATTTGTGATATACATAAAAGATTTCAACCTTGTCAAAATAATGTTTAATATTTTATTTACACACATTCACTAGCAAAACAAATACGTGCACAACAACAACAAATACACTTTAGTAAATACAGTCAAAGCTAAAGTCGTTTATTGTAACATTTCCAAGGATTTTATTGTGCAACAGCCAGTCGTCATTCAGTCGAATTGCGCAGCTGGCTGCACAAGTATTCATTTATTGTTTATATAAAATTGGTCTGCCAAAAGCAACAAGAAAAATATTTCACTTTCACAGAATGTAATAGAAAGAGAGCAGGTGAAAGGATATTGAAGGAACTGTATTAATATGTATTGCACGACTACAAATAATGTAAAAGATATGCAAATTCCTTTATAGTAAGAATAATAAATAAAATTAATATTTATGTTTATGTAAACCATTAATAAGAAATTCCTAACACGATTAACAGCGTGAAAGACAATAGTTGATACAATTTGAAAAAATTGTAGTTGAAAGGAAATAAACATTCTTAACTAATTTGTTAATTTATCTTAATAATTGTTTATATATCAGGTGTATTAAAACATAGTGTTTTCTCTTCTACGAGGAGATAAAGAGGATGTGTAATATTTATATCTTAACCAAAAAGTCATACCTACAGAAGTGGATAAAAATCCGCTTACGAGAATTAATCGAAGAATTAGTGAAACACCAAGCAAGCCTTGGTATCAGCAAAGTAGATGAAAGAAAAAATTCATGTAAAGTGTTTAAATTGTTTTCAATAATGAAAAAGCAACTTTACATTTCTTTTTTTTAATACAAAGTTTTTTTACAAAATTTTTTTAATCGCGAACAAATTCAAAATTTTTCTCAACTTTAATCGAAATCAAAAACAAGTAAGAGTGATATATTCGGTTGTGCCGAATCTTTGATACCCTCCACCGATACGAGTGGGCTCTATATGATAAATAATATAACACATATAATTATTAACTAAGCTTCACAAAAATAAACGTCAGCATTAAAATTGGTTGCGGTTTAGACCTGAATTAAATTATTGACCAACAGTAAGGAAGTATTATGCGCTTCTTGTGAGAACTTTGAACTGGCTTGAGTAAAATATCATGATTCGTAGCAGTTTTAGCCGAACTAAAATGATTTTTAGGAGGGTAATTTGTATTGAACCTATGCTAAATTATGGACCAATCATCTCAAAATTCTAAAGACTGATTTCTGGTATTACAAAAAAAAAAAACAAAAAAAATTAGAATAAATTTCGATACAGCAGTTTAACCCTTTCAGTGTTTTTGTCGAATATATTCGACATTGCATTGTACTCTCTTTCTACGCACTTTTACTGTATGCAAATGTACAGTTAATTATATTTTTTTGTTTTATATGAAAGAGGGACACTTTTGATATTTTAAATTGTTATTATAGTAGACATTGACTTTCTTTTCTTATTATTGAGTGCATCGTCGTACCCAAGTCAGGAAATTTGCAAAAAGCTTAGATTTAGGAAGAAAGAAAAAAATAATAATTTCGGGGATCAGGCGATATTAAAAAAAAAAATTATGTATTGATACATGCGTAAATAAGTATTTTCTTGAAAAAAATATTGCAAAAAAAAATTGCAGGTTCTTGTGTGGACATTTGAAGGTAAATTTTGAATATATTCGGCATTCCCTAAAAACCAGGGGAGCTGCATGAGGCAAAAACTATTCCAGCTTCAGCGCCAACACATTACCTTAAATACAAATTTTCAGATTTTTATCTCGCCAAAAATTATTTTTGACCCTGAAAGGGCTAATTAGTTTTAGCGTTAACAGTGAATTTCACAAAATTGCATGATATTTTTTCTGGCCATATGAATCTAAGTTGGAAGAAATTTGACTGCAATATCTACATTTTTTATGGTTTTAGGTGAATTTAATTATTTTCCCAAAGTGGGCTTAGGCGCAATAAACTCTTTTCCGAGAGTAGGGTTTATATGGGCCCTAGGGTAAATTATGGACCGATCTTCACGAAATTTGGCAGTCCTATGAAACTGTGACGTACTGAATTTTATTATGATAGCACTATGTATTACGGTTTTAGGCGTACTAAACGGTTTTCCGGGAGTAGGGTTTAAATGGTCAATTATGGGCCGATCTTCCAAAAATATTTTACAGTGTGATTTCTGGTCCTATAAAACTGTGACGTACCAAATTTTAGTACTACAGTTTATGATAACGGTTTAAGGCGTACTAAAATATTTTTCGGGAGTAGGATTTATATGGGGTCTAGGGCTAATTATGGACCGATCTTCACTAAATTTGGCAGTGTGATTTCTCGTCCTATGAAACTCTGACGTACCGATTTTAATTATGATAGCATTATTTATTACGGTTTTAGGCGTTCTAAACTGTTTTCCGCGAGAAGGGCTTATATTGGGGCCTATGGTCAATTATGGACCAATCGAATTCGGGCAAAATTTTATATTATTCCGTGCATTTATGGTAGTTTTTGTATCAAAATAATCAATTTTTTAGGGTGGTGGTTCCACATATTGATATATAGTTCTGATCCTACTGAACCGATGTTGCTGGATTTCAATCACAAACTGCTTATTATAACTAAAAGCAATTTGAGACCAAGTTTATTCTTTTCTTTTGTGGTTTTCGAAAGTGAGCGTGTTTTCAACAGACGGGCAGATGGACAGAAAGACAGACATGGCCAGATAGACTTAGAATTACTCAAGGAGCCAGAATATACATACTTTACGGAGTCTTAGATGTATAAGAAAAGAGTTTCACACGGAATGACAAACTGAGTATACCATCATTCACCACTAGTGGTGGTGGAGGGTAAAACAAAAGAAATGACTCCAATACTAACATAATCTCAAGAAAAACGTTAAATAATAATTGACTTAGATCAAGCATGAACACGTTAAAATTAATACAGCATATATATCGACAGCTCAATTCCAAAACAAAACAATTCAAGCACAAAAGTGTGTTTTGCAGTAGAAGCTCTTTAAGTTTACAGGCGATATAACATTCAGTTAGTTTTTTATCCATTAACTCTGGATTGGATAAGTCGATCAATATCAAAATTTGACAGAATTTAAGTTGAACAATACTCAATAGTCAAATTATGCTAAGTTGACTTAGCATCTTTTCGAAATGAGCTTTTGATATTGTTATGGTGTTTAATACGAGACTAACGTTATCATAATATGGTTCGCGATTATTACAATAACTATAAAATGTCAACGAATGAAGATCCTAACAAATTTGATTTTAAGAGACGGGAACCAAGCGATTTTTGCTCAACCAAAAAACAAGCTGTAAAATATATTATTATTTACTTAGTTACAGCGAAGCAAATAGTAAAACCCATAAAAACTCCATAAATATAAATTTTTCCCCATTAATTTTCCATTTTATGCCCTAAACATATTCACCACAGCAGGCTACACGAACATACGACACATTCTGCTGGCATTAATTGTAGTCGTTTAGTCAGCTACTGAATTATTTTGAACAGGACAGCTACAACTAAAAAATATACACAGCTGTTTTTTTTTATTACCTATTTATATTTCTGTGGTATTACTATCATTTTTTTATTTTTATAAGTGGAACAACATGCATAATTGCAGACTCGTACACAACTTTAATTTAAACTTACAAAAATACCCAGCAAAAGCTTTACTTACCTGGTAAGTTAGAAAGTAATGTTGGAGAAATATAAACGCTACTTCTTTTTCGGCTGAATAACTACTTATTTTTGTTCGAGTTGTCCACAGAATTCAGTAGTTACAACACACTTACTAGAAGCCAAAAAATAACTAGTGTTTATTTAATTGGCGCTAGTTAATAGACCTAATAAGTAGTTATGGAGCTAATTGCCAGTGAGTAAATATTCAGTACTGAAAACAAGACAACTAATAATTAGTTATTTGGCTGATTATTAGTAAGCAAATATTCATAACTGAAAAAAATAGTAGTGAAAAGTACTTACAGAGGTCATTACAAGCAAGTACTTATTGAGCTTTTCAGAATAATGACAATTGTAATGACAACTACTTACCAGGTAACGTATGAAATAATACGACCTATTACCCAAATTTAAAAAGTTTTTCCTATGTATAAATACTTATTTACATTACATTGCATTACGTAAAAACAAATGAATTTATTAAAAAAAACATTTCCATATTTGCCCGGGAGCACCCCTAAGAGGTGGTGATAAAGGGCAAGTATGGTTTGAGAAAATGTTGAGGACAAGAAACTAATGGAGGTCGGTCATACATTTTATCCCTCTATGGTCAACTCCTATTCAATTATGGGTCTTTCTTCAATATATATAAAGAATATAATTAATATGTTTATATTCGACTTCCTAAAAGGTAATTTTATTGCGGAATGTCGGTTTATTTAGTTTATTCAATAAACTCAAACGTTTTTAAGTTACACGAGTATATGCTGTGCATATCTCGCAAACAAGAGCTAACCTAAAAAAACGGTTAGCACCACTGGATTCAACGTACCCGAATAAGGTTAACCCACAAGGTGCTCGACAGAAAAAAAGTGTCAAATTTCAGCACAGTGCTATTTTTCTATCGACATAATTTAAAGATAAAGCCAATTTTGTAAAAAGTCAGTTTTGAAGTATGAATATTTGTAATTGGCTCTTAATGGGCTAATAAATCGATATGCTTTAAACACCATGTGAAACGCACTTTTCAATGATACCCATATTGTTAAGATGCAGTTTATATCTAAAGAGATATGGATAAAGAATTTTGAAACTCTTACGACCTATAACTCCATAACTAGGAGCGTTGGCGCGAAAAACATCTTCCTATAGAACTTTTTTTCTTTGCTGTTAAACAACAAAATGAATTTTTTAAGCAATAATTCTTTTAATTTTTGATTATATCAGCAACACTTTTTCTGTTTTCTAGCGGACAAAAATAGAAATTATTTTAGTTTGACTACAACGACAAAATCAGCATAGACAACAACCTGCAGCCATGTAGCCGTGTTGTCGTGAAAATAATCATTTTCCTAAATACACATGTATTTTTTTTTTTGACATATTGAAATCGGAAGCCTGCTGTCTCGAATGTGTTTAAAGCATAAGAATTTATACTACCTAAATTTTGTCATAAATGAAAGCAAACATCCTTAATCTGGGGGAAACCTCCCAGACTGGCAACTCTGGATTGACTAGATATATCTGCCAGTCTCATTAAGAAACATTTCCAATATTATTTACATACATTTTCTTCAGACTGTCTGGGGACAAGCCAAAACTTTATACTCCAAAAAATATGACAATAAAATTCTACTTTTTTTTCTACTAATAAAAAAATTAAATTTACTCCTACAATTTTGTTTTAACGGTCTGACATTATTTTGTTGATATCACTCAATTTTCTTACAAAAAAGACACCGTTTTGTCTTTGACGCCTTCATTCGTATTGTCGTTACTGAAATGTTAGAGAGAAAAGGAAAGAAAAGGCTGTTATGTCTGCTTGTCATTGATTAGAGGCAGTTTTTTTTTACACGAAATTTTTTCCACTATCCCTGGCGGTAACATTAATTTATTTTTTGCTTCTTTTCGACAATTTTTTGGCCTCTTTTCAAATAAATTTTAATAGCTGATTGTTGGGTGCTTGTTGGCTGTTTATAGTGCAGTCGTTAATTTTTTTTTTTTTTTTTTTTTGTTAAATTTGTTTTATAATCTTTTACCTTTTTTCATATAAAAAAAAATTTTGTCAATAATTTCACAGGGGTGGAAATTTCGTTTATACTTTTACTTTAATTTTTATTTGGAGGTGTGTTGGCTGTAAAAGTGTAGAAAAACTTAAAAAAAATTTATCAAAGGAAGCAAAACATTCTTAATGTAGACATAAAAAATAATAATAAATAACTTGTATTTTTATTTTATTTATGCGTCTTAAGGGTTGTAGGTATATTATATTAGGAATACCGAATGTGAAAGAACATTTTGCAAGTTATGAAGTAATTAAGTTTCTCTTAAGTAATAAAAATTTTATATATTAATTTTCTAAAATTATAATAAATTTTAGGAAATTTGTTAAGAAAGATTTAGAGGAAACATGAAATGTTATATAATTAATTATAATTTTTTTATGGTTTTAATATTTTATTCAGGTTAAAGTTCATTAAATTTAATTTTCATTAAATTATTTTTACGAGGAAAAGAATTTTACAACATGAAATGTATTTAGTTTTTATTTGACTTTATTTAATTTAATAAATGTTTATTTTTATTTAAGCTCTATATAAATTAATATTTATTTAACCAAAAGTTAGCGAAATATTGAAAATAAATAAATAAATATTAAAAAGACCTAGAGCTTAAATAAAAATAAACATTTATTGAATTAAAAATGTATTGATTATTTTTCATTCGTGACTGAGTTGATAATTGAACCCAAAGTTTCACGCATATGTTGCCCTGAGATGTTTCGATTGTAACCACACAATCTCCTCAGAGGGGTTTGCCGTTTAACACACACCGCCATCGAAGGCGGCTGGCAGTCAGTTGCCAAACATCAATCTTTAAACCAAATTGGGAGATCGAAATCAGTTTTTGAATGATTATCTATTTTAATTGATTTATATGTTTAAGTTAATGAACTTTAGTCTGAATAAGATATTGAAAAATTTGCATTAAAAACCTTAAACAGTTCAATTAAATAACCACAATACTAATTTTTTTTTTATTGTGTTATAAAATTTATTTTACTATTAAAAATAAGGTTTCTTATGACTGTATTCATAAAAATATTTTAAATTAAATAAAGATTAATAAAACAATTGATCTTTGGAAATTTTCCTTAATAACAGTAAATTAACTTAACTAATCGCTTAAGGCATCTTTACATGGTAATACATGTTTTACGACATGTCAGAAAATTATGTAGAATGAAAAAAATCTTATCATGTTAACCATTGATGTCCAGCCCATACCACAATTGTGGAAACGAATCCACACACATTCTTCCCACGCATTTTTACGCTCTTTCATTTAGTCCACGAGAGCACAAAATTCAGTCGTCAAGCAGGGTTGTCAGATTTTTTCCCCTTCATCGCCAAATAGTATATCGAAAATCGCCAAAAAATAATTTTTTTAGATTTTTGTTAAAAAAAAAAATTCGCCAAAGAGGAGTACAAGTGTATTTTACCTTAATAAAATGTTCAATATTTTGCATTATTCTAGTAGTGAGTTTGTATTATAGTATTTCCAACGTTTTAAATTAAAATAAATCAGGCAAGCTCTGACAATCGTAAAACCCTTAACATTTGCGATTCTGACTTGAAATCGTATAATATGAGCTCTGTAAATCACAATGACAAGAAGTGTGGCGAAATAAAATTGCAAAAGTATGCTGGGGGAAACTAGAATATTTGTAAGAAACTATGGTAAAATAAATCTGACGTTTTGCTTTTTAAAATCGTGCGATTATCATAACAACGCTGAATATCTTTTAACCTACAACTTGAGAGATCATTTAATGAGTAGGGATTGATGAAAAAACAATAATAAAAATAAATCGGTTTATATGTTCTATGTGAAAATAAATCAGAATATGGTAAAATTTTGTATTCGATTTTCATTGAAACATAATGTTACTTCAATTATAAATTATGCTTAGCGTTAAAGTCTTAAAGTTGTATTCAAATTAATTATTTGGAATTGGATTGGAATACTTAAATTCAACTCAGTCTTCTAAATAATTTAGTACATGAATAATTTTTAAAAACTTACTTCTGACCACAGAAAAAGTGACATGTGAAAAAGGCCTAAATCAGTTGCGAAGGCAGCTTTCGAAGAAAGAGACAAAAAGCGTTTTTTGGCAGTGAAGTAGTGTAAAAACAGGCCGCTACATTCAACACAAATTGCGTGATCAAAACACAAGCCACGTTTAATAAAAGCATTGGTTCAACAAACGTTTTATTTTATGCAAAAAAATATATTTAGTAATAATGTTTTGTTTTATAATGTTGCGGTAAAATTTAAAGTAAAGTTTAACAACAGTTTTGCAAATAAATCTCAACCAAATAAATTTGTGTTCATTGTATTGCGGCATAAAAGATAATTCAAATAAAAATAAAAAAAGGGCAGCTTTCTAAGAAAGAGACAAAAAATCTTCCGTCTCGTGCCATATCTGTGCTTCTGACCTAGATTCGTTTTCAATTCTATATTAAATTAATGTTTTCAAAATTTTTAAGTGAATATTTTTTCCAATATTCTAAGTAATGTTTAAAAGAAATTCCTTATTTAATATTGTAAAAACTTGTGTCAAAATATATTCAAAAGCTATGAATTTTTCGCTCTGCCCACCAGATTGAAAAAAAAACGGTTGATATTAATATAAAGAACCTGATATCAATGCAAATTTTATTAAAAAGTGATTTCCTTCTACTATTAATTCTTCTATTTTTGCATGCTACGCACTATATATTATTATTGTTAAAATTTGAAACATTCCATTTAATATGTAAATAAAAGCGATTAAGTTCTTAGAATTTATTTTTCAAAATAAATTAAAAATTTACTTATTTTTTGGTGGAGATCCGATGATTGATAACTTTTGATAAGGAAAATGACTGAAAATCGAATAAAGCTTAAGCTTTATTCCAAGTTTCTAAAGCAACAATTTGTAAATGTGTTCAATGTAGCAATCTGGAAATATTATCCATTTTTCATCTTAAACAATCGCATTCGTATTGCGATTTTAAAATTTGTTAGAAATTTAAAGAAAAAACTATAGCCGTACTTATAATTTTTTTTATATAATTAAGAAAAAAAAGGTAAAAGGCGTTTTATAAATTGCCAAAAATAATCGCCAACTTTTTTAAATTTCGCACTGTTTGGCGAAAAATCGCCACATCTGACAGCCCTGTCGTCGAGTATCAAGCGATGAGTGCACATGCGGCGGATGCTTACAAATTTATTATATTTTTTTTTTAAGAATAATTGTCTCTTTATTCACTTATACTTATATGAAGCAATACAACTACAGTTTACATTTTGGACATACCCAGTCAGCATGTATTGAAATTGTTGATCATATTCGAGTCTTTTTGACTCATCTTCGCGATTAAAAGAATCATTTTTGCGCTCGTTTTTTAGTCGAAAATTACTGTTCATTCGGGAGAAAATGGTAACCCACCTGCGACTCTTCTGAAAGAGTCTTTTATGACTCGCGTTTCTGATCAGCTACGACTCATTTTCGAGACCGTTTGCGCAAGTAAAAACAACCAAATGAGGAACTTTTCTGAATTAATTCAGCCATATTATTAGCCATTTGGGAGTCTTTTTCGAATCGCATTTTTGATGTAGCAATACAAGAATTTGTGTGTTGGATGTTTTTTATTTTGTTTTTATCACATTATTTAATGTATATAATTCATCATCAAATTATACATAAACCAATATGATTGGAGTGTTATATTTTCTTTTACCTTACAGCAAATCTTTTTGACATAAATAAGTACAAATTCACAATACTCGCTTACTTCAAAATCTTTTTAAAAAAATTGTCCCATTATAAACAGTAGCAACACCATTTCATCGTTTGTCTGCGCTAAATATGACTACAAAGAATGCTTAAAAAAGTCATATTTCAATCATCTACATCAGCGGTGTTCAACCTTTTTGAAGCCGCGGCCACAAAATGATTTTCAAAAAATCTGCCGACCTCTTAACGGTTTTGCACTCAAAGTTTGAAAATATTATTCAATGAAAATAAGACAAAAACATTAGCGTTTGCTAAAAACCGTAAAAATGTGAAACCGCGGTTCCGGTTTTAAAATGATAAAACCGGTCTCTTTTGGTTCGGTTTTCAATTTTGAAAATATCCAAGTAAAACTACACAAACATGATTAAGCGATTTAGCTAATGATATTCGCGATCAAGTTATCGAAAAAGTAAAAAACAGCTCATTCTTTTCATTACAATTCGATTAATCAACACTTGTAGCTAGTTGTGCTCAGTTTGTGTGTTGTGTTCGATTTGAAAATCATGATACTATTTCCGAAGAAATATTGTTTGCAAATCTTTACCGAAAAGTACCACTGGCGAGTGTTTGTATGAAATGTTTTTGGAAGGCACCAAAGATTTGAACTTTGACTGGAAACTTTGTGTTGGTATTTGCACTGACGGTACTAGGGCAATGACTGGCAATAAAAGTGGATTCGTAGGAAGACTTAAAACAATTATGTCGAATTCGAAGTGGACGCACTGTTTTCTCCATTGTCAAGCCTTTGCAGCCAAGTTCTTACCGTCAAATTTATGTGATGTGCTTAATACTGTTATCAAAGTTGTAAATTCCATTAAATCTTTACAGTCAAGGTGGTTTCAAGCAAAATCTTCTTTATCTCACAGAGGTTAGGTGGTTATCCAAAGGAAATATGCTGACAAGAGTAATTGAATTGAGATCGGAATTAAACATGTTTTTTCAAGAAGGAGAATCCGAATATGAAAATTTGGTGGGGTGTCGCAAAGCCATAGGACATAAAGTCATAATGGCGTTATGTCTCAATCCAAACGGACATAAAGCCATAACGCCATATGGCTTTATGTCCTATGGCTTTGTGACACCCCACCGAAAATTTGTTTAATACTCCTAAGTGGCTTTAGAAATAAGCATATATTGCAGACATGTTTCGTCATCTTAAGCGCGAGTATGCAAGGAACAGACGTAAACATTATATCAGCAAAGGTTAAAATCAAATCCTTTCTTTTAAAAATTGAAATGTAGTCAACTTCCTTGCAACAACTATAATTTGATTCTTGCACTAGCTTTAAAAGTATTGCAACAGAAATTTCATCCGATGAACTGGTGAGTGATTATAGAAGCGATGCAAAATTTAAAAAAGAAGCTATATCGCTATTTTCCAAAAGAGCTGCAAGAAGATAATGGTGATTGCTGGGTATTTAATCCATTCATAACATAACTGCGTTGAGTTCGCCGATCTTGCCAATAATTTGAAAGAAAATTTATGTGAGCTGACCGCGGACAGTATGCTCAAAATGGAATATATCGCAAACTAATTCTACATTTTGGCTAAAGCGAAAGGCAGAATACCCTGAGCTAGATAAAAACGCACTTTAAATATTAATTCAATTAACAACATCTTATCTGTGCGAAATGACTTTTTCACAATTGGTGAAAATTAAAACAAAAAAAGGAACAAATTAAATTTAGAAAATGATTTGATTGTTTGCGTGTCAGAATTACAACCACGTTTTCCGCATTTAACTAAAAATAAGCAAGGCCATCGTTCGAATTAATACAATAACAATTATGTTTTTGAATTAAAATTATTTTTATGTTTTTTAATTAAAAAAAAAAATCGATGTATTTTATTTAAATGAGCTCGCGACCCCCGAGAAAGGTTGCCGTGACCCCCCAGGGGGTCGCGACCCACCGGTTGAAAACCATTGATCTACATGATCAATTGTTGATTGCACACATTCTGTACATTTTGTTTTTGTTTTTTAAACAAGTCACTTTCTAAGCATTTCTGGGAATCGTTTTCGAGTCTTCCCTTAAGCGCAGAACTGATTTATCAGTTTTTGATCATCTAAGGTAGTCTTAAAAACTCAGTTTGGCGATTTAAGCTTCAACATGTTTACTGGGATCTGTGATGTAAAAGCAAAATGTATTGAGTAGGAGAGAATACGGATACAAAATTTGACAAGCGCTCGGTAATTGTTTATTTGCAAAACCACTTTAGAAACTTATATATTCTTATCTTACCAGAGGTATATTTTTAAGTAACAGCATTTCAGCATAAAGGTGTTAACATTTTTATACAATTACAAAAACAACCAAAATCAACTCAGGAAATTATCATGTTGTTTTTGTAAATATTGTAGAAAAGTAACAATCAGCTTTTTTTTTTTTGTTTTAATTCAGCTGCTTAATATATTTGCTTTGATTCTACTTATACCATTTGTCTAAATATGAAAAATACTTACAACAGGCTTTTGTGTTCTTTTCAGAAGCACGAAGATAATTTCATAACATTTTAATTCTACAAAGTCTTAATACTTTGTACAACCATGTAAAGATACCTTTATGAACACTGGGGTTAATGATTTAACAGATTTTACAGATCAAATTTATAATTGTTTATAGCTTTTCTTTAAGTATTTTTGTAATTATTTAATGGCTTTTCAAAATTTTTAACTTTATTAATTAAATTTTATTTGTTTCTTTCTTTAAAGGTGGGTTCATGATTTTATGACCAAATATTTATCACATATTCGATTTATGTAAGTAAGAAATTTAATTAAACACACTAAAATTTTTCTTTGGAAATACCAATTAAATACATGCCACATTATGCACACAGAGAAAGACATGGGAGTACGTAACATGGTCAGGAATACTATAATATGTTCTCTGAAATAGGCACAAATAAATTATATTTATTTTATCTAACAGTTACTGCCCCACAATTGGCATAACCTTGTTGATATTTTGTCATTATATTGTATTAAACTATTCCAATAACAATATACAGTTTATAGCCATAAACAAGTGAAAAGGATATACTATTACATAGTTCCGTATGTATAAAATCCGCCACCATTTATTCAAATAAACCGACGCAAAATTATAATATACAAAATATATTTAACTAGTAGAAACTTTAACCCTTCGATGTTCTATACCCTTAGTGCCGCTAAGTGCACTACATGGCCTTGCCAGACCACTATTGAAAACCCCAGCCAAATAAGTAAACTAAACCAAACTTTGCACTTATTTTCTATTTATTGTAAAATAAATCAGTCTCGTTATTTAATTATTTTAATATAAATGTAAAATTCGGAAATTATTCTATTATATTTTGCTAATATACGTTTTTGTCTCTCTGTTATATTGAAGGCGCATAGCTTTGTTGCAGTTACCACAGCAAAAACGAGTTTTTTTCTGAGGTTTGGTTGTGGTTTTACAAATAATGCACAACGGACGGTAATAAGCTGAACTTTACGGGTATGGTACTGCTTGTACATGCTTGAAATTAGGATTTTATGTGACCTAAAAGTGCAACCCTGAATTACAGCATGCTCAATTTTTGTTTTGTTTTATAATAAAAGTAAGTAACAGCATACTCCATAAGTGGTGACCACGACGTGATTCTTTAAAGAAACGGGGTGTAGAACGCAAAGGCTACCGCCGACACCAACAGACAATATGTTGTCAATAACGAAGCTGCGCAAATCGCAATACTGTCAGTACGGATTCCTCCATTCTGGCATTCCAAACCCGCTCTATGGATCACACAAATATAATCTCAGTTTGCTGCCTCTGGTATATCAAACGATAAAACGAAATACCATACAGTTGTAGCAGCCATCGAAGCAGGGTCTTGTCACAAATCAGTGATACTGCGCTAAATCCACCTGTGGATATCATGTACGATACAGCAAAGGCACGGCTCTTGGTACATTATGCTGTCTCACAGCAAAAACGCATACAAAATATTTTAATGGATTTCGAACTTGGCGGCAAGTGTCCAACACAATTGCTTCGTAATGAACAACACAATCAAATCTGTCTGGATGCCGACTACCACCAATTGTGCGTACTACAATTTCCATAAGTAGCGATCCGCTTGACAAATTAGCTATACTCGCTGACAAAATATATAAGGTAAGCGATGTACCACACGTCAATGCAGCTTCTGTGCCACAAAACGTATCTTCAGCACAATCAACACTAGAACTACAGATCAGCTTACTTGTCAAGGAGGTGGCTGAGTTTAGAACAAAGTTTTCCCAACGTCTACGAAGCTAATTCGCTCCAGTGACGCCGAGTCAAATGAAGTATTTGGTACCAACGCAAATACGGCGACAAAACAAAAAAGTGCGTGAAAACAACAACAATTCAACAGCAAAAACACCTGTTTTGAGCAAAAGACACTTTACCAGAATTAGCAAAGTTAACTTTGTCAGAGCAAAAGCAATAATTCAGAAAAGTAACGTGTGGTCTAGCCAGACCATGAGGTGTACTTAGCGAACTTTTTCTTGTGGGAGGGTTTTTGAGCTCTAATG
Source organism: Pollenia amentaria (assembly GCA_943735925.1). Classification (NCBI taxonomy): domain Eukaryota; kingdom Metazoa; phylum Arthropoda; class Insecta; order Diptera; family Polleniidae; genus Pollenia; species Pollenia amentaria. Next base: position 180,155,430 of record OX031008.1, read on the forward strand.
ATTCAAAATATGCTTTAATCGATTCAGGGCAACATACTTGTAGAATTCTTAGCCTTCGTTTCTTAAAAGGGAAAGACGAGAATTGAAGAAATCTTCTGAAGCAAATGTTTCACAATTATTCCAGAAAGGAACAGAGAGTTATTTGTCTATAGTTCGGCTATTTTTAAGCAGATTGAGGTAATTTCTACTAACAATATTCTACTAAACCGAGTAACCGTAAATATGCAATTGCATGTTTTTCCTTGTGCGACTAATGAACGCACAAACAATATATAGTTATCCGTTTTAAAGCTTTTTATGAATTTTGGCATTGATTCGTTAGTGCATGTTTTTGCATATTTTAGTTAAAAGAGCATTTGTGCAACATTTTTTCCGGTTTTATAGCGCTTAGGGTATACATTTAAACGGGCTTTTGCTTTAATCGGTTAGTCGCTCAATTAATTAACCGAGGTTTTGATTTAATCGGTTTAAAATCGGTTAATTTTGTTATTGGTCGGTTTACCGATTAAAAAAGTTTTTTATAAATTAAGTAATTTCAATATATAAAAATGCATAAGCATTAATTATTTGGAGTTTATTATTTAAAAAAAAAAAAAATCCATAACATAAAAAACATAACAATTCTTAAACTAAAACGAGCAAACAATAGAATTATTCATAAATATGTACATATTTTTTAATTAATACATATGTATTTTTTAATTAATACATATGCATTAATGTTATAATTAAAAAATAAGCTGTAAGATAATTTTATTAGTTATTTTAATAGTTTAAGAAGTTCATATAAAATAATATTTTATGCAAATTATTTGGTTTAAATGTTTAGTATTTAAGCGAATATTTTCTTTAGTTCTGATAAAACTTGACTTTGAAAAAATTCTTTCCTTTATAGTAGATGACGGAGAAATTAAAAGCAACCCATAATACAGAATATCTTATTTCTCAGTCCTCTTCCTGGATTTTTCTAAACATATAAAATCTTCAATTATGTCATTAACACTTCTAATTGTGTCGGTTAATTCTGTTAAACGATTGATATGAGAAGAAACAAATAACTAAGGACATACATATAAAAAGTACGTGAAACAAAGAGCTGTTGATTGCAAACACTTATTACAAATGAAGATCACTGAATACCTTCTTTGTTTGTATGAAAAAATATTTTCTGAAAACATAACTTTTATTAATGAGACTAAAGAAATAATTAAAAACGCAAAAAATTATGTTATGGTACAACAAAAAATTAAAAATTTTGTTACATCGGTTAATCTACTGAAATTAACCGGTTTAATTGTTAATCGAAAAATGCCAATTTTAAATCAACCGAATACCCTAATAGCGCTTGTTTCAGCTTATTGAAGCATATTTTGGTTCTTGTTAAATTTTTGCTTTCGTACAGATATAAAAATGTATTTTTTTAAGTAAAAATATATATATTTTTTTTAATTCTTCTTAATTTTTTCCTAAGTTTTTAAGCTTTTCAGTTTTATATGTTACCTAACGTATTGCCTCAACCTTACCATCTACATTTAATTTTCACTCTACTATTGAAATTCAAGGTATTCTTTTTTTCAAGGTATTCTTTTAATTAAATGTTATTTTAAACTAACAACTTATATACGTCTGTCTATGTAAGCCTTGTGCGCTATGTACAAGTTGCATTTTTTTTTTTTGCAATTTGATACCATTTTTTAAAAAGATTTTAGTTGCACTTAAGGACATGTAAAATTCCTTAAAATAGATTCTTTGTGTTCAAATACCATCTAAATTTGTTCGTATTTAGATTGAATTTTCCTGAAAAATATTTTAATGCAATTATTTTTTTTTTTTTTTTTTTTTGGAATCGGTAAAAAACTTTAACTTCCTTTTAAATGTTAATACTAATATAAAAGTAAGCGATCATCCTTAAAGTCCCTTTAAGACAAATAAATCTTATATAAATGAAGCATCTGGATAATATTCGGCACAGATTAGACTTATATGAATTTCGACCCAGTAACATAACTTTGTTTTGGTGAGCCCATAACGGCCTATCGGTTCCAAATAGGGTAAAATCTCGAAAATTCGTCCGTAAATATTATTGTGTATGGGTTTTACCGATTATAATTTGTTATTTATTCTTTTAAATACAAATATTATTAACTGTTGAATAATTAGTTTTTAAATAAGAAATTTTGGTGGCATATCTTTAAAAATTTTAAGGGCATATTATCAAGTTTTTACTGTATATTTACTGGGCATAAAACACTTTTTAGAGCATAGTTCTAGTTTCCCTGGCTATAAAGCATAAAGAGACTTCAATACATAAAATTTTATGGGTAGCTATGAGAGATGGTCGTGGTATTATCTTTATATTAAAACGAGCAAACATTGCGCAATGGATAAAACATGTAAGTTTTGGTGGAAGGCCCATACAAGCAAGAGTGCTCCATAACGCATTGTGCCATAAGGTATTAAACTATAGTTTTAACTAAAATTTATTTAATTTGATTTTAATCGTTTATTTAGAGGCCATATTTAAATAATTACATTAAAAGTGCATACAGACATAAATAAAAGAAAAGCCATGCCATAAAAACCAAAAAAGTAGAACAAAAGTTCATTACTATTCATTTTATTTTAATTAAAAACGCACTTAAATCACACATTGTTACATAACTGCTTGTTTCTATACCATATGACCCCAGCAAACATTTCACTTTAAACGCAAAACTGTAATGCCAGTATTTTACAAACACTATTTAAAATAATAAACGTTTATTAAATTTAATAGTCATTTGTGAAAATGGGGTTACCGCTTTAAAAAATTGTAGAAAAAATAAGGAAAAGAAATTAACTCTTCTGAATAGAAATATCTATTACAAACGTAAATGATTTTTTTAGCAAAAATATTAAGCACAAAAATGTATGATTTCAAAAGAATTGATTTCATCTTTAAACTTTTTTATGTTTGCTTGGTAAAACTTTATATCCTCTAATGGTAGACGTTGAATATGTTAATGTGTGCCTGAACAGTCCTTTATAATTATTTTACGAGTGGAACAAAAATGTATTTAAATATAATTTTACTTTATAGCCAAATAAAATAACACCGTCCAACACCATTTTTGTAACTAAATAGCAACCCTATAGTCATCATTTTTGTGAAATAAACATGGACCAAATTAATCCATAAAGAGAGAAGCTAGAGGATTAGAATCTTCCACGATAATGATACTCATAAAACTCCACAACATTCCTCTGACAATAAGTATTCCCTCAGACATTAACTTACAAAATTTTTCTCATTTAATATAATGCTCCTTTTAACCAAAAAATGAGAACTTTGACGCACTTTAAAATTAAACTCAGACAAGCTGGACTATAAGTTTTTTTTCTACAAAAATGATCTACTCAACATGCCCTTCCGAATTATAGGGTCGATATTCAGTTCCAATCAAAAAGTCTTAATTCGTTGGAAAGTGTAATTATAGAAAAAGAAAATACCAGCTTTAATTTTACTACTTTCTATCAAAACTTTTCTGTAAAATAAAAATAAAATATAAATATATAAAAACAGCAGCTTACGTAAATTTTTTTTGTTCCCTAGTTAAATTCATTCATATTTTATTTTTACTGTGTGTGCTTTTTTACTTTATATTTTATATACGAGTATATTATAATTTTATATATATATATATATATATATGCATATATGTGTATGTTAGTATATGTACCCTGTAGGAAATGTCAGTAGGTAATATGTATTGATTCACTATTGACACAGTCACAAGCACTAGTTGCTTTTTATACCCCAGACAATGTTATTTACTATAGACATTTATCATGTGCGTGTCATTGGAAATCTACTACTGACGTTGGTACTATAAACTAGGTAGTTCCTTTGAGACCTTATGTAGACATTGGAACCAGAGAATCACTAGTGCATTTTATAAATCTAGTCTACACGTTCGGTAATGAAAATTTCATATAATTATAACATAAAATTAAAAAACTTTAATTTTAAAAAAAATACGAATTTATAACATAATTTTTATAAAAGGTTAATATAAATATGAAAACACTTCGTCGACAATGTCGCCAAAAAGTCCCCAAAATAGTCGACAAAACTGGTGAAATGGTGACACCTGTACCAGGATTTCCTTCAGGGTATAAATATATAGTTTTTTTTTGTAATATTATGTCAGCAAAGTAAAAGTAGTATAAAAGCACAAGCTTGTACACCTTAAGTACTTATAACTTTGTGTTGCTATCGAAGCAGTTGTTCTCTTTGATTCCTAAAATTGAGTACTTAAAGGGTGTGTTGAAAATTCCTTCTGCTCTCGAAGGGCTGAAGTAATAAAAAAAACTATGAAAATTATTTTTTGCGGATATTAAATTTTAAGTATAAAGAGAAATTTGTCAATAAAAAAAACGAAAAGTTTAATAGGTAAAAGGAAAAGAAAAACTTTAAATTAATTTAACAACTCCCAACAAATTAACATGAATTATGAACAATAATAAAAAGCACAAGCAAGAGCGCTATATTCGGCTATGCCGAATCTTTTATAGCCTTCACCATAGTGCGATAAGAACAAAATGTTATATAAATTACTTCTTCAGATATAAATAAAGCTATTTTGTGCCACGCCCACGTATTCAATCCCAGCCACATAATATCAGATATTGTGAATTGAGAACCAAGATGCTTGCTTGTACCTAATTTTGAAAATCGCCGTTCTCCAGATATACAGAAATCTTTAATGTCTTTGTAGGGGAGGTGCCAAGCCTACTTCTCCAATTCCGCCCATAATTTTAGAGATGTTGTGTATTAGTAACCCAGATATTTGTACCAAATTTCTCTTACGGTTCTTAAGAAATAAAAAAAAAATACCTTATACCACACCCACTTCTCCAATCCTGTCTAAATTTTGCGGTATGTTGTGCATTGATAACCGCGATGTTTGTTTCTAATTATTGGCTTTTTTCCGTTCTACAAATAAACAGATTTATATTGCCTTTGCATGGAAAGTTCCACGTCCACTTTCTCAATCCCGCCTACATTTTATCGAATGTTGTGTATTAATAACCCAGATGCTTGTACCAAATTTTGAAAATTTGGCTCTTGTCTTTCTCCAGATATCCCATGACAACAAGGGATTTATGGGTAAAAATAGAGGCAGTCGAGGTTTTGCTCATATCTCAACCGATCAGGTTAAATTTTCATAGCGAATAATTCCGAACTATAGATGACATAAATGTATAACTACCTAGTCACCATCATATCTGGGGTCTTCGGAAAACCTATTTCAACGGACACACCGCCATACGGACAGATGGACATCGTGATTTAAACTTATCTTATCCTTATCAGAACCCCGAATATTTATACTTTATAGGATCTAACATCAATGTTATATAAATTACAAACGGAATGACAAAGTTATTAATCGGTGAATAGTATGAAAACCAGGGCTGTGGAGTCGTTGTTGAAGAGTCGGAGTTGAGGTTTTTGTTCCGGAATTGGAGTCGAAATGCCCATAGATAATCGCGACGCCGACTACAAAATTTTTCGGCATAAAAAGTATAAAAAAATTTTCGATTACTTTCCAAAATAAAAATTCTTCGAAATTGGCGATGCAATATTTTGCAGATCAGTAATGAGCTAAAAAGATATAATTACTACTCTTCACTACTATACATTGGCATTTTAACTCATTATTTTAACACGCAGATGTCCTTGGAGGCAAGTCATTACCACATTCGCTTACAAATAGGGAGTTAAATAAGTCATTACCACATTCGCTTACAAATAGGGAGTTAAATAAGTCATTGACACGTACACTTACAAATAGGTACTTTACATTGGTATCAACAAAACTCAATTTGTCCCACAAATTGTGTTTTTAATTTAATTTACTTTCTAATGCAATATTTTACTACCTACCCTGCATTGAGGACATCAATTAAGTATTTAAATTTTTTAAACACAGAAACACAGGGTATGCATGAGAAGATTTTAATTTATTTAATATTAAAACTCAATGCGGCACGTGTAAGGATAAAAATATCGATTTGAAATTTTTACAGAATAATTTTCTTGCTATATTTAAACATTTAAAGGTACTACATTAAAAAAAGAGTTTTACGTCAAATAAGAACCCGTCTTATATATATTTTGCATTGATGTTAGAGTAGGAAAAGAAGTCGGACTGAAAAAATTTCAGCGATTGGAGTCGGAGTCGGGGCTAGAACTATTGTTAAACAACTCCACAGCCCTGATATAAACAAGTAAAAAAAGAAATAATTACTTAATAATGATTTTTGTTATTTATACCCTCTACCCCAGGTAGAAAGAGTGTATAAGTTTAAGTTTGTCGTTCGTTATAAAATATACATATTCTACGTCCTTATGAGTAGCGAAGTTAATTTAATGGTGTCCGTCAGTCTGTCTGTGTGCGTGTTGTTGCAAATAGGGCTTAAAAGGATGCCAGATATGATGGGCACTATGTTCTTATAGGTTGTTATATCGCATATATTGTAGTTCGGAAAATTGAAATCCAATCAGATCAGTCAATAAATGGCTGAGATATTAATAAAAAATTAAGACAACCTTTAATTTTAAGCAACATTTCTAACGTTGAAACATAATGCTTACCTTCCGAAATCCGCTTATAATCTATGAACTTATTTATTTATTTTCATCTAAAACAGATGGAGTAGAATACTGGTAGTGAGAATTGGTAAAATCCAGAAATTATCTAGTTATGTAGTCCCAATTTAGACGGTGCAAGTCTTATTGGTCAGCGTGCTCCTTTACTGGCGAGAGGGACGAGGGGCAAAGATACGAGTACTCTGCTTGATATACTCGTCATATACGTTTTGTTTTCTCATTCATTATGTAAAAAACGCACACACATCGTCAGAATATTATTGTTTTAGCCTATACGCCATCAAGTAGGTTTTGAGAAAAACGATAAAAAAGGTTTATAATACATTTTCTTGAAAACTACTCGATATATTTTTTACACGCTCCTTGATGGCTACGTAAATTTTTAACAAAGCTATACATTTTCATGAATTTACATGCAATAAATCCCAAGCTATAATAGTTATTCTGAAATAACATTTTGTCGTTTTGTGCTCCATACCAATTTTACTTCGTGGAGGAAAGTAAGTCTATGGAAAAAACAAGGAAGTAGTTTGAAGAAACGTGATAATTAGAGACTTATAAGGGCACCTGCTAAACAGAGAACACTCTCACATAAGCCCCGAACTGCAGATGCAATATAATATGGAATGATAGGATCTTATGGTTTTACATTTTGCAATATTTATATTTTATTAGCAATATAACATAAAAAATAGTTCTACTGTTATAATTAAAACAAGTTTATAAAAAATAACATTTAATACTTAAGTCTAAATCGACAGCCCTTTTGAGTAGTTAAACTATAAAAATTATATACTTGTAAACATAAAAGTATCAAATACCGAAAACTTTTTGCTAATAATTTGTACTTAAATTCTTAGTAAATTTTTTAAATATTCTTTACCTTCTCATTGAAAAAATATTAGCAAATCTTATATACATTTTTCTTTTCATTCGAAATACTAACCGATGTTAATACATTCCATTTTTGCTCAAATTAATTATTGTTACGTTTTGAAATTGTATTTCTCTTGATGAATTTTTCAATTTGATTCGAAATTCGTCAGATTTAAACTATTTTGACAGCTTATTTTGACTTACGCTGTTCATTATGCGAATGGCGCAAAACAATAGTTAAGTATGATTTTGCTAGTTTTGTATACAGAATTTGCTCCATAGGACCAATAAGACAAGCATTGTGTGAACGCCGAAGGTGATTCAAAGAAGAAAATGTGATACGTTTATCAATAAGTCTTGCAACGTAGAATTGGGAATTACAAATAACTAGCATATGAGCTGGGAGGACTCAGATGTTTTATAAATTTACGAACTATTTCACTTGGCCTCCATACAAGTTTATTTACCAATTAAAGGCTTCAGCCGATAGGTTATAATATGGTAAAGGGTGTAAAAGCTTCTTTGCTGCCGAAAACAGATTTCACACTTATTGTATTATACCAAGGACCTTTTAAAAAAATTTAAAAAAAACTTTTCTATTAATGAAATTGTTTTATTTTTGGATTTTGGACTGGCCTTCTAACAGTTTTTTTTTGGCTATAATATAAATTAAATTTTAAACTATAAGGTGTGGTCTATAATACTTTTCTACAAAAGTCAAAGTTGTTGCCCTCCTGTAAATTAAAATATGATAAGTAAGAATATTTAATTGTGTTGAGTACATATCATTCTTAAGTTGTGTACTACCCCGCACAGATCATTTTAAAGGAAATCGGGTTTCTTCACAAACTGTCTTAAAATTTGGGAGCGAGTTGTCCATTATAAACAAAGATATTTTTTTCAATTTATGTTAGCAGTGTAATTTAATCTGCTTAACAGTTATGGTTGGTTTCATATTGAACATGAGCTAAATCAATCAATTATTTTACCTATTACATCTACAACTGTCCTCTCCGTAATAAGGCTTTTGTCTACTGCGATCAGAAGAGAAAAGCTAGAATGTCTAAATTCTAGTTGGTAGTTACAATGGGTCAAAAGGGTCGAAATATTCTCCCATGGAAATGTCCTCCCAAAATAGGAGTTTTTTTTATATAAATTGAAGTTCAGAAAGTGTCTTTGTCCTAGAAAATGCGCAAAAAAAAAAAAGGAAATTGTCGAGTTCTAAAAAAATACCAATCTAATTTTTAAGCTATGGATATGACTTAGAGATATGAACAAGATTTATTTATACCCGCCCGGGTGACCATTTCGGTCAAACGTGGCGGACATATGCCAGAAGTCATATTTAAATTATAATGCCAGAAGATAATCTTTCGAAAAAAGTAAATTTCATGTCAATTTATAAAAATTTATCTTTGTTTTATTCCATTTCAAAGTTATATACCTCTATAAAAACCACCCGTTAATTTACAATCCCTTTAAGAAGAATCGCACTCTTACTTTCTTTTTTTAAAGGATGCCAAACATTTTGACTTTTAAGGACTAGTTTAATTCAAGGACATTTAAATGTAACAGAAAAGTCCCTTAAGCTGTAAATTCACAAAATACATTTTTGAAACTTGTACTAAATTTAAAACCAAATACAGCTTCTGTGACCTAAATACGAAAGAAATTAATTAGATTTAATTTTGTGGAAAATTAATTTTTTTATTTCAAGCTCCCCAGGGCTAAATTATAGTTTGTTCCCCAAGTTTAACTCTATTATAGCATCTTTTATTCAAATCCCTTAACTCCATTATGCACAGACCATAACATAATTTTCCTATACATTTAACATAATTTTCCTATATATTATTTCTCCCTAGAGTAAAAAAAAAATAAACTTCCTTAATCAATAGCTATGAACTACATGCACGAATATTAAACTTTTTTATAAACTTTATTCGATTCCTGTTAAATCCCAAACAAAACTGTTAAAACTAATTTACTATTGTGAGATAACTTTTCATCCAACAGCAACAATCTTGAGATGTTTGTTCTAATTGTTATAATAAAGTCTTCTTAACAACATATTTTCTTAATACTTTAGCAATGTTATCTCCTACATCAGTTTTCTTTTGCTACCTCTTCCTAAAATATTGGCATTAAATAGAAGTTTTGTGTCTGTATGTTTGTGCGTATGTGTGTAGTTATTAAATATTGCCTGTAGGAACACTGTGTAATGTGTACTTGTAGATGTTCCCTGCCAAGTTACATACGTCCAGCTAACAATGAACAAGTTGCAAGAATGAAAAACCTAAAGTCTTGACGTACAAAGACTATAAATATAGAAGACGTGATATTATTAAACAATTCACAATTATAATTTTTACAAGAGAGGACAAAAAAGATATGAAAAAGGAAATGCTTTATGCCTTGCCTTGTACAAATGTAATTAATAACTATGAGTGGGCAATAACACATGAGTTATTAGGAGTAATAAGTACAAGTTGTGTCAGCAGAATATATTAAATGTCAAACATGTTTACTTATAAATATTATTGTGTCTTATCAATTCCAAAAGGAAGAATTTTAATTAAATTGCTAAAAAATATCAACAAATTTGGTCATTATTTTCTAACTGACGCCTTTGGCAATATTATACTAAAAAAAAAATCGTATATAAGAAAGCTATATTCGGCTGTGCCGAATCGTTTGATACCCTCCATTTATAAACTATAAGCCAATCTTTGTTAAAACCTACTGTATTAAAGACTTTTCCAAAAAATCATTTAAAATTTAGTCTGATTGTGTTTAAATAAAATGCTTCAGAAATTCTTTTAGGCGTATTAAACTGATGTACAGGAGGGGATTTTATATTGTTGGGCCTATTGTAAATTATGGATCGTTCATCAGAAAATTCGGTAAATTGATTTACCTAGACTAAAGTCCAATACAGTCATACATTTTTTTTTAAACATTTTATGCGCTTTTCGGAAGGCCGCTTTGTATGGGGACTAATAGTAAATTTTGTGCAAAATTTTAAATCAAGCCGTGAATTTAGCCACCATTTATGCCACTTTTTGAAAAAAAATTTAAAAATTTTATGGTGTTCATTCCACATTTTGATTTTGACTCTTATCATACTGAACCGATTTTGCTGGATTTAAATTCCAAATTTCTTAGGATAACAAGAAGCAACATTAATTAACATTAATATTGTCCTTTTCCTTTGAATTGTTCGTAAGTGAAAGTACCCGTATTTTCAACAGACGGATAGACAGACGGACATGGCTTAATCGACTTAGAATTATTCAAGCAGCCAGAATATTTTTTTTTCATTGGGTTTTAGATGAATATTAAACATGTTTCAAACGGAATGACAAACTTTGTATATTCTAATTCGCCGCTACTAGTGGAGTGTATAAAAAAACAAATATGATGAGCCGTATACATCGTTCCCACAAACAAAAAAGGCATAAAAACATATAACAAATCAAAAGATTTTTTCACATGTTTCTCAATGATTTTCAATAATTACACAGTGCAAGAAAATTCGAGTCAGCGGCGCCAGCCTAAATACTTGCAGTACGAATTGAAACAAGACTATTGGTAGAGAAAATTTGCCAAAGGGGTTTTAGTTCGGGTTTCTGAAATTTCTGCCCCTAGAGTTTTTGAATTTCTTGAAAGGGATCTTTGGATCTTTTATTATTTGAATCTTTTATTATTTGAAGCATTTCTAACATATATCGTCGTTTGTAATTACTCTCACGGTTGCCAGATTTGACCATTTATCGTTATTTTGACGATTTTGGGAACCAAAAATGGACCATGCCGATTTAAACCCTAAATTTAAAGATTTTTCAAATGGCATCCATATGTTGTACTAATCTACAAAAGTTTCAAGTTTTATTTCCTTTGTTTTTAATAAATTTCTGGATACTTGATTGATACTAATTGTCCCGTGTAAGCAAAACATAATAGTTTACGCTTGGGATTCTGATAATTGATAATTTATTTTAACGCTTTTTTAAAGCAATGAAACATAATTTCTGATGATTAAAATCGGTGTTCGCTATCTCTCAGGTCATGTGAAATCTAATTTTCGTACTTATTCATGAATGATTAATGCAATGTTCACACTTGGGGTTTTAAAGGCGTTTAAGCATCTCGGACGAGATTGAGCTCTAATAACTCCAAAATCGAGATGATTATCTATACATTGAAGTGATTTGTTAATCACTTCAAATTGACATGATTAAAACTAAAACATTTCATTAATCACATAGAATCCTCTGAACGTACCTCGAGCTGAGTAGCATCGGCCAAAAGAAACGTACCTTTCAGATGTACTACCGACCACGATTTCTTATGTATGTTTTCAATTCAGCTTTAACTAATCCATCTTTAACTAATCCATCAATTTTTACAATTTCATCATTAATACCATCTTCCAAAACTTTATTAAAGTATTTCTATCCATTTAAATACTTTAAACCAAATTTAGTTTGTTTGTTGTGTTTTTTTATTAATCAACTGTCACCGTAATCATCTGAAAAGTAATGTGAAGGGCTTTGATTGACTTAATCAAAATTTTGCTTAAACGCGCTTAAAAACCTAAGTGTGAACATACCATAAAGATCTTATTGGACTCACGTCTCTAATTCTAGATTTTTAAGCTTTTGTAGCAGATTCGGAAATATGATATCGTTAACAATATAAGACAAGCATATGTTGACAAGCCTCGACAATTAACTTATATGTACTACCAAAATGTTTTTCAAATATTTTCCTATTTTGGATTATTAGAAAAAAATATTGAAAAACGCTTATTGCTCTTATATACGGTGGTCTGTAAAAGAAGCTAACACTTATATGTATAGTCTATTGGTGTGAGAATGACGGTTTTATGTACTTTTAGAGTTTTTTGAGACAAGAAATGCATATCGTCGGTCACAGGTTGACAACTCTTAACATTTTTTTTTGTACTTTTCAGGAGACAAAAAAAAAACGTTATTACTCCGTTACTAAACCGTGTTGGAAGTAAATAAAAAAAACCAAAATTAGTAGGAGATATTTATTGTAAGATAATGTAAAGAAAACAATGGTATTGAAATAATTTCAGATTAAAAAAAAACTAAAATAAATAATACGAGTTCACAATTTCAAAAAATTTAAAAGTGAGTTAAGAGTTGTCAACCTGTGATTTATTTTATTTCAATTTAAACAAACAAAAAATAACTTAACATCCTTAAAAACTACCAAAAGTACTTGTTTTTTAACAATGACGATTTTGTTACCATTTAAGTATGTCAATTGTACGATTTTGACGATATTTTTTTTTTTTTTTTTTTTGCAAAATTTGCAATCTGGCAGCTAAAATGTGTTTTTTAAACTGTATTTATCCAGATTTTGAGAATGTAAAGCTGTACGTAGTTTCATGATTCAGTAAAAAAAATATAAATATTTTGCAATATATTATTATTTTGTTTATGAATTTTTAAAAATTTTAAATGGACAAAATTTTTAATTTTGCACCAAAAAAATGTTTTTCTTTTTTTTATTTCGTCGAAAATCACTTGGAAGTTTTTAAGCATATAATCAATAACGTTCAAGTAGCTTAAAGACGACTAAAATTGTAATCCGTTAAATTAATTCTAAAGAAAATGAGACGAATATGTCTCATGTTATAAAAAATTCTGTGATTATGAAATGCAAAGATTATAATATTTCACTTTGTTGGAAATAAAATAAACATTTATTCATCGACTTCAATGAAACGTTGTAGCATTCATAAACTTATAGCAAAAAAGATACGACACAATATCACAATATGACACAATATAACACTTTGTGAATTGCCTAAGTAAGTTTTTTCGATTTCAAATTTTTATAAGGTAAATTTTTTTTCTAAATTTGCCAAAAAAATTTTTTTTTCATCATTGCACTCTGATTTATTCCAAAACCGTTGGGCATAAAAAAAGTATTAGCATGAGTTTATTTTATTGCTAGATTTTAGCGTTTCATGTAATAAAATTGGATAACCTCTACCTAAAGTTGCATGTACGTGACTTGTTTTTAACATCTGGCTTCTAAAATGTTCCACTGCAAGATGCATTTAAAACATTGATTCTGTAAAAGTCTGATGCAAAGTCATCTAACAAAATTTCAATTAGAGCGTGCTCCATTTTCTTCTGACAAACCACCTGACATCAGCTGTGTCAGAAATCTATGCCGGGAGGAAACCGGCAGCGGCGGTCCAATTTTGACGGAATTATTAGCCGGCTGAAGTTAATACTTTACAATACCGATATATGTATGATAATTTCATCGTTGAATAGAAATATTGTCATATTGTTATAAAAAACGTGTCACTATTATATCCTAAATTGGTAACTTGGAGTTTAAAGAAAAAAATTTCAAGATGGTTGAACTCTTTTACGGCGCAAATAAAAATTTTTGTGGCGGCAGCACTCTATTTTGAAACCGAATACTACTTTGGTTTCTGCAATAAATATGCGAAAAAACAGAGACAATGTTAGAAGCAAATTATATATACGTTTGTGCCTAGATATTATAAACAAGGCTGTGAGTCGCCTGAAATTTTTTAAGTCCGCCTCCAACTCTGACTCCGACTCCAACTCCTACTCTTACATTGACTTTAAACTCTTTTTTTAATGCAGTAACTTTTAAATGGTTAAATATAGCAAGACAATTATTCTATAAAAATTTCGAGTCGATATTTTCAAAACTGCCAATTGCAAAGAATTTTTGTTCTGGAAAATTTTAGAATTTTTTTTAATATGTTATGCCGAAAAATTTTGGAGTTAGAGTCGCCTAACTCCTAAACCTTAACTAAAATAGCAATTTTGACAGACATTCGCAATTACATGTGACTTGAAAAGTTGACAAGTCAGATAGAAAAAAGTAAAAAAAATGTATCCATAGAATTTTAAGTTTCGTTTGTTTTTGTAATTAAAGGAACTTAACGCATCAAAAAATATAGTCTTACTCCTTTTAAATTTAGTTTTCTAATTTAACAATAATGATTTAACTTTTTTAAATTTTTTTTATTTTAATTTTATTACTCACTTTTTAAGTTTAGGCCGACGATATCTAAAACAAATGTAAATTTTTCTGTATATATTTTCCACGATTTGTTTTAATAATTACATGAAAATTGAATTTATTAAAAAATGTTCCATTTTTCCAGCCAGTTTATTAACAAATTCTTAATGGATTAGTTTTTTTCTTATTATGGGTTTTTGCGGCCTTCTAAATGTTTTATATGCATATCTACATACAAATGGTTGCTGTAGTGATATTAAACGTTGAAAAAAAAACATATACTAGAGTTAGAAAAATATTTTATTTGATCTTATGAGAATGATTCAGATTAATCCTTAAGAAATCATGAAAGAAAAGCCTTTAAATAAACTGGCAGCAAACGTTTATATTGTTCGAAATTTGTTGCCACATGTTTTCTTATTATAAAGTCAAATTAATCATCAGATATCGTTAAATTCATTTAAAGAATTATAAGCTAGAAATATTTAAAAATATTTCTGAAAACAGCTAATTTTTAGAAATTTTTCATCTTCAATGCATATAAAAATTAGTTTACGTTTGTTTGTTTCTCATGAAATCTTTACAGAATTTTTTTTCCAACTGGCCGGCTTTAAATAATTTTTAAATTCCAATTGTGCGGTGCCATGGAAGGTGCATATTGATATTTATTTTTTCTTAAAAACGGTAATAGAAAAAGTCTAAAAATTAAGTCCAAATAGTAAAAGCAAATGGGGATATGGGAAAAGTGGGGGTACATTGATTTTTGTATATCTTAAGAGTGGCAACAGTAAAAGTTTTAAAATTTGGTACAATAGGCTTGGCTATCAATAGATAAGATCTTTGGTGGAGGGGACTAGATGAAATAAATGCATGTGACACCTCCCATACAAATCCATTATTGTATATCTAAAGATAAATAACAGTAAACATATACAAAACTGGTTTGAATTACTTTCTTATCCAGACCCACAATCAGTTCAAAATTTAGCGGTATTTGAACAGTAGGAATGAGGACATCTGTTTACTCTAAATGGTTTTGTATGTCTGAAGATTAGTCACAGGACAGTGATTAGTCACAGGATTTGATAGAGATGACAGTCTGTTGTGGATATGTTGCTCCGATGTGATACCATAGAATTTCATTCAACCAGAATACCCACCGTATAACAAACTCGAACTCCTACCAAAGTTCTAAATGCAATCCAAGCCAATGCCATAAATGTCAGACAAATTCTTAAATGTAGCAGATTCCTTTTTTGATATTAATACTTTTGCCAGCTAAGGACAGAGAACTGCAGCAGTATTATAGGAGACAGTGTCCAGTGGCTATAGATAGAAGTAGTAACACTATGGTCCTCGATAGTAGAGACTAAAGAACGCTAGTCATCAAAATTCCTGATAATCCGGCAATCAGCGTTTCTGTCCCATCTGTTGTTCGCAGTACATATAATAGTCCTTTGAGCTTACAAGAGAGCCCACCGGTCTTAGTTTATGTTATTTCGTATAATTGCAAGTAGCATATTTCTAAAATATTTCCTTTGATAAGAATTTTCTACTATGACCAAATTTCTACAATATTTTCTGCTTAAATGTTTAATAAAAAAGCAAAATTTATAAAAAATTTGCTTTGCAATAGAAAATGTTAGCAAATTTTATAAAAAAAATTTTATGCTTAATTCCCTTCAGAATACAAAAGTTTCGCAAAATTGCCTGTAGACAGGCAATAATTCGTCAAGCTATTTTGGTTCAAAGAACGCAAAAGGCTCTAACTACACAAAAATTATAGATCGAATTTTTCATTGATTCTGGAATCTGGAAACTTTCGACCAAAATTAGCGATTTTATTAACAAAAAAACAAACACTCAAATCTACAAAAGATTATACGCAGAAAAAAATTATCAGTAGTTTAAAATTAATTAAAAAAATTGTTTAAAAAGTATTTCAATTTAATTAATGTCATAATTGAATCAATTAATTTTTTAGTTGAAAGAAAATCAAAAATTTAGTTTTGACTTAATTAACATCTTAGTTGTTTTGAAATAAATTTTTGATTAAAATATTAATTAAACAACAAAAAATCTTAATTGACCTTAATTGAAGAAAAATAAGTTGTTAACAGTTTTAGCCAATTTATCATTTTAACATTTAAAATAGTTTTTTGCTTGTCCTGTATTTTTAAATGTTAGATAGGGCTTTTTGCGTTTTAGGTAATGATTTATTACAATAAATTTTAAAAATTGATTTTCAGTCTACCTTTTGACTGTATTATTTAAGTTGTGGCAATAAAAATATATCCTATCGTTAAGTGAGGTACATACTATCGAACATGAATTAAAGTATTGCTCAAATTTTCGCTTGTTTGATAAATTTGGCAGCTAATTTTTGTCAGTCAACCGTTAACCACAGATTATTTTGTGGTTGACTGTTGACTGATGAAAGTTTGACTGTCACTCAAGTTCGATAGCGTGTATCCCCACTTTAGTCCTTTTGCAACACTTAAAAAAAACTCTGTTAAATAGATTCTCTGACGTAACTTTTTGTTACATTTTAGGCTCCCTACAAATAAACTGTTCCTTAAAAATCACTCTTTCGTTGTTAAGTGTCTACATTTATTTAATCACTTATACAATATCTTAATGTTAAAATTTCGATGGTTTTTCATTAAAGCCCCTGGCATTTATATATTTTTAACTTTTTTTTTTTGATGTTCTGTTTCTGTTTTTGCGTTCCGCATTTTAAACTTTAATCTGTCGTAAATCTGTTTCGTTAAACTGACGCGACACAGGCAGAGACAGAGAACAGAACTAAAAAAACACAAGGCATATAAAAGTGTTGATTTTTTTTGTATGTTTGATTTGGGGTGAAAACATCTTTGTAAGAGAGGGCTTTTTAACATTTAATTTGGTTCTCCTTCCTTCCCCACTTTAAGTTCTTGTCCTCAGTTGTGTATGTTGAAGTGTATAAGGCCTAAAGTTATAGACTTAAGCATGACTTCCATTCTACATTTACTCTCAAAAATGTTTGAATTGTAGTTGTTGGTATTGGTTTCAGTGCTCGGTCGTGTTTGTTGTATCTTTTATTATAACACCAAAAATATTTACCGCCCACTACCCCCAGGTTAGTTTTTTTTTTTTGAAAGTTAATGCCATTTTACTACAACTTTTAGTTTTATAGCCTTGTTTTTTCCTATAACTATACTACACATATTTTGCTTGTTATTAGAACTTTAATGAATTTGGTGTGCTCGCGTGGGTGTGTGGTTGAATGTGGGCGCTTAACAACAATTCAAGAAAAAAAAAAACACTGGGTGACCTTCATTACAATATCTTTTCCTATTTTTGGTTTTATTTCGTAATATTGTTATTTTTCTTTAAAGGCAGAATGTCCTTAATAATAAGAATTCTTCGTAATATACTCATTTACTTGCAATTGCCAATTCGTTTAAATTGTTTTTGGTAAAAGAGCTAAATAAAATAGATAAAAAAAACAAAATTTTATTTAGTTTTTATATCGTTTATTAAACATTAAGATTGTCTATGGATAAATCAAAATTTATGTTGTTGTAATAGAAAAAGAAGATTTCTAAGAGGATTTTTTGGAATAGAAATTACTTAGTGATAAAAATGTATTTCAAGGATGGAGTAATCTTAATACATACAAATGTAGAACTATAAATCTTCCTTTTAAGAAGAAAAATTTCAAAAAGTTTTCTATAAAAGGAATTTTTCTGATTTTCTATAAAGTTCCAAATTTTTGTAAAATTTCATATTAAAAAGCAAATTTTCTTTAATTTAAATTAATATTTTTTTGGCGATATATCTGTAAAATTGTGCAAAATTTCCAAACAAAATGTAAAGTTTTTTCAACATGTCCCATAAAATGTTTCTTTAATGTGCAAAATTTCCTATAAAAAAGAAATTTTGCTAACAAAAATTTTAAAGCAAATTTTCCTGAAATTTGTTCAGTATTTTCCGGACTGCCTACCGCTAAACTAAGAATATAAATATTTATAAAGCAATACAAATAAGACAATACAAATACAAAGATAATATAGAATTATGTATATCTGGAGAACAGTTACAGTGAAAGTATCCAAATTTGGTACATATAGTTTCATTAGCATTCCAAAACATCTGCCAATTAAGTGGGTTGAATTGGATAAATGGGAGTGGCACCTTCACATAAAATAAAATATCAAATTCGTTAAATCAGGAGAATGATAAGAGTATTTCTTTTATTTTAGTTGGAGTAGCGAAGTTGAGTTTGTTTCCCAACAAAAACTAAACTTATAATGCTACTTTTAATGACTTCCTGAATTTATTACTTTGTAGCTGTACTCGCCACTTTTTGCATTATTAGTTATATAATAAATAATAATTTTCTTTTTATATCTTAAATAAGTCATAATTATACATAACAAAATAATACTTTAATATAATGATTTAATTAAGTTATTATTATATGATTTAAAAGAATTATTTGAATCAATTTGCAATATATTCCATTAATATTTGTTAGATATACGGTAATATTATAAAATGTTAAGAATAATTTCGATGTGAAACACACGGCTTTTTGATAAAAAAAAATCATTGAAATTTATTGTTCAAGGAAAGCGAGGAAACTTTTTCCGAAGACTTTAGAAAAGCTAAAAATAATATAAGACTATAAAGTGAATAAGAATTTAAGCACTAAGGTCCCAGCAAAAACTTTGCTTACAAAATAAGCAGAAAAATAATGAGAACTTGAGGAAATATTTAATTTTCTACAAGAAAAGGTACTCATTTTTGCTCGCGATGTCCCAAAAGTAATCTAAAAAATAAAATACCCTTATTTTATACTTAAAAGTTTTATGAAAATATGTAGTTACCAAAAGAGATAAGAAATAAGAACTTTCAAATTAACTTTCAAAAAGGTTAGAACACACTAATTAATCCTATGGAATTTTTGTTGAAAAAGTGTACACAATAATAAATTTTTCGAAATGTAAGACAATATTTAATAAAGAGTGCTTTTGCTGCACAAAACCATTTATACCTCTAACCCCATAATAATGTAAATATACGAGCCTGTCAAAGAAATCAATTTCGAGGGAAAGCTTCTTTAATTCCGAGAAAGCTTCTTCAGAAAACGAAAACCAAAAAATTTTCTCGGAATGGAATCACTTGTAATTTTTCGATTAAAAAAAGTCTTTGTTTTGGCTTGCACAATATTGCCACATTTAACTTAAAAATAACAAAATTAAAATTTGCCGGAATTACGAAAATCGATCAAAGCCTGAAGAGGGTAAAACAAAATCGATCGAAATGAAAATACGGATTCAAAACCATTCCGAATAGTTTCAGTGACAAACCTGATTATGTTCTTCAAAAAAACATCGTCTACATTAGATCGATGTCACTTCTAGTATTCTAATGACAAAAATATATTGTGGGGGTAATTTTGGAACATATTTAATTACATAAGTATATATTTACATACATTTTATTGATTTTTGGATTTTCCATGAATTTCACATTGAAATTATTCTTAAAATTTTATAGTATTACCGTATATCTAACAAATGTTAATAGAATGTATTGCAAATTGATTCAAATAATTCTTTGAAGTCATATAATAATAATTTATTTAAATCATTATATTAAAGTATTATTTTGTTATGTATAAATATGACTTATTTAAAATATAAAAAGAAAGTTATTATTTAATATATAACTAATAATGCAAAAAATGGCGAATACAGTAATGAATTCAGGATGTCATTAAAAGTAGCATTGTAAGTTAAGTGTTTGCTGGGGTCTTACTTGTAACAATATCAAACCTTCAACAAAGCAACAACAATAAACCGTGAGTTTATCTTTTCTTACATTCCCCTACAATTGGCTTGCTTTTTTTCCAACTCGAATTGTAGTTGTAATAGGGTAAAACAAAAAACAAAATTAAAATTAAAAGAACATAATACATAAATCTTATGAACAATAAATCTTGTATGACCGAAAATAAAATAAAACCCTTTTTGCAACTTACTAACAAAATTGTTTCTTTTCATTCACAAATTAAAGCGAAATATTTGAAAACTTAATGTATTATTGTCATATACCTTTAACCTTCGGTGAAGGGTATAAAAACATTATTAATATAAAACGTAAAATATACATAACCTCTCTGCTTCAAAAAAGGATGTTAAGGTTGATTTTTATCTATATGATAAGTGCGTAAACATTTGCTTGACAGCTTGAACTTATGATAAATTGAAAATCAGAGCAAATTGTTTCTTTCCCTATTTTGAATTATTAAATGCAAAAGAAATACCTAAATTAAAGACAAAAAAAAAAAAAAAAAAAAAAAAAAAAAAAAAAAAAACACAAAATGAATAAAAGTGGAAAAACGAAAACAAACCACAAATTTTCATGCAATTTTTATAATACTAAAATGAGCAATGCCAAATCCCGTAGAAAATAAGGAACAAATTTACATTTAATCATAATTTATTTTTTTTGTTTTATTTTTAAAGAAACCTACAAAATTTACTCAACCATAAATCAATAACAACAAAAGATATGCAGAGAAATTTATTAAAACCAGTGTTGTCAGAGTAAAGGATTCACCAGACAATTGGGGATTTTATTAGGAAAAAAAAATAAAAAATTTCGATTTTTGGATTACTTAATTTTTTTATTTTTTTGTAATGTCCCATTAAATTACAAACTTTAGGCAAAAATTTCTCGAAAAAGAAATCTGTTTTTGCAAAGTCAACTAAGTAGAAAATTGTGGGTAAAATATTCTGCATGCAAAGAAAACAATTGTTTCAATATGGTGCCAGCTAGCAACACATCCCTAGAGGGAAGCGAACTGACACTAAAGTGGTCCCGTGATAGGTTCTTTGGTGGCAGAGACCGGTCCTAGTGCTAACACTTTATATGAATGGGACCTATCATTTCTACATGAGGTTGTCATTGGAGAGGGTTAATTGACACCTAACAGCTACCATTTGACCAATCATCATACATCTATTCTCAATAAACGTGTTTAGTGTTAGTTACTACAATGATAGTCTTCTTATTCTTCCAATAAAAAAGTCGTAGAATTAATTTTAAGAAGACATTTTTAAATAGTTCCCAAGAAATGTATTCCACCACCGGTGGGGTTTTAAGATCACAGTTAAACTAGGTTTAGTTAATCTGAAAACAGATTTGTGCCGCCATTACCAAGTTTGTATACAAAATTTTGGCGGAACAGGTTAGTTTTGCTTAAAATGTTGGTCTTTAATGAAATAATAAAAATAAAATCATATTTCGCAGGAAAAAGCCTAGTTTCAGAGTACATTAAACTAAGTTTAAGCTTAATCCACATCTCAAAAACCCGGCCTAAGCCTGTTACAAAGGCAATCCTAATAAATAAATAAGAAATCATTTATATAAAAAAACTTATTAAAATAAAACTAAAATATCTATTATTTTCTTCTTACTTAATATATCAGTTAAGTGAACAGTTCTCCTTTCACATGCCACTAGGTATTTCTTTTTGTTCTTATTCTATTTTTACAAGTCCCAGGACCAGTTCTGTTGGAACAATTGACACAATCCGCAGGAATAATACAAGCCTGCACATGCTACATCTATATTATGGCTGCCTCCAATCATGTGATGATTAATACTAACATTTCAATGAATTTTTGTGATGAACTACTTTTTATATCCTCACAATCACTGTAGGAATTTTAAGGCGTAAATTCCTAGTGGTATACCAAGATAATTCTATTTAGGCTGGTACGCAGGGTAAAAGTTAGTTAAGTTAGGTGATGTGCAGTGGAGTGCGGTGGTGGCAGTGGTAAGACTTGGATTTGGGAGTAAGGAAGAGTAGCGAGCCGTTGGTGTGGAAGACGTTCACTGTCTCATGTAGTGAGTGTTTCAGATAACGATGCTTTTTCACAGGCAGTGCTCTTATGGGAGGCATTTTTGCGGACGACGTGGTGACTGTGACTTCAATGAAAAGGTTCAAAAAAAGGTAAGGAAGTTACTGCACTACATGGGAGCTTTCACTTGTAAAAGTTCGATTTGTGTGGACGGATCATTCCTGGGTTCTGTTACTACCAAACAGATAAAGAACAGCCATTAAGCAGCGGGGGTAGACATAAATTATGAGAATCGGTCCATGACATCACCTAGGTACCATTCACATGTCTTCCTTGAATTGAGTTTTTCTGTTCACGGCCTTTTTTTATTTAAAATATATCTTATTACAGCTTTAATCACGTTACAAGATATTAGAGAAATAGGTCCATCATTGACCAAATTTTCCTGCAAGATATAATCTGGCACTAAAACACTTATATTAATCAAAATGTCATAATAAAGTTGAATGGTAGTTGGTCCATAATTGGCCATAGGTCCCAAACCAGGACTAGTCAGTGGTGTAGGGTATTCGTGGGTTGGACTTTCACGACTAAGGTTGGGCTCAGCGACTCACCTGGTATGAAAAGCTAAAATCTGACGTTTCAATATTTAATGGTGGTATGTTTATAATCCCAATAATCGTTGCATGTTTGTGAGGGAGAAATGTAAAAGTTTCGCTTCCATCTCGCTTATGGAAGGCATGAATTTTCTATGGTAAGTTCCCACTTTAAAGCAATAAGTATTTAGAAAAAAACACATCATTCAACGTATATAGAAACTTGTGAGTGTAGCTATCAACTTTACATACTGAATATTTTGTTTTTTATTTTGGGATTTCATTACGTCATAGAGAAATCTTATTAATAATAAATTTTGTTTTTCCGAAAATAACTTTTGATTATTTTTTTTGCTTTTGTATTCGCCCTTACAATTCTGCTTCGTAGCAAGGCAAAAACTTGTTAAGAGTTCATTCACTTTCTTAACTGCATATCTGTATGGCTTACTGTGTAAATGTGCGCTTATCTTATAATGTATTGTTAGTGCTTCCCAAGACGGGGAGCACCAATTTGGCGATATTGGTCCTTGTCAGTTGTATGTACGTATCTAAGAAAGGAGGCCATAAGCACCGCGTTCCAGAGGATCATTTGTACAGCCCATACCCAGCAAAAACTTGGTAAGCACTTGCAATTACTGAACAACTTACTTTTCAATGACAACTTCATACCATCTGCATTACATAGGAGTTGATTAGTAAATACTGACATATAATCAATACATAAGCACTTGCTTATTAGCTGAATAATGAAATTTATACTTTATTCATAATAAAATGCATTTGAGGTTTTATTTATATAAATCTAATACAAATTGATTTTAAATACATATTTGTTCCTACAGTTTTTTTTCTCATAAATAAAAAACTATTTGCAATAGATTTTATTTAATTCATTGCAAATTCATAGAATCAAGCAATTAATTTGTTCATTTTTCACCTATTACCAAAATGATTATATTGATTACTAAAAATTGTAAAACTGTTAATATTTTTTTTCAATAAATGATATTTTTAATTTTAATTATTGACAATTCCCTACAACAATTCTACAAGTTTAAATTATTTTATTTTAAACGAAAAAAACCATTAATATATTTTGATATTTAATTAAAATTATAATTAAAAATTTATTTCAAAACAACCTAAATATTAATTAAATCAAAATTATATTATTAATTTTCTTTCAACTATAAATTATATTAAAAACACAATTTGTGTGACAAATTCAGTTTTGTTGATACCAATGTGAAGTACCTATTTGTAAGCGAATGTGGTAATGAATTATTTAACTCCCTATTTGTAAGCGTTGTTTGATAAGTACTTGGCTCCAATGACATCAGTGTGTTAAAATAATGAGTTAAAATACCAATGTATTAGTAGTGAAGAGTAGTTATAATAGCTTTTTAGCTCATTCCTTTTCAATGTAAGATTTTGCTGGGTACATCTCAACAAGTCAGGTTCAGGCTACGTATACAGCCTATTACCCTGCCTGGTGACAGATTATAAACATTAGCTGGGCTCCGTCTGTCCATCTGTTTTAAACAAATTGTACGTCAAACTGTGTGTAGTTCCCCTAAATCATTTTGGTAACTGAGTTATATAGTATGTATACCTAAATGTGAAACAACCTGACTCAAAAATTATTATTATGTTACAAAAACTAAGATAAATTGGTTGCTAAATTCACCGATTTCCTTTAAATATTGGCACAAAATTCATCAATGGATGCGGTGTCAAAGATTTGCCCAATGGTAGAAAATGCAAAAATTTAAAAAAAAAATAACCTACACAGACAGAATTCCCACAAATTTTTGACCAATTAGAGCATTAAACAAAAATAAAATCAGTTTTAACTAAAAATTTAATCAAGTAAATAACACGTTCAATTCACTATTGATACTATTTATTTGTTTACTGGTGCAAATTGAATTAATATCACATTTCTTCTTAATTGAAATCAATTTTTATTTTTCTGCGTAAAAATGGACCATTTAAATTTAAGTTATTTTACGAATCGTTTTAAGAAAAAAACCAAGGTTTGATTTTTAGGGATAACACAATTACTATATTTTGTAAGGCACACATCTGCAAAATAGTTAAACTTATTAGGTTCATATAATCAAATTTTGGTATAAACAATGAAGCGAAAGATTTAAATTATATCGTAGTAAAGTAAATTATAGTGTTGATAAAAAACAAATCATACAGCATAAGTCTGGAAAATAAAAATAAAAATAACTAAAATTTATAAGTGTAGTGAAGATTTGGAGATAATATAACTTCGTTTTTTTGCAGTTATGAGCATGAAAGTTTTTAGACTGGACATACGATTCGTAATGGTTCGACATCTGGAAACCCTGATAAAACATAAAAGAAATGCTAACAGATTTTGTTTTGTGCCAACCAAGCTAAAGTATGAAATGTATAAATTACCTTGCATACAGTAAAATCTAAAGGAAAATAATATTAAATCCTCAATACCTGTCACCTCTATTCAATACACTTTGTATTTGGCCAGTAATAGTCAATTGATTTGTAAAAAAGAAAATTGTACGGAATAACAAAAAAAAAAAAAAAAAAATACTAATATAATTATGAATTGTAACAACCGTCAAACATTATGACTTGTGCTTGAACAAAAAGCAAAAGCTACCAGTCTTTTGTTTTTTGCAAAGAGCACACTAAATCTATTTCCGATTCAATTCCTTCATGTACATATTTGATTTAATATAAAAGTTTCAGTTATTAAGGTATTCATGTACGTTTTATTAGTATGTTGGTATATAATATTATTATGGTGTAAGTAATAAATTTTTTTTTCAACCACAAAAGAAAAATGTATATGTCAGTGTATGAAATGCACATAAAGAACAAATTGAGTTTTTCATAATTTATAGAGAATTTCTTTTACTTTTCATATAATATTCCCTCTTGGGAGTGTATATTTGTTATGAGATATGGGTAATTCCCAAATAAAAGAAGAGGAAAATTGCGCAGAATTAAAATTTAACTAAGATTTTTAGTTTAAAACAAAATTTTTTATATTGAAGAAAAATCTTTTGGGTATTAGAATGACGCATTTTTCATTTAAATTATGAATATTTAATGGTGCAATTTTTGGCGAACTTTTATAAAAAAATTTTATACACCTGGGGCAAAATCGGTGCATTCGAGATGGAGTGACTTTAACCAAAATTTAACTTCTTGAGATTTTGCTCGCAGTCCTCATCAAAAAGCACTTGTAGAATTATAAGATCGTGGCTTTTGATAACGAGTATTCGATCGAATACCTTCACTAGAACTGTCATTCGAGGTTAAGAGCTGTCGTAAACATATTTGAGTATGTTTTTTATAAGCAAAACAGAAAACGGCATTTTTATTAGAATTTGTGTTTGAAAATCTCTTTTCGATGGATCTTGGGACATCACCACAGTTGAAGATACATTTACACTAAGGAAATAAATAGTTCCATTTTTTTCGAAAGCATAAAATCATTATCCTTTCCAGCTACTATTTCCGATACTATTTACCTATATTTGTTCACAAATGTTTTTTTAATAGCTTAAGCAATACAAAAGTTAAAATAAAAATTAATTTCAAACATGTTTGTATGAACTGAAATTTAACTTGAAATAAGGGCATGAATTAAAGCTGGATTCTAGCAATATTTAAAGCACTTGAAATTTTTAAAATTTGAGTGCTTTTTGGGATGTTATGAGATTAAGATTAATTTAGTTGATTTTTTTTAACGCATAGTTAAAAACTTAAATGGTGGAAACTTGAGCTAAATGATATTACTCTAACACTTATAGCAAATTCTTTAAAATTTGTATTACTAATTTTTATTAACTTTGTACGGAAGGTGCCACTGTCATATCTCATAACCAGCCTTCTTTTTGACAGATATTTTCTTTTGATAACCAAATAAATCGTTTTAAATTTAAATACTATTAGTGTTACCGTTCTCCAGATACATTAAAATCTTTATTGACTTTGCATGGGGGGTACCACGCATATTTACAAATTTAGAAATTTTATTAGCATCATATTAAAACCATATGTTAAGGGACGGGCAACGGTTTGGTAACTTAGGAGCCTATAGAGAACTTACAAACACACATACACACAAACAAACGCAGTTATATTTTTATACCCGCCATTACTAGTGGTGAATGAGGGTATTCTAAGTTTATCATTCCGAATGAAACTTTTTCTGTTATTCATCTCCGACCCCATTAAATATAAATATAAGAGTCCTTGAGTAATTCTAAGTGGTTAAGCCATGTCTGTCTGTCCGTCTGTTGAACAAAGCTCACTTTAGAAAAACTTAATTGAAAGGAACAATATTGGTGTAAAATTGCTTCTAGTTATCCTCGGCTCAGTAAATTCAGAGTTATGACTCCAATTGAAAATTTTGTTATGACATAGGGGAAAATATTAGGATGTAATAATACGAACATATTTGGTCATAACATAATATATTATGATTCCAATAATCACCTTTTCATAATATGTTGCTCGTAGAATAAGTTTACCACAACCATGTTTTTTATCTGCGTGTTTGTAAATTATGGACCAATTCTCATCATTTGCAATAGGCTGGTCCCTGTGACAAGTCAAACACATGTAATAAATCCAAAATTGCCACCTCTACTCTGCGCTCAAGTTTTGCATGGACAGTCATCCGTCGCGACGGCCGGACATAGTGATATCGTTTAAAAAGTCATTTTAGTTCGATCGGTATACTTAACCTTTATGTGCTCCGTAGTCTACATTTGTAGCATTTTTGCAGAAAAAGTAGAATAAAAAAATGTCCACAATAACAGGGTCCTAAATTTTTAGTAGCTTCCTAAAAATCAATTCTAAGCAGTTTTCGCTGCTAACACGTTAAAAATATAAATTACAGCAACCCCCCAGACCCTACTTTTCAAAATCACCATCTCCTGACCGGTAGTCTAAAAATGTAGACAACTTATTATATGTATGAAAATTCACACCACTCTTTTACTTCACTCTAATTTTTTTTAATGCGTCATGCCGAAAATGTCATTTAGATTTAATTTTGCTCCTTGCTTTCTTGTGCTCGTTTGTGTATACATACATGTGCTTGCATATTTGACTTTATTGCGTATTTCGCAATAATTGATATTGCAGTGATTCATATTCAATATTCATATTGTATCGATCTGTTGACGAACAATAATTTGCATATCGCGGAAGAACCAGGCCTGCAAAGTATGGCATAAAACTCTGGTTTCCAAGCGATGAAATATCATTCTATTCTTTCAAGAGCGAGATTTATTCAGGAAAGATCTGAAAAGCAAGTCGTTCAACCAATGTTGGAGAGAATGTCGTGAAAAGGCTGGTCTACCCTTGAGAAAACTTCGAAAGAACCATAATCTGTGAGAATTTTTTTATATCGTTGAATCTGGGTATGCATTTGATGTCCGAAAATTTCGGTCTTCTTGGCACTGTTCGTCAAAACAGAAGATTTGTGCTAGATGAAATGAAAGGAGACCGCAAACCAGCAGAATAGAATACAGTTTTTGGTTTTTCGAATCAAAATTTTAGTTGGTCTCCAACGTGCCAAAAATAAGAAAATCAGTTGTACTAATTTTCAGAACGCCTTTGACAAATGCTATTGAACCTGAGAAGAAAAACAAGCTACAATATAACCCTGACTACAACGCAATTAAAGGAGCCATCGATGCAATGGACAAAATGCTTTCTGCATATTCAAACAAACGCAAAACTTTGCGCTGGCCTCAGGCAATGTTTTTTAGCATGCTAGATTAACATGCGCTCTAGCCGCTTTAATTTTATACTCGTAAAACAACGACTACATCCACCAAATAGACAAACGGCGAAAGTTCCTATGAGGCCTTTCAAAACAGCTCTTTATCCCAGCAGTTGAACAGCGCTCTGAAAATCAAAGGGTACTAGGTCATGCTCCAACACGCTTGGCTATTGAAATGGCACTCGGCAATTATCCTGTTACAGCATAAAGCTACACGCATAATGGAAAGCATACAACTACACGCAAGATTTCCAGTTGGTGTAAAAAACCTGAATGTGACACACATGCCACCAAACATACTTTGGGTTAATGCTGTATCATGAATGATATTTAAACATTCTCACCTTAACTTTGTATCTAAAAATAATATATTTCTAAATAAATATGCATTCAAGTATAACATTCTGTGTACTAGTTTCTTTTCATATGTTGAGTTAGTTTTCCATACAAATACATATTTGCTACAAATGTAGACTTCCGACCGCCAACGTTGGTTTACCATCCCGAGCACATAAAGGTTAAAGGTTTAATTTGTAATTTTTAGTTTGACACGCATCAGCACAAACGCATAGTTCCCCCTCCACTACGGTGGGGTGGGTGTGTAGACCCAGGCATTTCCTGGGGTCAAGAACGTACATTCGTACGCTTTTGATGTACAAATAATATAGAAAACAAAACTTTTCCTATCATTTTTTTTGCGATGCGATAGCATTTGGGTAGCTCTATGTTAAGTACAAAAGATGGATTTCATCGAGTTTAATTTTCATAATGATAGTTATAAACATGTGTTCACGAACGTACGCCAAATAGAAGTCAACTTTGGCTGACCGTAGTGAAATGTAAAAATTTGCGCAATTAAACGGAATGTTCCGAAGTGATTATTTTATTTTAAAAGTGTATAAGTGCAGGTCTATCCAGTATTTATATAATAAAATATCTCTATTGGTTTTTGTTTATTTGGCTTAAGTACCGGTCGCGAACGTACGGGTCGCGAACGGGCGGTTTTTCCATATGTTTTTTTTATTATTAGCACCAAGCATTTTCCCATAGATATCTTGAAATATCATTCACAAAAAACTTAATACTCAATTTATAGTGTCGTAGTAACACTTATAACAAGAATTAGACTATTTTATTTAATATGAAATAATGAAATTTTAACAATATATATGATATTTTTGTTTTTATTGAATAGGCCGTTAGAGTTGTGCTTAATTTAAAGTCCTCATGCACCATTATGATACCTGGAATATTCGGCGGAATAAGCAGCTGAAATATGTTATGAAACCATTCTATTATGAAAACATTGACTTTTTTTTTATAATTATAAACAATAAAACACGATGATTATCAACATTTTATTTTTCCATCCTGGTTGACCATTCGGGGGAAATGCCCCCGACAAAGTGGTAAAACAAGAAAAAAAAAAACAATACCCATTAAAAATAAGGACAAAATTACAACTTTTAATAAATTAAAAAAAATAAGCACTTTGTACATTAACAAAATTGTTAGTGGCCAATTTCACCAATTTATTCAAATCTAATTTATGCATAAAATTCGTATTTTATGTAAAATAAAAATATAATTATATGAAAAACTCTATTAAAAACTGAATTGATATTTAAATAGAATTGGTGAAATTGGCCATGGGTGATTTAAGTTCTACTGGTATACTCAAGGGTTATAATTAGGGAGATCGAACGGTTATTATTCGACCGGTTTTAACCGGTTATTTTAGCTTTGCCCAAGTCGGTTATTTTAAAATGCCCATTTTTCGAATATCGAATAAACCGGTTATTTTGGTATAATAAACCGGTTATTTGAGTAATGTGCAATTTATATACATTTTCCTTACTCTTGTTGTAGATGCACCCGTAATTTAAGTATTTTCTAATTGAATGTTGGCCAAACTTAAACTTTTAATAAAGGAGGTCAAAACAAAAGGTAACAAAGGTGAAAAAACATTATGAACACTGGAAATACAAAGCGTGTGTTCTTGTAGAAAAAAAACCAAAAACTATTCAAAATACTACAAAAACGTGTGCAGTTAAAAAGTAAATAGTAATTTGTGCAAGAGCATTCTAAATATTAAATATATTTTTATATAAAAGTTATCTCTAGATATTTTTCGAACGCGATTTAAAAGACAAAAATAGTTGCCTGAAGTGCCCTAAAATGATAAGTTGCAAAGGTTCTTCTATGTCACGACTTATTAATCACCTTTAATTAGTATACATGCTTGACATTAATGTGATCCAAATGAAACTTAACTCCGAAGTAGATCTAAGGAGACGACAAATAATACTTTACTAAAATACGCTGCAAAAAATGAATCATTGAGTGAAATATTAGCCCGTTGTGTTGCCGAGGACAAAATGCCCGTTTAGGCAATAAAAACTCTTAAGTAGTTCTAATATTTTTCTGCTGAAAACTACAACATTACGGCGGAATCAACGATATGGGAAAAATTTCTACCAGTTTTCTATAATGCTGAAACAAATTAATTTGAAAAAAATAATCCTGGCGTTTGCAATTTTTGAAAAATATGGTTGATTTATATAGATACCTTAACCACCAACAAATTAAAAGCCATTTAAAATAAATTTGAGAGAATATTTCAAATAATAACTTTATAAAATTCCTATAATTTATTTGCTTTTGCAAAACGTTTGTCTAGATCAAATATCATTCAACAGTTTCTAAATTACATTAAACAAATATCTTCTTACAAATAAAGTTTGGTAAATCAATAAAAAATTGTTGAAAATTTAGCAAAAGTTTGATCAATTTACTGGTCCCACTTTTCTTGGATTTTATCGTAAAATATTTGTTAGGTCTGATTTAAGTCATATCATGTATTTTGTTGGTCCCTTACCTTTGCAAATTGTTTTGTTTTTTGTGTTTTTAAGTATTCGAATTAAGACCGGTTAACCGGTTATTTAAAAATTGCTTAACCGAAAACCGGGTTTTTTAAAATAGCAACTATTCGTAATATTCGAAACCCGGTTATTGAAAAAAGTCGAATAATCGATCTCCCTAGTTATAATTAATAATTTTTAGTGCTACACGCATCAGCACAAACGTATAGTTCCCTCTCGACTACGGTGGGGTGGGTCTTAAAAAAGGAAAAGTTACATATTTTAAATAAAATATATTTAAAAAGTCTCTTCAAAAATTAAAAATGTACGATGATTTTGGAATTTGTTTCGCTAAAAAGGAGAACGTAAGGAAAAAATAAACTGATTTGCTTTACAGTTTTATGGAACTTTTTTTTCTGAGTAATATTTTGCATTTATTCTGCCTTTTACATATCCTTATGTTCCTTTCTATAAAATGTGTGATATTTTTAAAGTGTAGCGCATTCTTTTCTCATTTTAAATAAAGGGGGATGGGTGCAGTTCAAGATTAACAACTGGTTTTGTTATTATTTCTGAATAAATAAATATTTTTTTTTAATTCGTCTCTCGAATTTTCTTCTATTTAGAAGAGCTTCAAATTTTAAACGCTAATTGTACTTAATTGTTTAATGACGAAACTTGTGTTCTTTTGTTAACGTAAAATATGCATAACATCTTAATAATCAGGTTAGCATTAAAAAATATTGCCAAATCACATGTAACACTTCCCAGCGGGAAATTTGTGTCAATTGTTCGAACAGACTGGTCCTGGGATTTGTGAAAATAGAACAAGTACAAAAAGAAAGAACTCATGACCAGTGAAAGGTGAACTTATCATTTAACTTGTTTATGGAGAACCAAAAGGTAATGAATTACAGTACAGTATTCACCGGTGGGGTGACACATTCTTTGGGACTTTCTAAGATTTGGTTCTTAAATTTAGTTCTGGGACTTTTAAATGAAATAATACTGCACTGCGTTGAAATAATACTCCATTGTATTAACGAACACATAACACGTTCATTAAGAAAATATGTATGACTATCAAATGGTGGCTGTTAGGTGTCAATTGACCCCCTCCAATGACAACCCCATGTGAAAATGATATTTCCCATTCATATAAAGTGTTAGAAATAGAACCGGAATTTACCACCAAACACCTATCACAAGACTACTTTGGTGTCAGTTCGCTTCCCTCCAGGGTTATTATACACTTTTTTTTTAGAAAAGAGAACGCCATTATTTTTGCTATAGGTACCATATTATTTAAGTCCTCTTGTAAAAAAGGTTTCGTTATGCCTTAAACTAAATTTTCGCATTAATTTCAGCCTACATAATTTCCAAGGGACTAGAAACTTCATTTCATTAAATTACAAAAAATCACAGCGAATAATTTAATTTTAATAAAATGTGATACCATTTGTAGCAACGATAATTCGAAAAATTCTTTGTAAATATTATTCAAGTTCTTGGTGGACGGTATCAAAAAATCGGCATGCCGAATGTTAAGTTCGTTTTTTTTCTTTTTTTTAATTTCCTCCAAATGTGTTTATGGTAGTAAATTGACAACCATTTGTGCAATCTGAACATAATATTTTTTTTAATAAATTTCTCCTTTTTTGGCCCCCTCCGTGCTTGTATTATTGTTACTGATTTTTTTCGTGTGCAACACCTGCTGTTAGCTACTGTCTTCCATTTTTTTTTTTTTTTTTTTTTTTTTGTGGCATATTGATAGATTTTTTTTCATTCGTTCAGAATTT
This sequence comes from Pollenia amentaria, assembly GCA_943735925.1. Lineage (NCBI taxonomy): Eukaryota > Metazoa > Arthropoda > Insecta > Diptera > Polleniidae > Pollenia > Pollenia amentaria. The sequence goes on from OX031008.1 coordinate 180,188,917, forward strand.
GCATGTGTGTTATATGGAATATTAAAAACTCTGTTTTGTGGGTTCTAAGCTGCGCGTACGTAATAATACTGTTAAAAGTCGGTACTTACTTTTTGTTGTTTTTTGTATTTTACATGAATAAAAAATGAGTGTGTGTTAAGCAACAAAACGAAAAAAGCTACAAATTAAAATGACGTAGTAATTTAATATTCATAAAATTTTTATTTCATATGCAAACAAACAAGAACTTTATTATACAAAGGATACAGTAGGTGTTACTGTCAGCAGAGTCTTGGAAATGGTATTTTATCTCTTTTTAACAAGCCTCTGAATGTCATTATTTCTTTATTTCTTAAAAAAATATTTATGTGTAAATAAATATATATAAGTCTTATTTTTAACGCTATTCATCAAAGCTAATTTTAAAGTGCTTTCACTGACTTTTTCAAACAAATTTCGTGGTTAGGTTTGGCATAAAAGTTGAGTAGAGTTTCTGCAAAAAAGATGAAAGATAATCAAGTTTACGTAAAATTCAACCGATTCGAAATCATATTAGTATTAATTTTATTTTAGAATTTGATGTGGTAATACATCGCGACCTTAGGACAACATGGCTCTATCTTACATGTAGATTAGGTAGATTTAAATAAAATGTCTTTAAGGTTATGCTCAGTGTTTGCTTCGAACTGAAGTGCTCTTTCCATATCATTTCCCCTAAATTTAGGTTCCCAGCGCCACTATTTTCTGCGATATTAAGCTATATCTGTTGATTGGTTCTTGGCTTATTGACATAGACCTTACGAATTATGTACCATAAAGAAACAAAATCAAATATCATTAAATCAATCAAAAGTCAGAAAAAGGCAATAGGCAAAAATTTTGAGCAAGAATTATATAGTCGGACCGCTAAGCTTCGCGAGCTGTTGCTCCATCTTTTTAAAACATCAATTCTGGATTGTTTTCTAATTCTGTTCTTAAAAATCTGTTTTGTACTTTTGTTTTAAAACTTTTTTTCAATAATACTGTGCGACAAATGGTAAGAATCAGTGTTCTGCAGTGGTTTTGCTTACGGCGAAAAATTATAGCAGTCAAAAAAAGTTAAGAGTGTCCCGCCCTCATAGAAAAATGCATCTTTATATTGATGATGCCCTAACATCAGAATTGTGACATCAATGTTATTACAAATGGCATCAATGAGGCAAAAATTGCCATCAATCCAATGACGAACGTCATCCTAAAATTGTATCATATTTTATGCGACATCTACGCTATGACTACAGTGACATCAACTCGATGCAACATTTTCACTGACAAAAAAGGCATCATAACGCCGATATATTTTGACATCAGTACACACAAACTATCATCAGTGCGATGACATAATATATCATGCCATCAGTCAGATGATAAACTGTCATCTGTGAGATGGCACACTGTAATCAGTGCGATGACATAAAATACATGTCAACCGTGCTATGACAAACTGTCATCAGTGCAATGACAAAATGTCATCACTGCAATAACTAACTGTCATCAGTGCAACGACAAACGTTCATCAGTGCAATGACAAACTGTCATCAGTGCAATGACAAACTGTCATCAATGCGATGACAAACTATCATAAATACTATGACAAGCTGTCATCAGTGCACTGACATAATAAATCATGACATAATATATTATTAGCATTATTTTCATATTTAAAAAGTAAAATTCGAAGCAAAAATTCCCATTTTCTATTTTTTTTTATTTTTTATTTAAATACATCAAATTTTTGAAGTAGAATTATTACGAAAACCATTTCGACCATGCTGCTGGTGTTTTATAATTGAGAGTTCTTATGTTAAAAAAGGGCGGAACACAATAAAAGTGAAGCAAACATGTGTAACGGGTAAGAAAATAATGATATTCTCTCAATTTGACTTAAAGTCAATTACCATGACTTAATTTGATGACAGTTTGTCATCGCACTGATGATATGATTTATGAAACCGACTCCGATTCTTAATTTCTGTGATGCCAATGTGTCATGCCATTGATGACATAATTAAAATTTTTTACTCTGAGGACAATTTGGGCAAGTGATGTTAAGGCTGACATCCCAGTGATGTAAAATGTCATGGGCTCAAAAACGAAAACACTTGTCATAATACTGATGTCAAAATACATCAGCGTTATGAAGCCTTTTCTATCAGTGCGAGTCAGGACTATGAATCAAAATATGAAAATATCAAAATGGAAAATAGGGACAATTTTAATTTTGTGTGCCTTTTTAATCCATTTTGAACACCTTGTCTGAATATCGCAAATTGATATTCAGAAAATTTTTAAGCTTTACGACGGCTTCAAAACTTTCAAAAAAAGAAAGCGGTGTTGGGTTTCCCTGGAGTAGACCCAGGAAAAACAGTTTTTCATCATTTATATCTTGCAAGATATTTAGCAAACTTCTATTAAAACCATCATAAAAGTGCTTTAGTTTTAGAATAGGAGAAAAGCATTTGAACCCTGATATCAGTGTGGTACTTTCATCCACTAAAAGTGTTATTGCCCGATATTTTATGGTGGAATTTGATCGACGTTTTAGAAAAAAACACTGCTGCAATGATCGATTTTTCAAGTTATTCTACACAATTCTGTGCATTCAGGTGTTATGTTACATATTTTATATTCAACAAGTTTGTACATTCACTTAATCATTGAGGTGAATCTTGCTCCAATCGATAATTTAAAGTTTGTGAGTAAACTTGAAAAGGGGAACTATATGAAATTAGTATTTGCGTATTTTTGGTTTTAATTCGCGACTCAATTGAATCTTTTCTGGTAAAAGCGGTAGTAATGTAGAATTCAAGGCAAAGACCATGCTCTAAAGGTCGCCTAGTGAAAGATTTCGGTGTTCATTTAATTCTCTCTCATTACTCTAAAGTAATTGTAATCCTGTTTTCAAGGCTTACAAGCACGCAGAAGATAAGAGATTGCCTTAACCCTCTGCGGCTGACGTAACTTTATAAAAACATATTCAATGTCATGTTAGTACGCCAGGCACCATTTTGACCGCTTATATATTCCAAGTTCTGTTTTGTAAAGCTTTTGTAATTATTGTTTATTTCAGATTATTATTATTATTATAGTTTGTTATTTGCTGTAATTTATTTTTGATAACAAAAGGCTTATTAAGTTTAAACTATTTTTATAGACATGGCACAAAATGGCCCTAAAGAACTTACAAAAATAAAAAATTTCGTATTTATTAACAAAGTTGTTTTTGGGAATGCAATTATTTATTAAAAGATTTTGTTTGTTGTGCTTAATCCCCTTTTTTATAATTGATAAAAAAAAATAATGAAATTTATTGTTGGAGGATAAGCTGTTCCTATGCGCATTTCACTGGTTGCTTAGGCCAGATCATCAGGAAACGTTCTCCTAAATAATTTTAGAATGTAAGAAAAGATAAAGTCACTGTTTTATTGTTGGTATTTCGTTTAAGCTTTGATATGGTAGCAAGTAATACTTTTTGAGTGTATTTAATTCTCATTTCCTCTGTAGTCTTGCTTGCTGATAGCTTTGGCTTTTCTAAAATTATTTAGGAGAACGTTTCCTGATGATATGGCCTAAGCAACCAGCGAAATGCGCATAGGAACAGCTTATCCTCCAACAATAAATTTCAGTATTTTTTTTTATCAATTATTAAAAAAGGGCATTAAGCACAACACACAAAATCTTTTAATATAATTCGTATTTATTTTTTTTAACAAGTTTCACACTAGTTTAAGTTCACATCTAAGCTATCCAGTATAGAAAAAACGAGATCATTTCAATGGTTTATTAAAAAGATACAACTTATTTTTTCTAATGCATTGAACCAGACATTCTAACATGGATATGTCGAATAGTTTGATCCAAAGTTCTGAATATGCTCTTCGCTGCTTTTAAAAGTTCCAAATGATGCTCTTTAGAACAGTGAAGAATTTGTTTTGTTTTAGAGAGGTCCATCAAAACAAAAATAATAAGAAATATGAAATATCGAAACAATTTTATTGACGTGTTGTTTAGGAGACACTACAAAAATATAACAAAAAAAATTAGTGAGATGGTTGATTCTCAGATACCTCCCTTAATATTGACTTGGTTGTCTTGAAGACACTTTTCTGATCGCCGCACAGTGGCGCCATTTGAGTTTTTTCGTTGCAAAAATCATATCTTTTGAACCGAATAAGATAATTGAACAGTTTAAACAGCATATGATAGATAACTGTTCAGCCTATGAAATGAGCGTTTGGAAAGGGTGCTACGCTTTGTAAGGGCCTACTTATGGGTTATAAAAGTTAAAATTAGTAGAAAAATCAATTTTATGGTAACTAAAAAAAATTATTTTTACATTTTTAGATTGTTTTTATTTTTTTTCTTAAGGGTTTTATGTTTTAAATTATTACCCAACAAATTAAAAAAAAAAATTATTTATTTTTTTAAATTTATTTTTTCAATTTTCTGTAAAATATTCATCACAATTCGTAAGAGAAGGTTTATCTAAAAGACTAACAATTTCCAAACTATAATTATTTTGTAACTCTATTCGTGACTTCACATGCCGCAGGGAAGAAATAAGTGGATCGGAAGATGCTGCCAACATGTTGAAGAGGTCCTTATTTTGCCTTACCCTTGATGCTTTGAATGTGTTCTGCAATCTATATTTTTTATAAAATTTGTTAAGAGACTCCTGTGCTTCTTCAGAAAGCTCTCCAATTGGCAAAGGCTGGTACTCAATTATATCTTTGCCATGCGCCAATATTTTATGGACGGTCGGGGTCAACTTCTTCTGTGGATACATTTCTGCTAAAAGAGATGCAGTTTTCGACGCATATTCTCCATATTTTGTAGAATTGACATTTTCTTTGCAGTTTAAAACATCCAAGATCGTTCCCAATCTTTTCACGATTTGATTGTCAATTCCAATGATTCTAGTTACTGCCTCATCATTTTCAAAAAATCTCCTAGAAGTGTTTCCATCGTTAGAGTTACCGTATCCGTGCTTGGGACAGTCTACTTTTAGTCCAACTTGTTTCAAAAAAACCATCCTGTATTTGCTTCTTTCTGATCTTTTCCTTATCCTTTATTGATGTATTTTCATCGAAGTTTTCCTCCTCTTGTGGTAGGGTATATGCCAGTTTTAGCAAGAATTCCATACACCTTATCCTTGCGTGCAATGGTGACATTCCATATTCGTAATTCTCCTCATTTGTAGAATCGTTTAAATTACCAAAGTTCTTCTGACAAATAATAATATAAAATCGATAAAAAAAATATAAAAATAATACGAAAAAAGGGGTTTAGATAGGTTTTTGCTAAATTTTTACCTCCAATATAATTCTGTCTATGATAACTAATTGAAATATATTATAATTAAGCAGAAAAAGATACTAATCTTAAACTCTTTACAACTAATTATATAAAATTGAGATGTAACATATTATATATGAAATAAATTGAATTGAATTGAAAAAAGTTCTTCTGACTCTTTTTGCAAATCGGGCATGACATTGTTGAGGTTGTTCCTGTCAGTTCGTTTACGACTTTTCCGTCACCCATGGTCAGGTGGAACTCGTAATTGCATTCAATATATTTTCCTTCTCCAATTTGCAGCTTTGTAGGCTTAATCTTGCTTATTTGTTCTTCAATGTCCTTCACCGTAGTCCTTATGAGTTCTGCCGATTCCCTTGCAAACTGAAACATTATTGGTCGGCAATAATGCACTGATGACGGACGTGGATTTTTCCAGTGTAGGGAATCATCCGATTTTAGCCGCAAAGGAACAACAGATGCCATAAACATATTTCCGTCCGATATTGTAGCGTCATCGAAAGATATCCTTTGCTTATAAACGCTTTGTCCGGATGATCCATCGCAGCCCCATTTGCTGATCAATGTCAACTTCTCAGGAAGAATTTTCACTTCCGTGAAAAACTTTGGTGTGGTTGACTTTCTAAACAGTTCAAATAATTTTAAATTGTTCAACGCCTGTTTTCAGTACTTAAATTGTTTAATGGTTTCAGTAATTGTTGCGCCAACTTTCAGGCGTAGACTAATCCAGGCATTATGCTTATTTTGCAATATATAGGCTTATGCTACCATGCCTAAAAATTTACCTGTTCCCTGCATACATATGGATTTAGGCTAAATAATGCAATTTTGATATTATGCATGTGTCCAAATAAGATTTGTGCCTACCTGTAGGGACCATAAGTCAATATTGTTCCTGACCATTTGTACGCCAAAGTATTGTTTATGTGAGGTACGTACCTGCTAATTTCAATGAGTATTTTTTTTCAAACTATTAGATCAAACTACTGTCAGTCAAAACATATAAGGGATGGACGCCATACAATTTCTGCAACCATGTCTTTTTGAACTTTTTTACCTCTAGAAGCCAAACGGGCACGTACGGGCAGATAAAACCTTTTGAATTATGTAAAGAAATAATCAAAGAACAGGTTTTGCACGTATGGCAAATATAGAAAAATATAGTTTTTTTTTATTTTCCGTCAAAGTTGAAATATAGTGAAAAAACGGATAGTTTTTAAATAGTGATTTACCAGGAGAAACACAAAGCAAACAGTTAATTTTTTTTTTATCATTATACATTTAATAAATACATCAATCAATACAAATAAAAAATAAGGCGATTCGTTACCTATTTTTCGTGATATTACACCTGAAATCGCAACAAATTGACTAAAAATTGTGTGTTTTTTTGAAAACCGAAAGTCGGTCAACTTTGAACGGTTATATCTTCTAAACTAAAAATGTGATATTATTAAGAGTGGCATATTTGAAATTGTTGAAAAGTTTCCTATAACATGGGTTTATTCAAAACTTCGTCGGCACTCATGAAAATTTTGATTTTTGCAACCTCGCTTGCTCTAAGGGCTCCACTGTGCGCCGCGACGTATGTGCTCTCTTTGATCGCGTGCGTCACACCAACGTTTACATATCGCACTGGTTCCTCTCAAGGCAGTTAACTCAAAATTTTTCTCTTTTCACTTTATGCATGAAATCGATGTGCAGTGGTCATATCTACCCACTGTAAAAATCTTACATCATTTCCTCTAGTATTTTGTCAAAAAAAAAAAAAAAAAACATAAAATATTGACATAAGAGTACATATAAAAATGAAAACAGTTTTTTGTCTCTACTGAAAATTCATACATTTTGATTAAACCCCTTTTAGAGGAACCAGTGCTATATGTACTTGATAATGTAGCAAGAAGGTACTGAAAACGTGACAGCCGAGGTTCAAAAAAGAACGGGAAAATCTCTTTTTTTCTTTTGTGGGTATCTGTTTTCCCAAAAATAAAATTATAATATGGTTTTTGTTTTTGAATAATTCAATTCTTAGTTTTCGTAAAATACAATAAGGGTTTTCATGATATCGCTAAAAAGTATCGCAATCAGCACAAATTATGCAGCTTTATGCTCTCGCAATTGAACTGTCAAAAAATGTATGAGAATTTGTTTACACAAACTTCGTAAATTTACCTAAACATTTTGAATCGTAAACTTGCGCTGTTCAATTTTGCATTTGTACAAATAGATTTTTTTACGATAACCGTCCTTTTCATTGAAAAATTATAGTGTTAACAAATCCCAAACAACAAATTCTTGGCATTAGTCTTTTGGCTTTCTTTAGTCCTTTTTAAAAACGAATCTTACTCTTCAGGCACAAATTTAAACTTTTATTTTTAATTTTTTGGTAAATTTTTTTTGTATATGTTTCTAACGATGAGTCTTGCAAGTTTTCCCACTTGCACAAATCACATTTTTGAGCGATTTCATGAAAGCCCCTAATATTATTAGTTTTGTTAACACATGAATGTCTCAGATATAATTTTAACTTAGCGACTCTAATATTTCAAAAACCCTTACTAAAATATATCAATAATCTCTCCTTGCCTTGACCCACAGTGACTATTTGTTTCTATTTTGTGTTATGCTTGTGTTAACTTCTCTCTTTTTTCCTTTCCCATTTAAAAAACATTCATTCAGAAATTGATGGAATATTAATGTTGTCGTTTTTTTGTTGCAAAAATCGAAAAGGGGAGAATTATGGTTTTGTGTTGAATTCTTGTCACTGCTGTCACATAAATAATAATGAGTATGATAGGTCAACCAAAAACAACACAACCGGGTTAAAATTACCAAAAACATTCTTATTCATGAATTCATGTGCAGTATATTCCTATGAATATTAATAATTTGTTATATAAAGTGTTTATTTTACAAAACACATGAGTCAGCCAGTAAACCGGAAAAAAGTTATCGTGCAAAAATACATTTCTACACGAGAAAAACTATTTTAAGGTTCGTAAATAAGTATATGTTCGCTTAAAGTGTCTATATATGTATTTATACATATATATATATTTTTTTTTTTCTTTTTTTCGTAAACAGAAGCAACTGAAATGTAGTTTTTTTTTATAAAAACCCAGAAAAATTTTTTTATTAAAATACATTCAGTTATATGAATTTTGATCAACGATTTTTCTTTTATAAAATAATTGAACTGTTCTACACTGCGTATGAGTACTTTTTTTTTAGCTCATCACTATTCAAAATAGCTCATACGTAATTAAAGAATAGTTAGTGTACTTACTTTTATTGTTGTTGTTGTTTTTGTTATAGACAGGGTTGGGGAATATATGTACAAGCGATGATATATTTGATATACAAAATATATTTGAGTTGTGTATTTGAAATACAAAATTCATTTATGATTTCAAATAAATGTACTTTATATGTTTGCATATTGAGGGCCTATATTCACAATCTATTATCTACAAAAATACAATTGTTCAGGAGTGCAAAAAAAACTGTTTAGTTCGCGAACTAGGTGCTTTAAATTAAACTTTCCTTTACAATATTGTCTAAAAATTATAAATGATTTTCCTTATTGCTTTCAATCGACCTTTTTATGATAATATTTTCAACAATTTGATAAATTTTCTTTCAATACTAGTAGATAGGAGCTTTTGATAATAAAATAAATTTATATTATTGTTAACCTGTTAAGGCTTTAATGCATTTTTAAGCATACTTAGGTCAAGTTCAATAAAAAAGTGGCAGTTAAAGATAAAAAGAATAAAATTAAAATGTGAATCACAGCGATATGAAGAAAAGTAATATATATAAAAGGGAAACTTAAATGTTTATTAATTTGATGTATATAATAATAACAACGTGATACTCTTGTGGTATAACGGCTTTTAAATCTTGTAAACCTTTGCATTTAGTAGACGTTAGGTCGAAAGGTTTCTGTTGTGCAATGTAATCGGCTTTGTATAAAGAGCATATTTCTTAATGAGGGCAGGTAAATGATTATATTCACTATCAAACCAAACTTTGAATAGAACACTGCCATCTCTAAGATATTTTAATGATCTGAATTGTGAAACCGTCGGATCATCTTTAGTAAGACCAGAAGCCGTATTCTGTAATTCGATTAGCTAAAGCTAAATCTTGAATCGCTAAAATGCTAAAAAAATTAGGGAAAATATTTTAGAGATGTCGGTAAATCGGTTTCTGTACGTTCAATTGCTCAGCTAAAATTTACTATTTTCGCCGCAGCTAATTTGCTATCTGTAGGCTATTTCGTACTTTCTGCTCTGGGAAACTGCTGTTGAAAAGAGACAAAAATATTGTATTTATTTTTGACAATTCATTATAGTGTTATCTTATTTTGTAGTTTGTTTTCCTTAAAAATTCTTAACACTTTTCTTCATAACTTTTTATAAAATGTTTTAAAACTGTATTTTAAAAAGTTGCTTTACTAGCTCTAATCGAATTGTATTCAAAATTTGCCAAATATGTATTTGAATGACACTTAGGATAAGCTGTTCCTATGCGCATTTCACTGGTTGCTTAGGCCATATCATCAGGAAATGTTCTCCTAAATAATTTTAGAAAAGCAAAATCTGTCACCAAACCAGACTACAGAGGGAATGAGAATTACATACACTCAAAAAGTCTTATTTGCAACGATATCTAAGCTTAAACAAAATACCAACAATAAAACAGTGAGTTTATCTTTTCTTATCGCAGTGAAATGCGCATAGGAACAGCTTATCCTCCAACAATAAATTTCAGCATTTTTATCAATTATAAAAATAGGGAATTAAGCGCAGCAAACAAAATCTTTTAATATATAATTGTATTCCCAAAATCAACTTTGATAATTTATTACACAGAAAAAGTTTTTTTAATCAATTAAACAAATTGTTCAAAAGGTATTTAAATTTAATTAATATGATAATTGTATCAATTATTTTTTTTTTTTTTTTTGTTGAAAGAAAATTAAAAATATAATTTTGAATTAATTAATATTTTAGTTGTTTTAAAATAGATTTTCAATTAAAATATTCATTAAATATCAAAAAATATTAATTGATTTTTTTCGTCTAAAATAAAATAATTTAAATTTGTAGAATTGTTGTTGGGAATTGTCAATATTTAATTAAATAAATAAACACAATATTTGAGATGGTAAAGTTTATTGATCATTTTTTTAATTAAAATTAAAATTATCATTTATTGAAAAAAAAATTTCAAAATTCAAAAACTTTTAGTTATCAAAATAATCATTTTGGTAATAGGAGCAAAATCAACAAATTGTTTCATTGATATTATGAATTTGGTATAAATTTGGTGATTAGAGAATTTTTTTAATTTTTTCTGTGTATATTTTGTGCAGAAATGCTCATATAAATATTTAATTTTAAATACAAGCAACACTTCACAAAGAATTAACACAATTAAAGATTATTGCTGTTGTTTCGTCTATTGCTGTTGTTCGAAATTTTCTCATTTGCAATGAATTTACAATAAATTGACACAATAATCACACTTATCGCATTTACTAAGAACAATATGGAGAAAATGTTTTCACAGTTTTCTGGGAAATACTTAAAACGTGACATTTAACAGATTTTTTAAATCCATTGTTTTTTTTCTTTTTTTGGTGATTTAGTTTAACAGTGATGGATAAAATTATTGAAAAGTTTATTTTCATATGCTTAATATAAAATAAGCAACATAGCTTTTTTGCTTTCAAAATAAATATTTTTAGACCAAAATTATAGTAAAAAAAGTATTAAAAAAAGACTGAGTGCCTTTCATATAAATTTTACTACACGTTCAATCTCGCGCGTTTTGAAAGCAGCACATAAATCAATTTCCCAGTATACAGCGTTTTGGTTTTATAGAATTTTCCAAATTAATACAGTTTTGGAAAAGTGAATCTGGTGAACATTATTAAGTCGACTTTAGCCATTTCTATATCGGTATGCAAGATTAATTCTACTTAATCGTTTTCGGTTCCATATAAAATCGAGATTTTTCTCGAAATAATTAAATGAAAATCAAATTTGATGAACTTAAGCCTCAATTTTCAAACATTTTTAAAATATTTTTGATTTAGTAATAACTAATGAAAACATTCCTGCATGTTCGTAGTTCATATCAAATATATCAAATGGATATAATTGGATAATGAATCGTATCAAAACTTTTACAATGTAAACAGTCTGGCCCAAAATGTCGACTGCTACGTTAGCTTGCATCTTTAACGACAAACAGCTGATTTGGGCCCGACTTGATATTTCAAGTACGACATGACGATCGACAGTGCAATGGAACGGTAACGTAATAGTTTTCATACAAAGTTGCGCCCAACTAAGAATAATTGTGCGACACATACATCAACATCAGTCAATTTTATTGTGGTTCTCGACAGAGACATTTTGTTGGAATAGTAAACGATATTATTTCTTTAATATAACGTGAATCAACAACACAAAGTATTTTAATTAAAAATTATTTCTTTAAAACCACAGCATTAACAAATTTTATTACTAAAAATATTTTTCATAAAACTATACTAAAAGAAACAAATGTTTTTGCTTATTGCTTTGTATTCATTTGTTGGAAGAATTATAGAAATAAAGATTACGACTTTGCGTATGATTTCTCCTTAGATGACGTAGTCCATGAACGTCAAGGGTTGATAAGTTTAAAAGTTTCTAGATTTTCGAATTTCGTATAAGATATTTACGCATTTTATAAGAGCTGGCAATCATGCAATTAAACAACAACTATCTTGAGTTTGCCAACTTTAAATAATAAGCCATTTGGAATGCAGTTAGCGTGACGTCATTTGTGAACATGCGCAAAAGATTACAATTTTGCTTTCGGGTTGGCGTAATCTTTATTTCGATCATTCTTGATTTGGAGCAAATTACATAGCACAGAGCTGCACTTTTATGGCTTCATTTACATGTTTTGCCGATTCTGATTTTCAAACTAGCGTTTAATTTGTGGAATAGTTGATGTGGCAATATAGTTTTACAAGAACAAATGAATTACGTTAAAACAGTAAAAACTGAAAAGCGACAAGTCGATAGTTAGTGGGACGCTTATGAGAACGATAATTAGTGACTTAAGTTGTCGTTCGACATCGTGGGCAAGACTGTAAGACTCATTTTCGGGCTGAATACGATACAGAGAAACACACTTGACGTAAACATTGTGAAGAACTCTATATAAAGAAAGTTGCCGAAAATCGTTTACTCTTAAAACCAAATCGTTTTCTATTTTATAAGAAATCAGGAATTTAAAAATGTTTTAAAGATTTTTTTGAAATTTTGATAATTTTCAAAAGTCACCACAATAATAATTTTTTTTTTTTGTGTTAAAAACAGAGTTTTATGCGCATTAAATATGCAGTAAAAACTCGAAAATATGCACTGAAAATTGTTAAAAATATTCCCCAAAAAATCAAAAATTTATCACTTGAAAAAAAAATATTCAAAAATTTAAAAACATTTGCATTTAAAAGAAACAATCCTAAAATTATAATCGGTAAAGCCCAGACACCATATTGTTTACTGACGAATTTTCGAGACTTTACCCTACTTGAAAACGATGGGCAGTCATGGGCTCACAAAAACAAAGTTATGTTATGAGGTTGAAATCCATATGAAAGGTTTTTTTGGCGAATATTTTTTAGATATTAACATCGATATGAGATTTTTTGTCTTAAAGGGATTTCAGGGACGGTCGCTTAATTGTTTATTAATTTTAATATTTAAAAGGACGTTTAAGCTATTTATAGATGGGAGCTTTGGGCAAATACGAGCCGATTTGAAATGAACTTAATTTGCCGCAAAATATTTTTGTCGCGAATTTAATCTAAATGCCAACATAATTAGATGGTTTACTGACACAAAAAGTCAAATTTGGAAAGAAGTTTTTATGGTTAGTTTGTAAAATTATAGACCGATTCTTACCATTTACATAGACTTCGTCATTAGTATTTTTTTTCATGAATTTCTTTATTTACAATCTGTTTATACAACAATAAGCAAATTTTATAATACTTAAAAAATAACAGCTGCCCAGCAAAAACTTTACCTACCTGGTAAGCTAGCAAGTAATGTTGGAGAAATATAAACACTTCTTATTTTTCGGCTGAATAACTACTTATTTTTGTTCGAGTTGTCCACAGAATTCAGTAGTTACAATACACTTACTAGAAGTCACAAAATATCTAGTTATTATTTAGCTACCAGTAAGTTGAATTGTAAGTACTTACAATATACTTACTAGAAGCCAAAAAACAACTAGTTTTTAAAAATATTACTTATTAATCGACCTTTTTCTTGAATTTGTTATTATTTTTATAGAATTTATCTAAACAGGCTTTCAAGGTCATTTGTATTTAAATAAAAGATTATTTATTTATATATTCAACCTACGTTTTTTGTTAAATTTACATTTTATAAAACTTGTGTGTTTGTATTAAAAATGTAAATTTAACAAAGATTGAATATTTAATAAACTGAAAAATCCCAGATGAAGTTGGAAAATACCAACGAAACGTAGGATGAATATATAAATAAATAATCTTTTATTTAAATACAAATGACCTTGAAAGCCTGTTTAGATAAATTCTATAAAAATGATAACTAACTAGTTTTTATTTAATTGGCGATAGTTAATAGACGTAATAAGTAGTTATGGAGCTATTTACAAGTAAGTAAATATTCAGTGCTGAAAACAAGACAACTAATAAGTAGCTATTTAGCTGATTATTAGTAAGCAAATATTCATAACTGAAAATAATAGTAGTGAAAAGTACTTACTAAGGTGATTACTAGCAAGTAATTATTGAGGTTTTCCGAATAATGACAATTGTAACGACAACTACTTACCAGGCAACGTATGAAATAATTACAACCTATTACCGGAATTCAAAAAGTTTTTCCTGGGTGTTATTGAACTATAATTCAATAACTCAACAACTTATTTACTTACACTTATGGTATCTTTTCACTGTATGTTTAATAAATTAAGTAAAAGGCAAATCTAGAATATGTAATCTTTTCAGTCTACGTATTTCTTCAATTTCATCTAGTAGTCTAATGGCTAATAAGTTATTATGATTGCTCAGTCTCAAAAGGTATCTGGAGCTAATATTTTTTATGGTTTCCTTAACTATAGGTATGTTGAGATCATTATGTATGGCCGTATTATAAAGCCGTATTATAAAAAAAAGTAAATCTCAGAGTTTTAGACTAGTATCGTTGTAATATTTCAATATTAGAGTTTTTAGCTGTTCTCCATAATTGTATTCCATAAGTCCACACGGGTTTAAGTATTGCTTTGTATAAAAGTAGCTTGTTGTTTAAACTTAATTCGGATTTTGGATCTAAAAGCCAATACATTTTTTTCGTTTTAATATTTAGATAGTTCCGCTTTGTTTTGATGTGTTCTATCCAAGTAAGACGGCTATCTAATTATAACCCCAAGTATTTAATACAATTAACAATAGGTATTTGAATTCCATTAAGTGCAACAGGTGGAAACGTTTTTCTTCTAAGGGCAAATGTTATGTGGGAAGACATTGAAGTGTTTATTTTAATTTTCCACTTTTCTAACCACGGTTGTAATTTATTTAGTGCTTTTTCCAACAATATAGAAGCGTCAATAGGACACATCGCCGATGCTCTTATCGCAGTAGCATCTGCATAAGTCGCAACTGCAATATTTTGTGAGCATGTCATGTCACAAGTTTAAATTGTATATAGTGTTGGTCCTAGTACACTGCCCTGAAGAACTCCAGTTTTTATTGGTTTTATGTTTAAAAATTCCTCGTTATTATTAACAAAAAAAAAATATATGTTTTAAATACGATTTAAGAACAAGACGTCCTTAGTACAAATTAAATGTATTTACCAAATTTGATAAAATTGCAACTTTTACTTTGCGGACAAAGTTGGCATGTTCAGATAACCAGCCAGACATACGGATGGGCATCGTTAGATCAATTTAAACAGTAATTCTGAGTTGGTCGGTTTATTCAAAGATTAGTCCAGATTTCTTTTTATTACATCGCCAAAAACGTATATAGTAGCTTTTTCCTTAATTTTTGCTTATTTAAATATAAAATTTTAAAGTTTTAAATAACATTTATCTTTAATGACAACCAGCTTTGGCTTTAAATTTTAGAGTAAAAATTAAATGTAGATGGCGAAATTTCAGCAACACGTTGGGTATACAGACAGATATTTAAAACAGAAGACCCAGAATTTGGAAAAACAAACTTTTTTTATTTGCTGCAAAAGAAAAATATGCCTCGAAAAGGCAAAAAGGCTATTTTAACTAAATTATGCAAAAAAAAATGCTATAAAGGCTAAAATATGCAAAAATTTACTAATAAGTTGATGGCAAAATTTATAAAATGCTCTACAACGGATAAATATATTGTTTCTGCCTTCATTGGTCGCAAAAAAAACATGCAATTTTATATTTTTGGTTTCCCTGGTTGTAAGTAACCATATTCTAAAAGCAAAATAACATAATTGCATTTTAACGATGCTTGTGTTTGCAGGTAACCGTATTAAGGTTAAATATAAACACAGTATTGTAAAAATTACCCATATATCTTCGATATTAACCAAAATTTGTCGCAATTATTTAAGGTCTGAAATAATCGTTATTAGGTCAAAACTATCCATAATATAATCGGAATTTTCAAAAGTATGGTCAAAATCAACCATAATAGGGTTCAAAGTTTACCATAATTTGTCGATACTGATAGAAATTGCTATTATTTCTAAAAATTTTTGTAATTTTACTTTGTTTTTTTATTCGTCTTACATGTTATGTTCCAATTTTGTATGCTTTACTTTAATTGACCTTAAAGTAAATTGCATGTTATCAATTTACCAGTCCTCGATGACCTTCATTAGCATTTCTTCGCTATTACTACTACTTAAATTGTATGTACTAACAACTTAAAGAAAAAGCATTCGAGAATTTCAAGCAAACAAAGCAAGCTATTGAAAAGCATTCCACTACTGCAAAAAACAAACCAACCATAATTTTGTTACTATCAAATATATTACTTTTAAAATTTAACATATATTCTTTGAAAATTTATATTATTATTGAATTTTATAAAAACTCTGTTTGTAACTAAATTTCTTTAAAATGTTTCAAGGGAGGAAAATATTTAATGGTTAAATGCAAACAAAATTTAGTAATGGTGATAATGGTAAAGTTAAAAGCAACAATAGTTTATTTGTGGCCATTGAGGTGGCCAGGAGATGTGTTTTTGTTAACCATGTCTCTTCTACTTGTAGAACTCGGTATTGATCGAATTTTACAATAAACTGACTTTCTTTAGTACTGAACAAAACGTAAAAAAAAATTTAAAAATAAATGAACTGTTGATAATAATTTCTTTAGTTTTAATAATTTCCTTGCAACTGCTGTTCGACTCACTTTTAGTACTGAACAAAATATTAACAAAAATCAATTTTAAAAACAAATGAACTGTTGTTTATCTTTTTGTTTTAATAATTTCCTTGCAACTGCAGTTGAAGTACCACCACGTACAACACAAAATGCAAAAATATAAATAAAAAAAAGTTGTACTAGATGCATGTAAGTGATTGCAGAGTACAACAGCATCCAATGTACTCATTTGTTTGTTTTAGTTTTTTCTATTATAACGTACTTAGAACTAAAACGTGCACGGGAATTATGTTTATGGCATATCTGCTAGTTCACTGCATCTCCTCTTCACTATCACGCCCTCACAATCAACAAAGCACCCTTAAGATTATTTCACTGGGTGGCAGTAATACATGTTTCCCTCTTGCCAGCGGTGGTAAAAGGTTTCCATTATTATTATGTCAGTTTCATTATGAAAATGTTGTTTTAATTTCTAACTAGGTACTCTTTAGAATTCAGCCATGTACAAGTTGTTCTGAATGTGAATATTTAAATAAAAAAAAGAAAGAAAATCCAATCTGCTTTGTACAGCAAAATATCAGGTAGATTTTGGTATGAATAGAATTTGTATGCCTTTATGAATCTTATGTATGTTACGATTATTTTAATAGAATTTTAAATTATTTCAATGCCCTAAAACATATTTTTGGTTGAATAGCTGTTTTATTAGGGAAAATGTTAGCTTAAAAGACAAATTTATAGGTTAAAAGAGCTTATTTGAATGAAAAATGGCTTCAAAGGGATTTTTAGGTTAACAGTTTCTTTACAATATTTTCAAATGTTTTTGTTTTTTAAACTGCATTTGCAACTCTTTAATCTGTTTTTTTTTACTCAAAATAGTTATTTACTTTGCTATTAATCTTGCCTTTAATTTACCTTCTACGATTGAATGGAAACTTTTAAGCCTCCTAGACTTTTGTCCTTTAACAAGACAGCGCACAGTGGGAGAAATGGCAAATATGTACAGAAAAAAATAAAAATTGATTTCAATTAAAAAATTTGTGATATTTATTAAAATATTAATTGATTTTGCAACAGTAAACAAGCTAATAGTATAAATTAAACATTTAATTAACTTGATTAAATGTTCAATTCAGTTCATTTTACGTTTAATTCACTCAATCACATTTTTAATTAAAGCTGATATTTTTGATTAATGCTTTGGTTGAAAAAAAAAAAAATTGGCGAGAACTTTTACTACTGAGGTGAAATTTTTTACAAAGGGGGTGTGTGAAACGGTAGCAAAGTTCTATGGTGCAATAAAATTTGTCTGTGGTAGAAAAATTTCATGTTTGTGCTGTGTGAAATTATAAAATTTTTGACAACGTAAAATTTTGACATAAATAAAAGAACAATTGTTTAGTGACACTTCTTAACAGAATTCGAAGTCGGTAAATTTTTTGGCGTCGGCGGTTCTACAAAAAGTAGCTGGTAGAGTGTCATCTGATAAAAGAATTAGGTATTCAAAATTAAAAAATTATCTATTACATTTTTTTTCTTTTAATATGTGTTTTTGTTATTATTATAAATATATTTTAATCCGACTTCAAAAATAAGGAGGTTTTCCATTCGGTTGTATGTTGCTTTTTTAAATATTTGTTACCGCACAACTCCGTCATTTGTGAACCAATTTTTTTGCCTTTTAATAGGGCGTGTCAGCAGATTGTACTTACAAAAAATTTTAGAAATCAGACGAATAATTTATCTGTACGGAAATTTTATTTTTGAGCTATACCATAATTTATAATCCAATTTTCAGAATTCGCGCTTGCTTTTAATAGGATTTGTTAGCAGGTTGCAACTGTGAACAAATTTTGAAGAATTGTCAGAGGTTGCACATGTGGCTTTTTCAAAACTTTTGCATTTTTTTTTAATTTTTGATGTTTTTCTGCAATTTTTTTATTCTCTACTGGTTAAAACCAATAAACAGGTATTTTATGCTTTATTAAACTTTTAGGAAATTTTTAGGTAACCCAAATCCTAATAAGCTGATTATAAGATTAATGATCTAACAAACATTATTTATCCCTTTTGTTATTTAGATAGGCTCTCAATCGAATATAATTCCATGTTATTGTTATTGGTTTCTTCCAATTTCACTTACATAAGATTTTTTGCATTGGTAATATAACAAAATGTTTGTAATGAAAATGTAATTGGCGTTCTGTAGTCTATTACTGATTTTTTATTTTTTTTTTAAGTATTTTACTTTTATTAGACACTGATGTCAACATGCACAAATTATAATAACAAAACTGTTGTTAATAGAAAAATTAAATATGTAACTATTTTTATAGCTTATATAAATATACAACACGGCTAAATAGAAAAGTTTGAGCGGCTAAGAGGCGACTTTGAGCTGCACGACCTGGGAGTGTGTCTATGATAATTGTGTGGTTTTCAAAATTTTCTACGCTAATGTCAAAATCCCCCTGGGCTAGTGAAGTTTCATTAACCTCAACAGTGTCAAAATTTTACTTTCATGAGTACTTTGCTACCGTTTCACACACGCCATAGACACTGATGTGGTGGTAAATTAAACCCCTTTTATGTTGCATATGTGTGCAGTATATTATTTTCTGGCGAGTACTTCGAATTAAAAATATATAATAAATTACAGTTTTTGCTTATATTATTTTTTAATTAATTTGCAAGCAACATTTTAAAAAGAACAATATTTGAGATTGTTATAACTTCTTATTAATAAAAAATGGATACAAAATTAAATTGTGTAAAATTCCTTATTATTCTTTATCCATATAAATTTATTTATTTATTTTTATAACTAAAATTTTCATTAAGAACATTATAGTGGTTGTTTTATATGTATTCGCACAGTTGCTTAAATTGACTTAAGAAACCTCATGCATATTATGGTTGGGTCAAATTGTTAAAAATTCGTTTTTGAAGAAACAAAAAACAATACAAATACAAGAACAAATAAAGCAAGATATTTTTTTGAGTTTTAAAACGCACGAATAAAGTAAAACACAACAGAGATTATGATGTAAATAGCAAGTGAATATTTGGAAGGATTTATGTGAATGCAAGACGAACAAAAGATGTTAAAAAAAACACAATTCTCTTATGTACAAATGTACGAAAAAGAAATCTCTATTATTATCTCATGTGTTTTGTAGAAATAAAAAACAATGCAAAGTTGTTTTGTGTTTTTAAACACTAGTCAAACTGCAGACAACAGTATATAAAAGTTTTGCATTCCTGACCATGAGTGAATAGTGAGTGAATATTTGGAACTCTGCTTTCTACAGCCAAATGTTTTAAAATAAACTCAAAATAATAAACAGCAATAAAAAATACTGTAGTGCGATTCACTAACCTATTTTACGATAATCGTATCGTTAAAATAAATATAACGAAAATTTATCGAATTTGCTATTCAGTAACATTTTTAACGATATTCGCTGTCGATTAAAATCAGCTGTTACTTTAAGTATTTTTTTCGTTATTTTAACGACAATAATTTACGTTGTGTTTACTTAATCGATAAAGTGTATTTTATGTTTAAAGTGGCTGAGGCCCGACTTCTTACATACATACTACATACATATGTACGTATGAACAAAAACAAAATTCTAAATGTAAAATTCACAAAATAAAATATAAAAACAGTAAATTAAGCACAATTTCATTTACTTTTTCATTACTTTTTTGCGCTTTTCGTTTATTTTAACATTTTGTATCTTATAAGACAGAGATGTTACAAAAACTGCAGCTGTTTACAATCGTTAAAAATAAATTAGAGCATCACACTATCGTTACTGCAAGCGAATATATTTGTCGCCAAAAATAACGATTGTCGGATCGTTAAAAGTTAATGAATCGCACCACTGATCAGTCCTTTTGGACTAGTTTTTATTGCCATACTCCGTATTTGCGCACTCTATGCATATACGTTTGCTGGATTTAATGCACATCGACAAAATATAAACGGGATTGGGACAAATGTACTCTAATTTCCAAGTAGCACGAGTTGAATCCATTAGAGCTAATGCTACAGAGATAATATAACGCAAACGAGACGAGTACTATTTTTTACACCAACTTCTCTGCCCATGGTTTACCTGCGGCAAGCAAATTACAAAAACACGAAGATAAAAAAAGAAATCGATTTACAGATCTCAAGCAGTCTTGCTACGACCAAAAAAAAATTAAAATAACCAAAAATTAATATTTATTAAAAATACTATTTTATTTGCAGAACAGGTAAAAAATGTTATATATAAGTTTGTATGACACCTAAACCTCTGTATCGATTTTTATAAAATTTTGGCAGTATATTACTGATGGTCTGGAAAGTACAATAGGCTATAAATTTTCGAAGTTTTTAGTAAAATCAGCACCAAACAAACAAAGCTATTATCTTTATTCGTCTTTTTGCAAAACTGTATTAGTTAGCGCCTTCAAAAATTTTCAGGTTTCATATTGCTTCGGCAGGAGTATTTAAAAGTACACCCCAGATAATGGCTATTTTATTTGCACTTATTAAGTAATAATCGGTTACATAAAAATCGTTATAAAGTGAATGAAAATGTTCCCACAACAATAAATTTCAGTGTTTTATTAAATATAAAAATTTTGTATTCCCGAAAATAACTTTTGATGAAAAAGTTCTTTGTATTAAATTTTTCAAGCTCAAGGTCAATGTTAAAAAAAATATTTATTATTTATCCAATATTTTGCCATTTCAATGGAAAGCTTCTTCAGGCATATATATGAAATTTATAAAAAAAAACTAAATATCCCTTATGAAGCTATCCATTGAGATTGCAAAATATTGGATAAATAAGAAATTAGAATGTGGGAATTATTTCTTTTTCAAGTTACTTTTATTATATTCAACATTTTTTATTTTTTATAAAATACATAACTGAAATTTAAATCATAGAATAACTTCGAAAAAAAATAAAAAATGTTGAATATATAATAAATAATTTTCATATAATTGTTTTTTAGCTTAGAAACTTTATTACAAATAAGTCATATAAAAAAGATCGAAGAAATTAAACTTAATGATTTAGTAAATGATAAAGAGTATTAATGTTGCATGCATCAATACCACACGCAGTTATATGTATATGTATGCCCAGACATAACCCTGCAGCCACACGATAAAGTGTTGCTTTCATGTTTTTTTTCACATGTTGCTTGGTAAAATTCACCTAAATTGAAAGCTGTGATGTAGACTTCACTCAAGTTTAAAGCAATTTATTTGCAAGATATCATTAAGAAAACATCCTATAAGGACAATCGAAAAATGTGCTTATTAAAATTGAAAGGAAATTAAAACACTCAACTAGAAAGAGAAAACAAAAAAAGTACATAAGAACACATTGAGAAAAAATGTAAAGAAAACGGCGCTGATCTCAAGAAAAATAAGTAAATGAGTATGACATAAAATTAGTGCCAAATTTACTATCACCTCAGTAGTTAAGGGTTAATAATCACAAATTTTTAAGAAATATTTTGTTAAAAATTAATTAAAAGATATTTTATTGACTATATTTTAAAATATTTTGAAATGTATATATTTTTAATTAGGCTTAGGTTCATTGAATTTAATTTTCATTAAATAATTTTTATGAAGACATTAATTTTACAACATGAAATTTATTAAAATTTTTTATTGATAATTTTTCATTCTTGACTTCGCTGAGATTTGAACCCAGGCGTGCACGAGCTATGTTTACATTTGCCCTTCAAGTTGTGCTGAAAAGGGTCAACAAGAAAAAAGAAAGACAAAAACATGAAAAACTAAAATGCACTTTGGATTTCAAGAAGAATTCTTGACAAAAAGTACGAAAAAACAGAAGTAAGGAAGAAAATGTAAATCAATTAAAATAGACAATCATTTTTTCAAAAGCAAATTTCGATCTACCAAGATGAAATACCATTTGGTTTAAAGATTGATGTTTGACAATTGACGTCATCCGGCTGCAATAGCCGAGTGAGTAAGACGGCAAACCCCACTGAAGAGATTGTGTGGTTACAATCGAAACTAGTCTGGTCAACCTGTCCGTGAACGCTTGGGTTCAAATCTCAGCGCAGTCAAGAATGAAAAATTATCAATAAAAAATTTTAATTAATTTCATGTTGTAAAATTCCTGTCTTCATAAAAATAATTTAATAAAAATTAAATTCAATGAACTTAAGCCGAATTAAAAATATATACATTGGGATTAAAAACCATTAACAGTTCAATAAAATAACCACAACACTAATTATATTTTAAAATTGTTTATATTTTTATTTTAAGCTTTGCGCAAAAATATAAAAGCAAATCTTATGAATAATTTTTTGTGTTCCTTTTTTTAACAACTGACTAAATTTAGAAATTACAGCTTCCTTCTTCTTCTTTTCACGCTATACGAGCAAAGGTTAAGAAAACTATTAAAATCTAAAAGAATCTGCTGGACCAAATTATCGCTTTGTAGGTGGTTCTTGAAATACTTCGAAGTGCTTGTTAATATCGTTGTTATAACAGGATCCAAAAAACCAATAAAGCATGCAGTAAATCTTCCATGGAGTAAAGTCTTAAGGCTTTCGCAAACCGTAGCTCTTGCTTCTGAAGCCTCTTCTGACATCGGCTGTGGGAAAAATCGCCCAAAGAAAAATGGCCCAAAAAAAGAAATGAAAAATCGTCCAAATGAAGAATCGCCCATCAGAACATGAAAAATGACCCAAAAAGTTATATATGAAATTTTGCCCAAAAGAAACGAAAAAGGGCCCAAAAAAAATGAAAAATGACCCAAAAAGCAAAAACGAATTTTTTCCCGGTGGCATGTTATGACGTCCAGTGTCATAGTGTCCATGGACGTTATGACACTCCAAAAAGTGTCATAGTGTCCATTGACACTGCGCTAACTAAAGCTTCTCTGCACAGACGGCCTTCGGCCGGGCGCAAGGATTTTCTCCTCTATGGTATAACAAACACCGGCTTCACCACCCACAGCCTCTGACATCATTCCCATTGGTAACGATACATTTTCAGTAAAATGTGAGTCATGTAAAACCAAAGGAATTCGACTAAAAATATTTCTACAGTTTCCCAAGCATAAATGCAAAAAGCATCTATGTTTTATTGTACGCAAAATTAAACTTAATAGTTTTATTAGTTCGTTGCAGACCCATTTCAGCTGAAAGTACCATATTGCATTAATGTATACGAAAATTTTGTGTTGCCTCCGTCAAGATAAAGTGCCAACGCTTCCTCAGGTGCTTAAGAAATATGAGTTTTTGCTTAAGAATGTTCAACTTAAAACATTTTTGAAGCTTTTAAAGAGTCTGTCCTCGCTTATAAAAGCGTGTGTTTTTATAGAAAAAAAAAACCAAAAACTATTCAAAATACTACAAAAACGTGTTCAGCTAAAAAATAAATAGTAATTTGTGCAAGAGTATTCAAAATATTAAATATATTTTTATATAAATAATATCTCTAGATATTTTTCGAATGCGTTTAAAAAGACAAAGTTAAGTGCTTGAAGTGCCCTAAAATGATAAGTTACAAAGGTTCTTCCATATCACGACTTATTAATCACCTTTCATTATTAAACATGATTGACATTAATGTGATCCAAATGAAACTTAATTCCTTCGAAGTAGTTCTAAAAAGACGACAAATAATACTTTACTTAAATACGCTGCAAAAAATGAATTATTGGGTGAAATATAAGCTAGTTGTGTTGCCGAGGACGAAATGCCCGATAATGCACTTAAAACTCTTAAGTACTTCTAGCATCTCTTCATGCTGAAAACTACAACATTACGGCGGAATCAACGATATGGAAAAAAAATTCTACCAGTTTTATTTATTAAAACACCAAGAACTAAAAAACAAAATTGAAGAAATCAAACAATGGCATGGAATGTTTTAAATTGTAGTCGACGAATTGACAAATATTTTACACAAAAAAAAATGTTCAGTTCACTATTCATTTCTATAATGCTCAAACAAAATAATTTGAAATAGATAATAGATCCTGGCTAAGAGGTTTTGTTTGCAACTTTTAAAAAATTTGGTTAATTAATATAGATAGCTTAACCACCAACAAATTAAAATTCATTTAAAATAAATTTGAGAGATTGTTTCAAAAAATAACTCTATTAAATTCCTATAATTTATTTGCTTTTGCAAAACGTTTGTCTAGATCAAATATCATTCAACAGTTTCTAAATTACATTATACAAATATCTTCTTACAAATTAAGTTTAGTAAATCAATAACAAATATCGTAAAATATTTGTTAGGTCTGATCTAAGTCATATTTATGTATTTTGTGGGTCCTTACCTTTGCAAATTGTTTTGTTTTTATTCAAATTAACGTTTTAATTTAAAAACTTATTTGATTTTTATGTTTTTAAGTATTTAAATTAAAACCGGTTAACCGGTTATTTAAAAATTGCTTAACCGAAAACCGGGTTTTTTAAAATAGCAACTATTCGTAATATTCGAAAACCGGTTATTGAAAAAAGTCGAATAATCGATCTCCCTATCAGCTACCATTAACCCTTGATTTGCGGTACCACCTGCGATTGACGATTATCAAGAATAAAAGTTGGGAATTTAGTGAATCATAACAAAATATTATAAATGAATAAGAAATTTCTTTTGTTTGAGATTTACTTGTGTATTTTAAAAAAGGTTTGTGTTTACGTCAAACAACGGCTGGTGAAGGGAAAATTATGTCTGTTTTTATATATACATCTACGTTGCTTTAACTGTCACTGGAGCATAGGATTCCATGATAAATTAAGAGAAATCATTGCAGATTCTGTTGAACGTCTCGAAGTAATTCTTGGTATTTCAACTGTCCCAACTGTTTGGTCGAAGGGGTACCAAGGTAAAGCTTGTTTGGAAATATTATCGTGATCAGGAAAAATATGAAGGATTCGCCATATGCAGCGGATGACAAAATTTTGTAATTGTCCAGTGATGACATTTGTAATCATCCACGCTGTGTATCCATGGAACATAACCAATTTTACATTTGAATAAAATTTTTTCAATTTTGTTAGTAGGATTGTTTAGTATTTTTGCCAAGTCGGTTACAGCATTTCAAACGCTGTTCTTGCTTTGCTGATAATCTTTTTTTTTTGCTACCATGATACCCAAATAAAAAGTTGGACAATTGTAGTCGAGTCTTCAACACTACTAGTTCCTAATTTGTTTTCGTTAATTTTTAAACCTGTACCACTGAAATTCGACTGAACGGCAACTACCGATAGCTTATGATCATGCGGTTTATGCGTTAGAAGGCATATGCATAGGCCATGTAGTTTAAAAACGTGTTGTCTATTTGCCGATGGATTCCTCTACGCTGGAAGGATATTGATGATATTGCGTCTCCAAAGACGAGTAAGAAAAGGAGTGCACTCCACTCGTTACCTGGAAATATTGTGGTAATTTCCCACTGTGTAACACGTAACATTTTGCACCGTTTTAGCTTTCTTTAATCAGAGATATGAGTTTTGGCGGAATATTTTGCCTGTGCAGTGCGTTCTAAAAAGATTCACGGTTGATTTTATCGAACGCCTTTTCAAAATCAATGAATAGCAGATCGGGATTTGATTTGAATTCGACACTCTGTTCAATGATCAACCCGATCGTGTTAATGTTACCTGTATACGAAAAACCACTACAAAAGCCGTTTTGAGCAGAATGAATGGTACTATCAAGGCGCACATTTACTCGATTTAAAATAATTATTGGAATTTAGTTTGATATAGTTGGTAATATACAAATATCCCGCCAGTTATCAGAGTTTTTCAAATCACCCTTTTATCAATCTTAATTACAATACCGGCCTTTCATTCATTTGGAAAAACTTATTGCTCACAGGTGTGGCATATCGGAGGATATATAGAGTTCCACAGGAATACCATTTATGCCGGTGGCTTTGCCACTTGAGAGTTGCTTGATGGCGGCACATATTTCAGTTGGGCTTGGTGGGCTAGTTTTGATCCTTGCATCTGATTGGTTGTTTTAATCATGTATTTTTTGTTGTTGTGATGGTTAAATAACGGTATTTAGTAGATCCTAGAATTATTCTTTCCAACGGGCTAGTTGTGATAAGTTTACCCATGAACGGATGTTAAATGGTTAGCTTTCGATTTACCAATTGTTTGGAGATTTTATATACAGTGCAAGAATATCTTTTATGTGCAGTTTTTTCGGCTTATACTGCTAGTTGAGCAATTTGTTTATCCCTACGAAAAGAGCAGTGTACCACCTTTTGCATAGAACAGTATTCCGTCTGTAATTGCGATGTCTGTATTTAACCATTCCTTATTTTGCTTTTCAAACACTGACATGATCCTGTGGCTCGTTTTCCACTTATTTATGAAGCTTTTGTAAAGTTTCTAAATTGGTTTTGATATTAACAGCGATATCAATAACATTACAAAAATTACATGATTTTTAACCTTTAATAGTTTTTTTGTTTTGGTACTGGTCGGCTGTGCCATATTAACAAAGAATGCGTTTAGAAGCTTACACTGTAACTAAAATATAATAAAATCAAAAAAGTGCAATATGCTGCAACCCATTTTTTCACATGATATAGACAATAATTTATATAAACAAATAAATTGAAAACTGAAGCGAAACTGCTCGAATACATATCTTCAGTTTGAAAGCTTACAGCATGCAAAATATTGAGATCAAAACAAAACAATGAAGCCCAAAATCCATTGGCTTCTGTATTATTAAAAACAAAACCAAATTGTAAGATTCTAAAGTTTTGCTAAAAACCGCCAAAAAACCATTTCTTCTACTGTGCAGCGATCCAGCTTCTCATTCAATTCAGCAGCCACTATATTTATTTACAGCCCATAAATATTTCCACTAACAAATATTTATTTTCACCGTTCAATTTATTCCACATGAAGAACAAGAATGTATCTGATTCTTTTGTTTTTATTGACTTAATTGCAGGACATGTTTGCTGTGAAAATAAAATGAAATGGAATAATTTTTCAATAAAACTGATAAAAATCCAATGAATGAGTTGGCGGTTTTAATTGATGTTTATTGAAATATTTTCCATACAAAACTGGAATGAATGAACCTTCACAAAAATTCCTTGTTATTGCGTTAAATAAGAGTAGTAAAAATTCCTATAAATAAAATATGTTTTTTTTTAAGTACTTTTTGCTATTTAGGTTTCAAAAATAGCCATTTTCCAACAATAAAGAAATTTTTTCTTAAAATAGAATTAATAGCTTTAAATTATTCTTTGTGTTAAAACGTCTGGTACAATATTAATAATTTATGCGAAAAGGTATTTTTTTTATTAAATTAGCTTTTGTTTAAAAATTTACCTTTTGTTAAAAAATTTGCTTTTTGCCGTAAAAGGCAGCTTTTGTTTCAACACGAAGCCGGTTGAATGAGTCCGTGACTTTTTGAGTTTCCCGCCTCGTAACCAAAGGGCAGTACTGCTCCTGGCATCTGTCGGTTGACTCCTATCAAAAGGTAGTTATAAGGACTTTGTTTAAGGGCTATTTATAGCAGACCACCGCAAGATTTGAGCAGAAAATGGAAAAAGTGGAAACTGTTTGCACATAAAGCACTATTTTTTGTACAAAAAAAAAAAAAAAAACAGCACCCAAAGTCTGGGTTCATAATATTAAAGTGTTAATTTATTTACAAGACGGAAAAATGACATGCTTTTCTTTCATCCCCTTCGACCAATATACTCAGACTTGAGGAAAGAAAATGTTCATAGTGTAAACCCAGACAATGCCAAGCCTTAATAAATACCATGGGAACTTTGTGCCATTAATTGCAATGGTAAAAAAAGTGGTTTGCCTAATTTTTATGGCCGTATAAGCACGGAAAATTTCGAACGTTCTGGACGCCCATTTGAAATTTATACTTCCACTATAATTGAAGACATTCTCTATGGTGTTGGCAATTCACATGTCTGAGCGGTTTTTATTTTGAATGATCACTTCAGTGTGAGTAACTTTTCAGAAGATGGATACCGTGATTGCTCTAAATATACCACAAGCCCAATCATGTTATAACTCTGCAGACGTGTTTGACGAGGTTTAACCGCAAAATGGACAAGTTTTTGCACCGTTTTGTATGCGTGGACGAAATGTAGATCAACCACAACAGTCCAGAGACCAAACAGCTGTCAAAACATTTGAATTTTTATTTTTTGGATGATATATGGTTTTATTAGTCAATAAAAGCATTGCGAGCGTTTTTTGAGATGCACTCGGTATAATATACACGAACAACCTTTAAAACGGCAAAACAATCAGTGGTGATTATTATGCCAATTTATAAACACGATTTAACGAATAGTTAAAAAAACTGCCTTTTTTTGTTTCTGTCCGTTAAAACGTATAATATTTTATAGATGTTTTAAATTTGAAAACGTATAACATGTAGAAAACGTATAATATTGAAGGGCATACAATAGCTAGCGAAAACGAAAAAGCCTATAT
Organism: Pollenia amentaria; assembly: GCA_943735925.1. NCBI lineage: Eukaryota > Metazoa > Arthropoda > Insecta > Diptera > Polleniidae > Pollenia > Pollenia amentaria. The sequence continues at coordinate 180,218,212 of OX031008.1, forward strand.
ACACCGTACGTCGACTTAGGTCGAATTCTATTACATACGGTTGCGACCGTAATTTAAAAAAAAAATAAAATTATGTTGAAGAACAAGAAATATCTCGGACAAAACTAACAACAAATATAGATAGCTACATAAAAAAAATAAGATTGACTAATGGGATAAATTGGTTCTCGATAAAATAAAGGAAACAGTAAAGTTTTTAAGACTTAATAGGAATATTTTTATTTTAAATGCAGATAAAGGTAATACGATAGTAGCAATTAATAAAACAGATTATAATTTAAGGATTAATAATATTAGAAAGGACAACTCAGTTTATAAGAAACTGGGTAAGGATCCTACTAATAGATTACAAAGGATAAATAATGATTTTGTTCAGGAACTTTTTAGGAGGAGTATAATAACAGTTACGGAAAAAAATAAACTTAAAACTAATATAGCAAATTCACCTAGACTATATGGTGTTCCGAAAATTCATAAAATTGATTTTCCATTAAGACCAATATGTTCATGTATAAATTCTTCATCATATGAACTTTGTAAATATATTTCAAAAATATGGTTCAAGTCTGCTGTTGCACAAAGACATGATTAACCAACAACAAATTAAACATTATTTAAAACAAAATTGGGAGAATATCTTAAATAATAAATTAACTCAATTCCTGCAATTTTTTAAAACTAAAGTTCTTCAAAAATTTTAAGTCCATTTATATCTATGTATTTTGTTGGCTACTTACCTTTGTGAATTATTTTGTTTTTATTCAAATTAATTTTTATTTGAAAAACTATTTTGTGTTTTTATTTATTCGAATTAAGACCGGTTAACCGGTTATTTTTTATTTGCATGATCGAACACCGTTCTTTTTTAAACAGCAACTCTTTGGAATATTCGAAAACCGGTTTTTAAAAAAAGTCGAACTATCGATCTTCTTTATGAATCCCTAGGCGTATACGTGTTAATTAATTGGCTTTAATAATTGTTATTACTTAAGCCTATAGTACACGGCATGTAAAAAGACACATGCGCATGTGGTTCTGACGTAATTTTGACGTCATCACACAACACGCAATGTTTATTGTGGCTTTGCATTGACGTCAAAATTACGTCAGAACCACATGCGCATGTGTATTTTTACATGCCGTGTACTATAGGCTTTACTTAGCATTTACACATGCCACTGCCAGTTCGAAAAACTCAATACACTCACGATTTTTTACTAATACACTCACATTTTTCGCAATGGCAGCTCCAGTGGCAGCAAAAATTGCATGCGAGTGGAAATTTGGCACTTGCATGCCACTAAATGTCAAAACGATTAGCAATGTTACCCTGTTCAATATTCAATGCAAATCGACTGGATTGTTGCCGAACTGTAATTAAAGTTTTAACTGTTAAATGCATTTTTATGATTAATTTGTAGTAACGGGCGTTAAAATCAGTCATTTTACTAATTATAGAGCATTAATTTTGCTAAAATAATGCTAATATAAATAAATGTAAACTATTTCCCCAAAACTAAAACTATGTGATGAAGTCGGCAACTCCTTTTTGTTTTCTGGTACTTTTTTTTAATTTGATATGTAAACAAATTATCTCAAGTTGACGCTTCGACGACATTTTGAAAATGAACTGGCAGTGGCATGTGTAAACAGAAAAGCAAATGGCATGAGATTCGACTATTTCGAACACTTTTTCGTTTATAATATGTATAGAACAGTGGCATGCCACTACTTGCATGTGTAAAGGCAACGTTATGCTCATAAATATGGGCAGCATTTGTACGCAATACATGTAGTGATGCCAGTCAGTGATGTTATACGTAGGGAAAAATCTCTATTCGTAGGGATGTTCTTCTAAAAAAAATTGGCCGCAGAGAAAAAAGGACGGATTTTTTAAAATCATTAATATGTAGGGCTTTTTCAAAAATGTGTCGAAACTGTATATATATATATATATATATGGCAATCTCCTCCGATACTTATAATTTTTTTGATACGCAACATTAAATATTGTTAAATGTCTTTGAGTGTTCATTTGCCGCCATTTCAACTTTGATTTTAAGGTAAATTTCTGAAACTCTCTTTTTCAAGAATGGAGATGCATTGAATTAATTTTTTTAGAGTAATAAATATATAATTTACTAAAGATGGGGAATAAAACAGTTCTGAAGAAACGTCACAATTTTAATAAAAATTTCATTTTCTTCCTTTAGTCAAAATTAACTCTTTGCTTTATCACTGCCACATGCCAAGACAGATAGCGAAATGTGTTATTCTCTCACTGATGTTTGCACTAACAATAGAAATAAGCTAAGTCATAATATTGGATCTTCAATTTGCATTGTCCGCTCTTTTTTACAAGACGTGCATCGAAAATCATTTAAAAGACAATTAATTTTTCTAGTATCCAGACAAAATCTTAAAGTAGACAATACATAAACAATAAACGAATTGTGATTTTAAGTGAATATCACTTGTTTTTTAAGTTTTTTTATTTAAAAATAAAATTCATATACATAATCACCTTTTGATATCAAATTTCAATAAAATTAGAACCTGTTATGCAGCATCAAGGAAAAGCACCAAAATACGGAATGAATTCCGTTTCCGAACGGAATTGTACTCTGTGACATGGCTGTATATGTTTACTGATTTTTAGAGATGTTGGTGACAACCTTATAAATACTTATAATACTGTTTGAAATCTAAAAAGCTGAATAACTGAATTTGAACAGATTAATTTTATTTTTATTTGCTACATTAATAATACTTCTTCCTTTCTGAATATTAGTTTATTAAGTAATCAGAACTATTAAAAATATTTAATGTAATACTTAAATATTTTTGTTCATTAAGCTTTTATTTGCCAATCTGACTACCAATGTTGTATGCCAATTAAAGATAATGATGTGCCTATATCTATAAGATTGTAAATGAATGAAATTGAAATCTATGTATGTATGTATTCATAAAAAAATAAAATAATCATTTGTCACAATTATTCTGATATTCAAATGAATATATCAAAAAGCTTTTGAAACGTCAAAGAGAAAATATAGAAATAAGTAGAGCATGTAATTTATTTAACATGCTGATGCAAAAGTAAAGAAACAACTGTGCAGGGGTTCTCATTAAGCAATTCTAGTTAGTTGGGGCTTCATATAATATGAAACTAGTACGTTTTTGTGAAATAAAGGGGGTCAGTTACAGACTACAATAGTCATAAATTTTCAACCGATTTTAGCATTTCTTTTATTATTCGAACATTTAATTTTTTCTCTTGAACAGTAAATAAAATGAAAAATCAAAATGTTTTCAATAAGATTTTTAGAATAAGTGTGTCCTTTTTCAATCGTTAAAAGTAGCAGACAATATTCTGGTTTTTTTCCATAGATGTGAATTATCTTCGAGTGAATGACTGACTGACTGAAATGTTGAAGCCGTTGTGTTGCATCCATTCGAAAAATTTCTTGAGCTAGTTGAAACATCTCCGAATTAATTTTTCTGCCATTTTTGGAAAATTAAAACAAAATTTAGTCTGAGAAATTATATAAAGAACAATAATAAATAACAAAATTTGTTTGAGTTTTTTATATAATCTCTTTCACGAAATTTTTGTTTTCATTTCTTAAAAACAGTTTAAATATGATGCTTTGGAGATTTCCACTTAAGTAAAATAATATGGATTCGCATGGACACCGCAATCGTACAGCATCCCCACTTTCGCTAGTGCAAGCAGGTCAAACAACAGAGATAATTACCTACTGAATCTTGGTACTCAAAATGGGTAATTAAGGTTCTTATCATGCTTATGCTGGGAGCTGCTGCAGTATTAACAGCATTCACTTTGTGATAGCTTGGAAACGTAATAAAACCAAACAATTTAACACATTATTGCATTGAGTGTGATGACATAAACTGCAAAAAAAATTTAAAAACTTTAAAAATAAAAAGTCAGAAACATTTAATATCAGTTAGTCGTAGTAGGCCCACCACTCCACGCGATCCCAGTTAAGACCCAAATGGTATCGAAGGTCTTCTTGTTGATGTCGTGTGACTATGCTATACGCTCTCCCGTACATATTAATATTTTGAGCAGTGTTTACGGTAGATGGTACTACGGTTCTAGGAAGGGTTTTTATAGACACATTTTTACGAGAACTAGCAACCAAGTGGTGTATTGTTGATGGCACATCCAAATGACGACAATTGTGTTGTGTATCAAAAATATAAATTTTCAAAGTTTCAAAAGTTTGGGATCAATTTGACTCTTTATGACTGTTCACATGTGAATATGTTTAGAGCTTTTCTATTCAGGTAATTCTTGTGGAATCTCTTCTCCTTTGGTGGGTGTGACCACCATAACTAAGAATATTTCAAGGTACAGTATATGGGTGGAGTTCAAGCCTTTTAATATATTTTACCGAATATTTCGGGACCATAGATTTCACTAATGACAGGAGCGGCTGTGATTATTCGCCTTTATATAATTCCAATATGTTATGCCGAGGCAGTACCCCATAACTAAAAACAGCAGCACCAGATTGGATATATAATACAACTTGTTGAAAGTTTAGCTTGTTCGGTTCAAAGAAAACAGTAATTTTGAGAACTCCTAAATATTTCTTGTGTAGCACGGTGTAATTTAGCATAATTACATACGTTTTAAAAAGGCAAAGATTATTTATTAAGAACATTAAACATGAATTTATCTAAAATCTTCAGGCAGTATCAATATAAATAAATTTGAATAAAAACATAAAAAAAGTCTTCTTATAGGAAATGCAACAGATTTTAAAATTTTCTACTTAAAACTTTTTATCATAAAATAAATCTGCCTGTATGTTGTCTATAAGCCTTAAATAATATAATAAAAAGTTTTTTTATCTTTTTATATCTTTACAGGTTTTCATTTGCGTTACAAAAGAAGCATAATAAAAGTGATACATAAATTAAAATTTTATTCTTTATGTGTGGTTTTAAGAGAGTTGTTTTTATCTTTTTTTAAAGAAAATATAATAAAATAAAGCCTTAAGTTACAATAAAAGCAATAAATTAAAAAATTTTTTTTAACTTAATACAAAGTGCAATATATAATACAAAAAAAATTAGATAAATATAAATAAAAAAAATTTTAATTATACAAAAAATAAAAATTTTTTTTCCAAGAAAATAAAAAACTTCCAAATAAGTTTCAACAAAATACAAAAATGGGCAAGAAAAATTCAAAATTGAAGCAGGACACAATTGATCGTTTAACAACGGATACATACTGTAAGTACAATTAACACTTAGTTCGAATTTAATGTTTATTTTCTTAAAAATAAATAAATTCATGAAACCACTTAAAATTATAATCTTAAATGTAATAAATAATACAACAAAGAAAGGAAAACTTGGCCAAGAAACACAAAAATGAGTCTTTATAATATTGTATTCTTTATGTTTAATAATGCATGAAAAAAGATAAAAAACCACTAAAAAAATATACAATAAAATACTTATTTGCATTTGTTAAACCTAAAATATTCCTTTAAAAACTGAAAAGTAAGAGAAAAAAATCCTTGAACTTTAATTTAAACAACAGAGATTTAAGATATTTGTACAAACAAAATGTGTGCCAAAATTTGTGAATACCATTGAAAAATAAATTATTTTTTCGCAATTTTTCTCATTGTGCCTTTTAAAAGACTAGACTGTATGAAAGAAGCTTTTGTTTATCTCTTTATTTCATTATGACCATGACAATGGCGAAAATTTATAATGGAAAAATAAGAATGAAAAGTTGTTTAACGGTTTAATTTAAAAGCATATTATTGGTTTTTTATAATATAATTTCTTTTTGTTTCACCTTTAAAAAGTCACCCTTAAAAACTAATGGCATATGTAAAATTATTCCTTTTTGTGTCCTGTACTGAACTTGGTAGGATTTTTGTTATGAACAATTGATTTAAGTCAAAATCCTTACTGATTTAAGAGTCAGACAGTTGAAGCACAGCCGCGCATATCGTTGTTAATAACAAAATTATTATTTTTCAGAAGAGCAAAAAAACGATAACAACAGGCAGGATTATTTATTTTTTAATTTTTTTTTTTTTACATTAACAAAATTAAAGATTATTAAAAGTTTTATGAAAAATATCAAGAAATTACATGCAAATGAACGGTTTATAATTTATATATTTTTTTTTTCTGCAAAAACGTTTCATATCCACAATCGCGAAGTCAGCTTAAACGTTTTTCCACTACGCAAGCGGCCTCTAAAACGTTATTCCACGTTGCAAAACCAGTTCGTTAGTATCATTTTGTTAGTAACTTACAACGTTCTTTCACTGGCTGAAACTTTGTATTGCATTTTGATGACGAATGTTGGGTGGTTTGATGTTTAAACAGTATAAGAAGCAATGTTAATGGTAATGTGCAAAAAAAACAGTTGTTGCGAAAATTGGCTCTTACAACGTGATTCGCGGCTTTGTTCAGTTAATCAGTCTTTTTAAATGCTGAAACAAAATTTCCAGAAATTTCTTAGAACTTATTGATAAATTTTCAAACCCGATTTGTTAGCATCTTGATCTGCAAATAAAACACAAAAGTATAGTTGGTCAAGCCTGATCATTTTATACCCTACACCACAGTATATACAAACAAATATTCGAAAATGTGTTTTTTTTGGGACCCATGAGCCATCATGCACCCAGTAAAACAAAATTATCTTACGAGGCTAAGATTCATACAAGAGTTCTTTTGGTCGAAAATTATATAGACATCCATTTCGTTTTGAGATTTGTGCGTCTTAAATCTGATTTTGAGAGGGGATGTGGTACCAATGATCCGTTCTGAACCTACCAGTGCAAAAATTTTTCATGACAATGTAGTTATTATAAATTTATAAATATTTTATACCAAAAGTGTTTAATGCTATTTTTGGGAGTGTTATTAATGTTGGAGCTATACTCAAATGTGGACCGATTTTAATAACATTTAGTATGATAATTAAGGATGCAATAAAATACTTTTCGACCAAATTTTTTCTAAATTCCATCATAATAAGAAAGTTTTTGCGCACAAAGACTTAAATCTGGAAAGAAGTTGGTATGAAGGCCATGTAAATGTATTGACCGATTCTCAATATTTTTAATAGGTTTCGGTCTTATGACAATTTAAATGTATGTGAAATTTGATCATAAAATCTCTTCAAGGCTACTACCTTGCGCAAAAGCTTACATGGCCAAACAACCAGCCAAACGGATAGACATCCTTAGACCGACTCAGTGGATCGGTATACTAAAATGTATACCCACCTTTTAGCCAATGTAGTTTTCTATTACACACATCAGAACAACCGAATATTACCCTTAACACCATTGCGAGGAGGGTAGATACGTGTATTGGAATTTTAAAAGTTTTCGTCGAGTGGTAATTTTAGGGGAAGTTAAGGTTCCCCGTCTTCTGCATAGAAAACAATGCTACCCCTAAATTTTAGGTGCATTGTGTCTTTAGAAAAATTATGTAAAAACCTGCGAAATATATTTTTATGGAAAATTGTTATCCCTCTTACTAAACAACTCATGTTTTTTGACCCTTTCTTTAAAATGTATATAAGGGGTGAACATGTTCTACAAAAATATTTGCCAAAAAGTTTTACTATAATTCTTTCAATACACTAAAGATCAAAATATGAACTACTCTCTGAGTAGATCTAACGATGTCCGTCCGTCTGGATGTCCATGTTGATTTTGGAGATATCGATTCATAATTTCACATGGCCGCCATACAAGCTTCTTTCCGGAATTAAGGCTTTGTTTCAACTTATTTGATTGCAATTCAAATCATTTTATCAAATATTGTTGAAATCGGTCCATATTTTACCATAGCTACTGTACAAATATTACTCCCGAAAATAGCTCTTAATTCTGTAACTTCCCTAAAAACGTTGGTATTGACATACAAATTGGCGACACTAACTGTTACGATAACTTCTATGTCTTGATAACTTGTGGTTATGATAGGTCCAAAATTAATCATGCTAAAACTGCTTAAAGGCAAATTATATTTAGCAAAAGAAATTACAGATTCCAACTATCGTTACTACAAGCGAATATATATCTCGACAAAAAAACCGATTATCGGTTCGTTAAAAGTTAGTGAATCGCACTACTGGTATATCAGAAGTCGATTTTTTACAAAAACAATACATCGCATGCCCCGGTAGGCAAGTTGGTAGTGAGCTAGTCGATAAGCGCCGGGGTTGCGGGTTCGATTTCCGCCAGAGACTCTGGCTTTTTCCTGCAGACAAGGGTACATTTTCGCAGGATTAGCATGGGATTGGAAAAAAATTATTAGGGTCTTGAATTTAAAATTTAAACATTTTAAGAAGAAGCAAATTTTTTTTTAAAATAACATTAACTGAATACGAAAAATAATTTTTAAACCAACCGTTTGTTTACCAATAAGTAGACAAAACAGCACGATATTTTTACAGCGGATACACTCATAAAATTTTTACAGCAACTGATTGTGGGTTATCAAATTCGTTTTCCGTACTGGTAGAATTTAATGAAAATATAGTTATTTTACGAATAACTTTATTTTTCAACCTTTTTGTTTGTTATTAAAAAAAAAACAAACTACCAAAAAATAAAGGCCCAACCATAATGTGCTTAAGTTGGCCTCAGCAAATGTGCGAATACATGTAAATCATATGAGGCAAACCATATTGAACTTAAGGAAACGTTTTGTTAAGTTTTATGAAATTGTCATTTTCTTAAGCAAAGTGCGAAACTAATCGCACATTCCGTACGGAATCAAATGTTTTTTTATTTTGTTTTTGTTTTTTTTAAATACATTTGAGAGACTGTTTGTAAATTTTTGACAGTAGGTTAAGCAATGCTATGCATATTATGGTTGGGCCTTAATATTTTTCCGTACAAATATTGTTATGTAGTTTGATTTTTTGTCAATTAAATTATATTTTTTATTAATTAATTTATTTATTGATGATGTGCTAATACTCCCAATCTTCATTTATGATTAAAACACTGAAATTTATTGTTGTGGGAAAGCTAGTTTCTATGCGCATTTCGCTTGTTGCTTAGGCCAGCTCGTCAGGAAACTTTTTCCAAATACTTTTGAAAAGCTAAAAATATTATACAAGTAAGACCATAAAGTGAATAAGAATTTTAAACACTGAGGTCTTACTTGTAACAATATCAAAGCTTCAACAAAGTCACAACAATAAACAGTGAATTTTTCTTTCTTATATTCCCCTACAATTGGCTGGTTTTTTTCGAACACGAATTGTAGTTGTAAGAGGATAGAAAGAAAAAAACAAAATTAAAAAAACAAATTGCATAAAATAAAGCAGCTTGTCATTTCAGTTTTTTATTTGCTGGGCACATGCAAATTTATTATCAAAAGTTATTTTCGGGAATGAAATGAAATGAGCTTTCCCACGACAATAAATTTCAGTGTTTTAATCATAAATGAAGATTGGGAGTATTAGCAAATCATTAATAAATTAATAATAAATATTTCATTCCCGAAAATAACTTTTGTTAAATTATATTTTTTTAAAGCAACAACTGTTGAATTTTACGGAATATACTGTTAAATAAAAAAAATAATTTTAAAATTTTTGTAAAATTCATTTATTTTAAATGAAATTTAAATGATCCGTTTTTTAAATAAATTTCTAGTTGTATAAAATTAATTTTCTGTGGAATTTAGCTACATAATATTTTGAGTGCGGATATGAAAATTACGTGCTGATTTTTTCAACAAGTTAAAAAATAAAAATTTTAAGTTAATGCTCTCTTTATGATTAAGTGCGGCATGTTCAATATATATTAAACTGGAGAAGCAATGCATTAAGGACTCTTTACTCACCTTTATTACGATATTAAGCTTCAAACAAAGTAATACGTGAGAGCAGGGCTGTCAGATAGGGAGATTTCCTCCTAAATGTGTCGATTTTGTAACCAATTTGGTTACAAATTTTACGAACGGTAACCTGGCGATTTTTTGGCTACATTTAAAATGGTTGGCGATAATTAGAGCGATATAGGTAACGAATATTTTTTTCCCTTTCTTTTATTTAATTTTAAATTTATATTTGTGGGAAAACTTTTTCATTTTGGAATATTTTGTGAACCATTGTTTACTATTATTGCTTACATAATTCATCGAGGAAAAAAAGAACTCATAATACGAATGATAGTTTTTAGTAATAAATTTAAAATATTTTCAAATAATTATCCAAAAAAAACATTGATGGGATTATTGTGCAAATTTTTTTTGGAAATTTTCAAAATTTGTATGAAAATCTTTTTAAGTGTGGTGAAGTATTTCAGAAACTAACGGATAAATACATGTTTTCTAAATTTCTATGTGTAGTTTCAAATATTACATGTACATTCAAATTTAATATGATATTAAAGGTACATTAAAGGAGTACATTTTATTAAAGTTACTTATCTCATGAAAATTGAGTTTAAAAATAAAATTGCAAGTTCAACCTAAACATACGACTGGAATTAGTCTAAATTTATTAAATTGTATTTATATTTGAGTTTTTGGAAACGCCTTAACTATTCTCCTGTACTTTTCCTTACATACACGCAAAGAAAAAACATGGTTGATACAATCACAATCGCAAACTATCATTAATGTTTGTGGTTATGATTGTGTTAAACACGTCTTCGGTAACAATATATGTTCAGAAAAACACAAATGATCTTCCTAACCATGTTTCTGTTTTTCCTAATACCATGCAAAATGTCTATTTGAACAATAAAACCCATAAAAAATGTATTTAAAAAATTTTATGTTTTATTTAAAATACATGTGTACATATACTTTGCAACATACATACATATACAGCTTAGCATATATTAATAAATAAAATTGAATACATACATTTATTTATATTATATTATATATATAATAACTGCTTCAATAAACGTATAATAATTTGTTTCCTTAATTTTGCAATCATGAATGGATGGCCTTTTAATTATTTTGTAGTCATTCATGTTTCCCGATTAACTGACTCTCGCAGACGGAAAATGACGTGGAAGAAGATTTTATTTGCTTTATAAACACACACTGTTTGTTTTGACAACAAATTTTTGCTCATATAGAGAATGTGTTTTAAAGCGAACAAAAATGATGGTATCAAACATTACTTTTGTGTACAGCTAATATTATGATTTTAATTGTATAGTTGAAAATATATACATTATAGTAGCAAATATTTCACATAATTTAGTATGTTTGGCTAGATCATGGTAACTTTTAGGTGTAAAACACCATATAATATTATTATAGTGAATTAAAAAATGTTAAGGAGAACAAATACTTTGGCAAGTTTAATAAGGATTAAAATAAGTTTATTGGGGTAAACATATTATGTAAATATGAATAAAAATGAATCATGTTTTTCTCTGCGTGTAAATTTCAAATTTGGCGAATTTTTCGTAAAAGAAATCTTGAGAATATTATATTTGGCGAATCTTGGTGATCTTCGGTTTATAATTTAGTGAAGAAGTTGAACAGAATCTGACTACCCTGCTTATACATAAAATTTTTTATTTAAAGATACGAAACTTAAAGAATTCGAGATTAAAAAAAAAGTCAGAAGTCGCTTCAACAATATACAAAACAAATAATAATGTCCAAAACTAAAATTTTTTAAACAATACGAAAATTAAAAAGTCAAGCTGCAACTTCGGTGGCAGAATATATCTGTGACAAAAACGAAAAAGTGCTTAAGTCGCATTTATTTCACCTTTGCAATCTCCATGTTTAAAAGTACTCATGGACAAGGTTTCAATTATTCTGTATGATTTTTTAGGACGCTATAGCAGAATTACGTTTAACTTATTTTTTTTTTAATGTGTAACAACATTTGGAATAACAATTTAAGTTAACCTCCGATCGGCTACGTTAGAAGTATTTAGAAATAAAAATTTAAAAAAAAATATAACCGAAGTGATGATTTTAGTAAAATAAAAATATATATTCAAAAAGAAACATTATAGTGTTAAACGGCTTTCCTGCGAAACTTTTACTTTTTCCTTATTGATAGATAAAAAAAAATCATACATTTTGGCAAATTAGTTATTGTGTATTGTACACATAACTTTGCACGTAGAGAAACACAGGTTTCGATACGGTCAACATAAAGAAACTATTTTTAATAAAAAAAAATTTTAACATAGTTTGTTTTACCATATTTTGGTTAAATTGTTTCACTACAAAGAAGCCATATGGGCCGTTTATGTCTTCTTTTTCATTGCAACCATTTCGAATGAGCAAAAAAATAACTCTAGAAAGTTAAATTGACGGATAAATGTTGAGGAAAAACTTCAAAAGCCAATTATTCAAAAAAGTAAAAAAAAACCCCGAAAATGTTGCTTTAGTAGCACACAACCGATTTTATTAAAACAAACCAAAAAAACTTAATTTTAAACATTTTTCGTAAATAACTGAAAAATGATTACCCCGAAATTATCATATAAAGTACTCGAGCCACAAGCCATATGAAAAAATACATACGTAATCTGTTGTCAATTAATTAAAAGTATACATTTTTTATAAACATAAAAAGATATAGACACATTGTCATCAACAGCTTAGTAGTAGCTGTTAATAGCCTATCACACCCAAAATATCGATTTCCGAAATATGTTGGCATTTCCTTCTCCCAACAGATATTATCAACACTCATATTTATTTTTGTTTTGAATTTCCTTTTTGTTTCATTTTTAACAGTCAAACAAAATGATGCCACAACTTCCGCTGCGGCAGTTGTCAAAATATGTAAAAAAAGAGCTGCACTTTTAAAAATTTATGATAATGACACCAACAGAGACACCAAAATACGCCAAAATAAACGAAAATAATATTAAAAAAACTCTTACCTCGCACTGTTGATGTTATAACGCCAACGCTAATTTGGTTGTGACAAAAACACAGGCACATGCATAGAGGAAGTTTTTCTATTCTATTAGTGGTAGTAGAAGTAGTAGCTTTAGTAGTAGAGGCATATATTTTTAGGGGCAAATTGTAAAGGGTGAGTTTTTAAGCCATATAGAACTTGGGAAAGGGTTAGCTGTCAAACCAATTGTTATAATACGCTCACAGTATACTCTGGGAAATCATCAGGAATAGATTCACGCTTGAAATACTCTACCAAATTATATAAATTTAGTTTGGAAATCAAGCCAGTTTTACGCGTCACTAATGATGATTTTCATTGCGTACGGCACATTTTTGGCTTTTCAGGATTGTTAATAAACAAAGTTGCCGCATATGGAGTAAAAAACCTACGTTCAGAGAAATTCACCGGTTACTGCGCTTTACCCATACGCCGTTGGCATAATCGAACCTTTTTCATCGGAAAACTGTCAATGGAGATCGTTCCCTCACTATAATTAATGAATTTTTGTTTTAAAATATGGATGACATTGATCGAGGCGATATTGCGTTTAAAAAGAATGTAGCAACGTTCCATAAGGCGAACACAGCCTTCGACTTATTTCAATCAATATCTGACGACAGCTGATTTGGAGAAAAGTGATTATTTTATTTGTTTTACCCTATGTTATCCCGCGAAGCTCTACGCTTGTCTGCAGGAAACCAGAGTCTCTGGCAGAAATCGAACCCGGAACCCCGGCACTGATAGAATAACGCACTACCATCTAGCCTACCAGGGTACCTCTCTATTACTTGATGAGGAAAGTTACAGCTTCACGCTGATAAATCAGCAGCAATTGCCATCTTAGAGGCCAACATTGTTTGTGTTATTTGTGACATTCGGTCAGCAATTTAACATCCTGCAGATTGTTAGGAACAAGGCAAATAATATCGAAATAAATAATAAAAAAAAGTTGCCTTTCGATGCAAGAATGCGCTTCGTCAAGAATATCCGCTGTGCCCACATGCCCCTAATTATTTCGAAATAGTAATACCATATGTCCAGGTTGCCACCTTGTGGGTAATTAAGCAAATTGGGTGTAATTTTTACTGTCGTAGGTAGAGCGTGGGTAATTTCTTTGAGCCGTACATTGGGTTAATTTAAAATACTACCGTTTTTAAACAAACAATTTAAGGATTTGATTTTATTGATAAAATTTATACTACGAATATTTAAGATATTGTCGATCTAAAAAATGTACAGCTTTGAATTTATTTGAGGGTTTCAATGTAATTTTTGTTAATTTATTTTTAACTACCATATTAATCATAATAGTATGACTAATATTGATCTTATTTAAGAGAATTTTTATTATTCTTATATCCACATCCCCCTAGTGAATTATACGTTTGTGCTGATGTTTAAAACGCATACAAATATTTGTTCGTGTACACCGATTGACTAAGAAACATTATCTAAGTCGACGTACGATGTCCGTCCGTTCTGCTGGCTATTTGTCTGTCCATGTAAACCTGCTGCGCAAAGTCCAGGTCGCAATTTTCATGATAATTTCGGACAAACATTTATTGGAAATTGTGAGAATCGGTGCATAAATTTAGATCACCCCAAATACACTTCTTTCCGGAATAAAGTATGTGTGCCCATCATGCTAGTATTTAGATTTAAGTTGTTCCAAATTTATTTTATTGCAATCGACAGCAACTCACAAAATTTTCTCGGAATCCCGAAAAAAGCTTTTAATGCCTTAATTACCTTGGAAATATTGATATTGACATTAAACTAGGTGACGATAAATTTTATACATACATACATACTATATTCTTGGCGCTACAGCTAAAGTGCAGCCTTGGTCTTCCAAACAATACCTTTCCATGTATTTTTATCTCCCGCTACATTTTTCCAGTCTTCTACTCGTATATTTAGCCTTTTTAAATCAGCATTGACACCGTCTATCCATAAGGCTTTTCGTCCTCCAACTGCTCTCCTGCCTTCTTGTTTGCCAAAACAGATTCTCTTGATGGTGGAGTTTGTATCCATACGTGATACATGACCAGCTCATCTAATTCTTTGTGATATTATGAGAGCTGAGAGGGATGGTTCATTTAGTGCTGCCTGATTTTCATAATTCGTTCCTATCATGTATATATATGTTGTTATTTTTATTTGACCGAGCATCCGTCTAAAGGCAAAATTAGTTTGTACGTTCTGTTACAAACCGGCTGTTTCGTTTCTGTTCAATTGAAAGTCTGTATGTGTGGTTTGTTTTTACTTTTTCGTTCTGTTCTGTTACGGACAAATCTGCTGAAAATAGAATTCAACGTTAAGTTACGGCCAAAGTGTGTACGTATTAGTTTGTTGTGATATGAAAAATCTGTAATTTTTTGTTTAAAGCTAGAAAAATTGGTTTTAATTAATGATTTTTGAAAAATTGACGTATTTTTGACACAAAATAACAGTTGTTTATTTTCAACAAAAAGTTTTTTCTTACAATTTCCATGCTTTTCTTTTTAAAATCAGATGATTGCTTTCAAAGAAAAAGTAATTACAAAATATTTGCTACAGAATGGAACGAAGCAAAACGGCAACGGAAAGTAACAACTAATGAGGCCTTTAGGAATTTTCTCTCAGCAATAGCAAGAGATGCCGCGTCTACTTGTCTCAGCGTCCACGATCGGCACTTGCCCGATCACCGTTTTGAATTAATTGATCTTAGTCTCAGCTTAAATCATTCTAGATTTAAAATACGTTATGAGTGCATAGAATGCTCTGGTTGCAGCATTCTTTCTCTCCCTATAATGAGCGGTGCAGTCGTTTTCGGCGTTGGCAGAAGAGCCTAAATGTTTAAAATTCTCATCTACTTCGAAACTATAATTATCAGCACTTATTTGCGGTCCGAATCTTCTTTTCCAGTTAGGGTTTCCGGCTAGCATAATCTTGGTTTTTTCCCCATAAATGTTCGACATTTTGTACTGGTAGGGTCAGAATTGAACATTAACCTTATAAAAACCTACTTCCGAAAATCACCTTAGGACGAAAAAAATATCTCATAAAAATAAAATTTCTTATATTAATCTTAACCTCATTTCATAATTTTGTTTTAATGGGTCTATAATTACCCATGGGTCACAAATAGAGAACACTATTTAAAACTGGTCTGGAAATACTCTAGTGAATGGTATACAATATTCGAACTTGACCGATATTTTAATATGGCTTAAGTTCATCAAATTTAATTTTCATTAAGTTATTTTTGTTTACAACATGAAATGATTAATTCTTTTTTTTTAGTTATTGACTGAACACGGGTTTGAACTCGGGTCGAATTTAGATGTTTTGAAAATAACCACATTCCCATCATCACAATTCAATGCGTTCTAAAAAAAAATTTTTTTAATTCATTTCATGTTGTAAATTCCCTCCTTCAATAAAAATAACTTAGTGAAAATTAAATTTGATGAACATAAGCCTAATTGGAATATCAAAAACTTTAATTAAAACCAACAGTTCAATGAAAAATCACAATTGTTATTAAACGTTAATTTAACAAAATATCTCAACTGCAGTTTTGAATTTTGCTGGTAGTGAAACTGAATGTATTCCCTACAGAGAAGCGAACTGACACTATTGCACGCAGAGAAAATACATGATTAATGAATGGTCACTGCGACCATTTTTATTCATATTTGCCTAATCGTAATAAACTTATTGTAATCCTTATTTAACTTGAAAAAATATTTTTTCCCCTTAACATTTTTTAATTCATTATAATAATATTATATGGTGTTTTACACCTAAAAAGTTACCATGATCTAGCTAAACATATTAAATTAGGTGAAATATTTGCTACTATAATGTATATATTTTCAACTATACAATTAAAATCATAATATTAGCTGTACACAAAAGATATGTTTGATACCATCATTTTTGTTCGCTTTAAAACACATTCTCTAAATGAGCAAACATTTATTGTCAAAACAAACAGTGTCTGTTAAAAAAGCAAATAAAATTTTCTTCCACATCATTTTCAGTCTGCGAGAGTCAGTTAATCGGGAAACATGAATGACTTCAAAATAATTAAAAGTTTTTCGGGAGAAAAAGGGGTTGCATGATTGCAAAATTAATTATCATACATTATGTATATATATGTATGTTGTAATTTTATTAAAACATGAAATTTTTGAAATTGATTTTTTTATTGTTCAAATAGACATTTTTAATGTATTGGGAAAAATAAATACATGGTTAGGAAGATCATTTGTGTTTTTCTTCTAAACATAATAATATTTTTGAGACAATAATAAGCTATAAACATGTCTGAACATATATTGTTACTAAAGACGTGTTTGACACAATCATAGCCACAAACATTAATGATAGTTTGCGATTGTGATTGTATCAAACATGTTTTTTCTTTGCGTGTGTAGTGCCATAGGAGGTTCTAGTTCTAAAACTTTATATGAATAGGACCTATCACTTTTACATGGAGTTGTCATTGGAGTGGGTTAATTGACACCTAACAGCTAACTTTAGTCACACATACATATATTCTCAATTAACGTGTTTAGTATTAGTTGCTGCAATGCAAGTCCTTGCTATTTTTCCTATAAAAAAATTCCTAGAATTAATTTTAAGAACAAATCTTTAAATAGCCCCAAAGAAATGTATAACACCACCGATAAATACTGAACCTATTACAAAAACGGTCCTAATAAATAAGAGAGCATTTATCATGTCATTAGCTTTCACCAATCCCAGGACCGCTTTTGCTGGAACAGTTGACGCAAATTTCTCGCATGGTTTTTATTAACATTTAAGTTTTTGTGTTACTTTTTAAAATTTTACGGTCTATCGAACTTAAAACAAGCACCCTTTACTTAAAGTTTATAAAAGCGTATGAATGATTTAACAGTAATACGTATTTAGTCATTTGATACGACTGACAGCACAAAAATAGATATTCGAACTGCAGTTTATATGTAAAGTGTAATTAAAAAGGTTTCACATTTTGACGAATAAATTTAATTGACAGTTTTAGCAAAATGTAAATGTTATTTATATTTACAGAGTTCATTTGTTGGGGTTTTAGGAAGAC
This sequence comes from Pollenia amentaria, assembly GCA_943735925.1. Classification (NCBI taxonomy): domain Eukaryota; kingdom Metazoa; phylum Arthropoda; class Insecta; order Diptera; family Polleniidae; genus Pollenia; species Pollenia amentaria. Next base: position 180,236,244 of record OX031008.1, read on the forward strand.
CGCAACATATAAAAAGAATTTGATTTTGTATATTTACATATGAATTTATGGTTATGACTTTTTAATTTTTTTTTTTTTTGCAATTATCAAATTTAACATGCCCTAGCCAAAATTGCCATAAAAAATATTAAGAAACGCCATCTTTCCTTTTCAAGTTGTATCTTGTCTATATTAAAAAAAATTATTGTATTTCACTTAGGCCGGGTTTTTGAGATGTGGGTTAAGTTTAAACTTAGTTTTAGGTAGTCTGAAACTCGGATTTTCCCGGCGAAGTGTGATTTTTTTCTATTATTTCATTAAAGGCCAATATTTTAAGCAAAACTAAGCTGATCCATTAAACTATTGTATACAAACTTGGTAATGGCGGCACAAATCTGTTTTATGATTACCCAAATCTAGTTTAACTGAGATCTCAAAAACCCAGCCTTAGTCGTAATATTGAACAGCTAAGGAATATCAAACGGCAATTTTATATATTTTGTTAATCGATTGAATATAAAAGCTACCATTTTAGGCATTTGCTCTTTATGAACTCTGCTAGTGTTATACAAAAAATTTCCTTATATTTTTAATATAATTTTTCCCCAAATGCTGCTATCTTACCCTGAACAAAACTAATGGTCATATTATTGTCTCTGACCTGAGGCTTAATTTTCAAAATGTCATTTTCATTTAAATCCTTTGCCCTTTACAAATCAAATACAAAAAAAAAAAAACAATTTCTATATAAAAGAATTTATCCAACAAATATTTTTCCCGTATTCTGTAAATGACACAAACGTTTGCCTTTATGTGCCTAAACATAAGAACAAAAAAAAAATTATTATAATAATAGAAAGAAAACATTTGCTGTAAAATTATGAAAAAAACATTGTTATACTGTCTACTCTGGCTATTTGAGTATTCATAAAAGGCATGAAAATTAAATGGTTTTATTCAAAAAGATATGGTTAAAGAATAAAATGAAAAATTTTAAAAATATTTGCATTTGATATTTGAAAGCGGTCTGACATAAAATCGTTTAAAACAGACAAGTTTAAAAAGTAGATGATAATAAAGCGTTACATTTACAACGAATGAATGTAAGCAGACAATATTATTTTCTCTACTCTTTATAAATTATAATAATATATATACAATTGAATTTAAAAAAGGTGGATAGAAATGATGAAAAAAAATAATAAGCCTAAACAAGCTTTCAAATAATTTTATTTTTAAGCAGTTCCAACTCTCTTTAAGTCTATAAAATCTTTTTAACAGTTTAATTCACTTTATTTAAATCTCATCCTACTACGTTGCACAAGAAGTAATCTGGGGTTGTTCTGGTTTGCTAGAAACAGATTAAAGATTTAACTAAAAGTATTTTCGATTTATATAACCCCACAATAAGAGGGGAGAGAGTATTATGCGTTTATGCTGATGTTTACACCACATAACAATTTTGGTTCTAGGCTCATCTTTTATTAAACGCATCGACTCAGAATCACAATATATTATTTATATGAAGATAATTTTTTTTTTATTAAATTTAAAACAGGATCATTTTCAAAATCTATTCGATTTCAATTTCACTCGCATATACTCGATTTCCCGACCATGGCTGATAACTGATTTTTATACCCACATCACAATATTAGAGAGGGTACTATGAATTTGTGCTGACGTGTGTAACACTTTAAAATGTTGGTGTTGGTATCAGGTAGGTCTTAAATTTTAGCGATCGGCTCAGAATCACTTCTTGAGTCGATCTAACGATGTCCGGCTGGCAAGCTGGCTAGCTTACTGTCCATGTAACCTTTTGCGCAAAGTTCTGGTCGCAATTTTGAACACAATTTGCTGAAATTTGGTACATAGGTTATAATTGGTACCGGGAATTGGAACTAATTTCGTGTATTTTAAAACTTTGCTCTTCTGGTTTGGTTAATCTTTTTAACGTATTTTACTATTTCACGTCAAAAATCCGCATTTTATTTTTAAACACCTATCTAAGACCGAAAGGCAAAAAAATTAAAACATATTAAATACTACTGAAGTGGCCACGCAATGGGCGGCATTTCTGAGCGCCCAATTGGCATTTCTGAGCGGCTAAGCGTCGCCGCTCAGGAATGAAACATGTTCTAATTTTTAGTTGTTTTCTGAGCGGCAAAGAATAAACATGGCAAATAAACTTATGTACCTCAAAGTTAAAACAAGCCTTTGCTCTGCAGAAATTGCTTTTCTTTGTTTTTTCAATCTGCTGTTAACTTTTTGCAACAGAAAATAAAAGGATTTCAAAGACATACGGCAGTATTGCCAAAATCTGTCTGGAAATTTGCGGAGATTTGTATATAAACGATTTTCGCGTATTAACATTAAACAAACGTCTTTTGACAATAGCATTTTAATAAATAACTGCTCAGAAATGGCTCTCAAAAATAAGCCACTTGCCGCTCAAACTCGCCGCTCTCGGTCAAAAAGAGCTAAGGTTTTTAAGATGAATTTAAGGAAGATTCGATGTAAAATAAATTGACTCTCGGGTAAAAACTGGTAACCTATAATCTGACATTAAATGGCTTGCAGATTTATAAATGCTGGTGAATTTATTTTTTTTTACAATGAACGTTAAACAAAATATAACAAGTTTGTTTTTTTAGTATGAAATTACTAATGATGGGATTTGACATTACTCGTAATATAAATAATTTGTCACACATACACCCACATCTAAAAAGAGACTAAATTACGAGTATGATCTAAAGTATGTGTAATGTATAGAAATGTATGTAGTTCAGTTTTAATGTATTTTATCAGTTAGAAAATATTAAAAAAATAATAAATTAATGTACATTTTTCGAAAATTGCTATTTTATTAATTTGATCAAACAATGGCCTAAAAGTGGTTACTCTACCTACCATGTAACCTTGCAAGCAAAGTGCAGGACGCGATTTTGAAAATAAATATAGGAAGTTATTCTTAAAGTGAGGGGTTTATTTGGGACCTAATGTTTAATCTGAATGTTCCAGCACCAATTTCATATAGTCGCTGTTATAGAAGTTATCGCCGCAAAATTGTATATTAATACCAACATTTCTAAGGAAGATAAAGCGATTTTCGGGAGTCATATTTGCATGGGAGCGATGGTACAACGTACCGATTACATTAAAATTTTATAAAATGATTAAAGTTGCAATGGAATATTATTTTGCCAAATTTATTCACAGAAAAAATTATTAAATTTCTCCAATCACCAAATTTATTCCAAATTCATAATATCAAGCAAACAAGTTGTTGATTTTGCACCTATTACCAAAATGATTATATTGATTACTAACCATTTTTAAATTTTGAAAAAGTATTTTCAATAAATGATATTTTTAATTTTAATATAAAAAAGTGATCAAAAAACTTTGCCATTTCAAACAATGTGTTAATTTATTTAAATAAATATTGACAATTCCCAACAACAATTCTACATGTTTAAATAATTTTATTTTAAACGAAAAAAGTCAATTAAGATTTTTTGTTATTTAATTAAAATTGTAATTGAAAATTTATTTCAAAACAACTTAAATGTTAATTAAATCAAAATTATTATTTTAATTTTCATTCAACTAAAAAAATAATTGATTCAATTATCACATTAATTAAATTTAAATAATTTTTAAACCATTTTTTTAATGGATAAAACACTTTTTTCTGTGTTGCAAATACCAACATAAAAAGGGTACAAGATTATATTCCGAAAAGAGTTTTGTATGGAGGCTATGTAAAATTATAGACCGATTCTCACTATTTGTAATATGCACCATTTTTATTCAACGCAAACGCATAATACCCTCTCCACCTTTCGATATGTGGATATAAAAACAACAACTCTTCCAAAACGAAAATTTAATATTTAACATTTAACATTTAAAATTTTTCTCATTGTATGTCCACATCACTATAGATGGAGAGCGTATTATGTGATTTTACTTATGTTTGTAGCACATAAATATTATGACGATTTTAGATTTGTCTAAAAATGATTTATAGTTTTGGTTATAAGTTATCTTGTAAATTATAGTTTTATGTCATATTTGTAATTATTTTTATGAACGCCACTGTACTAAATTTTCCAGCAATTGTAATTCTAGACTTTAGATTTAGATGTATAACAGTTATTTTAAAATAATTCGAACACAACATTCTAGAATCTACAAGACGGTTCTTGAATCAACTAGGAATAGTTTTGAACTATAAATACAGGCTAACTCATAAAAGTTTAGTTTAGTTTGATTGGAGATATTAAACGGTTCAGATCGCTTCTTACAATTGTTTTTAAAATTTGTGAACATTATAATTAATTTCAATAAAGTTTGTTAAGTTGAATTCGTGTGTGTATTTATTGCAATTAAAAGAACTCAAAGGTTTATTATAAAGGAAAAAAAACTTAACACGTTTTATAAAGTAAAAACTTAACAATATATTGCTTCTAGACCCACCGTTAAGTATACCAATCGACTTGGAATCCCTTTCTGAACCGATCTTACGATAAGGGTCCGTTTGGCTGCAGGCATATACTAAACAAATCCTTTGTTTCTTGATTGCGGTCGATTTAGTCGATAGCTAGCCAAACTTGTATGCAATTATATGCATTTTGAAACGGTATATGTAAAGGGTCCGCCAAATAACTTTTTTTTTTTTGAAAATGCTATAAAAAAAACTAATGAATATTTTCTCAAATTTCTTTTTTTTATTTGAAAGTACAATCCTTCCGGTTAATAATGGAAAATAATTTCATTCAAATGGCTGCCTCGGCTGGCCATGCAGCAGCCTACACGATCGGTCCAATTTCTAAGCACATTATCGTTTGTGTGCAGCTGTATTTCGCCAATGGCTGCACGAATATTGTCCTTTAAAGCGTCGATTGTCTCTGGCGTCAATTGTCTCTTTGACGGCACCCCATAAATAATAGTCCAACGGTGTCAAATCGCAGCTCCGAGGTGGCCAAACGACATCAGCTCTGCGGCTTCAAAAACAGGGCGCAAAACATCGAGTATAGCTTCGGCTATGTGGCACGTAGCGCCGTCCTGTTGAAACCAAATGTTGCCAGTATCCTCCTCTTCAATTTTTATGAACAAAAATTCGTTCAACATGGCCCGATAACGATCGCCATTGACTGTAACGGCCACTCCTTGCTCATTTTCGAAGAAAAATGGCTCAATTATGCCTCTGGACCAAAATCCGCACCAAACAGTGACTCGTTTTGGGTGTATCGGCTTTTCAATGTATGCGTGCGGGTTTTCTGTGCCCCAAATGCGACAATTTTGCTTGTTTACATACCCGCCAAGATCAAAATGAGCTTCATCTGAAAAGATGATTTTTTTTGGCAAAATCGGCATCTTCTGTAAGTCGATCGCAGGCCCACTTAGCGAAGCGAAAACGCATTGGAAGGGCAGTTGGCTTCAACTCCTGAACCAATTGGACTTTGTATGGCGTCATACCAAGGTCTTTATGCAAAATTCGTCTCCGAAATGTTCAATTGTTGAGAACTACGGTGAATTGATGTTGATAGCGCTTCACGCACACTTTCTCCCACTGTTTTTGGCCTTTCAGGCTTTGGTTTATCGATGAGGATGCCAGTTTCTTTTCACTTTTTTCACAAGATAACGAACATACGGAGCTGACGGTGCTTCTCTTCTTTGTGATTGTTAACGTTAACATTATGTTGACTAATATTTTGTTATAAAATTATTGCAGTTAGTAAGGAATTTTTTCTTTGATTATTAAAACATTTTTAATTTTTTACATTTTAAAAACGCACCGAAATCGAGAAAAAACGCGTTATTTTCGGAAAAGGCACTAAATTTTAAAATTTTATTTTAATTAAAATTTATTTCACCCTAACAACATTTTAATACGTAGACTCCTGGTAAGGGAGTTTAGAGAAAGTAAAGACAATAGTAATTTTTGTTTTTTTTATTTTATTTCGAAGGGTTCTTCTTTTATGTGACAAAACATTTTATTGCACTTCTTTGTGATAAAATTAGATTCGGTGTCACCGATAATAGAAAAAATTAAAATAAAAAAAAAAACCGCACCGCACACCGACTGAAGAATTTTTCATGTCGAAACTTTTAAAAAGCAGTAAGCGCGGTGCGAAACGCTGATTTTTTGAATTTTAAAGTTTGTTTAAGAAAGCCCATATTTTTTAAAAAAAACTTTGGCGAAATTAAAAAAAAAAAAAAAAAAAAAAAAGACACACTGATCTGATTACAAAATGAAGTTATAATAATATACAACAATTTAGGAGAAACAACAACGAAAAAGGAAATAATATGCCACCTGACAATTCTTATTTTATAATGCTATACTGTACCCATGTTCTTCAACTTTGGTGAGAACTTCTCGCATCGAAAACATGTGAAACAAAATATTCCATCGTTTCTCGAAATGTGAGAAAAAAGTGTGTCTGTAACTCATGTCGAAAACTATCAAAAGAGATTACGTCGCTACGTTATAAATGTCATAATATTCCAATCGAAGTCGATATGAAATTGCAGATGTTGTGAGTCAAACATACGTTGACAGCGACGAAATTTTACTAAAATGGAAAAATGTTCAACGACGGCGGCGAAAATACAACCGTCGGCTATACCAAAATATATAAAGTGCGACATTAATGTTTGTTGTTGAAGAAATTGCTTTGAAAACATTCGTATATTTTTAAAAAATGTTAAAAGCAAAATAATTAAACAATGAAAAAATCTGCCAAGAACAAAATTCTTATCTCTTCCGTGTTAGTTTTCATTGCATTTTGCATTTTTAATTTATTTTTTAGTGTTAAAATTTTTTCTCACCCCGTTTTTATGCGTGAGTTTATTTGACAGTTCAAAGCGGAAACTTTCTAACAAAAATTTTACAGACATACTTTTTCAGTATATTGGCGAGATATTTCCTTACGTGATAGTTATTGCTCGCCAAAAATGTTACAGACGCAGTTAAGTGAGAAAATCCGCTTGTTTGAATTTATGGCATTTTTGTTTCATTTCTCACATTTCAATCGAAAAGTTTCTCGCCGCGGGAGTTACAGAGCATGGGCACTGGTAAATGCAGTTTCCCACTTTAATACAAGTCTTAAGATTTTTGAGGAAAAGACATCCTTTACATAATAAATTGTTATTGTTTTTTTTTTATAATTTTAAACACCTTAATAATTTGGAGGTTGTGTACGCGTGGAAAAAAACCAATGAGCTGAAATCACTTCAGATATCTCAGAATAAAGCGTTGAAAACTGTATGCAATCTTCAATTGTCTCTTTCGACCTTATGTTTATATAAAGATATGACTGCAGGAATTCTTCCCGTATATGGTTTATATAAAACGCAACTTTGGCTTTTCTAAAATTATTTAGGAGACCGTTTCCTGATGATCTGGCCTAAGCAGCCAGTGAAATGCGCATAGGAACAGCTTATCCTCCAACAATAAATTTTAGTATTTTTATCAATTAAAAAAGCGAATTAAGCACAATAAATAAAATCTTAAATTTTTTTTAACAAACATTTCTCTTGATTTATATTTTTTAAAAATTGGTGTAATAAAATTAAGCAAAAAGTAATTTAAAAGGCATCTTGAATCCAATTTTATTTTTAATGATTTTCATATTTTTCATTAAAATAACTTTTTGTCATTCTTTGTTGATCATTTCAAATTGTTACTCGCAATTAAAAGAATTTGTAAATGTCAAATAGTGTCAGAAAATAAAATAATACAAAAAAAAGAACAAGGAAAAGTTATCTTCTTTATCCTTTTATATATAAAATAGAACATCATTCATCATAACAAAGTCATGGAAATGCGTAAATACACACACATACGTACATACTGGCATAATTACGAATACTTGAAAACAGACACATACAAACAAACTTAAATTCATAGTCACTATTATTAATTCCGTGTACTGGCAGAAAAACAAAGTAAAATTTCAAAGTATAAATGTGCACCTTAACAGGTTAAAGTGAAAGAGATTAAGGATGCCTGAAAGCGCAGAAGGCTCGATTTTATATACAAATGTATCGTGCGAATCTTCCGTTAAATAAAAAAAATCAAATTTTTAGGTGAAGAAGCTTAGAAAACAAATATTTATTTCTGGATGTTGTTAAAAAAATTGTCGGATTGAAACAAATCTGTATCGGGTATGCAGTATTAAAGACACTTTTTGTTTATTTGTTTGTAAACTCCAAGTGTATTTTGTTGTATTGTATTTTGAACGTCAGCAAAGAGATATATAGACAAGGTATTTTTTCACATACGTACATACATAAATAAATTAGGGACGTAACGATACGCCTTTTTGCTGATACGATACCGATACTCAAGAAGAAATATCACTGATACCGATACCGATTCGAATATTATATTTAAATTCTAAGGAAAATTAACAAAACTCAAGTAGAGTAATTTCTTTGTTATACAAAATTACAGTGTAATAGATTATTAATATTTAAAGTTGATTTTAATAAGATTTTAATAACAACGAAATTAATTTAAATTCATGCTGAATTTATTTATTTTTTATACAAAAAAAAAAAACAGTAAGGGTTTTCGTGATACCTCTCAAAAGGCTCGCAAACTGTGCATTTTTACGCCCTCGCAAATGAACTGTCAAAAATTGTATGAGAATTATTTTACACAAACTTCGTAAATTAGCCCAACAATTTTGACTCGCAAACTTGCGTTGTTCAATTGTGCATTTATATAAACAGATTTTTGTTATGATTACCGTCGTTTTCAATGAAAAATTAAGGTGTTAATAATCACAAACAATAAGGCTTTAATCATGTAAAAGGCAACGCAGTGCCAAAGAATTATATTGAAAGCAAAAACAATGTCATACATATTTGGGGGATTCACAAGGTGTCATAAAGTCATATGTCTTAAAATAATAACATGAAAAAATACGACTGTTGTGAGCAACCCCTCATAATTTAATGTGCTATTAATTACGACAGCACAATAAACATAGCAAGCAACGTTCTATTTATTTAAGACACTTTTTGTCTACAAACCAACAACAATATTTTTAAACCTTTGTAAAATGTTAGAACATTATGACAATAAACCATGATAGCACACCTTGTGAATACCCCAGTTGTGTAATTTTGTTATTGCAACTATACGAGGTGGTTTCAATACGGCAAATGGTTAAAGGCGAATATTTCCAGGTTCTACATCCATTGAGAACTATATTTAAAAAGACCGCAGTTTGGCTCTTCAATTTGTGTTTTATGACACAAGTAATTTATGTCAAAAGTTTTATTAAAGGCCTTAAGTTTAAAATTTTTTACTTTTTTCACCCTCTACAAAATGTAAATGTATTTGTTCATCCATACCTGAACTACATGGTTTTAATACTGTTGAACATAATAAATTTACCCCATGGAATAATACTGTGTGTAATAAAATTTCTATAGAGAATAAGATCACAAGGTAAAAAACCACCTCAACAAACATTAAGGAAACAATGAGAAAACCCATAAAAAATACATAAATGCACACACTACCATACAGATATATTTATAGTACTAACACACAGCCAAAAATTGTATTTAAAAGAAAATACACAGAGTAAAAGGACGCCAAGGAATAGGAAACATGAATTTTTATAATAATATAAATGAATGTAAAATTTTAAACAAAAACGAGCAAAAAACGCGTAAAGATAAGACAAAAACAAATTAATGTTAAAAATGGAAAATAAAAAATTTATAATATAATTTTGTTGGTTTTAATAAGCAGCTTCGTGTAGGTTTTCTGACCAGGGTTTCTATATTTTTTAAAATCCCTGAAGGAGATATTTTTGTTAAATAGTACTTTGAGGCAATTAAATTTTTTTAATCGGGGACAAAAAAGGAAACCGTTTGTATAGTTTGAAACATAATTCGGATACTAGAATCCTACAGACGCCGCCCTATGCTCATTCCCATATAACGATGGGACAAAAATAGAAGGAGTTGACACTTACTTTTGAAATTTTGTACACTAGTTACATTTACCTTCGTTAAGAAAAGTTCAAGTTTTGAAAAAAAATCGGACCAAGGCCATTCCCACCGCACATGTTCCAAAACGTAAGATGACGGACAGATGAACATCTTTTCTATAATCAATTTCGCGATTCATGATAAATTGGTGGTATATAGCAAATAAGATACTAGAGTTTCTAGAATTTCTCGAACTTAATTGGCTTGACGTTGATTTATGGAGGAAGTTGTGGGAGTAACTGCAAGGCTCGTCCAACATTTCGAGCTTTCATTTTTACTTTGGCGAAGGTGTATTGCACGCAAAGAAAAAACATGGTTGTGTTAAATATATTATAATAAGATTTGCTGATAGCTTTGGCTTTTCTAAAATTATTTAGGTGAACGTTTCCTGATGATCTGGCCTAAGCAACCAGTGAAATGCGCATAGGAACAGCTTATCCTCCAGCAATAAATTTTAGTATTTTTATCAATTAAAAAAAGGGCATTAAGCACAATTAATAAAATCTTTTAATGGAAAAAACTTATGTATTCCCAAGAACAACTTTTTTGATAATAAAAAAGATTCATGATTGTAGTCAGCATATTACAATTATTATTGAATCATATGATGACCAAATATATTCGTCGTATTACATCATAATATTTTTCCCTTAACCCTAATTTGTTTATATTACATCATATTATAATTAAATGTAATCATATTATTATCATGTTAATCATAGTAAGTTAACAAGTAATCATATTATTATCATGTTAATCATAATACTTAAGTTAAGAAGTGATAATACTATTATCATATTAATCATAATAATATGAATAATAAGTCTAAAGCCGAAAAATATATTTATGCTTATTTACTTACTGGCAACCTTAACGTTAAATATAATATGATACAACTTTAAACATAATATTTTTAACCTGTTTTTGTCGTACTTAGGTCGCAATTATTTTATAGAATTTTCATTCTTTTTCTCTAAAATAACACAAAACAATAATCAACATTTTCGGACTATTTTTTTTAAAAAAAATTAAAATTTTTTTAGCATTCATATTTTATTTTGTAACACTTTACAATTTTTTTTAACGTACCTACAATTTCTTTACCTTTTAATTTCTTTAAACTTGGTTTTTTAATGGGTATTTTTTTTAAATTATTTTACCACTGAATAACAAATAATTCGATAGGCATATGTAAAGCCAACGACAAAACTGATGCAAAATAATTTTACAAATGGTGATAACAAAATCTTATTTGTGTAAAGATATTTTGTTTTTACCCTTAAACATATTATGACTACACGTATAGAAAGTTATCATGTTATGGCGATTAAATATCATTAAATGGTAACCATGTCCAACCATATTTTTTCTCTGCGTGTGCTCATTCAACAGATCATCTTTGTATGAGAGGTTCCAAGGGTCAGCCTTCTTAAAGTGTAACCATTGCATTTTTCGGATGCCTGAAAAGAAAACGAATTAAATATTATGTGCAATAAGGCGAAACAGATATTTTGACAACAAGTGCTTCAATAATTCGACAAATTTAAGCTCAGAACGTCTCTGAACTTAACGCACTTAGTCCATATGTTTTTTTATTGGGTTTTAAAATTAAAATTTTTTTTAAATTTTTAAAATTAATTTTAATATTTCCTAAGAGAACAAGGGGTTTAAGTGCTAATATACTCCTTATGCGCCAAGCGAAACAGGTATTTAAATGACAACTGCTAGAATCGGTCCGCTACCGGATGAGAATCAGATATTCACCTCTTGTGCTCTGGACTTCACCTACTAATTCCATATGTAACTTAATTTTAGAAAAAAAAGCTCTTAAACCCCTTGTGCTTTAAGTCCCTAATATATTTATTTAAATTATAATAAATCCTAATACAAACATTCTGCGAGAAATGAAAATCCGATCATTTATCATGAAATTTTGTTTAGTGACGGAGCACATTTCTGGCTCAATGGATAATTTAATAAACAAAATTGGCGTATATGAGATCAGTAACCCAAAGAGTACCAAGAGCTACCAGTTCATACATAAAAAACAACGGTATGGTGTGGTTTATGGGCTGGTGGAATCACTGGTCCATATTTCTTAAAAAATGAGGAAAATCAGAATAGTACCGTTAATGGTAGCCGTTATCCCACCATGTAAACGGACTATGTGCTTCCTGAAATTCCAGAGCATGGTCTCGGAATGCTCTGGTTTCAACAATACAGCGCGTGAAATAATGACCTTGTTGAGAAAACATTTTGGTGAGTACTTAATTTCACGTTTTGCTACGGTAAATTGGCCATCTATACCGTGCGTTATTATAACTTTGGATATTTTCTCTGGGGATATATAAAGTCTGAGGAACAATCCAGCTTCGATTGACGCTATATTTTATCAAAATCCGTGATGAGTTATTTTTAGAATTTTGAGAATGGGACAAAGCAAAGTAGTGCCTTCTCAAAACAGGGCTACCATAATTTCAACTCTTTTTTTAAGCAAAAAAAACGTTCTTTAATTTGTTTTGACATTTGTTAATAAAGTTCAAAACTTTTAATGAAAATCCAAAAAATTTTCGCTTAAAAGTTTCGTAGAACTTTAAAAATATATTTCGGGTAATTCGTGGGAATTATTCCCGAATCGAAACCCTAAAGGAAAGATTTTGTAAAAATTATGCGCTATTAAACATGAGAAACAGCGTAATTTATTTTTAAAGGCTTAAATATATTGTTATAAAGAATAAACAAACTTTTATATTAAATAATAAAATAAATACGATTTTTTAAAAAATAGCAAGAAATGATTAATAATGTGGCTCCATTAATCCGTACTATGTTATTCCGTACCATATATCGGACAGCACAATTGCACCGCAGCAACATATGACCGCACGACGTAGGCACATTGTCAAACTAAAACGTATAATATTTTCTACACAGGCAAAAACGTAAAGGGGAATCTACGATGCCGACACTGATCTTTCTCAATTTCATACGCCACAACATGAAATTAATTTACATTTATTGATCATTTTTCGTTCTTGGCTGAGCTGAGTCATTAATGAAAATTTATCAATAAATTTTAATTAATTTCATTTGTAAAATTTCTTTCTTCATAAAAATAATTTAATGAAAATTAAATTCAATGAACTTAAGCCTGATTAAAATATCGAAATTTGGATTAAAAACCATTAACAGTTCAATAAAATAACCACAATACTAATTATTTTTTATAAATATTTATGCTTATTTACTTACTGATAACCTTAACGTAAGTAACAGTTTTACGTGTAGATATTTCACATCATATTATGATGCAACTTTAATCATATTTTTAACCTGTTTTTGTCGTAGGTCGCAATTATTTATAAATTATTTTATAGAATTTTCATTCTTATCTATAAAATAACATAAAACAATGGTCAATATTTTTGCACCATTTTCAAACAATATTAAAATTTTTTTAGCATTAATATTTTATTTTATGACACTTTACAATTTTTTTAATGTACCTACAATTTCTTTAAGCTTGGTTTTTTAATGGGTATTTTTTTTTAATTGTTTAACCACTGAATACCAATAATTCGATAGGCATATGTAAAACAAACGACACAACCAATGCAAAATTATTTTACAAATGGCGATAACAAACTATTATTAGAGTGAAGATATTTTGTTTGCATCTTAAACATATTATGAATACACGTATAGAAAGTTATCATATTAAGGCTATTAAATATCAATTAATATATGTGAGGAATATAATATGTTTTCAAAGTTATCATTATATAAAAATAATTATTTTTCAGTGAACCATAATTATATTTATAATTGCGATAAATATTGACATGCTTACAGTAACTATAATATTATTGATATTAAATAAAAATAACATTATTGTGTGTACGAAAACAATATATTGTTACAATAAACATAGTGTAGTTGACGTAACCGTGCCCAACCATATTTTTTCTCTGCGTGTGGGCACTGCCTCGGCCTCTAATATCGAAAACATTCAAAGGCGCCAAAATAAACTTCAACGAATAATCACAGTCGCTCCCTGGTATGTTAAAAACTCAAATATTCACAAGAACCTCAATGTGCCATTAGTAAAAACTATTATTACAAAGTATGCAGTTAAATATTTAAAAAGGCTTGAGTCGCACCCAAAACCACTAGCTCGAAATATTTTAACGGACAGGTTGCTTAGACTCGTTTCGATTGCAACCACACAATCTCGTCAGTGGGGTTTTCCGTTTTACTCACTCGGCTATTGAAGCCGGATGACGTCAATAGTCAAACATCAATCTTTAAACCAAATGTTTATCTATTTTAATTGATTTTACATGTTCTTCCTAACTTCTGTTTTTTCGTACCTTTTGTCAAGAATTCTTTTTGAAATCCAAAGTACATTTTTTTTTTGTTTTTCACGTTTTTTGTCTTTCTTTTTTCTTGTCGACCTTTTTCAGCGCAACTTGAAGGACAAATGTAAACATAGCTCGTGCCTTAGCTGTTAGCAATATTAGTATTGTGGTTATTGAACTGTTAATGGGTTTTAATCCAAATTTAGATATTTTTAAAACTAATAGGTACAATTCATTCCTATTTGATAAACAATAACGACATCGAATTTATCGACGCTTTAGTTTTTATAATTCCAAAAAAAAAATATTTAATTTTCATTTATTTTCAAGTTACAAATGGATTTCAATTTACAATTTCATTGTTAAAAAACTTTTAATGAATTATTTTTGTGTTGTTATTAAATTTAAACGTGATTTTATTTAAAAAAAAAGTTTAGCCATTTTTAAGCAAATTTTTAGCCCTTGTCTTCCGTAAATTTTTCGTCACCATGTTTTGGCAACACTGTTCATCTATGATCCCATAAAGAATATGGTACATATATTCTTGGTGTTTGCGTAATTCAGAGTCGATTTGAATTTAGTCTGTCTGTTCGTCACATTCAAGTGACTCGAAAGAAAAGAAAAATATTTGTGTCTAATAGTTTCTGGTCCTCTTTGGCAGTGTGGGATTGAAATCCAGCAAATTTCTGTTCAGTAGAAAAATAGTTATATATCAAAATGTGGAATACCCACCCTTACAAATTGATTATTTTGTTACAAAAACTTGCATAAAAAGTGGCGGAATGAACTTATTAATATAAGATTTCGCACAATTTTGTTCTATACGACTAGAAATCATGCCACAGCATTCGTGAACGTTGTTCCACAATTTACCGTAAGGGCGAAAAACACTTTAGTACGCCTAAAGCCGTAACAAATAAAGCTATTAAAATAAAAAATTGGTCAGTCATAGTTTTGTGAGACTGTAAATCATTTTGTCGTGAAGATCGGTCCATAATCTACCATAAGTTTTATATAAATCCCACTCCTAAAATATTCTAACTATCGGTGGAGGGTATCAAAGATTCGGCACAGCTGAATTTAACACTCTAACTTGCTAAATTGAACATATGCAAACAAAATTAAAGGAGAATCAATAAATAACAATTTGAATAAATTTGTAATTTCCTAATAAATCTTCAAAGGAAAATAAATTATGTTAATGACGCGACATTTTTGAAGAATTGTCAAAAAATTAATTTTAAAAGTGGCAAGTGCTTTTAACATGTTTTTTAAAAGCTATTTTTTTGTTATCAACTTTATTAAAATCCACATTGTTTTTATGTTGCCTTTTGAGCACAACACAAGAGTTCCCGTACAAATTTTAAACCAGTTAATTTAGATCCTAGAAAAAGTTGGGACAAAATGGTTCCGTAGGTTTGCTAAACCTCTATTTTTTGTCAGTAGGTCCATAATTGATAATGGGTTATATTAAAATAAATATCTTATATATAAAGTGTCTTAGAATGGTTTTCATTGTATTTATAAATTTTATATATCGTTACCTTAAATCAAAAAGGGCGTAAGCGACAAGAAATTCAAAATCGATTTTTTGGTTAGAGTGTAAGAAACATTAAAGACTGAATTTAAAGATTCTGGTCGTTTACGGCCTTTTGGATTTAAGGTGACATTATAAACATAAGAAATTTCCACTTATTTTTCACTTACATCATATCGAAACTGTCAATTGCATGGATATCGAAATTTGTCGTCTTGATCAGAATCATTATTTTAGCATTAAGATTGTGCCAAATTTTTAGCCTTTGGTATGATTTTATAACAAATTTTATTTGGGTTGTAGCAAAAAAAGCAAAGAGCTTACAAGGTAAAATTACATTATTCTGTTATGGGACTCCTCATATTTTAATGAATTTTTTTTTATAAATTCTTTATAACTGTGTTTTTAATAAATAACAAAATTTCATTAATAATTTTATTTGCCGCCTCCCCTGCTTCATCATTTATGTCGTCTACATCTTTCACAACTAATTAAGCCAATTTGTAATCATTATTTATTTAAAACTTTTACCCCAGATACGTAATAAATATTAAGAAATTAAGCCTAGAAAATGCTTTAAAGAAGTAAAACTTTGAACAGTTTTTTTCTGATAAAATTAGCAGCCAGTATTTAAACTCGTACAAGTGATGGAGTAAAGAATTTACTCATTGGTTGTTAGTTAATGGCCAACAACTGTGCATATGAATTTAAAATTGCTTTAGAGTATTATGCCCCTGAGGGAGGAAGGAAGCAGAGATGGATGAGTTTTTTATAATTCAATATGAAACAACAATATTAATTATTTTACACAAAACACAACAAGGATTATTATTAATAGTTTCATTGAGGTCCTTTGTACATTATTAATTTTGTTTTGTACTTCTATAAAGTTCTGAATTAAAAATGTTTATTTATTTTGCAGTACACAAAGTTCCTCCAATTGTTTTTTTCGTAAATTAAAAGAACAGTTGATTAATTAATAAAACAATTAGAAAGTCAAAGTTTAGATATGATTTATTAATCAAATAAAGATACATGTAAATATACATAAAAATGAAAATGCGTTTCTTTATGAGTGTGTTTGCTTGCTGTCTATAGATTCCTACGCTACTAAGCCGAATTGCCTGAAGCTTTCACAGTAATTTCCGGATTACTCAACGCTAAACATAGGCTAGAAATATTTGTAAATTTTCATATCATATAAAGACAGCAACAGAAATCAGGGTTCGAAAATAAGCAGAACATTATTTAGCATACGAAACGATATCTATTTTTTGGGTTTTTGTGTATTAATACACAACCCTTAATACCTTTCATAACTATTTTCAAAAAATTAACGAACATTATACAGTGTTCTGTTCTTCGTTATAAAACAGAAAAATTGTAGTTGTTCTATAGATTTGTATAATATTTTAATGTCCTACAGTGTTTCTTTTTTTAGAATGATAAAGGAATGAGAAAACAAAACTTAAAAGCAACGACCACAGCACAAAAAGCTAGTGTGTGTATTGTGTACATGTTTTGTTTGAATACTAAATGTTTTTGCTGGCTTTTTGTTTTGTTTTTCGTATATGTATTTTGTTTTTGGAAAATATTTTTTGTTTTCTTCACCAGCCAAAAGGGCGCTAAGCACAACTAAAACGAATGAACATTAATGTGCTGTACCGAATACAATGAAGCTTGTGGTTAAAAAAAGAACGAAATAAAATGTTCTCATATGATGTCGTGTTCTTCGAACGCAGATAAATGCTTTTTTAACTACACAAACACTGTAAGCGTTTGTGTTTTTCACATATCAACCGAGCTAAACATTCAGTGTTACCACCAGCAAAATTCAAAACCCGCTTAAGATGATGCAAAATTACCCAATTTAAATGAAATTACACCTGATATAAAAATTACGTTAATTACGTTGAGATTTCTTTCGTTTTAAAGTTATTTAAGGGAGGGGGTTTATATATAAGCTACCTATCTGCACAAAATTTTGATATGACATAGTAGCTATTGTTTTTTTTTTATCAAAACATACCAATATTTATAAGGAAGTTATGCTATTCCAAGAAATTTTCGTAAGTGGTATTTGTATGGGATCCATGGTCATATATGGACTGATTCCAAAATTAATTTCGTAGGATAATTTAAGTTGAAATAAAATATATTTGGGCCTAATTTCGCCAAATACCAACATATCAGATGGTTTATGGGCATAAAGACTCTCTTAGGAAAAAAGTTCGTATTGGGGCTTTGTGAAATTATAGATCGGACCGATTATAGATCGGCCTACATGGACAGACAATCAGCCAGCAGGACTGACGACTCAGATTCTGATTCTAAGTCGATCGATATACTACAACAAATATTTGTATGTTTTTCCCACATCAGCATAACATCGTAATACCCTTTTCACTTAAATATTATTTATATTCATATAGTAATTCAAAAACATTTAACAAGAAATAACATCAAAAACTTCAAATAAATTAAATAAAAATTTAAAATAATAAGTTATACTTCCATATATCTAGGAAAGGTTCAAAATGTTCATTGCCGTTTCTTTGTATACTTTATTTAGTTAATAAAATTCCTATAAAGGTTTCAGATGACAATCTGTTTCTCAAATCTGTTAATCAAATTCATGGCCCAATTAATAGGTCTGCTCGAAACGCCTGCTGATTTTTTTTTAGAGTTGTATTTTTATCGTGCAATTGTTTTTGTAGCAATTGTTTTTGACATCTTGTCCATTTATTACACAATTGGTTTTTGACATCTTTAACATAATTTACACAAACAAAATGCGTGTTGTTTTTCCTATTGTTAAATTGTTGTAGTTTCGCACAGATCTACTAATTGGGCCATGAATAAATGTTTAGGGCGGTAAAGCATTTTAAATGCTAAAGCAAACACAAAATGCATTACTTTTTGTTATATTGGAAACATATCTTTCTTCAGGGGGTTTTTAGTATAAATACCTTCTTTTTCCACTAAACTTCGGGTACGAAATATTTATGAAGCTTATTTATATCGAAATCTAATTGTCCATCTGGCGCCAATCACTATCAATCTTGGGCCAAGATAAACAGAGACTTTTGTAGCAAATAATGTAAATTTTTTAGATCAACAATTTCTTAAATGATATAAATTTTATCACTAAAATCAAATTTTTATATTTTTTGTTTTAAAATTAAGAATTTAAAAATACACCTGATCTACACCTCAAAGAAATTCCCACGCTCTACCCACGAATGTAAAAATTGCACCAAATTCGGGTAATTACCCACAAAGTGGCAACACTGCAAACACTACAAAATAGTATATGGGTAATGTTTATTTTTGAGCACTAAAATAAATCACATTAACAAATGAAAAATACAACACACCACTACTCAAAAGCATACGGCGGTACCAAAGAATCCAGCCGAACATAAGACTCCACATTATTAGTAGATGACAGCACGCAATTATCAATACGCCAATATAGCAATATTAATATCACCGTGAGGATGGCAGATCGGTAAAACACCAAACTGTACGATTAGCTATTTACGGCGGTGGTGCAAAATCAGATTTTTACTTAACACTTTGAAGTTCATTTGTATAAAGTTGTAGGGAGAACGAACGGTTATTATACGACTGGCGCATTTTTGACTGTATGTAATTCTCATTCCCTCTGTGATCTTGTTTGCTGACAGCTTTGGCTTTTCTAAAACTATTTAGAAAAACGTTTCCCGATGATCTGGCCTTAGCAACAAGTGAAATGCGCATAGAAACAGCTTATCCTTCAACAATAAATTTACTTGATTATACGTTTAATTCACTTGATGATATTTTTAATTAAAACTGATTTTAGTTTTGATAAATGATTTAATTGGTGAAAAACTTTGGAGAATTTTTTTCTGTGCAGCAAACATTATTCAACCTTCTGTTTTATATTTTTGTTTACAAAACAAAAAAATTTTCATAATTTTTCAATTTAAAGTTTTTTAATAACAAAAAATATTTATTTTTCTAAAATGTAAGACAATATTCTTGCGCAAATACGAGTAGTTCAAAGCAAATTAATTTATTAAGAAATAATCTAGTATCTTACAGCTAAATAGTGTCCGTATGCTTAACTTGCTAGTTTTTGCTGGTACAGCGTTCATTTAAATTTTTATAATTTTTATGATTTTTTGAGTAATTAAGAGAAAAATTTGGAAATTTTGGATTTACTTTCTCGTTGCAAGTTTCTGCTAGTAAAGCAAATAAACACACCTATTATTTTAAAATTTGGGAGAGCCTTGTTTAACTATACGAATTTTTTAAGGATCACGCATTTTGCCTTTATAAGTTGCACAATTAGTTACATATGGTGAAGCTTATTCCTGAACATTCTTCTCTTTGCACTGAACTATAGGCCGTTGTATTTTATTTTGTGTCTTTTGGCATATTTGGGAAGCAATAAGTGCTTCAGTGTCTATGAGACACGTGTCGGTAGTTTATGTTAAATTTTTTTGCTTCGGCTTATAAAAAAATAGAATACTTAATTTTAAATCTTTTTTTTTTCTTTTGGTTTAACTATTCAAAACTTATCGCACTTGTTCAACAATACTGTATTAACTCAAAATTTAAAAATTTCAATAGAAGCAAAACAATTTTTAATTTTATATTAAATGCAAATGAAAAATAATTTTAAACCAACCGTTTCATTACCCAAAAGTAGACCAAATAGCACGATATTTTTACACTTTTTGGAAAAATAAATATTTTGAGTTAATACACTATTGTTGAACAAGTGCGATATGTAAAATGAAAGTCAAGAAGTTTTGTTGCAATATGCCAAATATTTTCGTTACTACATCGAATTAAACATCAACATGTGACACATGTTGGTAAGCTAAGGGTAAAGATTTAAATATAATTTACAGAACTTTTTTAAACCCTTTACCAAAGCCAAGTAAAGCTCTCTTAATTTTTTATATTAGGTTCTAAGATAAGTACTCATATTCTTTCTTTTATTTCAAGAAAACCAGAACTAATTTGATAAATTCTTAAAAACTCCATAAATGCAGCATAATATAAAATTTCAATTAAAACAATAAAGTTTTTTTTCTAATACAAAAATTTTAAATCTTGGATTAAAATTCAAAGTGCGTGTGTTAAGAACAGATACAAATGTAGACATTTGTGGTAGATGTATAGATTAGTGATGCTACGAATATCCATTTTTAATATTCGCGAATACGAATACGAATAAAAATATCTGCGACAATATTCTTTGAATACGAATACGAATATCCAACTTTAAATTTAGTACCACATGATATTTAAAATTTGAGGGAAAAAATCCCCCATTCTCGTCCATAACAATAAACAAGAAAAAAACAGTCACACTAATAAATAAAATTACAAAGGTTGCACCTGAACATTTTTAAATTGTTATTTAAATATTATTATTATTATTATAAAAAAGGCATAAGCACCGCGGCCCAAAGGGTCTAATGTGGAGCCCAAGTGTTTACTAAAGTATATTAAGGCTACAAATAAAGCAAATTAATCTACTCGGTGAGAGATTGGATACTTCACACCTGAAGTCATTAAGATAACTCCAAGGAACTGTTTGCATACTTAGCAGTGTGACGAAATTTTAAAATTGTTTGTTTGTTTTTTACTTTATTGAAGGAAGATTTTATTTTGCGTTAAAGACAAAAGGTTTTATTTTAATAAAAATTTTATAAAATTAATATTTTTTGTTTCATTTTATGTATTTTTTACACTTTTGTATTTGTTTTTCTTTTAGAATGTATTAACAAAATATTCGTGAAATATTCACATGAACATGGTGAATACGAATACGAATGGCGTAAAATGGGCGAATATTCGGCATTTCGAATACAAATACGAATATTCGTAACATCACTAGTATAGATTACAAGAGTATATACCCAAGCACACACACATATTTGCTTAACATTTTTATATAAAAAATATACTTACATTAGAAATGTTCTTCCTTATAGGTGTTTTAAGGATAACAATAATACAAACACGCACCTACAATCAAATGTCGGTGTGTTTGTAATGTACTCGTAGTTAGTATGTAGGGATAATGTTGTATATCAGCTTAAGTCTCAATGTTAAACACAATTAAATACAGTAAGTACTTACTTAGTATTCCAAGCATCATGTAAAATTAAATTTGTACAGATTCAAGAGAAATAAGGTGACCAGATAATGCCATTTATTTTAAAGAAAAAAAGAAATAAATTTAATTTAAAAAAGATTTTCTTATAAGGTAACCTTTTGTGTAAAATTTTAATATTCTGCTGATATACACATTCAATTACACCAACTATTTCTCCTTTTTTTCTCTGGCATTACAAAACCGAAATGTATAACTTACGTGTTTACAATATTAAGACCCAAAATTAAGGACATTTTTATATTTAAGCCCTTTTAAAAACAGAATGTAAAAATATTTTTTGGGTTTATTTAGAAAGGAATCAGGTATTTGTTGGAAATTTTATAAACAAAAAACTGAAGTTATATGGAAACTCATCAATAACAGGACATGCATTTTCTGTCTGTTGGAAAACAAGTTTTTTATTCGGCTGAGCCGAATGTTTAAAACCCTCCTCAGAGAATAAGAATAGTTCAGAAGTAGGATTTATACGGAATCTATAAATTATGAACCAATCTCTAAATAAACTGAAATCACAATATTAAAATTCGTTGCAGTTTAAGGCGTATTCCAAAAGTACGTTTTCGAAAATGGTCTTTATATGAGGCATATGGTAAATTATTGACCTATCGTCACGAAATTAAAGTAATTAGCAGTTTTATGAGGGACTGACATTTTCTACCTTGGCCTATGGTAATTTATTAATCGATCTTCTTGACGTTTTGCGTTATGATTTCTAGTCTTTTTAAGCTATGACAGACAAAACTTTACCACCTTTAATCGTTAATATTTAGAAGTACTAAAGTGTTGTCCGATATTGGGCTTTATATGACGCCTACGATAATATACGATGCGGTTTATAGGACATTTATATTTATTGGTTTATTTTACACCTGGGCCTTAACAAGATTTTTTCAGTAAACAAGTTTTTTATTCAATTCATGCACTTTTATTATTTAATATGGCTAACTCTCTCCTTATCTCCTTGAGTGTTTGACATTTGAATAAATGTTGTGCACTTTGAGTAAAGGTAAAGCAGACCTCTACTTCCTACCAACAAAAGACTACATCTAACACCGAAGAAATATAATATGAAGACGCTAGCTTGCACTCCTTGTTGTCTAACATAATGTTGCATTTAGAAAATTTGTTTACCCTGATGGAAAGGCATGTTTTTCGTAAATATCCCTATAAATGTGGGCACAAAGAATCTTTTTATTTACCACCACTCATTCTTGCAACACGAACTTTTTCTTCGGTTAAATTTCTGTATAAAAATAAAAACTTTTATAATTAATAAGGCCTGCCACCATTTTATATGGTCGGTCTTAACGAATTAAATTTTCATCAAAAACAGAATATTGTTAAATACAAATGTGGAGTATAATTTCTGCGTGAGCCCGTAGGTAAACATTAACTCTCGTTCTGCATGCTTATTATTTTTTAAAAAGGAAAGCTTTTGGATTTAAAGAGACAATTATGTAATCTCTTACAATAAAAGGAACATAATTTCTCTGCAAAAGGTTACTTAAGTGATTAAATTATCTAATTGTGAAAGCTTATTTGTAATTTTTTAATAAAAGTTTTTTGCCTTTTCTTGATAATAAAATACTTTTTAGCACTAGTATTTCTATGCGATTACATGGGAGAAAATAAGTTGACCTAATAAAACGGAGACCCTTTTCGTATTAAGCTATTAAACATATACATTCACATTTAATGAACTACTTCAATTACAAGAAATTAAATGATAATTTGAAGGTACGAGTATTTTAACTGACGTATTGTCAGAAGGGTTGTTCTCAGGTGTGGTTATAAACAAATAGGATAAGGGTAAAAATAGTCTAAAATGCTGTATTTATCCTAGATAAAATCTAAAATATGCAATTAAAACTTAAACCATTTAGTAAATTAAAAAACAAAAAAAAAAAAAACAATGGTCATAATGAGAACTTTTTGTCGTAATTTTGTTACAGAATAGAATAATTTCAATTTACTTTTATAATTCTAATAATAATTAAATTTTATTTTGTTCAACATTTAAATTGTTGTTTAATTTATTGAGCTGACGGTTTTTGCTTTTTTATATAAGAAATTTTATAACATTTATTTAATTTTTGAAAACCAAATACTTTAAACTAAAAATGTAATCCATTTTAGGTATTCGAATGTTTTACTCATATTATAGAATTTACAATTTCAGCTGCGCCAAATTTATGAGAACCTCTTCCAAGAATTTTTTTCAGGAGTAGGCTTTATGTGTGAACTGTAATAAATTATGAAACATTTGTCACAAAAAATATATCAGGCATATGAGTATTGAAGTACACTAGTCGGCATTAGTATTTTGACGAAATAAAAAAGTCGTGCATGTTTGCGTTTGATTTTTAAACGGCTTTGTTAACAATTCTGGGTTATTTTTCCTTTTAATTTATAACTTATATTGTAAGTTATATAGTATAACTTATATTGTAAGTTATATTGTATAGTCCAACTTATATTGTAAGTTATAAATAAAAAGGAAAAAATAATCAAGAATTTTTAACAAAGCCGTTTAAAAATCCAACGTAAAAATGCACCATTTATTAATTAATTCATTTATTAATGATATGCTAATAATCCAAATTTATGATTAAAAAACACTGAAATTTATTGTTGTGGGAAAGCTAGTTTCTATGCGCATTTCGCTGGTTGCTTAGGCCAGCTCGTCAGGAAACGTTTTCCAAATACTTTAGAAAAGCTAAAAATATTATACAAGTAAGAAAATAAAGTCAATAAGAATTTTAAACACTCAGGTCTTACTTGTTACAATATCAAAGCTTTAACAAAGTCACAACAATAAGCAGTGAATTTTACTTTCTTACATTCCCCTACAATTGGCTGGCTTTTTTCCAACACGAATTGTAGTTGTAAGAGGATAGAAAGAAAAAAAACAAAATTACAAAAAAACAAGTTGCTTAATAAAGCAGCTTGCCATTTCAGTTTTTTATTTGCCGCACATGCAAATTAATTATGAAAAATTATTTCCTGGAATGAAATATTTATTATTAATTAATTCATTAATTAATGATGTGCTAATAATCCCAATTTATGATTAAATAACACTAATTTTTATTTCGTCAAAATACTAGTGTATATTACAAAAGTGGGCTTCATATGGGAGACATCCTGAGGATATTTCATTTATTGGTGTTACATTCTCCGAGTCAGTACCTGGAATTTGGCAGAGCGGAAAATTGATAGAACTCTGGAGCTCGCGGATTACCAGAGACCGTATCTTTTACCACGGGTGTCAGTAGACCTTGGATTTCAGTCTTAATCTGACCTTTGGTTGAGGCCTCTTCGGATCACGTGGTTTTTGTGGTTTGAACTCAAACTCGCAGGAAGGGATATCTTAAAAATTCGACTTAATATGCTCATTTTTCACCTTGAAAGGAAGTTTGGCTGCTGGCGGTTGTTCCTGGGTGCTGTAGCTGTTTCAACAGATGGGGCTTGCTTCCAAGCCGCAGCGGGGGTAAGATAGCTTTAGTCTCTGAACAAGGGCTAGTGTATAATTCTGCCGAGTTATACACTCAATTCCCCACATGTTAGTTCTGATTTCTCTGACATATGGGAGCGGCTGGTAAACGCATTTTCTGTCACCTGGAGCTAAGACCACCGAGAGATAGACCACCATGGCTGATACTCACGAAGCCTTTTAAAACTATATTGGTAAAATTTCGTTTAACTTATTATTATTGTTTTGTGTTTGCTTTATATGACGCCAATTATTCATCATGAACGTTGGTAGTTTCTACAGGCTGACCCAAATAATACCTAATAATATCCTTGTTAGTGGTTTCGCGGTAGCAGCGCTTGCACAATTTGAATTGTGCATGTCTTCATATTAAGATTTAACCTTAAAATTCTTTGCAATGCTGTTCTGGAAATGCCCAATTGTCTCAAACGTCGACAAGTTTCGACACATGGATAATTTTCAATAATCTGCTGTACATATTTTTAGTGTAAATATTTTGATGCGCAGCTCTTTAAGGATTATCGATCACTGA
Organism: Pollenia amentaria; assembly: GCA_943735925.1. Lineage (NCBI taxonomy): Eukaryota > Metazoa > Arthropoda > Insecta > Diptera > Polleniidae > Pollenia > Pollenia amentaria. The sequence goes on from OX031008.1 coordinate 180,262,350, forward strand.
TCGCCTTTCCTCAAAACGGCCGACAAAACTACTTATCAGGAATGCCCGCGGAGCGGATCTTGAATAAAAATATTGACGATATTTTCGCAGCGTCGTAACATTCGATCGTTGACAATCAGAGACAATTTCTATTATTTTAAAGCGTTTTTTGTAAACTCTATATATCCATATACTCATTATACATTTTCAAGAACTCAGTTCTAACCTGTAACAAGAAGAAAGAAATTTATTACAAAAAATTGTATACGTGTTTCAACAAAAAAATAAAAAAAAAAAAGTTATGCCAATTTTTTTAACCACCAGTTTTATGAGAATTTTTAATATTTTTTAGTGAAAATACATGAAAGCAATATTTTTGTGATGAAGCGCCCACTTAAGTAGTTGGGTAATTTGTTTGTTACTGATATAAAAACATATGATTACAATGCATTACAATATGTAATTAATATTAGTTCTTAATGGAATATTTATATATATATATAAATGTTCCCATCGTTCTTATAAGGAGCATACGACCTTCGCCATGTATGCGCTTGTCGACCTCTTCTACGGCTACCTAGATCGTCGTTCCAGTTCCATTTTCGCCTTTTGTATTTGAATAATGTAATGGAAATACTGTGAAGAAATTTTTTTTACAGGCTGTTCCCCATTTAAATCCATAAAACTTTTTCTACTACTTTCTACTGCGTTGGTTTCAATACCAAATCGCCTAGAAAATATTTCACCTTAATCCTTTTTTTGTGCTGAGTAGTTCGGAAGTGAGCAACAACACGATTGCCTGAATAGACTGATAATTACTTAAGAACCTAGAATATTTATATACCTTATAAAGATGAATATTAAATAGTTGTACATATGAACTGACCAACTAAACATACCCTCATTAACCACTCGCGGTATAGAGTATAAAAACAAATTTCATTTAAGTTTAAAAAAAGTATTTGAAACTGTATACAAATGTCACTAAAATAAATGTTATACAAAGAATATTGTTTTTGTTGTGGTTATTTCTTTTGTTCTGGTCCATAAAGTGCACTTGTTTTTCATCAACAACGTTAATTCAATAGAATGATACTTTTTTCTCTCAATGAAAAACATAAAGTAAACCATTGAAGTTTATACACCAAAACCAACATTCGACATGGTATTTATGCTGGTGGGTTACATTTTATATTTTTAAATAATGAACTTGAATTTATTTGTTTGCTTCTGTTACAGTTTATACATTTTTTGTACCCAGTATTAAGTGGTTTTCAAAGGGATTTGGGAAACAAAAAATCATACAAAAACAAATAATTTAAGACACAAACAGTGTTGCCGAAATATTTTACAGGGTGAAATATTTTATCTAAATTTGTAGAAAACTAAAAAAGGCTTTAATTTCCATGATTTCTGTATTGTCGTTTTCTGTGTTGTTGTTTGCTTATTTCTGGCAACACTGCATCCAAATGTATCTGATTTAGAGATGAACAATTTAGTATCTGTATAACTACTTTATTCAGTTACTTTGAAGATAGAAAATGCCGCAGTACCCCTAAAGCGAAAAAGTACCTTTTCCGAACTACTAAATTTGCCAAACGATCAATTTTACTGTCGGTAAAGTCGATATTTTAATTTAGAATTAAATATATATTTTGTCTAAAAGTGATACTACCGAAAAACACAATCCACAATTGTATGAGATTTCTAAAGATGAGGACAATTTTGGAGGAGGATATTTTTTTAAGAGTCTATTTCCATAAAGGGCTATGACACAACATTGTCCATATTTTAAAATCCTTTTTTTTTTTTTTTGATGGTCGTTTACATGAAGCTTTAAAATAATTATTCCTTCAGCAGTTTAGAGCAAACAATTTTTTATATAATATTCACAATCAACATGATAAGGGCATTTCCAATAATTATTCCCTGAATATTTTATTTTTTAACAAGACAGGTAAGCTGTTTCTTAACATAAGAATTATCCATTTTCATACAAAATTTCATTTTAGGTACAACTGTTTTTAGTCAAAATTTATTATAATTTATAAATTTTTTTAGTAAAATCAATAAAACTATTCGTCCAAATTTTTAAAATAAATAATGCTAAAAAAAGGTTAAAAAAATTTTCCAACTAAATAAAATTCAAAGTGCTAAATGAAAATTTTGCAGCTAAATAAAAATTTTTAATGCTAAATTTAGCTGCAAAAATGCCAAAATGGCCACACTGGTTCTAACAATGATGTGATGTGTGAAACAGTGATGCACATTGGGTTCAATCGAAAAAAGTGGCAATGAGTCTTAATCTCCTAAACTACTAGTCGGATTACAAAATGATATATGAACGAGTCGTAGAAGAGGACAAAGGTTCTATGAAAATGGATGTCCACCCTTATAGAATACAAGGTGAGATACAGTTTGTCAAAGTTGACCACCCCGGGCTATGTAAACTTTGTAAAGCTTGTAACTTGTTCAAATACTGACAGATTTCACGATAACAGGAAGATAAAGAAATTTCAGTTTACTTCACGAAGTTATCTCTTAGGTCCACATTTACTGTCATTAGTTTGCTAGTAGCAATATTTTAACCAATAAAATATTATTTCCAGCCTTTTGTTAACGATTAGTTAAACCATAAAATGTTATTGGCTAACTACTAGTTAGACAACAGCTCTTCCGATGAATTTTTTTTTTTTTTTTTTTTTGTAGAAAATGCGTATTATAAATTGTACACAGACGCTGCCACGCATATTCTTTTTGTTTAGCAGTAACGCTGGCACTTATTTTGTTCTCTATTACATTTCGGTATTTTTTCATATTTGGAAATAATACAAATTTAAAGAAAAATACTGCTACCAATATTGAAATTTGGTATTTTGATTACCATTTTTTGCTCCGATGAAATATTTTAGTTAACCAATATACTGTATATATGAAATGCTATTTAACCAATAGTTATCATATTAGTTTACTAATAATTAACTAATGACTGTAAATTTGGGCCTAAAAGTTTGAAAAATATTTCAGTTAGAGCTTTTTTGACCTTATTTTGTTTTTCGCGAATATATTCAGTAATGAAGGTCTAATAATTTTTCTAAAAACATATTCTTATTTGTAATAAATTTAGAAATCACACCTAAGAACTTTTTGCAATATCGAAATCCGCCTAGTCGGGAGCAATAGTCAAAACAAGATTTTTTAAATGAGTATAAAATTAATTTTGACAAAAACGGTGTATATTTATTTTTAATATTACTCAATACTTTTAAAAAAATTTATATTTTTTTACATATTTAATAAGAAGTGGCTTCGAAAATGACTTTTATAACCAATTTCAACCAATTCTATTTATATATAAATTTTTCTTTAAAATTTGTTTTTCATGAAATAAAAATAAAATTATAGCTGACTTCATAAACGTAATAATAAAAAGTTGTACTACTATTTTAACCATGTACATGTACAAAGTGCCGAAACAATGCAACTATGTGTTTTGTTTCTTTAAACGTTTTGAAATGTAATTGATGCAATGGATAATATTAAAAATAAACATGTAGTGTTTGCAAATGAAATGTTAAATGTCACAAAGCCCTTATTGCTTTTTTTCTGCGTTACTAATACTTAGCAGTGATGTTTTCGAAGGGTTTGCATTGTATATATTTTGTACAGCGACGTTATGAAACATTATGCTCTTTTCTAATACAAAGCAATTGACGTTTTGGAAGTCAGCCTATATGAAAGCCCATATTTAAACATGAATAGATGTTTAAATAAATTGGTGAAATTGGACATTAATGAATTTTTGTATCGATATAGACATCCATCATATATTGGGCAATGATCGGAAATGGTGAATTTAAAACAAAAAATCTTAAATTGTTCATTATTAAAAAAAAATGTCACACATAGTTTATAAAAAATTACCTATTAAAAATTATTTGTTTTATAACTCATTAAAAATATAATAATCTTTTAAAATTTCAAAAAGTTACCATATCTTGATCTGATATTTTTTTTTTACTTTTAATCCGACTTTTGCAATCCGACCAGAAGCTGAGGAGCTTCAGATTTATTACCACATGTTATTCGATTGACCCCACAGTGTGACGCCTGAACCCGGGGGCACTTTAGGTAGTTCATCCGGCTGTACAGCCAATACTTATTCTGAATTTGAGAATACATTAAATATTTACAAAAATGCACAATCGTCGCCGGAATAGGAAAAAAATAAGAATCATATGCCGCTCAGGATATTCTTAAAAAGATGGCGAAAACAAAAGAGATTTTGCTATTCAACGTAAGGCATGTTCTACCTAACAAACCTAACAAACATTTGACAAAAATGCCCTACAGGGATACGAGTACATATACTTGTGTATGTATGTACGAGAACTTAATATGTTAGTATAACATCATAAACACAAATTAACAATAATGAAATTTTTGGTAGTTCTAGCCAGGACTGGAGATACGTTATTAAAAATTTTGTTATTGACAAAAAAAAGTTAGTAAATCCTCAAAGAAATGATAAAACTTCGCGGGTATTTTTTTTTTAAATTGTACCAAAAAAGAATGAATTGTACTAGTGTACCAATAACGTTTCGATTGTACGAAATTTGGTACAATTGTACCACAAATCCCATAAGTGGCTTGTATATGACTTAATTTTTGCCCTGGGTGATTTTTTAATCCGACAACAACTTCTAGGCATAACTTGTGCTATCTCGAAAACTATCAAAAATAAAATAATTTCTGAAACTTTAATTTTATGAAGTCAGCAGAAGCAAGAACTTAGTAACAGTAAATCCATAGACAACGATATTCGTAACAATAGATCGGAATTTAAACGGCGGTATATGTACATAAAAAACAAAATGTCGGCAAAAATCATTTGTTACAGTTCTAGGGGCTTCATTGATATAACATTCATTCAAGAGCATAACTGTAGCAATTTTGAATCACTTTGCTGGACACCCTTTTATAAAATCCTTTAACATGTCTTTTAACACGCACGCATCGTTGGACAATTAAAAATTTGTTTTTTAAAAATTAATGTGGCTTATGATGTTACTGCCTCAAAAATTAAATAAATTATTTTATATTTTCATTTTAATATATGTACCTTTATATAACTTATGATGTTACTTTCTCAGCTAAAAAATTTCACGTAAGTATTTGCGATAAGAATTTAATTACTAAGTTGTTTGTGCAATTACGTCATAGGCCTCCAAAACTAAAAAATCATATCTTGCGGGTTTTTGAAATTAATTAATCGTTTCTTCACAAAATGTCTTTCTATACCCCTACATTCATGCGTGATTAAAAAAGTCATGACTTTCATGCATAACTTCATTCAAAGTATTGTACTATGCTGTAAAAATTTATGTGGCTTATGATGTTGTTACGAAAAAAATTCAACAAAAACATTAAAATGAAGAAGTCAATTATTGTCTTAATCAGAAACTTATTGGAAAAAAAACCTTAAACCTTTTGAGGGGATGTTGGACTGGTTCAAGTCAATAGAAAAAATACATAGAAATAGTTTTTCAATTAGGGTGACTTATGTTGTTATTACAATAATTTATTATTTTATAAAACTTATTATAATTTTTAGTACAAAATATAGAGATACAATGTATCAAAAATTATTAGAAACACATTTACTTTTTTATTGTCTTATAAGTCAAGATTTACTTGATAATTTTTAAATCCTTGGGATCGAAGACCTTACCATTTCATAATACGAAACACCCTTCCGGTTCCATCTAAGCTCAACAGATATTTAATTAGATATTTATTTTAACGCTGGATATTCTACTAATAGATTTTTCATACCAGCCTCCAATCCTTATTTCGTTAGAGTGCCCCGGTAGGCGATTTGCTAGCGAGCTAGTCTATCAATGCAAGGGTTGCCTGTTCGATTCCTGCTGTTTCAGGGCAATGGGCTGAAAGTCTGAACAGCTTATCTTAATTTAATTTAGAACAAGTAAAAGAGCGTTATTCAGCTGTGCCGAATCTTATATACCCTTTACCACAGTATTTAAAATCCAGTTGGGCCTTCGCTTATATGGGATGGGCGCTATCTTATCAAAATCCTTATTCTGGGAGAATATTTCAATGGGCTGATTTTCAATATAAAACACTCCTTATATAAGAAATGTCTGAGCCAGACTTGGTCCTCCATTCTCATATTGCATGAGAGTTATTATACCATTATTTCCGAAAAAAAAGGAAGAGATTGGCCTATTTAGAGGTCATTTATAAGCCGATTTTTATAATTGTCACTACAACTATTAAGTTGAAAAAATATTTTTTTAAATTATGAGTATCTTAATAGGTAAAAATTAGAGACTCTTGAGCCTCGGTGGTTCTCTGCTAATATAGCCCCATCATATCTGGGATCTTCAAAAACCGCATTTTAACAGACACACGGACAAACGAACATCGGTAAACCGAATCCCATACGAACCTAAAATATATTATATATATTATAGGGTTCCAAATTAAAACTGTAGAAATTGCAAACGTAGTAAAGTGTATAAAATTTATAAATATTGTTAAATAATTCGAAGGCGCAAACACGTCATGATTGATATTGAATTTGTTTTTTTTTTGGGCACATTTTTTGCTTTTTCATTTTATTTAACTTTAAAAAATATTCCTTTAATTCAAGCAAAAAAAAAAAAGAAAAAAAAAACCAAATATTATAAACCACTTAATATAATAATAAGTATTAAATTTTTTTACAATTCAATAAAATCTGTTAATTAAAAATGGATGCAAAATTATTTAAAATTTTTTCGCGTATCTGCATTGTTATGATCACAGTCTTTAAAGGCAACTTTTTTGCATCATAATTGGCAAATTGTAATTACATTAAAAATTATTCTATGTAGATAATAAAAAAATGTACTTAATTAATTTATGTTTAACATTTTTTTTTTTATGACAGTGGCAATTAAACGTGTACATAAACATCAGAATAACGCATTGAAAATCCCATTAAATATGTAAAAATTATAAATTTTAAACAAACTACTTGTTAATTTATAACAATATTTTAATAAAAAAATTACTAAAATTAACATTTATATTAATCTATTTTAAGCAAAGGAGTAGAGGAAAATAAGTAATATTTTTTTTTAATTTTTTTATTTATCTATTAAATGTTACAAAAACGCTTACACATGATATTTAAGACATTTAGAACGTTTTAGTGAACAGACTACCAACTACCAGGACACCCATCTTTGTACCCACACAACAATAACGCGATGAGTATAACACATAAAAGTATTGGTTTTCGACCCACGTTTTCGTACACCAATCGACTGGTGATCCTGAGTCGATTTAACGTCACATCGGATGCCAGGCTGGCTGTTTGTCATGTACGTTTTACAGGTAGCAATTTTGAAGATAATTTGATAAGGTTTGGTACATATATTTATTTTCCAAGGAGCAAGCGAGAATCGGTCTATAATATCACAAGCCCCTATACAAACTTCTTGCCGAAATAGAGTATTTGTGTCCATAAACTTTCTTTTTATGTTGGTATTTATATACAATTTGGTCCAAACACATTGCAACCTAAGTCGACGACTTCTGTTGATAATTATGCTGATATCCATGCCGCACTTAAGGCCTTGGATTCCCCTCCCTGAGAACGATAACCGTCCTTGACTGCTACTCATCTCCAAATGAGATGGCTAAGATGTTTGAAATCAGGACCAAGGGCTCATTGATATACTAAGAAACATTAGGTAGGGCGAGCTTTCTTGGTTTGGCACTACCCTACGGATTCCACTGGTTATGGAAGGCATTGACGTACCTCTGCTCTCCTGCAAACTCTAACTTCGGAGATCGACATTATTGGTAAGCATGCACAGCGTCTGGGTGACAGACACTATAATAACTGCCTCAGCTGCGATTACAAAAATGAGGAGGAAGACCTCTGACGAATTGAACTGAAGAGCTTTTTGAACTTTGTTAAGGCATTTTCAGACCTAACAAATATTTGACGTAAAATTCCAAAAAAAAAGCGTAACCAGTAACTTGTTCAAACTTTAGCTTTATCATTAACATCTTCTATTGATTTACTTAACTTTATTTGTGTGAATATAATTGTATAACGTAATTTAGAATTTGTTAGATGACGTTTGATTAATTCAAACTTTTTGCAAAAGCAAATAATTTTTTAATAAAACTAGGGGTTACGTGTAGGACGTTAAATATTCAATAGGTGTGAACATAGTTTTAGAAGTTCGGTTTGTTTGTGCGGTGGTGGTTTTGCTTAGTGAGAATCCATGGTATTAAAGTAGACCATTCGGTCTAAAAGTTGCCGAAGAGTACTAACTGTCATTTCTACCTAAATCAACCTAAATTAAAAGATCGATCAATATTCCGACAAAAGCTCCCATACAAATGCCTCCCCAGAAAATAGGAAAATATGCCATAACTTCCTTACAAAAATTGGTATTAATTTAAAATTTAGCAACTATTAGTTTTACAATAGATTCTTTTTTATGGGCTTGTAGGCCCAGAATTGCCCACAGGCACGATATAAACCTCCTCTCTTTATTCGCTTTAATACAAAAAATCTTATTTGGATGAAGATATTGAGATATTACAAGAAACTCTTATATGAATCTCATATAATAACATGATTGCCCATGGATCCCAAATAGAGTCCACCCACGAAAATTTGTATAGTCGGGCTGGTACGACTATATTTTTAACCAGTTTTTAATTAAAATGATACCTTGACTTCAAATATTTTTTTATTTCCTTTTGACTCCATTTAATTGATTTCCAAAGATTTATTAATTTTTTTTTTATATTTTTACATAATGTGCTTCCATCTTTTATCTACCATTTGTTTTCTTGTTTTCTAGTTTTCTTGTTTTTTTTTTATTTTATCATCAACATTCAATATTGTATAATGAGTAAATAACTTAACGAACAATCTTGCATTACAAATCGATAAATTGAATTATAGTCTGGGTTGTTGCTGCTACTACAGCTACTGATACTTTTCCTTATTCGCTCTGTGTATTTGCAATATGAACTTAAATCATCAACCATGATATTTATCAAGAGTAGCTACAAGAAATTGCTGTCATAAATCCCTTAAACTAAGTACTTCTACCAACAACAAAAACATTAGTGGTAGTATATACTAGTAGTATTAGTATCAAATCTAGTATATAAGTGCACTTTTACGAGTAGTTAGTTCATACAAGTAGTATTTTCATCATCGTCATTAACATCATTATCGTCATCAAGTATTAAATTGCTTGTTTTTAGCTTAGTTACTCTCAAGATAAAAGAACAAAAATAATAAAAAAAAAAATGTCAAAAAAACAGTGGCACTGCCGCCCACTAGTTCTAAAGAATACATTCGCGAAAGTTTAATTAATATAGTTCATGTCATATTTCGTTACTTCATAATTATCTGTAACACTTTAATGTCCGTTAAATGCTTACCCACATATTTATAAATATTTTTTTGGTTAATTAAAAGTTTATTAAACAAATTTTCATAGAAAATTCATTTCATAAACCTGCAATAAACCTAAAATATTTTTTATAAATATGGGCGTTAGAGTTTAGTCGGTTTAATATTTTTATAAACAGAATCTGGGAATTTTAGTTCTCATGTTAAGTTTTTTTTTATTAATTCGAATGTGTATTCTAAGTCAAATTAAAATTTATAAAGCTTTAATACTTTAGGAATAAGACCATTAAAGTATGAAAGCTTAATAAATTGTCATTTGACTTAGAATACACATTCGAATTAATATGAAACAAACATTATTTTTAGTAACTTGATTTTAAAAGTATAGCCTTCAGAACTGTTGGACTGTTACATAATATTTTTATTATAATTTTATAAATTATGTCCACTATGGTGGCGAAAATAATCTTTGAGATTTATAATATCCAGGACATGAAAGAATTCGAAATAAATTTTTATTTTTGCATAAATCAAAAGTAAAAATATATGGAAATAAGTTTTCAAATAAATAAAAGAAATATTTGTAATATCATTTCATTTGAAATATAATTAAAATATAGAATAATAAATATAAGATAACAAAATATTAATTATACTCTTTTAATTTTACCGTAGGATTCTCGGTAACTTTCTACCACTAAGTTCTCCTTTTGGTCTGGCCAGACCACAGTTCGAACACCTAAAAATCTCAATTAAATTAAGAGTAAATAAATAAATTATTTTGATAATTTTTGACTGAACGCGGGATTGAACTCGGGTCGAATTTACATGTTTCGAGAATAACAACATCAATTGATAATCCATTACAGCAAATTTCGATCTACCAATACAATTGGTTAAAGATTGATGTTTGACTATAGACTGGCAGTCGCCGCAGTGGCGCAAACGGTAGAACGCAAAGAATTCTGATGATGGGAATGTGGTTATTCTCGAAACATTTCAATTCGACCTGAGTTCAATCCCGTGTTCAGTCAAGAATTATCAAAAAATTTTAAAAATCATTTCATATTGTAACTTCCTTCCTTCAGTAAAAAAATTTAATGAAAATTTAATTTGATGAACTTAAGCCTAATAAAAATATCAAAAACTTCAATTAAAACCCAACATTTCAATTAAAAATCACAATTGTTGTAAATAAATATATATTTTATTGAACGTTTTATTGAATTTTTGTTTATACCATGGAAGAACAAATACAATATTAGGACCCATATAACGTCAAACAAAAGAAAATAAGGAAAAAATAAAAAAATCGTCAAAAATCAAATAAATCAATTAATTTTTTGAAAAATTTCCTTATATAAAAATTTTGTGATAACAAATTTAAACCAAATATCAATTTCAAATAAACAAAGTATAGTTTTATACAGTCATCAGAAATTATGAACCGAAAACTTAAAATATAAGTTTTTCATTTGAAAAATTCAAAACTCATGCGTATAAAATAAATTTTTTTTCTATCAGTTAAAAAAAAAAAAAAGGAAACACAATTAGTCAATTCACAAGGTATCCTAACATGTCATATTGTCAAAATGTCCTAATATTTCACAATGGTTTAAAAATATTGTTGTACGGCTCAGCCGCTCAGCGCTGGACTTTTCTGATTAATTACGACAGCACAATAAACACAGCAAGCAACGTTCTATTTATTTAAGACACTTTTTGTTAACAAACCAACAACAATATTTTTAAACCATTGTGAAATATTAGGACATTTTGACAATATGACATGTTAGGATACCTTGTGAATTGACTAAATATGTGTTTTGTACACGAAAAGAAACAAAAAAAACAAAAATTTGAAAAATACACAAAAACTTATTTTTTATTATTTTTTTTTTTTTGAAAAATATTTATCATTGGTGTTCAAAACATGTTTTCAACTGTACAAAAAAAAAATTAAATAAAAATTATTTTGTTTTATTTGTTCTTCAAAGTTCAAAATAATAAAGTTCTTAAAAAAACGTTTTTGAGAAAAAATTTTTTTTTATTTTTGTTTTTAGAAACTTACAAAAAAAAACTCAATTTGAAGTTAAAATTGTGAATTTTAATTAAAATTATTATATAAATATATACCAATTATTATGACCAAAAATGGAAGGAATTTAAGTTCTGAGTATGTAGAAAATTTATTGTTGCTCAAACTCAACATCAAGCTAATTGATAAGATTACTATTTAGTTCTAGGATAATCTTTATCATGTTATAACTACTTATTATTAATTAGCTTTACATTTTTTACTATAATTTTGTACATATGAGTTTAAATTTTGTCAATTAAAAAAATTCAATTTTAAGTTTTCGGTTCATTTTTTTCTTTTCATGTACAAAATAATATTGTACTGAAAAAATAAATATCTTATTTTTTTAAACTAATGAAAAAAAAAATTTTTTTGTACGCATGATTTTTAAATTTTTAAAAGGAAAAAATTAAATTTTCGGTTCGTAATTTTTTGTACAAAAGTACAAAAAAAAATAAATTTTTCTAAAAACCTTTTTTTTTTTTGAGAACTTTATTATTTTGAACTTAAAGAAACAATATCAAACAAAATAATTTTATCTTATTGTACAATTTAAAATATTTTTCGAACACCAATGATAAATATTTTTTAAAAAACATAAAAAAAACGATTTCTGGTCCTTGGTTTTATATAAAAAAAAGTAAGTTTGTAATATCTAAAAATAGCAAAATATGTTGAAATTCAAATATTTTCAAATGAGTAATATTTCGTTGTTTGATATACATAATATGGGTAAATATTGACAACTCTCTCTAATGAACAAACCTGGTACTTATTATACTATGGTTTTTATAAATTTATTATAAAAGTTTATTTTTTCATTATTTTATTCCGCATGCAAGTCATCGAAAATGTAGTCCTTAATTTCCAAATTTCTTTTTTGTATCTACCACAGCTGAAACGAGTTTTGCATTTGGTTTTTGTAGTTAAATTGAACTAAGCGATTAATATGCCGTAGTTTGCTGATTTGATTCAAAATTGATTCATTCATTTTTTTATATATATAATTTGTCCTATTTGAAGGATATTGCAAGTAAAAAAAAAATGTTGGTCTAGCCAGACCAAGAGGGTAATTTCATAGACTTTAACATAAAAATGGAATTTCACCCACCTTATTTGCTCCAATCAATGGAAACCAAATTATTTTCATTCGATTCAGCACATTTCACTTATAAAATTCACTCACGTGCCTGTTTTTTTGAATTGTTGTTATATTCGAAAAATATTACAAGCAAAACACAAATTTGGTCTGGCCAGACCAAGACGATAATCCTAGGGTTAAACAAGTAAGAGCGCTATATTCGACTACGCCGAATTTTATACCCTTCACTATGGTGCGTTAAGAACAGAAAGTTTTATAAATACCGTCCCTAAGATATAAATAAAAATATTTTGTGCTACGCCTACTTCTCCAATCCCGCTCTCATTTAGTCGGATGTTGTGTATTGATATCCAAGATGCTTGAACTTTTTTTGGAAGCATTGGCTCTTGCCGTTCTCCAGATATACAGAAAAAGAACAACAACAACAACAGATTTGTGGGTAAAATTTTTGAAAGTCGTGATTTTTTTGTTAATATGTCAGCCCATTGTAAACCAATCCGGCTAAATTTCGATATAAGAAACATATAAAATTAGGCAAGATTTAATAATATTGTGAATAAATGCACAATATTCCCGCTGTTAAATGTTGTATGCTTATCATTTTTTTTGATTTGCTATGGTTGGTTCAAGGTGGTGGCAATGGCGGCTTCAATTCGCCTTAGTTAATTCGCCGTAATAAAATCTTTTAAATATTTTTTAACGGTATTCAAGGCGAATTCACTACATGTGAACTCGAGCTGGCTATTTTTTGCTCCGTGCATTTTGTTCTAATCTGTCTTGTTATGTTGCCAAAAATTTTAATTTACCTTGGGTTTTTTGACAAATAAACTAGATATTTTTTCAGAATTCGGACGTGTCTGCCCGATATGAATTTTCCTTGACGGTATTTGAAAGTTAGGCGTTTTAAATAAAATGGTCTAAAAGATTCAGTTGGCGTCATAATGCAACCAGTTCGTCTTAGGTTGGTTAATTAAATGGACTTGAAAAAAGTGTATTCCCCTTTTATCGCTTATTGATCTGTGAGGTTGTAAGCTTTTTTCAAGACTTGAGAATTGCTGCTGTGTAACAAAAGTATAAGAGCGCTAAAGGTGAAATAATTTAGTTTTATAGCAGAAATGCCATCAAAATAGTAGTTAAAATACTCATACGCTATTTGATTGACAAGTATGCAGTGTGTGGTTACATCAAAAAGGCTTTTCTGCATATTCAAAGCAGCGTTTAAAAAACTGCAGTCTAAGTTTAAAAACTTCCATTTCTTCCACTTCTTCATTTGTCATTCGCCAACAAAAACTGTTGCTTTTACCTCTGATTCATTATATGTAAACAGTCGCTGTCAAACCAACTCAAAAAGCGAAAAGTTGTACACAAATTTTCGTTTTTTGTTCGATAGGATTTGGTTTCGACTGCAGTTTTCAAAAACCTGATTCAAAGCACTTGGACTAGAATTTAAGAGCCACAAAAAATTCCAAATGTACAACAATTTTACCATAATGTTTATTTTAAAAGTGTTCTTTAATGTTTCTTTTTATTTTTAAATTTAATAAATATCTCATACAAAAATTAGGATTTTTTAGGATTATTTTTGAGTTCTAGTATTATTCCAAAAACACTAAACTTATCTGGGATGTAAACTTACCAACTTAATCGCAGAAACCAACCGTTCCATTTACTTGGAACTTAAAACATATTTTAGTTAGAACCATAAAATAATATGTGCAAAGTTTCAAGGAAATTGCTTCACATTTTAGGGTACCGGGTAGTTATGGCTTAAGCATGGCTCACGTGGGTCTAGTAATAAGTTCCCATTATGTTACCATGTGTCACTATCTCCAAGACGTCCTATATTATAAATATACTCGTATTACCAAAATAATTGAATCATCCTTCAGGTTGATTTATTGAAGAAGTGCATTACTATATTTTCGTGTCAGACATACTGGTTTTCTTCTAAGGGTTCTCTGAGCAAACAGTTTGAGTGTTAGGCCGGCCAATGACAGATAAGATATATCGATGACTTCTCTTCTTCTTCATCATCACAACTAAGAGGCGTGTTCCCCGATAGGCTAATGACCAGTTATAATGGCAATTAGGTACCTTTTGCTAACTACATAATGGGCCAGATTCTTCTGGTTTCCCCACATGTGGTTACATCAAACCATTTTTATGCGATATATTGTTTGCTTTTAGAGAGTGAAACACCTGTATCACATATTGAACTGCTATAATTCAAGATTGTTATTAAGTGCTCCAACGAGTAAGTAATACAGATTTTATGTACACCCCTGTGCCCACGAACTTTTTTAAAGGTAACCATTGAAAGTCTCGCTATCTCTTCCATTATTTGATATGATAAACACAGTCTCCAGGAATTTTATGGCCGCTTTACTAGTGTTATTAATCTATATATCCCTGTCAGATATCTCTATGGATGACCAATATCTAGGCTTGAATGACACTGCAAAAATACGGCGGCCAAAGTGCTACACTCCAGTCCAACTTCTCGGAGTAAGCCGACGCCTTACTGTACTATAGACCCGTCAATGTATACCTGTACCTCATCTGCGGACTGTGAACTGTATTATCCAATATGCTTATTCTGAAGCCAGGATGTTGTGATGTCTCAATGCCTTAGTATCCATTAGTCTTACTGCTGTGTTTTCAGCTTAAGGTTTCGCCGAATTGTCTGGAGGTAACCAGTTTCAAATTGTAATCAATGCCTTAGACGGGGTCCAAAATTTCAGATAATAGTCTATGATCCTTACCCATAGCCACAACTGGCACGTCATCTGCATATTAACCAGTTTTGACACACATCCTTTTCATGGCCTTAAGCACCATGTTGATATCATGCTGATAACATCAATAATAATGTAAGATTTATTTTTGAACATACCTCTTCTCCTATTTTATTTGCCCATTCGTTTTCCAAATGTTAGCGATCAATACACAGAAACAATTTATTTTTTTCTCTAATAACCAAAATTATACCAAATTTATAATATCAAGCAAACAATTTGTTGATTTTGCACATTTTACCAAAATTTTTATATGGATTACTAAAAATTGTAAAATTGTGAATATTATTTTTTCAATAAATTAAATTTTTAATTTTAATTAAAAAAATTATCAAAAAACTGTGCCGTTTCGAACAATGTGTTAATTCATTTAGTTAAATATTGACAGTTCCCAACAACAATTCTAACGCATTCGCTGCCAACTACGAGTTATCTCGTAGTCGACATCCGTATCGATGAGGCCGGCTACGAGATAACTCGTATTTATAATGATTGTATTATACATAATATAATTTTAACATGGCATGTCAAGTTGACTTCATTTAGTTATTTTGGCATAGAGAATTGTTTGATTTAACTATTGCAAAAAGCCCTACGAGATAACTCGTAGTAGTAACTATTGTATTGCCGACAATTTATTAATCGTTATAAATAAAAAACTTGAACTGGCCTCAGGGGTTGGTTTCATAAAAACAGCCATGGCAGCGAATGCGTTAAATTATTTTATTTTAAACGAAAGAAGTCAATCAAAATTTGTTGTTATTAAATTAAAAATGTATATCAAAACATCGACAATGTTAATTAAATCAAAAATAAAGTTAAAATTTTCTTTCAACTAAAAAAAAATTGATTCAGTTGTCACACTAATTAAATTTAAATAATTTTAAAACCATTTTTTTAATTGATAAAACACTTTTTTCTGTGTATAATTCCAAAGATTTCCTACATCTCGGATACCAAAATGTTATTAAGCCCTGTAGATTCCTTCCTTCTTGTAGGCCTTCCTTCAATGTTTGCTCGCGAAATTATTTGTAGTAGTTTGTATCTTAGGTTCCTCCTTATATGGCCCAAATATAATGTCTTTCCTATCTTTTTAGTGACTAGAAGCTCTCTACTGCGGTGAATTTTTCTTAGTACTTTGCTGTTCGATATAAAGTGAACCCATGGTATTTATCTAATAGCGAATTCCAAAAGAACTAACAAAATAGAAAAACTCTACCTCTATTCACATAGGGCATAGTATTATGATACGCTATGTGAATCTGCAAGCGCAGTCTTTTGAAAAACTTATCTTGGATATCAGCAGTCCAAAAGCGGCAACTTTTCGTCTTACCATATACACACAAATGAAAAAAGGCTGTGTCTAAAAAATTTGTTTTTCTCAAAAATATTTACTGGAATGAATTCAGTGACTCTACAGCAGTTTTCGAACAAAATTGAAGTCATTGTAACAATTGCCTTAAGCGTCTACTACTGATATGTCAAGAAGTAGAGTTTCTTAATTGTCACTTTATATCAAAATTATCCACTTGGAAACAAAGTTCTTATTCAGTAACCCGTTAGTTGAATAATCAAGTTGTTCTTTGTATTTTTTCTTTTTCTATTTTTTTTTTTTTTTTTTTTTTTTATTTAACAATAACCCACATATTTTATTAAGCAGCCGCATATTTTTTTCATACTTCCAAGGATTTTCGATTTAGTTGTGGTTGTTAGTAGGGGGTTCAGCCGAACAGTTTTAGACGATTAATTGTTTGAATTATTTAAAATTGCTGATTTCGATTAAAGGATTAACCGAAGGATTTATGCCGATTATTCGAATAACAATAAATATATAGGTTTCCGTCAAATGCATAATTTTTAAAGTTTTAAGTCAAATAAACAAACCAAATATTTGTGTCCGTTGGAATTAAAAAAAAACAGTCATGTCTAGTGAGTAGTTCACATACATGGGCGTACTGTTTACTGAAAAAAATTTCAGTAAACATTGAATTTTTACTGATTACTGAAATAATGCAGTAATCTTTTAATTTTTACTTATTATTGAAACAAATGCAAAAAAAATATTGTTAACCCTGGAGCCACACGTTCAATAAATCACTATCAAGTTGTTCTCAAAAACTGCTTGTCAAAACTTGTTTGAATTGACAGCTGTGTCAAAGGCTGCACTCAATTTGATAGTCAATTTCATATTTAAAATACCATCGACGAAGAAACAACTCAAAATAGTAGAATGGCGCAAACTATTTTGAAAAAAAAGCACAAGAATTTTTTTAGAACACATTATTTTTTTAATAAAGCACATTTGTTTTTTAAGAAATATATTTTTTACAAAGAAAGCGCCAAAGTTGATTTGTGGTCAGTTGCTAAATTGAATGGAAAATTGGCAAACAAATGGGAAGGTAAAACTGAGAGCAATCTCGTGGTTAATTTAAAAAGTGTGAGTGCGTTATAGAGATGGGCAATAAATATCGATATATCAAAATATCGATATTTAAAAAAATTATAATCGATATATATCGCCGATATTTTTAAATACCCATATAACGATACGTCGATATTTATCTACGTCTATCGAATTCGATATTTTTAAGATCTCTTTATAATAAAATTCAACAATTTAACCGTTGCTCAACTGCTTACAATACTGTTGTTTTTTAAGAATTGCATGATATGTTTTTTAACTAATATTAAGAAAATAACGGCGTTTTTCAATTGTGTCTTATCTCGTTTTGTAAGAGATGAAAAAAAAAAAATAAGCGCGGCAAAAATATTCTGGAAAGGGTTCCTAGAATTATGCAAAGAATCGCCTTAATTATGCCGTATTAGCAGCAATAGACTCATGAAAGTTGGAATGTTAATAATAAAAAAAATATTTTGTTTTTATTTTTTATTTGATCATATTCTTATATATTAAAAATAAAATATTGCACAGTTTACTTGTATAGTATGTGAAACAAGTTTCTTTTACCGGCATTATATAATTAATTTTTGTTGTTTAGATTTCATATGGCGAATAAATAAAAAATTTTTTGTATTCTTTACTTTTTTTTTAAATTTTTTTTATTGTAGAATTAACTACCGGTCCCTCGATTTCAAACGAAAACTTCGTTCGAATAACTAACCTTAAAAACTAAATTTTAAAATTGGTTTTTGTTTTAAATGAAAGTTAAGCGAAGGAAAGTTTCGTTCGAAATCGAGGTACAGGCAGTAAATTTGAAATTAAAAGAAACAATAAAAAGTTAGAATAGAATTACATGTAATATGTTTGTACATATGTAAATATGTATTGAAATAGGTATATTAAGTTTTTAAATTTGGTAATAATTTCAGCTTAATACGTTCGATACATCGATATAACGATATTTTAATTAATAAATATCGATACTCTTAAAAAATATCTATACGATATATATCGATATATTTTTCAATTTGCCCATCTCTAGTGCGTTAGTAAAAAAAGTGAGAGAGTATAGCAAATTAAAAGGAAAGACAAAACTTAACCGTCCGGCTTCCAAGTTAAGCAAAACCTTTAAACAACATTTCATTTTTAAAAGATTATTTTAAAAGATCTGTTTAATGGTTTGTACATATAAAATTATATGATCTCAACAGATATTTTATTTTTTTTTTATCGTTGTAAAGGTTTTATCAATTAGTATGAATTATTACTTTTTTTTTTTTTTTTTGTTAATAAAATATTAAAATACTTGTAATTAATAATGTTTATTTACTCAAGTACCAATTTTTTCTACAATTATTGAAAACAAAAATTCCTTAATATATAAAATTTTTGGATTTTGAATTATTCGATTAATCAATTAATTTTAAAATTTTATTCGGTTGATCGAATAAGTCAAGAATGCCAAATATCGATTAATCGTTTAATCGAAAACAGCCGATTAATTGAACACCCTGGTTGTTAGTTCTGTTTTTTTAAATTCAAGTAAACTAACGATTTGTATTTTTGTGTTGAAAAAGGATTAAGATTAATTTAGGATATGATTGTGACCCTTTTTCCTAAAATAAAATTGTTATGTAAAATATGCTAAATAAAAAATCTTGTTGACAAACAAACCATTTTAAGATTTCATCTCCAACATACTCGTAGTATAAAAATGAGCAAAATATAGAAAAAAAAAACAATCATGCACTGCCCTTATTTACATCAATTCCAAATATCATTTGTTTTGCTAAAATTCCAACAAGAGCTATAAAAGCGACATCAACAGAGCAGCAGCACGTCTTTTCCGCATTTATTTGTGTGTGTGTGCGTGTGTGCGTGTGTGTATGTGTTTGTTTTTATTATTTTAACAGCATTTTTAGTTTGGTCTTTTTCCAGCGGCATTTCGACTTCATGAAAGCGGCATTTGTTAGATAGAATTTGTTATTCAAATCAGTTGTTTTCTTGATTCAGCACTTAATGTAAAATTGCTGGCCATTGAAAGCAATTTGGAAAGATTTGGATAAAGTAACAAAAATCTTTGATTTTTAGGGAATTAAAATAAAAAAGAAAAAAATTTATTTTAAAAAGCTTTCTATTTTATTAATTAATATTATTTTTTGTTTTTCTTTATTCTTGCAGTTACCGAAAAAGAAATAAGACAATGGTAAGTAATTTCTTCTAGTTTCAAAAGTTTAAACTTATTTTTATGAATTTATAATTAAAAGAAACCCTTGAAGTTGGTTTAATTAGAAAAAAATTACTGCTTTTAATACAGTTTTTAACAATATGATTTTTGTTTCTTTTTTTCATTCTCATTTTAACGTTTCTATTCCTATTTTTTTTCTTGATTTATTTAGGCACAAAGGTTTTCTAAAAGACTGTCCGAATGGTTTACTCACAGAACAAGTAAGTTTAGAAAAGTGTGTGTTGAATGTTTGCGTTTTGGCCATTTTTATTTTGCAAAGTTTTTGTTTCTGCACTCTACTAAATCCGAATACAAATGGCAACAAAATTAGATAAAGTTTGACTTGTACCACTAGGCAAATAACTTTGCTTAATTTTACAACATCTTTCAGGATGAAAGATGTTGCAGAAGTAATACAAATAAAAACTTTGAAATGTGTTTGCATTTATTTCTTTTCTATGTTGCTTGCATAAATTTGAATTTTTGTTACTTTATAGATTAAATACAGGTAACGCTTGATTTACGTGGTCTGTTGGGACCAAAGAAAGCACGTGTTAATCAAATTCGCGTAAAACAAGGTTCATAACTGGTACCGTTTAAGCGTCCAGAAATTTAACATATCGCGTAAATCAAAACATGTAATGCATACAGAATTTAATTTTGGGGTCTACAACCCTTTTAAATGAAGAACACATAGAATTATATTTTTTTTTAATGATTTTATATTTAATTTTTAGAAATGAAAGGATATTTCTTTATTATGATACGAGTATGTACAAAGATTTGTTATTATGTGTTTATAATACATTTGAATTTAAATAGAACAAAAAAAAATAATTGAAACATAATCGAATAATCAAAATCAAAAATATAATTAAATATGGGTGTGTTCATTTACTTTACCAGCAGAAACTTGCAACGAGAGTAAATATAAAATTTACAAAATTGTTCTCCCAATTACTCAAAAATAAAAAATTAAATGAACGCTTTGCTAGCAAAAACTTGCAATTTAGGCATATCGACAGTATTTAGCTGAAAGATACGAGAATATTTTTTAATAAATTCAATTGATTTGAACTATTTGCGCAAGAATATTGGTCTTTAATTTTAGAAAAATAAATATTTTATGTTATTGAAAAACTTTTAATTTAAAATATTATAAAAATTATTTTTGTTTTGTAAACAAAAACATGAAACAGGTCGTTGAATAATTCTTGTTTACTATCAGGGCTCTGTTTCTCAAAACTACAAATTACAAATCTACACAGAAAAAAAGTTTTTTATCAATTAAGAAAATGGCTTAAATAGTATTTAAATTAAATTAATGTGATAATTCAATTAACTATTTTTTAAGTTGAAAGAAATTTAAAATTAAATTTTGATTTAATTAACATTCTAGTTGTTTTCAAATAAATATTTAATTAAAATATTATTTAAATAACAAAAAATCTTAACTGACTTTTTTCGTTTAAAATAAAATAGTTTAAACTTGTAGAATTGTTGTTGGGAATTAACACATTATTTGAAATGGCAAAGTTTGTTGATAATTTTTTTAATTAAAATAAAAAAATATCATTTATTGAAAAAAATATTCAAAATTATAAAATTTTTAGTAATCAATATAATCATTTTGGTAATAGGTGCAAAATCAACAAGTTGTTTGTTATAAATTTGGTGATTAGAGAATTTTTTTAATTTTGTCTGTGTACAAGTAAAATACATTGGAGTATTTTACTTGTAGAATTGTAACTTCTAGGTTTGAGAAACAGGGCTCAGAAATTTTCAACAAATTTTTTGTCTCCCAAATTTGTATGCTCTTTTTTCACTCTCTCGTTGCAAATGTTTTGAGTACGTGAACACTTTCTAGTAACAATTATTGAAAATAAGTATTAATTTTCTGTAAATGAACACACCTTATGTCAATTGTAAAAAAAATAAAAACAAACTAAGCCAAGACGAGTTAACTAAAAAACCAATAAAATTTTACTAGTAGCTGAAAAAATTTCAGTATTCAGTAAAATTTTAATGGTTACTGAAAAAAATTGCAGTAACCTGTAAAAATTTCCAGGAAGCAGTAAATTTAAAAATGTTAATGCAGTATTTTTATAACGCAGTAGGCCCATGTATGTTTGAAACATTGTATAAAAAATCTTTTAGTTTTTGTAAAATATGTATGTATGCACTTGTGAAGTTATACTTTAGCACACAGGTGATGAAATTTCTTGAATCGCAGTGCTGCATTTCGCGCAAAAAAAAAGATTCATATCATTTGTTTAAGCATGTTTTAATAAAATTGCGTAAAAAAAGCGCGTCATTCAAAAAAAATGTAAATATTATTGATAACTGTTAGATCTTAATCGTGTAAATGAAATACCATGTAAATCAAGTGATACCTGTATGTACCTATCTGTATCTTAGAAAGTACAGTGATTTGAATGAAACTTAAGCAATTTAAAAGGTTTTGATGTTTTAGAATCTTTCAGTTTCTTGTGATACTATTACAATTTTACCATTTTAAAAATTTATTCGTTTAGATAAGCCAGAGTGTTTTTTTTTTTTTTTTTTGTGAATTTATAATACCTATTTCAGACTATGCGTCATAACCCTGCAACATTTTAAAAATTTTAACCAAGGCACCGTAATAAGGTTTATTCATTTGAGAGGCATATTCATAATTCCAAATTGCCAAAAGCTGTTTTTATTTACTATACAATTTGGAATTTTCTGTAAATATAAAAAAATTACGGAGCGATATGTTCACCATGTTAAATTTTCCTTGAATTTTTACAAAGAATTTTAAAGAGGAATATTAAATTGTTGCTTGATTTTTTATTTTGTACGACATTATTTATCCCGCAAGCGTCTCTAAACCCATCGTCCTAATCTTCTTTTTATGAGTAAGTTTAATATACATAAATAAAATTTATGATTTTTTTATTCCCAAAGAAAAGTGTAAAACTTTAAGTACCAAAAAAATTGTTCAAAGACATAAACAACTTTGTCAAATTTCGTATAAAAAATGTATAATTGTCCCAGGTAAAAGCCATTCGTAAGCCATCTTACCTTTAAATAATGCCATAAAAATTTTAGAAACAGGAAGAAATTTTAGCAGAAATAACTCGTATGCAGAAATATAAAACTCAAAAGCATTCGTGGTTTTTTTTTTTACCTTAGAAACAAAAAAAAAAAAAAATAGCTGCTTCATAAGACATACTCCCAGAAAAAACTTTTTAAATGAAACTGACACATTTTATTCAAATTGTTTGATACTGGACGAAGGGTCTAATGTAGTGTCCGTATTTAAAAAGCGACTTAATTTGCATAAATCTCTCAAAAATTTAAGAATTGTGTTAAATTCTAATTACATAACCGTAACACAAGTATACAACTCAAAATCACTCTCCTTATTTAATTCACTCATAACTTTTCATAGTAATCGACTTGAAAAATCCTCACCAGTTAAACTACTGTTTTTCTCAGTACAAAATTCAGTTTGAATAACTTTTCAATTAACATATAAAATTTAGTTAAATTGTTTGATAGTTGACCAAAGCTATTATATACACTGAGCAAAATGTTGGTAGCGAATGAATGGAAAAATTTGTCGAACCAACAGATTTTTCCATCAAATATACACAAAGTTTCTTAATATCAACAAATTTTGGTTTATTAAACTAAAAATTTTTACAGCCAGGCCCACAATGTCGACAAGAACATTTCTTTCGTTTATTTATATTGAAAATAAAAACAAGTTTTAGTTTTTTATTATTGTTTTCAATATAAAAATGCGAAAGAAATGTTCTTGTCGACATTGTGAGCCTGGCAGTTAATTTAAGACACCAACGAAAAACATGCGGCAAAGAACAATATGAATTCAACATGAAACACAATTTTAAGTAAGAAAGATATCTCATTACGAATGGCAACTTTTCCAGCGGTGTGAAGATGTGGATAAATTACAACGGTATATTTTAAAAATGGTTTTAAACTTACCCTCTTTCACACTAACTTATATATATGGGGGATTTCATGTCAAGTGATCGAACTTTTGAAATCGGAGCCCGCCAAGGTTAGTCCTAGTGGATAGTAGAAGTCTGCAATTGTGCGATTAAACGACACATGAATTCACATACCAGACTAGCAAGTAGTGTGTTGTGTGTGATTTTAGAATCATACACAGTTTATTGTGTGTGAGAAATAACCTATGTGTGCAAAGCGTTCAATTATTTATGTGAGTGTTGTGATGAAATATTTGATACAGGTATAAATAACAAATATGCTCTTTAACACGAGTAAATACACTTGTGTGGCGATGTACATATTGTGTTTTATCAA
Organism: Pollenia amentaria; assembly: GCA_943735925.1. NCBI lineage: Eukaryota > Metazoa > Arthropoda > Insecta > Diptera > Polleniidae > Pollenia > Pollenia amentaria. The sequence continues at coordinate 180,286,723 of OX031008.1, forward strand.
CACAACATGTGCTTCGTGTTTTCGAAATTTTTTTACCGTATCGAAAACAAAATATTAGTTAAAAGATATTGCATTAAAAGTGATACCAACTTTTTAGAAGCAAAAAGTAGTTTTAAATATATTTTTAAACAAATGAAATTTTTGTTAATTTTTTGTTTTAAGTCAAGAGAACTTATTACTTATTTTTAAACGTTAATAGATTATTTTTTTTATAACGAGCTTTCTTTCTTAGCTTTGATAATTTTTTTAAGTTTTTTTGACATTATTTAATTTTTTTATCGATAATCTTAGTAAAATATTTGACGGTTTGCATAATAATAATTTTGTTATTTATAATTTTATTCTGTTATTGTTTTTGCATATAAAAAATATATTTTTTACAACCATTTTATTTCCTTACTGTTTTTGTAACGATAGGGAAAATTATCAAATAGGGGAAAAACCAATTTTAACAAAACAAGAAAGACAACAAACACACGAATGATTAGTGTGATTTTTAACTTAACTCAGGTTTTTTATTGTAAGATGTATGAATTTGAGTTCATCAAACAATAAACAATAATAGGGACACACACACAATTAGTGTTAGTGTATGTGGCTGTGTTGATCTCTCAGTAAAAATGATTGAGCGTGAATGACTAGCTCTGATTTTTTACACATTTGATTTGAATATCAAATACACACACAACAATCATTTGGCTAGCAAATACATTTGTGCAGACCTCTAGTGGATAGTAGTTTAGACACAAATTTTCAACAAGATCGGTCAAAAAGTTTCTGAGTTAGAGGGGGTCAAAATTTGACATTTTGGCCAAACAGGTGTTCAATCTCATCCATGTAACTTATTATCTTTTGGTCTTAGAAAAATTTGTCCCAAACAAAATTTGTCCCAAAAAAAAAAAATCAGTAATACAAAAAGTTTACAATAAAGAGGAAATTACAGCTTTGACAAAAAGTCGTCAGCCAAATTAATTTATGAGTTATTTATAAAAATAAAGACACTAGTCGGCATAAGTATTTTGACGAAATAAAAAAATTTATTATATTGCAATCTAAAGCATCTTACTACACTTTATTGGAATACCCAGCAAAAACTTAACTTACAATGCTACTTTTAATGACTTCTTGAATTCATTACTTTGTAGCTTTATTCGCCATTTTTCGCATTATTAGTTATATATAAAATAATAACTTTATTATAATGTCTTAAATAAGTCATAATTATACATTACAAAAAATTACTTTGGTATAATGACTTAAATAAGTTATTATTATATGATTTTAAATAATTTTTTACATCAATTTGCAATATATTATATTAATATTTGTTAGATATCCGGTAATATTATAAAATTTTAAGAATAATTTCGATGTGAAATAAATGGAAAATCCAAAAATCAATCAAATGTGTGTAAATATATACATAAATATGTTCCAAAATTAACAACACAATATATTTTCGTTATTAGTGATATCAATCTAATGTTAAGGAGGTTTTTTTGAAGAACACAATCCCCTGTCACAGCAATTGTTCGGAATTGTTTTGAATCCGTATTTTCATTTCGATCGATTTTCATAATTCTGATAAATTTTAATTTTGTTATTTTTTAGTTAAATGTGGCAATATTGTGCAAACCAAAACAAAAACTTTTTTCGATCGAAAAATTAAAAGTGATTTCATTCCGAGAAAATTTATCGGTTTTCGTTTTCTGAAGAAGCTTTCTCGGAATAAAAAACTTTCGATCGAAATTTATTTTTGTGACAGGCCCGTATATTTACATATATTAATACACATATTGCTATTACAGTGTTAGAGCTATAAATGATTTTGTGCAGCAAAAGCACTCTGTATTGTGTACACTTTTTCAACATCAATTCCATTAGATTAAAATTTTAATTAGTGTGTTTAAACCTTTTACAAAGTTAATTTGAAAGTACTTATTTCTTGTCTCTTTTGGTACCCAGCAAAAATATTTCAAGATTTGGAAGCAGTAAATACGTATACTGCATCCAAACCGCTTCCTTTTTTGCTTCTTTATATGACTGCCTTACTTTGTTGCTGTCTGATAAGGTATATAATCCTGCAATCTTTAAGTGCGGTGCTAAATAGTAGAAGTGAGCTGTTTATTCGTTTATTTAGATTAAATTTATCGTTAATTCTTTCGATAAAAAATAAAAAATTTTACCTAAAATTTTACAACAATTAAATATAATTTTATATAAAACTATAACCCTCTTATTCCAAAAAATATTTTGAATTTATAAAAAGTTTTTTTTTTAACGTGAAATAAAATTTTTTCCAATGCTAAATTTTTTTCTCTTTCTTTATTCACGTAAATCATGTCCGTTTTCAAGGCATGAAATAAGCATAATTCAGATCCCTAAAGCAGAGCTTCTACGCGAGGAATTCCAAACAAAAATCATGTAATATTAATATAGAAGTGTAAGGGCTTCACTTCGGATAATCCCTTACATTACTGCTTCCGTGGAATCATCAGTTTTTGCTGGGTAACTACATATTTTTATACAACATTTAAGTATAAAATAAAGGTATTATTTTTTAGGTTGTAATTGTCCAAATTATAAGGGATTACTTTTGGGACATCGCGAACAAAAATAAGTACTTTTGCTAGTAGAAAAATAAGTACTCCTTGCCTTAAGTTCTCATTATTTTTCTGCTTATTTTGTAAGCAAAGTTTTTGCTGGGTAGGTCCATATATAGCCATAGCTCCCATACAAATACTACTCGCGAAATGTGCTTTTAATGCCATAGTTTCTTTCAAATGTTAGTATTGATATCAAATATGGCGGCAAAAACTGCATAATAGATACGTTCATAAGACGTGGCTGTTGAGCCCAACATTGAAATCATAGAAACGGCATGAAGAATAGAATGCAAAATTAACAGCTTATAAATGAAAACAATTAAAAATAAATAAAAACGTGACAAAACAAATAATTAAAATTAATTATGAAGCTTAGTTTAACTAATAAATAGGCCTCTTCAATCAGCTGCTGAGGTTGAGCACAGAATGTTTACTTCAGGCGGCAACTATGCGTTTTAAGACATACACCCAACGGCTGCGCAACAGTTACGTCCGATAAAAATCCTTAGCCTAAAATCACTTATGTGCGGCTTCCACAATACTAGTGATTGAACGTGGAGTAAAATTCATATAAAAATTACACAAAGAACTGAATGCTTATCATATAAATTTAACTACACGTTTAATCACTTGTATTTTGGCAACAGCTCATTAAAGACAAAAAGTCTCATATATGAAGATGTATTTTTATGTCACTTTCTACACAAAGGAGTCTTATATGAATCTTAACTTCAAAATATAATATTTTTTTCTGGCTGTTCCATGACTTCTCTCTCGAAAATTTGTCTGTTAATACTTTGGTGAAGAATACTCTATGCGCAAACTTTACTTTCTTACTTGTTTTGAATTTGGTAAAAACAAACATTAGTTTTTACTAATAAAATTAATTAAACCAACCACACACCCCAAGGAAATCTATTTTAAATATTTATTTAAGAGAAAAAAGGAGTGGCTCGGTGAGCTTGACCTTTAGTTTGCAAATTATGGACTTGAGTCCCTCAAGAAACTCTGGTATGTTTCACAACAACGGCCTTAAGGTCTTCATTACAAGGAACAAATGCTCGCCAATTTTTATTCAATTAAATCAATAATCAAAAATAAAATCCATTTTAATAAATTACTGCAGAAAATTTTGTTAATAGTCAAAAATTTTATTTGATTTAAATGCTGCAAATTTCATTGATTTTTTAATTAAAATCACAAATTTTTTTTATGGAAATCAATTTTATTAGTGTCTTATGGATCAGTAAATTAAATGAGCAATTAAATTGTAATACGCAGTAAATAAAACATGTAAAACTATAATAAAATTCGTTTAAAAAGTTTTCAGTTAAATTGAGAAAAAAAAAATTATTAAAGAAGGTTTGTTGCTCTATTGGAATTTGTCTTTTTAATCGTCCAAAGTATACAATTTTACAAGAATCCGTTCAAATCACTGTGCTCTCATAAATTTATGCAAAAGTTTTAAAAGAATGTTATTTTACAAAAAAAAAAAAAAAAAAAAAAAAAAATACTTTATTTGTATTTGCAATAACTAACAGAAGCACATTTTGTTCCTACACCGAAAAAATCCATGTGTTATACTTATGAAAACTTTTGAACATTGTACGAAACTTGGGGCAAAAGTTTTGGATAGGAAATGTTTTAAGTAAAAATGTTTATGAATTTTTAGAACAGTTGGTATACTTTACTTAATTATTTATATTTGCGTTAAGAACAGTGGCGTCTCTCATGACCGGAAACCGAAGGGATCAATAATTTAGTCAGCACAAGGGGAATTTCTTCATAAAAAGCCTCAATATATTATATAGAATGCTCCGGGGAATTACTGATACTGTCCTTTCAAAGGGAGTGTCCGCTTAGGGAAAGTATCCGTTAAGCAAGGAATAATTTTGAGAAGGAAGTCAAAGATGCTTCTAGAACGCTATACGCATTTAACGCAGAGTATTTTTGCATACAATCATTACATATACTCGTGTATACTTCCCTTTAATTTCTAGTGAAGCGTAGAACCATAGCGAAAGATCTATGGTAGTTTTTAGTTTTAAATTGTTTCGGAAGTTCATTCGATGATTCACTAAGCTGATTAATTTTCGCAATTGTGTTGCATCGCCATCATATTCTTGACAGCCAAGACTCTAGTGTTTCCCATCGCAGTGCTTGCAGACAACTTTTTTTACCTACTTTTATAGTAGGCAAATCGTCATTTTCGTCTTCCGATTTCAGGATTAATCTGTATTCCATTTGTTTAAGCTAGAAATTGTTGGTTGCCGATTCTTATCCACTATGGCTACCCGAAATGCATGAAATCATATGTCTAGCCCGGCCAAGCAACTGAACCAACGCAATAGGCGAATGAAGCTAGCGCCAAGGCAATGCTCTGTATTTTGTGGGACCAGAAGGATTCCAACAATTTTAATCAGCTAAAAAACGGTTATGTTTATAGAGAAGCTGTACCACACACAATTATTTATTTTGAATTGGCAGAAGAACGCCTGGAATATGCGATTGGACCAGAAGCCTTAATGTTTAATAATGACAGCGCTTTATAGTGCAGATTTTGCTCCCCCCGACTACAATTTGTTTCAATCGATGCAGAAAACTCTTACTTAAATAACTTTTAGTATTCGAAATTGGCTGAATTTGTTCTTAGCCTTAAAAAATAGATAGGCCTTTTTGCACTGAAATAAGTGGCTGAATTCTTAAACGGAGTGTAGCGTCACTTAAAACAAGTGTATTGACAAAGCATCACAACTAAACACAGAGCACACATTTCCCAACCGTTGTGCATTGAATACGTTACCCACGCAATAATGCACACATGGCATTGTCTATAGAATATATATATATATATATTATCTATATAATATATTGCCTGAAAGACTACAAATTTGCCAAAATTTCTTTCATAGAACGTGGCATAAATTTTTTTTTAGTGTATTGTTTTAGCTCATCTTGTTAAAAATAAACTGAAACTTTTCAGCACTGTCTGCATCTAATTCTTCATATTTTCTACATATTTTTTTTAGATTAAATACTTGTACTTGTCTAAACTTAATTTGCCTCAAATTCAACACTGTAAAACTCATTTATCATTTACAATTCAAATACATACAGACAAACACTAAACTCAATGTAAAACCAAAAATTATCAAAGTTTTTTGTTTCCTTTTACTGTGTATTTTACTATAGAGTCTGCAATATTGTTTTAACTTGAGGTTTTATTTTAACACTAACTTAATTATCTTTCAAAATGTTCATCATCTCTGGGGTCATAAGTTTGATGAATTTTTTTCCTATTAAAATTAAGTATACGTCTTAGTTATTTTCTTACTAAATTTGTGTTAAGTCTTTTGCTTATTGTCGTTGTATTAAAAAATATATTTATTTTAAATATTGTTTGCTCTTTTATTACCAGAAATAACATTTGTTTGTTTTCATTTGCATGTTTTGCGTGTCTAATGAAATAAATTATCTTGTTTATTTATATCATTTGTAAAATAATTTTTTATTAATTCCATTTTAATATTTTTTAGGGTTTTATAAAAATCTACAAACAATTCTTTCCCCAAGGAGATCCTAGTAAATTTGCCTCATTAGTGTTTCGAGTGTTTGATGAAAATAATGTGAGTTAATGTTAAACAAATTTTTTTTTACAAAAAATTTTTATAAATACGTTTATACATAAATCCCCATAAATATCCCCATTTGCACGTTCTACATATATAACCATACAAATCAATCAGAAAATCATTTAAATCGATTAATAAACAATCAAAAAAAAAGTGAAAACAAATATTAATAAAAAGTTACAACTACAAATACAAACACGAATACGAATAGAAAATCATTTCGCCATTATAACAACAGTGGGTGAAATCAGTCATATGTCAATAATGAAGGCTCGTTTCAAACGCCATCTGCTGCTGATATTTCATGGGATTACCAGCTACAAATAATGGCAGTTTTATTTAAGGAATAAAGTGAAAAGGAATTCTAATGATTGTTGTAGTTAAATTACCAAAAAAAAAATATATTTATTTTCCTGAAATATGAACGAAATAAAAAGGAATATCTCAAGACACGGATATCGAAATTTACAACATTAATTTTAGCTAAAGACTTTTGATTAATTAAGAGAACGTTTCAAGTTCGTCATACCCGTTTTGATATGGGTGATTCTCATTTCAACTGCAAATTTTGTGTTCTTCTTTTACTTTTCCAATTTAATTATTAAAATAAGAACGCAAGTTTCATATTATAGTTTTTGCCTCACTTAATTGATGATGGAAAAAAAATGTTTTCATGTTTTAATATTGTTGTGTCTTGAACGTTACATTGCGTTCACGACTGTTTTGGGAATCATTCGAACGAAGAGAATAGTACACAAAAAGTGAGTTTCGAGTTTGAAAGCACTATATATCTACTCTCTAAATAAATTTTTAATATTCGTAAGTAGAAATTAAAAGTTATCTCTTTTTTTAAATTTTACCTGAGTTCCCACAGAAAAGTTCAAAATTAAGATTCTAAAATAATTCTTACCGATTAAATAACACGCCAAATATCAAAATGATTAAAATCGCCCAACAATTTGAATGTCAATACCAGTATTTATAAGGAGGTTATGGCTTTAAAAAATTTTTTCGGAAGAAATATTTGTATTGAAGCCATGGTCAAATATAGACCACCGATTCCAATAGCATTTGGTAAGATCATTTATATTGCAATTAAATAAGTTTGTACCAAATAAAATGGAAAAGCCAATACAATAAGATGGTTTGTGAACCGAAAGACTTTATTCCGGAAAGAAGCTTGTATGGGGGCTGTGTGAAACTACGGACCGATTCTCACCATTTTCAAAGGCTTCGTCCTTTGGACTATAAGAACCTTTGCTCACAAGGTTAACATGAACAGCCAGCCGGACGGACATCGATTCAAAATGAGATTATAATAAGTCATACCGATCGACTAAAAGGTTATACAAACATCAGCTTTAACGCATAATACCATCTCCAATATTATGGTGTGGGTCCCTTCAAAAAACGAGACTGCTCTATACATGCATGTATCGACTACTCCATAAGCGTGTAGGACTACTCCAATACCTAACCTAAATGTATGTAAAAACTTACTCCAATTTACATTGCGATGTCCTAGGGCTGGACCACGTAATCCAGCTATGCATTACATTGGGGTACCCCCAAAATTACTCTATGTCGCTGCACCATAGAGCACCCTAAAATACTAGTTTTGAAAGTAATCTATTTTACTACCCTATGGAGTACTCTTAGGAATTAGTTTCGCAGCTACTCTATTCCACTATAATTATTCCACGGTAATTAAATAATAATTATCTTACCAATTATGTCAGTTTTTTTTAACTTTTTATATGGCAATTTACTTTTATTCTGTGCTTTAATTTAAATAATTTTTTTACCCGCATATTTATTTCTAACCTAAACAAATGACATAAGTGCTACTAGAGCTGTAATTTAACCCCAAGCATTTTAAGTGTTGCCAAACGTCGTTAAAAAATTCTTGTTAACATGAAATGGTCCATGGCTGCATTACATAAGAGTAGTCCAAAAAGTACTACTTTGGACCATGTACTCCATTCATTTTTTGTAGGGGTATAACAACATGCAATCCTTTGAACAAGGATATTATTTTTATTAAAAAAATTTAAAAAACATGTAAATTAAAAAATATAAAATTAGTTAACTTCAGTTAAAATATATATCGTTTCTGCCTTTCTGCTGGTGTTTACTTTTTTGCCATTCTAAAATTAACAAAAAGATGATTTATAAAAAAGTTTGCAATGTAACGCACAATATATTTTTGTACGAATTTCATATTTTTAAAATATAAGCTTTGCGAGATTTTATAATAATTGAAGTGTACCATTCTCTTCTTCTCAAATCCGCTTAACTCCTTTCGGAGCATAGGGCCTCTACAAAGTTTCTCCAGTTTCTTCTGTCGGCTGACTTCGCTTTAATCTCGTTCCACGTATATATACCGCTATTCTGTATATCTTTCTACAGACAGTTCTTCCAGGTGGTTTTTAGTCGTCCTCTTTTTTTAGTGCCTTGCGGATTTCATTCTTGCGCATGTCGGCATATTTCCGATTTATACTTTCTTAGGGTATGTCCGATCCACTTTCATTTTCTTTCCTTCATAATTGTGACAATTGGTTGAATTTTATATTTCCTATATAAAATATAACATAAAACAATGAATTATAAAAAATTTTCAATTCTTAAAAATTTTGAATAGCACTCATTAAATTTTTTAAGATACAAGCCATAATCGATCGATGAAACCTTTTACAATATAACAATATTTCACAAATAATTAGTATTGTGGTTATTTTATTGAACTGTTAATGGTTTTTAATCCAAATTTAGATATTTTTTATTAGGCTTAAGTTCATTGAATTTAATTTTCATTAAATTATTTTTATGAAGACAGAAATTTTACAATATGAAATTAATTAAAATTTTATTGATAATTTTTAATTCTTGACTGCGCTGAGATTTAAACCCAGGCTTCCACGGACAGGTTGCCCAGACTAGTTTCTATTATAACCACACAATCACTTCAGTGGCGTTTGCCGTCTTTACTTTCACAAATTCACAAAACTTTTAAACATTTAGAATGACACACCGACGCTGTTATTTTAGTTTATGTTATTAATGGGAATTCAACAATTAAACTGAGTAGTGAAGCATACTAAAAAAGATTAACGCTCAAGACACAGAACTGCGGACAACGAGAAATTATTAAAAAAATATAATAATTATTACATATTTTCTATGTATTTTGTGTACTTTTTTATAAAATTTCAAATCACGCTTAAACAGATTTTATTTCCAAAATTTACGTGTTCGTTTTATGAAATATTTTACCATACATTCACCTAAAACGAAAAAACAATTTGAAATGAGAATCGCCCATATCCATAAATGTTTATTTAAATAAAAGGCTACCCTCCTAAATGCATGTTGTTTTGGAGTGCACCAACGTCACGTTTCTCAAGCCCAACCATACAAACTTTGACGACGTATTGCATTTCTAAAGCCATTTGTTTCGTAGCTGATATGCAAACAAAAGCAACTGGCTCATTATTCAAATTGACAATGGTTTTGCAAAGTTTAAAATGACAATGAATTTGACTTGAGGTATTCTAAAAGATAATTGCTTGATTTAAACACTGATTTGACGTTGCATACAGACATTTAGGTAGACAGCCAAACTAATTAATTTGACAACCGAAGTAAAAACAAATATCAAGGGCCAATTTTTACTTCTCCATTGCTGAAATGGTTACAAAGTAATTAAAAACCTGATACTCGTATGATAAAAACGAGAAGCAAATTAGTGAAACTGTGACCAACGAACAAAATAAAATAAGTGACAAGGCCGAAATTGTAATTCTGCTAGACTACAGTCTCTTCGAGGAAAATATATTGAGAACCGATATTGACAGCCTGAAAATGAAACAATTCTAAAGGTAAAAAATTTTCATATCCATCTTACATTCAGCAACCCATTAGAAAATTTTTCTAACTATACGCGAAAAAGTGAATGTATTTCGTTAAATTTTTGTTTTTAATTTGTCATTTGGTTTTTTTTTATTAAATTTAAATATAGTATTTTGTGGAAAATCACCCAGGAAAAACTTTTTGAATTTGGGTAATAGGTCGTAGTTATTTCATACGTTACCTGGTAAGTAGTTGTCATTACAATTATAGTTCTTCTGAAAACCTCAATAAGTACTTGCTTGTTATTACCTCAGTAAGTACTTTTCACTACTATTATTTTCAGTTATGAATATTTTCTTACTAATAATCAGCTAAATAACTACTTATTAGTTGTCTTGTTTTCAGTACTGAATATTTACTTACTGGTATTTAGCCCCATAACTACTTATTAGGTCTATTTAGTAGCGCCAATTAAATAAAAACTAGTTATTTTCTGGCTTCTAGTAAGTATATTGTAAGTACTTACAATTCAACCTACTGGTAGTTAAATAATAAATAGATATTTTGTGACTTCTAGTAAGTGTATTGTAACTACTGAATTCTGTGGACAACTCGAACAAAAATAAGTATTTATTCAGCCGAAAAATAAGTAGTGTTTATATTTCTCCAACATTACTTGCTAACTTACCAGGTAAGTAAAGTATTTGCTGGGTAAATAACGTCAGAAAGACTTAAGCCATGTTCACCATTCTATGAAATATACGCGACCCAATTAGGCTACACATTGAACAAAATTGCAAATTAGTTCTAGATTATTACTAATGATATTTAGGCCAGGAATAAAATGAGTTAGCTGTTGTAAACGTATTTTGGATTAAGACAAACATAAAAGGTGTGTTTATTTACAGAAAATTATTGCTTATTTTCAATAATTATTACAAGTAAGTGTTCACGTACTCGAAAAACTTGCAACGAGAGAGTGAAAAAGAGCATACAAATTTTAGAGACCAAAATTTTTTTTAAATTTCTTATAGTAAAATTTTTACTAGCAAGAGTTTTTTATTATATTCTTAAAAGCCATATATTTGGAAAAAAAATAAGTCCGGAGGAACTTGGTATTCCCAAGTGTTCCAAAAATCTGTGAAAATCAAGAAACAAGGAAAAAAGGCAAGAAGTAAAATATCTGATTATTAAATAAAGAGTTTATAAAGAACACTAGGCACTAACAAAGAAAAGTTATATACAAAAACAAGAAATTTTAATAACCATACAAAAATTAAAAAATTATTATACGTATTAAATAAAATTTAACAACAAAAATACAACAGAAAAAGCAGAAACACTAAACATATAGAGAAAAATTATAAAAGAAACAGTTAACATATAAATATAAAAAAAGAATAGACTAAGTAGAGTTAGTAAATAAATTAATTTTAGTTATTTAATTGTGCTGTTGTAAATAATAATTGTGTCCATCGAGAGTGTAGTGTTGTTGCAATGTGATTAGTGTAACGTAGGTAAATTGATCCCTGTGAGGCCTTCAAAATTTCTATAGAAAAAAAGTAAATTAGAAAACGCATATATCTTAAAAAGAGGAAGTAAAGGTAGTAGTAAAAGCGGAAATAAGTAAAGAAAACAAAATAATAATAGAATTGAAATTAAGTTACCGTAGGTGCTTAAATTATGCGCGAAAGTAATTGCATAAAAAAACTGTTTTTGGGTATTACGTCATTAGGGAGCTCCTTCAGGCGTAGGTAGCCATTTGTTCGTACATCCGCCATTGAGGATATGACCCTTTTGAGTAATTAAGAAAGCTAGAGAGAGAAAAAAATATAATAAATTTAAGAAGTATATATTGAAGTAAAATAAATATTTTTGTAAGATATAATTATTGACACCGAAAACAGAATATTTTTAAACAAAAAGTAACGGCCAATTAAAAAGTCTAGGAAGAAATCTGAAAAAAAATTAAATTTGTTAGTGTTTTTATTAATTATGTGTATGTATATTTAGTATGTAATAGTAAAGTTAAGTAAAACAAATTTATATATAGGATAAATAGGTTAAAAGAAAATTATTAATAAAGTTTATGTATTTGTACGGTTGAAAAATGATCAAATCCGAGTAATTATTAATTTTTGGGTATTGTTGATGTGGAAAGGGCGACGAAAGACGGGTTTTATGGGACCGTAGAAAAAATGTGTGGATATGGCGGTCATGGTTGGGAAATGTGCAATTGGAGGTCAACATCAACGCCCTATGAATTGATAGTCCAGGTTATGTAAAGAATACGTGTGTGTATGTTTTTGTTTTTTTTAGTTTCAGTTTGTTTTTGTTCTGGCTGCAAACCAGGGTCAACCAAAGGGTTGAGAACACCCCTTAAGGAGATGACACCGAGTAGAGCTCGTAGGGTAATCATGGTCCAAGATGAAAAAACCGCAACAGAACACAAATAATTTTCATAATTTTTAAATTGCAAGTTTTTAAATAACAAAAAATATTTATTTTTCTAAAATTTAAGAAAAATTTTAAAAACAATTAAATTTATTTAGAAATAATCTCGTCTCTTAGAGCTGAATAGTGTCGATATGCCTAATTTGCTAGTTTTTTGCTGGTAAAGCGTTCATTTACCTTTTTATTTTTTTGAGTAATTGGGAGAAAGCTTTTGTAAATTCTAAGTTTACTCTCTCGTCGCAAGTTTTTGCTAGTAAAGTAAATTAACACACCTAATATCTTAGATCGATAGAATAATATATTTGTTTCAAAAAATTATCAGTTTAAACTTTATTCGACCTTCGACTAATAGGACTAATGACTACTAGAGTAACCGAACGTTATTAAACAACTATAAAAAGCAGACCAAAAGTCTTTAACTAAACTATAAAAGAAAATCATTCCAAAAAGGCTGACGTTGAAGTTGTTCAAAGGAAGAAAATAAATCGATAAATACCTTTAATAAAGACAATGTTTCCACACTGAACTGTAGTTTAGAAAAAACACTACTGGATAATTCCTAACGAATAAATAAAACCAATCAGGAATTTGGTACAAAGCTATATAAAAAAAAAATAATGTTCACTTCAATAATTAGAATAACGGTTATTTTATTGAACTGCTTATGGTTTTTAATCCAAATTTGTATTTTTTAATCTAATTAAATTTAATGAATATTCACTTCCCTACGGAAACAACAATAAAATTAATGATATTGATTCCAGGAAGATACTGATAATAAAATTTAAATAATTTTCACTCGCCAGAAAGAGGACTGGATTATTAGGCTTAGGAAACATATTGTTGTACAACTTACAACAACCAAAAACAAAAGTTGAAAAATAAAATGAGAAATAAAACAACAACTATGATTTTATAATTTCTTTGTTTAAAAGTGTCGTAAAACGAACAATTCCTTACATAATATTACGAACAGCATATATTTTATATATTTTTGTATACTTGCAATTATGTAACATAAACTGAAAAATCCATATACTATTTTCAAAAATAACAAACAACCACCAACGCCATTGAACATGACATGACAAATGAGACTTCAACTATAACATATTATTCCAAATGTAACAAAACAAAGTTATCAAGCAACTTGTCACACTTTCCGGGAAATTGTGACAACAAATTGAATACACTTGCACTCAATCAACACAACCATCAATATCATTATCTTCATTTCCATCATCATCATCATCAACATTATTATCGTCTATTTTCTATACAAATCACTCATATCAATCAGCCATCAACTACCATCAATTAAATAGTTTGGTCGCAACAATCAATTACATCTCTTATTGAACATTTGAATTTAATACATGATTTCAAAAAGTCTCCACTTCATTCCTCTCAAAACAAATTTTGGTTGAATATTTTTAAAATTTTTCTTTTCATTTGTTTTTTTTTTTTTTTTTTTTTTTTTTTTTTTTGTCTTTTTGTGTCTTTTAATGATTTTTCTTTTTCAGGATGGAGCGATAGAATTCGAAGAGTTCATACGCGCATTGTCGATTACATCAAGAGGCAATTTGGATGAAAAATTACAATGTATGTATTGTATAAATTTAGAAAATATTGAAAAACTTTTTGTGTTACAATTTCTTTTATTGACTTTTGTTTTTGTGTTTGGGAGTAGTGAGTATTTTGTTTAACATACAATTTTTAACTATTTTCAGGGGCATTTCGTCTGTATGATGTGGATAATGATGGTTATATAACGAGAGAAGAAATGTATAATATAGTAGATGCTATTTATCAAATGGTGGTAGGTATTAATAAATATATTGTCATGGTCAATATGCAAAATTTTGAGTCGAACTATTTTCCGTACTCTGTCCCTTAATTTTATCAAATATACTTATGTATTAGTATACCATTCATCACTACGAGTCTTGAAGAAGGGTATATTAAGTTTGTCATTCCGTGTATAATACGGATATATATATATATATATATATACTGGATTGCCAAGGGTTTGGAGGTCACTATATATGTGGACAGCCAGGCGGCGCTTAGGGCCTTGATGGGCTGTTATGTGAACTCCAGGCTAGTGGAAGATTGCAGGAGGGCACTAGGATGAATCTTAGGGAATTATGTTGTGAGGCCCTGCTGGGCACCGGGTCACTGCAACATCACCGGCAACGAGATAGCTGATGAGTTGGCAAGACTTGGCTCAGATATTGAGGATCCTGACAATTTGCAGGTGGTCAGGCCTCCAATGGGCTTCTACTTAGGGAAAGGATTCTAAGCGGGACTAATCGGGCTTGGCGTGCCCGAACGGAATGCCGAGTATCGCGCACGCTGTGACCGATACTTAGTAGGTAAAATTCGAGCGCGCTGCAGGGAAAGAGAAGAGCTTGCGTCATGACCATCATAGGTATTATCACGTTCCACTGTATGATAGGCAGAATGGCGGTGAGAATGGGGTCTGGCTTATCGGATATATGTTGGCTGTGTGAGGACTCAAAGGAGTTGGAGACAGTTGAGCACTTTCTGTGCCACTGTCCCAGGCTACAGAACAGCAGGCTAAGGTGTGTGGGTAGCAGATTCCTGCACGAATTGAACGACCTGGCTGTGTGGCAGGAGGCTGTGGACTGGAAACATGTAGGGCAGTTTTCCTGGTTGTTAGGGTTGCTTTTGCTTGTTCTGTCTGATTTCTGTTCTTCAATTAGCTTCCCTTCCTGTGCTTTTACCATTTACTTCTCCTACTCTTTCACACTAGATATCTTTCACGTCTTTCCTTCTTTCTTTCACTAATTAAGGCGTCGCAATGGACCATATTGGCCTCTGGGTGCGGGTGTAAAGTTTGCTTCACACCAGCCTTTCTAATCTAACCTTACCTATATTCTGGATTTTTGAAAATCTGTTGAAAACATGCTCACATTCGAATTACTTAACAGATAAAAATCTTTTAATATCAAATTGCTTACTATTCCTATAAGTAGGAAAGAGTTATGGATATGCTATTTAAATAATAACACAGTTATAGAGTTCTGATAGTAATTGGAGACACAGAAATACGCGAGCTCAACTAAATATAAAAGGCATTATTATTAATAGCCATCACACTATCACACAAGTCGTACGTATTTTGAAAAAATACAACCCTGTTATGATAAGTTGTTATGTTTTTTTTAAATTTTCAAGCAATAATACTTGTGGGATAGTGTTAAACGGCGTTTAATAATATTTATTGAAAAATATGCTACATATTTAAAAACTTTTTCAATTCTTAAAATTTTTTGTGTCGATTCTACTACATAATAAGAAATCTGGTCTTGGGTTTTCCAGATTGGATATGTCTCAATATAATTGACAAAAATCCCCCGATTTTAGAGAATTAAAAAATGACATGTGAGTTAAGTCAGAGATGTTCCTAGAAAATACAAAAAAAAAAAAAAAAAACAAGGCTTCTAATTTCGGGGCAAAATAATTGAATAATTTAAAAATCTGGTTGCAAAAACCAAAAAAAAATCACTATGGGTAAAGAGGCAACACTAATTTCATCGTTCCGTGAGAAACTTTTGGGTATTTGAGTAATTCTTAGTCGATTTAGCCATCTATCTCTCTGCCTGTCCGTCTGCTAAAATCACCCTCACTTCCAAATAACTCAGCTGAAAAGAACATATTGGAGTGAAAATGTTCTTTAGTAATCCTTAGCAGCTTGTGATTGAAAGCCAGCACAATCAGTTCACTTGAAAAGAGTTATGGATCCGGATGGGGAACAGTTTTCTTAAAAAATGTATACTTCTGCAACAAAAACTAACATAAATTGGTCGCGAAATGCATCAATTACCATCAATCCCATTCTCGCAATCATACTTGTGGAATACGCCTAAAACAGCAACGAATTTTAATACTGCGAGCACTGTTGTCATATCGTACGATTTATCTTTTTTTGAGACTCAAAAAAGGGTTTTAAGTTTTTTTTTCTAAAAAAACAAGTTTTTGTGAAATTTAAGTAGTTTACATAAATTTATTTGTAATTTCTAAAAAAATAATCTTCACTCAGCTTTGTTCATTAAAAAATACAAAAATGTAATGCTTGGTATAACACAAAAGGATGAATTAAATTTTTATTTATATATTTTATATACATATATTTATAAGTTCATATACATACATATATGTATGTATGTACATATACATATTTTTATATTATCATTTTTAATAAATAGAATCAAAACACATGCAGGCTGACTTCCAAAACGTCAATTGCTTTGCATTTGACCAGAGTGTAATGTTTCCGCAGTACAAAATATATACAATGCAAACCCTTCCAAAACATCACTGTTAAGTATTAGTAATGCTTTAAACACATTCGAGACAGCAGACTACCGACTTCAATATGTCAACAATAGAATACATGTGTGTATATGGAAATGATTATTTTACCGACGACACGGCTAAATGGCTGCAGGTTGTTGTCTATGCTAATTTTGTCGTTGTAGTCAAATTAAACAAAAAAACAGAAAAAGTGTTGCTAATATAATCCAAAATTAGAAGAATTAGTGCTAAAAAAATATTTTTTTTTGTTAAACAGCAAAGAACCGGATTGAAACAAGAATATAAATGAGCTCGGCTCACCACCAAATTTATATTATTATTACTTTTTAGTATCCTTAAAAGAAGTTATATAGGAAGATGTTTGTCACGCCAACGCTCTTAGTTTAAGCAGTATGGGTATCATTGAAAAATTGAAAGTGCTTTTCACATGGTGTTTAAAGCACACCGATTTATTAACCCATTAAGAGCCCAATGCTCAAATGCTCATTCTTCTTGACTGACTTTTTTACTAAATTTGCTTTATCTTTAAATTATGTCTATATAATAATAATTATTTAACAATAATATACACATGTTACGAAAGATATTTGGACTTCGATTAATAACGTTTTTCTGTATTGTGGGTTTTCAGCCTTCCGGAACACTTTTCAAATATTTACATATTACTATATTTCAATATGAAACAACTGCATAAACTATTACCACTATATATTTTAACTCAAACTTATAAATAAATTGTGAAGTTTTCCAAAATAAAATTTTTTTAACCCTAATAACTTTAAAATTTTATATGATGGAGTTTCTAAAAATATAGCATACAAAAACTTGGGGTGTTCTCTATAACATATTATATTTGAGGAAATATTATTATACATATCGACAAAATTTTAAGATAAATCCTCTTAAGGGATTAATAAATCGGTATATTTAATACATCATATGAAATGTGTTTCGAAAGACTTTATTATGATACCAATACTTTAAAGATTAAGATTATATTTTTCTTCCTATAGTATTGATAAAGTGCTCTGAAACCTTTACGACCTATAATTCATTAACTTAGTGCGTTGAACCAAAAAATTACAGTCGCGATACAGTAATCTTGCGGTCAAGTTAACCAAATTTTAGCGCTTCTGTGCCGCTCTAAACGTTAACTTTAAGTTAACTTTTCAGATCGTATTAGTAAAAGTACTGATTTACAAACGATAACAAATTAGATTAAATTTTAAGCTGAAAGTTGAGAGTTAAAACAAAATTGAGAAACACATTAAAGAAAAACTATCGGCGTTGTATTATTGTATATCTGAAGTTGCCATTTCAAAAATAAAAACGAAACGTCACAAAATTTTCGAGGCTTAGAAGAATAGATAGGAAAAAGCATACAGGAAAACATTACATAGACCAAAATATGCCGATCTTAAAGCAAGTTTATACAAATGTTTTCTTGAAGCATCGAAAACGTAATTGCGCAATCACTGTTCTAATTTCAATATCAATAGCTAATCGCGAGTTCGTGTAACTGCAACCTGAAAAGACAATAATGTCAGTAATGGATGGCTGGCATATGTTTAGAAAATACCCAGAATTCGCTATCTGAAATTTTTTGAAGAACTAATTTTCTGACAAACGTCATATGTAGCACCTAACACATAATACATGACTTATTGTATAATTATTAATTATAAATTGTAGCCGGTACAAATTAGATCTAAGTTTCTTTTTTGTACCGATGAAAACTAAGTCATTGAAAAAAATATAGGTACATATGTTTATTATTGCATTTTTTTACAATTTAGAAAAGTTAATAAATAAGATGATAAAGTTAACAACCCTTAGGACATTTGAGTTTACTTTTTCGCGATTATACTGTATATTAGGATGTTTTTATTCAACCTGCCATGAAGATGATATTCTTCATGAGTTCTAAAAACAATAAAATTAAAATATTTTAAATGTTTTTTAATAAATTCATTTGGTTTTACGTTTAAAAATTTCTCATAAATAAGTATTTATATTTTTGTAGGCTTAAATTAAGTTTGTGTACGAGTCTGCATTTATGCATGTTGCTAAATTTATAAAAATTAAAAATGATAGTGGCACCACTGAAATGTAAATACATAATAAAAAAAAGCACAGCTGTTTATATTTTTTCAATTGTAGCTGTCGTCTTCAAAATAATTCAGTAGCTGATTAGGCGACTACAATTGCAACCTGCAGCATTTGTAGTCGTGCCTTCGTGTTGCCTGCTGTCTCGAATGTGTTTAATGCATAACGCAGAAAAACTGCAATCAGGGCATCGATTTTAAAATTGATGCTTTGTAACTTTTAACATTTCATTTGCAAAGACCACATGTTTATTTTTAATATTATCCATTGCATCACTTACATTTCAAAACGTTTAAATAAACAAAACCCATAGTTCCATTATTTCGGCACTTTGTACATGTACATGGTTAAAATACAGTAGTAACACTGTATACAAACTTTGTATTAGCACCAGTGATGGAAAATTCAGTACTTTGGTACTATTTTCAGTACTTTTTCTTTTCATAAATACCACAGCACCCCCATGTCAGTTTTAGTACTCTTTTCTTTTTATGCTTATAACGAAATTCAGGATGACATTTTAAATGCGTGTTTCGATAACTGTATAGCGTAGTATGTATTCACTATTTTTACTTACCAATAGCTAACAAACATATTTTAAACACCACTAGAACATATGTAATAAATGTTTTGATCGGAAGTTAAGAACTAAAATTAAACGATGCACTGAAACTTTTCAAAAAAGGATGCTGATTGAAAATCAGGGGAATGTGTTCACAATCATTCTAAAATAAAAACAAATGTTGTCTTCTTTTCACTGTTTTTCACACTCAAACTAAATTGATATTACATTAAATTCACGTTGCTTCAACTTGAAATAACCTTAGAACAAATTGATACGAAGTGTTATTTCAATATCAATGTCATTTTTTGAGTATATTGTTTGATAAAAAGTACCAATATGTTGAATAAAGTACTCTTTTGCTTGGTGGTGAGTACCATCTCAATTTTTCAATTTTCCATCACTGATTAGTAAGATTTGGAAGTCAGCTGCAGTGTAAGTGATTCTTTAAATAAGTTTTTTCAATTGAAAAAAGTTTTTTTTTAGAAATGAAAGGTTTTTGAAAAAAAAAAATATAACAACACTGACTGTGAGATCTGTTTTTATAAGGATTGGTTCAGAACTTAAAGATTTCTAAAAAATTCCACTTCAAAAATATTCTAACTCTGGTGAGGGAATCAAAGATTCGGTACAGAATATATCGCTGTTACTTGTTTTCTTGTGAAAAACAATAAAATTTGTGATTGGTTTTTTTTTTGTTTTGTCATGTTCAATGCTGCTATACTTTATACCAAAACTAGAGACGTTTTTGGGAATAAACAAAATCGATCGGAATTGCAAATTCGGAATCAAAACCATTCCGATCGTAATGTTTGAGATGTAATATCCAATTAGAATACAATTTTAAAATATGTATGTATATGACAATTTAATTTTCGCTATGTACATTACTTAAAAAAAATGCATTTTATCGGCATTAATAGAACCGATATCGGATTGATTTACTTTCAATACCAATTCAACTCATTTTACATACTGGGCATTTCAAACCATACAAAAGATAAAACAATATTTCTGTCGATTTTTTGTATAACAGCGTATGTCTCAAATAGCAAAAAAAAAACTAGTTAATATAGAACTTAATTAGTTTTTTTTTTTTATCAGAGAGGACCATTTGCTATTTGCGACTTGTATTATAATTGTATTATTAAAGAGAAAGAGTGTAAGAAGAATCAAACTACTCATAAATGGTCATTAACCGTTTTTCTTGATAACCACAGAGTACTGTAATTTAAAAAAAATATATAAATATTTCGAGTTTTCCTTAATATATATTAACAAATTTTTCTTTTTTATTATTCTTTTCCTCTTAAATCACCTTTTTTTCCAAGGGTCAACAACCACAAACAGACGATGAGAATACACCACAAAAACGAGTGGATAAAATATTCGATCAAATGGATAAAAATCATGATGATCGCTTGACATTAGAAGAATTTCGTGAGGGTAGTAAAGCAGATCCACGTATAGTACAGGCGTTAAGTTTAGGTGGTGATTAACAAAAAGAGTCATAGTTTAATTGAGAGGTTAATTAAACTGATAAATAAAAAATAAAAACAAAACTAAATATAACAAAAACAACAATAAACACAAAAGCAAAACAAACAAAAATCCAAAAATATAATGAGAAAACCCAACACATACAAACTTACATTATACATACACATACAAACAAAACTTTATTTTACTCACGTTTATACACATTCATAGACACAAAGGACATACACAGAAATATAAATTAACATAGAAAAGAGAAGATACAGTTTAAAATTTGCTGTTTTTTTTTTTTATAAATAATCTTTAGAAAAAAGTGAAAAAAATAAAACAATAAATTAAACTAAAAGCAGTAGTAAAAGCTTAATAAAAAAAGGTAAAATTCCAACAAAAGAAGCTAATATTTGTTTATTCTGTACATACTTTTTTAAACGACAAAAGGGAAATAAATTAACTTCACACCCAAACATCCACACACACACACACACACATACTTTGAAAAAGAACTTAACTATATAAAGAAAAATCTTACCACCCACCCAAAATTCATACGAACATATTTAAAATAAAAAAAAAACTAAAAGAAGAAGTCTCTACAAATAAACTTTTCTATACACATTTAAACTAACGAAAAAAAAAAATTAACAAATTATGGTCGAATATAAAGGTGCGTTTCTTTCTTCTAAATCTACAGGAAGCAATAATGAAAAAAATAAAGCTAAAACTGTTAAAACTTCCTTTTAACTTAATCTTCCTTTAACACAGACATTATACTGAAAAAAATAGATACTGACACAAAAGAGAGGATAAGAAAATTAAAATACTTCCAAAAAAAAACTCTATTTTATTTTATAGACATATTTAGGAAACCAAGGAAAAAAATAACTTAATAAAAACAATCTTAAAATAAGCTTAACAAATTTAAAGTATTTCTGAAAATCAGTTGAATTTATAACAAAATGGGAATAATTGATGAATTCTAGGACGTTTAAAAAAAATATAAAAATTAGTATAATATTTTTGTATCCATTAAAAGGGTCGAGTGATATTTTCATATCGCAGCTCATTATATGCCTGTAGTCTCAGCAAGTCAAAATTCGCAACTTTTTCACAAAGAAAGTTTTAGATCTAAATAATCTATTAAAGAAAATGTTAATGAGTTAGTTCATAAAGGGAAAATTTACTTTTTGAGACATGTTCGGCAAAAACTCATGATGATAAGAGATATTTAAACGATTGATTTGTGGTTACAGATGTGCTCAAGGCTGTGTTAGATTCCAAGTAATTTTAATTTAAATCCATGTTTCTTCTCACTTAGAATTTATACACAATTTTAAAATATAGGACATAACCGTCGGCATCTTAAAGTCTAATCATATAATGCAGCTCAAACACATGGAGAGACTTAACTTACTCGCTAGGTATGGAACCGAGATCATTCCTTTATTAATGCCATAATAAATCATGTCCAGAACTCTAAGGTTATTGTAATATTCTGGCTCTCATGGTACCCAATATGTCTGATATCTGCCAATTTTAAGCGTCAGGCAAGATACAGAATTTGACCACAGCTGCTTACCCAAAAAAAATAATTGCAGTCGATATATACCTCTAGAAGGAATTGGCTATTCAAGATGGATATGAAACATATTTCGAGAAAAAACCGGTGCTGATTACACATACCTTCCGAAAGTAATGAATATATCCTTCCAACAACTTTTCATCTTCATCAAATAGCAAATCTTTACGGTGTCTTTTTTAAATCTTTCACAAGTTTTCCAATTTCAAATTTGTTATCTATTCGTATCAAAAATTTTCGTTTTATTCTAAGATCGGCCATCTCGAAAAATAGTGATTCCTTTTCATGTTATCAGGCTTATGAAGTTGATGGACTATTTTACAAAATTAATCAAAAGTTTTTTGGCAAATTAATAGGTTAATCAATAATTTTCGTTTTTTATGGCGATTTCTTTTCTGATCTCTTCTATAAGCTGAAAGCAGCTGCTACGCCAGTTATAAATTATGAATCAGATCTATGAACTATTTTTTACTTTCTGTTTTATAAGTTCTGACTTAAGTTACGATTTCTAAAATATGCGCCTTAAAAATTTAATTTTCGTTTTTTGGAAACGCAAAATACGTCATTACATCCACTTTCATCGGAATTAATTTCTATGACAGGCCTGTATATCTTTGACTATTTAGAAGTATTTTCTGGAAGACGATAAGACAAAAATTAGATAAGTTGGACATGATCTATCCCAAAAATAAATTTATTTATATTTTTGAATTGATTACACCTTCTTCTTAAGAATGTTTACTCAAAAATACCAAAATCAAAACTGCAATTCAATTAGAAAATATATAAAGCTCAATAGATAAAATTCAAAAACACTTGACAAAAATAATAAAAAAACAAACGAAAATTTAAAAGTTTAAAAAAAATTGATATTAACACCAATTTAACAGAATAAAACGCTTTTATAAATAAATAATTAAAAAATAATAATATAACAAAAAAAAAAAAATAAAAGCAAGGAAAAAAACTATTAATAAATATTTACAAATATGTAGTTTTAAGTGTTGTTGTTAAGGCTCATTTAATAAATTAAACAAAAATCATAAAATTATTAAAAAAAATACTGGACAATTAAAATAAAATCAAAAATTTAATATTAACAAATTCGAAAATTAAAAATTACTAATAAAAATAAAGCAATTGGTTCTTTTACCTCTAAAATTTTTTTTTATCACATATATTTTCCAAATTCCCAAACAGCACTAATATTATTAATAAAAAATTAAAGCAAAAAAAAATTTTAATTGAATAAAAACAAAATTCTTGGTTTAACGCATGAAAAAAAAAGGTAAATTTTCTTTAAACAAAAATGCTTTTTTTTTTATTTAAATTTGGGCATGATTAATTTTTAATTATTTATAAATATTGCAAACTAAAATATTGCTATGCATGATTTTATTTATAATTTTATTTATTTAAAGCTTGGTTTTTATTAAAAAAAATTGAAACTAAAAACCTTAAAACAACACCTTTAACTTAAGGATATTTAAATCATTCTTTAACAAAATATTCCCTACATTTTATTAAATGAAATAAATAAAATCTTAATAAGCTAAATATTTTAACTTAAAACTTTTTATTGCACATGAAGGCAATTAAAAGTTTCTTTTAAAGACTTTTTTCTCTCTCTACAGCTTTTATACTCTCTTTTCTCTTCACTAAACAATAGCCCTATTCACAATCTTGTGCTAATGGTCTTCAATCGTAACATTTGCAAAATGGTATAGTATATTTTTACTCTACACCAACAAAATATACAGCAATGCACTTGTCACTCTTTTGTTAAAATGCAACACTCTAAACTTATGGTTTTTATGTACTCGACGTCATAGATGGGGGTAGTGCACTTATTTGGCAGTTTTAACTCACAGTTAGTGATAGTGCAAAATTATTGCATTTTGCTGATATTGAGTGATGAATTGAAAATTAGCAGCGTCACTAAACATGAGTAATAGTGATGTATTTTGCACACAAAAAAAATATATATATATATAGAGTGAGTTTGCAAAAAAGCAGATATCAGTTTGATGCAAATTTTTTGTTCTTCACGCATTTGAAATTTTGCACTAAATTTATAAACAAAAAACTTGTTTTTTCAGGATTGAAGCCATGGGATATTCCGTTATTGACAAAATTTCCTGTTGCATATCATAACAAGAATCAAAATCTATGCGCATACAAAATTAAATTTTTTTAAATGAGAGTCTGTTTATATGCAGCTTTTTTGATTGCAAGAACAAATTTTGCACTATCTGAATTGAATGCAGATTTTATTCATTCAATCACTGATAATATTAGTGAAAAAATTTGCAATAGCACTCAATTTGTTTAGAGCTACACCCAGAGAAAATATATGTTTAAATATGGTCACCTCCAACAAAACTATTTTTAAATAAAATTGCAAAAACTACTATGGTTATTTTAACCATATTATTGTAATCGACAACCATATTATGATTAAATTAGTCCTCCATCAAGATGGCACAATCATATTATGGTTGCCTCCGAACATGTTTTGGTTAATAATAACTAAAATATGTTTAACATTTTTAATAGCATGGTTGATTTTCAACAATAAAATGTTGCTCTTGGAAAAGAGGAAAATACTATTGTTAATTTAAAAACAAATTATTGTCATATTTAACCATATCATGTTAAGAGGAAACCATAATATGGTTGTGGCTTCTTGATGGAGGACAAATTTAACAATAATATGGTTGTCGGTAGCAATAATATGGTTAACTTTATACACAATATGTTTAAAATTTTCTTTAAAAATAGTTTTGTTGGAGGTGAACATATTTAAAAATATTTTTTCTCTGCGTGTAGTGAAAAAAATACCAATCATCACTTAAGCTGGTAAAAAATAGTACAAACTAATTTTTTGCAGTTTTATTTAGTGAGTGTGGAATGCTGATTTAAGTCAATATTTAGTGCTCAACCCCCAACTGCTTGACGTATACAAAACTTAATTGCAATCCGACAGCTGACGCTCAGTAAACTAATTATCAATCAGCTGGGAAATTCGTGTTTTGCAACCAACTAAACTAAAGAGGTCATTCACAATTGATAAACAATATTTACAATTCCATTTATTTGTAGCCATAAATGCATAAGATTGTGAAGAGGTCTTTTGCTTTAATTTGTAAAATACCTTAACTACCACAATTTTACACAAATATCAATTTCTATTAAAAACATATTTTTTATTTTTTTATAAATAGAAACACTTAAAAACTATTTTTACTTAAAATCAGTTTTTTAATCACCATTCTAAAACAATTTCTGTAATTTTATATGTGGATTCAGCTTTCTATACTCTATTTTTTTGGAAGGAATATTTCAAAAACTTTTTTTACCTTAAAAGCTTTAAGCTGCTCTTTTAGAAGAAATAATTTTTTCCAGCAAAAAAATTTTATTTTCTTTAAAAAAAAAAGTTTTTTTAATATTTAAAGTTTTTATTTTCTTTATTATTTTTAAAACGAAATATAAACACAAAGAAAAAGGAAGATAAAAAAAACCAAAATTTTGTTTCTCCAGCTTTTTTAGTTGTTTCATAATTTTTTTTTTTTTTTTGTGTTTATATTAACATTTTCTATTAGTGTAATTTTTATTAAAATTATTGTTAATTATTTAATGAAATATAATTTTATACCTGTTTTTCTGTTGTGTATATGAAATGTAAAAACAATTTTTTATTCTCTATTTTACTATTTATATATACGTAATTTGATAAATAAAAAAATAAAAATAAACTAGAAAATCAAATAAAAAAAATATATTTATTAAAAAAAAATACTACATTAAAATTTTATTTTATTTATTTCTTAAGTATAAACTTGTGGTTATTTTAAACGAACAGTTTTTAAACAATAAAACTAAACTGAAAAAATAAGACTACATTTTTAAGATTTTCTTGATAATCTCTTGTTATGCGCGTTGCCGGCTTTTTTTATTTCTCATCATCTTTTTCGTCTTGTTTATTTTCAATTTTAGTTTTGCTTGCTTTTTGCTCTCGAAAACTGTTGCAAAAGTATGAAGTGCTTTTTAACTAAAGGCGATTGGCTTAGAGCGAATGTTTGGAATAAATATTTAAAAACTTTTTTATTCAAAACTTTATATTAATTTTGATTGCATTTAATTTTATAGCAAAGTGCAGAGAAGGGAAATATTTATCATAAACTGAGATAAAAATTGCAGATAAAGGTATTAAATTGTTTATGAGATAATAGGTTATACAATAACTAAATAATATAATAAATTTATTGGTATTGGTTTATTGGTAGTTAAAAAAATCAAACCTCAACAAAAATGAAATGTGTGTACAAAACGTTTGTATACAACCGCAACCACAAATGCTATTATGAGTTGCTGTTCGTCGCACAATTTAAATACTGTTGTGAGTGTGTAATAATTCAAAGATATACACACCGAACAGTACATACTTCTTTCAAACACTTTCAATATAGTAACGAATTTGTTCCTATACCCCAAGTATTGGCAAATGACCTCGTGCAGTCTGCAAGAACTTATGATGTTTACTTGACTGTCGTATGTACCGGACGCATACAAAAAGAGTTTTGGAAAAAAATTGTTGTTGCAATATTTTTAAAGAAATTAACATAAAAAATATTTCCTACAAACATATTCCAAACTCACATTAGAAAAACAAAAAATGTGTGTATTTTTTCCATAAAATTGCTGCGTGTATTTTCAATTCCCTTGTTAATTTTCCAGAATATTTTTATACCCGCAATTTCACCATAGTGAAGCATTTGTTTTTTGCTTCTACACGTTCAGACACTTACGTAAAATTCGCCGATTACACTTCTCTGCAGTATTTGTTTGTGACAGCGACACTTTAGTATTGCGTTTGGAAAATTTCAATGATATAAATTTTTGTTTGACACAAGTTTTAGGGATTTACAAAAGAACTTAATATTCAATCCACAAATCAGTTTTATATTTATAATGGTACCATTCGGTCGATAATACGGACCTAATGTAGAGGTTCTTCAATATAGGAGATACATAAGAGGGATTTGCCAAATAAAATTTAATATAATAGATACTGAAAGTGTAATAAACCGACTTCAGGAATTAAATAGACCCGATAAAATAGTCCGGCTAGAATAAGAGTTTTGCTACTATATACAATTTGTATGGTATAATAGTTAGTTCAATATTCTCCCACAAAAAGTCTAATTCGAATCGGAAATAAAGCGATCGAAGCCAGCATTCATACTTGTTTTTAAATGGTGTTTTTTAAGCTCGATAGAACTTAAAATTGTCATAAATAACGAAAAAAAAAGAAAAAAATTAAACTTTAATGAAAAAAATTTTTTGTTCGAAAGATGTTCAGCATATGGGAATCGCAGCTGTTCTTGACGATGCTTATTGTTGACGTCCAATTTTTAAGAAATAAGGTTCGTGTAAACCGTACCAATTAAGTGCATTTTACTGAGTGGAATGAAGCTTCTAGGGTCTGTTATGGATTGGTCTCAGTTCATATGCGGCAACTTGGTTTATTAAAAAAACCCTTTAGCCGAAAATAAGATGAGACTCAGCCCCATTTAGCGATATAACATCGATGACAAATTTTCCCCATAAATTTGTTAATTTGTAAGCGCTGTCTTGGCATAAATCTATTAACCATAATTTGCCGGAGCAAACTGATAGGAAATGTCGAAAAGCTAGAGCAGTATCCTTTGACAGTTCCTTTGATAGCTAACCCTCTCGTAAGGTAAAGTGGGCACAAAAAAAACGACAAAACAAAATGTTTGCACTAGTTTCCGAAATATTCAGGGCGAAATGTAATCAGCTTGTGAAAAGTCAGAATTTTTTAAGGACTTTTCAACACTTGGTTTACAGTTTCGCTACCCTGTAGAACTGGGTGGGCTAAAACATGTTCTTCGAAAAACCTTAAAACCTGAGTCTCTGTTACGAGCCTCTAAACGTTCTGCTGAATTTCGTAAAGTTTTTCTAAAAGTTAAAGCAAACGTCTTCAAATGCATCGCAGCAAAGTTTCAAGCATAGCAGGTATGGTAGAAATGCAAAAGTTTAGCTTTTTTTATACGGCGAGTTCCCACTTTGAAGCGGTGGAAACGCATATAAAGACTGGTGTATGCCCAGAAAAAAATTAGTAACGGCAAATAATTTCATACGTACCAAAAATAAAATTTGTATTCGAATCGTTCGAAATATCAGTTGCTATTTGTTGCGGGTACAAAAGTAACCAAACGCAGTTTTTTTTGCCCGAAAGAAAATACAAGAGTTGTCTTACCAATTTGCAATTTTCTTTGTCCGAAACACAATTCGGCAAATGCCAAAATCGTTATTTTATTTTAATTGTATTTTATTTTTAAAGAATGCATTAAATTCTAAAAAAGGCATTTTATCATTTTTGCAAAGGACTGTTTTACAAGGTTTTCATTAGAGGAACAGTTAAAGCCTAGAGAATACGGAATGTGGAAAGCCACTTATGCATGCGGTTCTGACATAATTTGGATGTCGTTACAAAGCCACAACGGCAATTTGTAATGTTTAATAACGTCGAAATAACGTGAGAAACACATGTGCATATTGATTTTCACATTCCGTGTACTCTAGGCTCAAGTGATCTTAAAATTATATGCGATTGAAAATTTTCTGGAAAATTGGTTTTCATGTCTTGTCCGATTAAATATGCTTATTTGAGCTGTAATGATGAAGCAGAGTTGAGTCTTCAACTTCAGGCAAAAGTCCTAAAGTCTCCACTTGTATATGCTTAATCTGACCTAATCAATTATGCGAATTGAATTTTAAATTTTATGAAACTGTTATTTGCTTAAGTAGAGTGCGAAACGGATCGCATATTCCGTACGATATCAAATGTTTTTGATTTTGTTTTTGTGTTCTTAAATTAATTATAGAGACTTTTTGTTAATTTTTGACAGAAGCTTAAGCAAGCTTATAACAGTTGGGCCTTAAGCCTAGTACTCTGTACCAATTTGTAAAAAATTTTCAGCAACGTCTATTATTTCATGCGAAAAATTTGACATGTACCAATGTTACCTATCTCGCGAGTTTGCACAATTTGGCGTTTGTAATCTTTCAAAGTATGAGACATTGTTTTGCATATGTAAACAAAACCCACAGGAATTCAAATAAAATTTTTTTTTTTAAATAAAAAATTAAGTAAATATGGATGAAAAACTGTTCCCGGTTGTGTTATTTATGTTTTTTTCGATCTCATTTTAATATTAAGTTTAAACTTTTTTTTTCATTTGCTTAAAATTCTACGTGAAATAAGTGCAGCTTATATGGAGTACCAGGCTTTAAAGACCATAATTAAAACATCGGCAGTTACTTTGAATTCTCTCTTATTTCTTTTGTTCATATTGTTCTTTGTATACAAAGTGTATGAAATTGAATGAAAGTTTGCTAGCATTGTTAAGAGAATAAGCGTCTATATGTGAGAGCATTAGAAAAACCGTTCGCAAAGGTAAAAAAATCAGATTTTAATGATGAAACAGAATTGAGTCTTCAACTTCAGGCAAAAATTCTTAAGCCCATAATTAAAACGTCGACCGTAACTGCAAATTTTCTCTCATTTCTTTCGTTTTATTTTGTTCTTTTTTTTCTTTGTTTACAAAATGTATGAAATTGAACGAAAGTATGGTAGCATTGTTGGGAGAATAATTGTCTCTATGTCACACAAGAACTAAAAGAAGCCCAGTTCTTGGTAGAGGCCCTCCGCAAAGAAAATGAGCTTATTCAAGATAAGATCAGGCGGATGGAGCATGACCTCAATCAATTCTCAAGTGTGCGGTTTTTTACCCAGCAGCTCACGAGTCTCTGATTTTATTTCTCGACCGCATTCTCTGGCATAATTTTATGTCAAACTGTATGGAAAACATCGTTCAGCCCCAGTACAGTTTCATTATTTATTTCACGACCGCATTCTCCAGGAAAATTTTATTTCAAAGTGTAGGAAAAACAGTTCTATTTCATTATGTAGACTGATAAAATATAATAAAAATTAAATTTTATAAAAGCTAAACTGGGTACTTCATATCCAATTCAGCAAAATTTTTTGTTGCTGTAGTTATTTTTTTAATATTCTCTCTTGCAAACCTGCTTTGTAATAAGGGAATGCTCTGGTGCTTTACATTTTAATTTTCATAAATTTGTTAGGAGTGCGGTCACTTACTTTACTGCATCCGTGTGGGTATATGCGCTTACTTTTTAAAATAGAAAACATTTTTTAGGATGCTTTTAGATTTTTTGCAATTTTTTTAGGATATGTTTTAGGAATAAATATTTATGTATGTATTCCTTTTCAATTTAATAAATGAGTTTTATGCCATTCTTTACCTTTTTTTTGTTTTATAAAACATCCGCTTTACTTTATTTTACTATATTAAAAATATTTATTTTCAAGTTGAATCTTAAATTCCTTTTTAGCAACTAAAATGGTAAACAAAAATAACCTTAATAAATTAGTTTTTGAAATGATTGTAAAATTAAATTAAAAAATACAAGCAAATTAAAAATAATTTAAATCTAAAAGATCCTTAACTTATCTAAATACTTTATTATATTGTTAGAAAAATAAATCACTTTATTCATAAAACTTGTTCAAGATTTATTTAATTTAAAGTAACAATTGTATTTTAAATTTAAGTAAAAGATTGTTAACTACAGTTTCTTTAGAGCTTTAATTTTTTACTTAAATTTTTTTTATAAAATGTTGTTTGAATTGAAATGGATTTTAGAACATGAAAAAATTAAATAAAGGTAAATCGTAAAAATTGTAGTTAAAATTGTAAATGCTAATTAGCACGTTTATTAAGCATGCCTTAAATAAATAAATTAATAAAAAGTAAATACTTTTACACACAATAAATAAATCTATCACATAAATTTTAAATTAATCACTTTAAAAAACATAAATATAAATACATAAATTTTTAGCTGCAACAATCAATTTTCAACGCTTACTTTAAATTTTTTACACTCTTTATTCATAAATAATTAAATATTTAATAAATAATAAATTTACTGAAGATACAAAAAAAACACACAAAAACCAACTCCTATGACACTAAATTGTTTATTGCTGGTTATTTAGATAATTGAGCTGAACTTTTTTAATATCATCTAAAAGTCTTTGATAAACTTTTTTTTAAAGGTAACAATTTTAAGAACTGTTTGTTATACTAATTAAAAAGTCTAGAAATGTTTACCAGGGATAAATAAGTCTTAAGTAAAAGTCTAAATTATTCTTTGGTATCGATTCCCACATATCCAAATTTAGGTGAAACATCATATATAACCTTTATCTTTTAAAGAAAAAACTCATTACGATATTGTTTTTAGGCCTTTAAATAAACAGTTGGCTACCTTTCTGTGTTGTCAACGCGTTGCGATCAAAAAGGTTAATCTTACAGCCGTACCTAAGCAAGAGCGGAAGGCGGAACGTTTTCTTTAGCGTAGCTTTTACGCTGATATGCCATACCTAAATAAGAGCGTCAGCGTTGTGCCATAAACAGTAGTGTTAACTTTCGTGCCGACTAAAACCCTCATAAAAGACATAAGAAATTGAATTAAAACCGCTAGTTTGACCTAATAATAGCTAATTTGCCATTATTTATTATCAAACAATAAACACAGGGTTGTCAAAACAACAGATATAGCAGCCCTGTTTATTTAAACGCGCTGTCAAAATCGGATTTTCCAATTGCAAAGCGCTACCGTTGCGTTGCCGTCGCGTTGTTTCGGTATGCTACATACAAATTGTATGGGCATGAGGATTTTTGACAGCTAGAAAACGCGTTCCGCTCTTGTTTAGGTATGGCTGTTAGCAAAAACGGCTGTTCTGCATTTTCTACAACAATCAAATATACAGAAATGACAAAAGATTCAAAATAATCGATGTAATTGAATATGTCCGCATATATAGCCAGAATTTGAGGAGATTAACATACAGACGACAATTCTAAAACTGCAGATAATAATATCCACTCTTCATCCGCAGCTTATAATTCCACCTTCAACTTTTGTTAAAAAACGGGTTATATATTTTTCGGGTTCAAAAGCCAAGCTAAATAAAACACATATAAAGATATGATCTCGATGACATATTTATTTAATTACAGTACTTGTACATTGCCATTACGTACGAAATATAATGTCATTTAAATGAAAGCCTTTAGATTGATCGTAGCAGTCGATCCTTTTGAAGCTGTATTGGACGCACTTTTTGGGCGGTATCTCAGCGATAACTTTACGAATATTGGTTTCAATTGCTCAAACGTTAAGGGATTATCCGCTTTGACGTAGGCAAAACTTAAAATTATGCGTTATGGAAACTTCTTATACAATAAAGCCAAAGTAATTCGTGTTGTGTGGCTTGTGGCAGCATCTTGTTGAAACCACATATCATCCAGTTGTTAATTGCAGGCCAAAAACAGCACTTAAACAAGCCCAATTGCTGAGAACGCCGTCGAATTCGAAGAAGTGATATTTTCGGAAGTGCGCACGTTGCAAATTCCTTGTTCAGTATGTCGATTATAAGGATAATAATCACCCTGTAAAGCTCTCAAAATGGCAATGTTTAAGCAACAATTTTTTTTATGGTAAGTTTTATATATATTTACGCGTTCTTCGGTTGTCAAACAAACCATATTCGTAAATGGCAAACCTTTTACTAAATAAAAGACACTTCAGAAGTGCGATTCTGTAAAAAATGTTAACAAAAGTTGTCATTGTAAAAAAAAAATTTAACAAGCAAATTAACGATTTTGCCATTCCATAACATTTAAGATATAGATGTAACGAATACCGATACCGATATATCGGCGATACTTCACGTTTGCCGATATATCGGTATCGGCGATATTTTACTGTCGATACGCCAATACGTTTTTTTAGTTTTCAATGCTTATTTTTTACATAACAATTAATAACAAAAAATCAAACATAATAATAAATAGTGTCTTTTAATTCTTTAGCTGGGGATCGGTCCTTACCACGCGTTTTTCCCATTTTGACGCATGCTTAATCCTCTGCGACTGACGTGACTTTGTAATAACAATTCCAGTGACGTGGTAGTACTCTAGACACCATTTTGATGGCTTATACTTTCCAAGGTCTGTTTAAATTATTCTTTTGAAATTTTGAAATAATTTTTTTATTTTAGATTAAAGTTATAGCTTGTTATTTGCTGTAATTTTTTTTGTGAACAAAACGACAGTTAATTTTAAACAAGATTTAATGGCATAGCACAAAATGGCCCAAAAGAACTTACATCTATACAAAAACATAAAAAAAAAATTAATAGTTTCCTATTTGTTTTTTACAAGTTAAACTAGGCTTTCTTCACATCTGAACTAACCAGTATAGATAAACATGGCAAAATTTTAATGGTTAAATGAAAAGATACAACTTATCTTATCTAGTGCATTGAACCAGATATTTTAACATGAATATGTCAAATTAATTGATCCAAAGCTCTGAATCTGCTCTTCGCGGCTTTTAAAAGTTCCTGATGATCTTCTCTAACAACAGTGAAGAATTTGTTTTGTATGGAGTGACCCCTCAATATAAAAATAATAAGAAACAATTTTATTGACGTGTTTTGTAGGATACAAAAATATTGACGCGGTTGTTTCTCAGACACCTAACTAAATATTGGCGCAGTAGTCTTAAACACACTTTCTTGCTCAGCCGGACGCGTGCGCTCTATTTGATTTAGAAGGTACTGAATGTGTGAGAGCCGGTGGTTGAAAAAGAACGGAGAAAATCCCTTTTTTCGTTCATTGGTGTCTGTAAGACAACCACGTCAGTCGCAGAGGCTTAAGAAGAAAGTGATCGTATATCATGCTTTCGATACGTATATACTTTTTACGCGTTTGCTGTGTAACTTGGCAATACAATTTTACTCTATGACTTTTTGGACTGATGCCTAAACGCATTGAATGCTTGGTGTGGACCTGCAGCATCAGCAGTTTTGCTTTGCACCGTAACAAATCTTCCCATTGATAAATCGTGTATGTAATTGTACGTTTTAAGAATTTTATGCTAATTTTTAATGATTTTTGTGAAAATCAAAATAATTTCGCTACAAATTTTGGGTTACCTCCAAGAGACAACAAATTTCATAAGTAAAGCTACATTTTCTGACGCTATTTCGATAGTTGACAGTCTTCGACCATTTTTTGAAAATACGATAAATGAATAAACTGAAATGAAGAATAGTCCAGATTTCCAAAAATTGGCGGTCAATTTAACATTAGCTCTGATTGAAAGATTTGAGTGATTAGAGAATAATGAAATCTATTTTTTAGCTAGTAGATAATATCTACAATTCTTTACCTTCCCTAGAAAATTTCAAAGACAATAGATCGAAAAAAACGCCTTATTGAGCTACTCAACATGACACTAAATTCCAAAAGTGTTGAAGACACGGTCACCCCTGCACCGAGTAAAAGTTTGTGGAAATCTTTGAAAAAGTTTAAGAAGAATGATCTTCTGTCCATTCTACGCTGTGGTTCAGCTAAATAAGACGGCTATATATACCATAGATATTCTAATTTTTCTAGAGACGCAGATCCGTTTGTTTACTGGCGCTATTAAATGTTATACTCATAATTTAAGACTATGGCGCAGAAATATTTAAGTTGTCAAATGCGTTCAGACACATCTGAGAGAAAATTTTTTTATGCAGGTCTGCTTCAAACGGAGTTGCGAAATTATCTCCGCAAAAGTTGGGAATATTTTGTTTTTTAAACAAAAATTTTACTAATATTTATTTTTTTTTGTTTAAAAAATTAATTAATTTTACCAATTTAAATTCATTTCGTTGTTTTTCAAATCTTATTAAAACCAATTTTAAATATTAATAATCTCTTACACTGTAATTTTGTATAATAAAGAAATTACTCTACTTGAGTGTTGTTAATTTCACCTTGAGTTTGAATTAAATATTCGTACAGGCATCGGTATCGGCGATATTTCTCTTTGAATACCGGTATCGGTATCGTATCGGCAAAAAGGCGTATCGTTACTTCCCTAATTTTAGACAACTTTTGATATCGTAAAGTCATAAATAAGAGCGTCAGCGTTGTGCCATAAACAGTAGTGTTAACTTTCGTGCCGACTAAAACCCTCATAAAAGACATAAGAAATTGAATTAAAACCGCTAGTTTGACCTAATAATAGCTAATTTGCCATTATTTATTATCAAACAATAAACACAGGGTTGTCAAAACAACAGATATAGCAGCCCTGTTTATTTAAACGCGCTGTCAAAATCGGATTTTCCAATTGCAAAGCGCTACCGTTGCGTTGCCGTCGCGTTGTTTCGGTATGCTACATACAAATTGTATGGGCATGAGGATTTTTGACAGCTAGAAAACGCGTTCCGCTCTTGTTTAGGTATGGCTGTTAGCAAAAACGGCTGTTCTGCATTTTCTACAACAATCAAATATACAGAAATGACAAAAGATTCAAAATAATCGATGTAATTGAATATGTCCGCATATATAGCCAGAATTTGAGGAGATTAACATACAGACGACAATTCTAAAACTGCAGATAATAATATCCACTCTTCATCCGCAGCTTATAATTCCACCTTCAACTTTTGTTAAAAAACGGGTTATATATTTTTCGGGTTCAAAAGCCAAGCTAAATAAAACACGTATAAAGATATGATCTCGATGACATATTTATTTAATTACAGTACTTGTACATTGCCATTACGTACGAAATATAATGTCATTTAAATGAAAGCCTTTAGATTGATCGTAGCAGTCGATCCTTTTGAAGCTGTATTGGACGCACTTTTTGGGCGGTATCTCAGCGATAACTTTACGAATATTGGTTTCAATTGCTCAAACGTTAAGGGATTATCCGCTTTGACGTAGACAAAACTTAAAATTATGCGTTATGGAAACTTCTTATACAATAAAGCCAAAGTAATTCGTGTTGTGTGGCTTGTGGCAGCATCTTGTTGAAACCACATATCATCCAGTTGTTAATTGCAGGCCAAAAACAGCACTTAAACAAGCCCAATTGCTGAGAACGCCGTCGAATTCGAAGAAGTGATATTTTCGGAAGTGCGCACGTTGCAAATTCCTTGTTCAGTATGTCGATTATAAGGATAATAATCACCCTGTAAAGCTCTCAAAATGGCAATGTTTAAGCAACAATTTTTTTTATGGTAAGTTTTATATATATTTACGCGTTCTTCGGTTGTCAAACAAACCATATTCGTAAATGGCAAACCTTTTACTAAATAAAAGACACTTCAGAAGTGCGATTCTGTAAAAAATGTTAACAAAAGTTGTCATTGTAAAAAAAAAATTTAACAAGCAAATTAACGATTTTGCCATTCCATAACATTTAAGATATAGATGTAACGAATACCGATACCGATATATCGGCGATACTTCACGTTTGCCGATATATCGGTATCGGCGATATTTTACTGTCGATACGCCAATACGTTTTTTTAGTTTTCAATGCTTATTTTTTACATAACAATTAATAACAAAAAATCAAACATAATAATAAATAGTGTCTTTTAATTCTTTAGCTGGGGATCGGTCCTTACCACGCGTTTTTCCCATTTTGACGCATGCTTAATCCTCTGCGACTGACGTGACTTTGTAATAACAATTCCAGTGACGTGGTAGTACTCTAGACACCATTTTGATGGCTTATACTTTCCAAGGTCTGTTTAAATTATTCTTTTGAAATTTTGAAATAATTTTTTTATTTTAGATTAAAGTTATAGCTTGTTATTTGCTGTAATTTTTTTTGTGAACAAAACGACAGTTAATTTTAAACAAGATTTAATGGCATAGCACAAAATGGCCCAAAAGAACTTACATCTATACAAAAACATAAAAAAAAAATTAATAGTTTCCTATTTGTTTTTTACAAGTTAAACTAGGCTTTCTTCACATCTGAACTAACCAGTATAGATAAGCATGGCAAAATTTTAATGGTTAAATGAAAAGATACAACTTATCTTATCTAGTGCATTGAACCAGATATTTTAACATGAATATGTCAAATTAATTGATCCAAAGCTCTGAATCTGCTCTTCGCGGCTTTTAAAAGTTCCTGATGATCTTCTCTAACAACAGTGAAGAATTTGTTTTGTATGGAGTGACCCCTCAATATAAAAATAATAAGAAACAATTTTATTGACGTGTTTTGTAGGATACAAAAATATTGACGCGGTTGTTTCTCAGACACCTAACTAAATATTGGCGCAGTAGTCTTAAACACACTTTCTTGCTCAGCCGGACGCGTGCGCTCTATTTGATTTAGAAGGTACTGAATGTGTGAGAGCCGGTGGTTGAAAAAGAACGGAGAAAATCCCTTTTTTCGTTCATTGGTGTCTGTAAGACAACCACGTCAGTCGCAGAGGCTTAAGAAGAAAGTGATCGTATATCATGCTTTCGATACGTATATACTTTTTACGCGTTTGCTGTGTAACTTGGCAATACAATTTTACTCTATGACTTTTTGGACTGATGCCTAAACGCATTGAATGCTTGGTGTGGACCTGCAGCATCAGCAGTTTTGCTTTGCACCGTAACAAATCTTCCCATTGATAAATCGTGTATGTAATTGTACGTTTTAAGAATTTTATGCTAATTTTTAATGATTTTTGTGAAAATCAAAATAATTTCGCTACAAATTTTGGGTTACCTCCAAGAGACAACAAATTTCATAAGTAAAGCTACATTTTCTGACGCTATTTCGATAGTTGACAGTCTTCGACCATTTTTTGAAAATACGATAAATGAATAAACTGAAATGAAGAATAGTCCAGATTTCCAAAAATTGGCGGTCAATTTAACATTAGCTCTGATTGAAAGATTTGAGTGATTAGAGAATAATGAAATCTATTTTTTAGCTAGTAGATAATATCTACAATTCTTTACCTTCCCTAGAAAATTTCAAAGACAATAGATCGAAAAAAACGCCTTATTGAGCTACTCAACATGACACTAAATTCCAAAAGTGTTGAAGACACGGTCACCCCTGCACCGAGTAAAAGTTTGTGGAAATCTTTGAAAAAGTTTAAGAAGAATGATCTTCTGTCCATTCTACGCTGTGGTTCAGCTAAATAAGACGGCTATATATACCATAGATATTCTAATTTTTCTAGAGACGCAGATCCGTTTGTTTACTGGCGCTATTAAATGTTATACTCATAATTTAAGACTATGGCGCAGAAATATTTAAGTTGTCAAATGCGTTCAGACACATCTGAGAGAAAATTTTTTTATGCAGGTCTGCTTCAAACGGAGTTGCGAAATTATCTCCGCAAAAGTTGGGAATATTTTGTTTTTTAAACAAAAATTTTACTAATATTTATTTTTTTTTGTTTAAAAAATTAATTAATTTTACCAATTTAAATTCATTTCGTTGTTTTTCAAATCTTATTAAAATCAATTTTAAATATTAATAATCTCTTACACTGTAATTTTGTATAATAAAGAAATTACTCTACTTGAGTGTTGTTAATTTCACCTTGAGTTTGAATTAAATATTCGTACAGGCATCGGTATCGGCGATATTTCTCTTTGAATACCGGTATCGGTATCGTATCGGCAAAAAGGCGTATCGTTACTTCCCTAATTTTAGACAACTTTTGATATCGTAAAGTCATCTGTTTGTGTTAAATAAACGACAACTTTTTAGTGTTGTTTATTTATTGATTAATATCGAGAAAAAAATTAGTTTAAAGAAAAAATATAACTTTTATTATCAAAGTTGTTTGTGGGAATACTATTATTTATTAAAAGATTTTGTTTGTTGTGCTTAATTCCCTTTTTAATATAACTTCAAAGATGCCATTGAATATTTTGCATTGAGTTTTACAGTTAAAATGTTTCAGTTACGTTCTTTAAAAAAAAATATTTTATCTGTTTAGCTTTAGACCCTAATCATATAAAACGCAGCGCAACGCCAAAGAATAACATTGAGACCACAAACAATGTCATAAATATTTTGTAATTTTGTTGCTTTTTTCTATAGAAATATTGCGTTTTAAAATTTCAAACGCTGCATAGCTTGTGTCGTTGAAAATTTTAAAACGGTACATGAATTTCTGTTGAAAGAAACAACAAAATTACAAAATTTTTATGACATTGTCTGTGCTTTCAATGTTATTTTTTGGCATTGCGCTGCGTTTTACGTGATTAGGGCCTAAATAATTTGATTTGTTTTATTTTTGATTTGTCGTTATTTAGCTATTTTTTTTGACAATGATGCCACTTGACGTTTATTTTTATCAATGTTGTTAAAAACAGTTTAAAGATTCGCATAATAGCTAGTGCGGACAACAAACCAGTGCCCATGTTCTGTAACTCTCACTTCGAGAAACTTTTCGATTGAAATGCGAGAAATGAAACAAAAATGCCATAAATTGAAACAAGCAACTGTTTTTCTCACTTAACTGTGTCTGTAACATGTTTTTTAGCGAGTAATAGCTGTCACGTAAGGAAATTACTCGCCAATTTACAGAAAAAGTGGGTCTGTAAAATTTTTGTGAGAAAGTTCCCGCTTTGAACTGTCAAATAAACGCACGCATAAAAACGGGGTGAGAAAAAATA
The DNA here is from genome assembly GCA_943735925.1 of Pollenia amentaria. Classification (NCBI taxonomy): domain Eukaryota; kingdom Metazoa; phylum Arthropoda; class Insecta; order Diptera; family Polleniidae; genus Pollenia; species Pollenia amentaria. The sequence goes on from OX031008.1 coordinate 180,326,967, forward strand.
TTACCACTTAAAAATATATTAAATATGCAAAATGCAATTAATAATAACATGGAAAAGATAAGTATTTTGTTTTTGACTGAGTTGTTCATTGTTTAATTATTTTGCTTTTAAAATTTTTGAAAAATATACGAATGTTTTCAAATCTTTCTTTTAACAACAAAAATTAAAGTCGCACTCTACATTATTTGCTATAGCCGACGGTTGTAATTTCGCCGCCGTCATTGAAAATTTTTCAATTTTTTGGCCGCCGTCAACGATATGTGTTACTGGCGTTCTCAACGTCTGCAAGTTCACATCGGCTTCGAGTGGAATATTATGAAATTTATAACGTAACGATGTAATTTATTTTGATAGTTTTCGACATGAGCTACAGACACACTTTTTTCTCACTTTTCGAGAAACCATGGAATATTTTGTTTCACATAGTTTCGATGCGAGAAGTTCTCACCAAAGTTACAGAACATGGGTACAGGTTGACAATTGACAACAGTTGTTATTGTCCCACAACAGATGACAGATATTTAACAGCTGCCAGCCTTGAAAGATCTGAGGTTTTGAAACCTCTGACTGGATAACCCCTTACACACTGCATAGCGAATTTGTTATTTGTTTGCATTTGGTTCTGGTTTTTGACAGTGTCAAATTCGCTTTTTTATGAATTTGCCACCAACTTATATAAATTCGCTTTGGTATTACTTATTAAAAAAGTTGCGAGTGCCACTGTTTTTTATTAATTTCTGTAAGAAATTTTAATCGTTTAGTAATGGTATAAAATGCTTGTTTGACAACACAGTTGTTTTGGTAATATCCCTGCAGATAACGAGACTAGTTCATACATGCGTGTAAAGAATAGTCCATAAAGGAGTAGGAGTACTCCAAAACTACTCCAAATATATGGTTAAAAGGTGGTCTATTTAACATTACGATGTCCTAGGAGTGGACCATATAACCCACCGAAGGAATCCCTAAACTACTCCATGGAGTACTCAAGTGGGTTAGTTTCAAAAGTACTCCATGTTACTACTTTTTCACTTATCGCCTTTAATGGCGTGCACTGTAATCCATTATTGCTATTATTACATACATATATTTACTTGGTATTTTTAATTTTTTTTATTTTTTTTTTCACAAATTTTAAAAAACTATCCTGTTTCACTTTAAAATAAACAATTAATAATGGACAACATCAGGGCTACCCATGTGTAATACTGTAAACTATAGTAAAGTATAGTAAACATCATGCAGTTGTTGACAGCACTGCATGTTAATTTGTCTAATATGGTCTATACTACAGTACATTGGACCATGTTGTAAGTACTCCATTTAAGCCACAATGGACCACGTAGTCCAATATTATCTGTAGGGATTGGATTGAAAAATACTTGGACAAAATGAAAATGTGAAAAGAGTTACGATCTACATGATGTTGTTGAAGAAATAAAAGTTGAAGGATGAAATGTTTGATAATTTTTGATTCATTTTGTTTTTACTTGTATATGGGCGGTGGGTGTGGCTGATGTTGATAAAACCTTGCATGCATATTTTTTTATATTTAAGGAAGTGTTTGTACCAATTTCGACGTCAGGTCTAGAATCTAGACCAACCTCCTGTTACTCTAAGCTTTTGCTTATGTTTATTTTATTGTTACAAAAAGTTGTTTAATACAATTAAAACCATATCTTCTGTTCGATTTCAATAATTTTTAAAAGTTTCCTATAATTATTAATGATTTTTATTAAATAAAATCTAGTTAAGCCAATTTTTACTTTTATAATTAAGCCACTTTTGGTGGTGAAGAGATGCAACAGTGTTTATCAACTCTTTTTAAGTTCAGTCCATTATAAGTTATAGCTTCCATATAAGATATTAGCGAATCACACGACCCACAAAAATGAGTGATGCTGCAGGGTGTTGTTGGTATAAACTAAATAAAAAATAATTGCCGAAACTATTTGTTTTTTCAATTCCATACTTTACCCAATAAATGAGATCACAATATTTTTGGTTTATCAAAAACTTCTAAAGTTGAAATTAAAAAAGTTGTAACAAAAATCTCTTCTTGTAAGAAGTAAATAAAAAAAACTTCAGTCATTTACTTAATATAGTAAAATCTAATTTGTAAATATATTTTTATTCATAAAAACTAAAATTATATTTAACTATAATATAAAAGAAATTTAAATACAATGAAATTAAACACCGAAATATGAACTTTTTTTAAAAAAGAAATAAAAAAAAAACACAAAAATCCAAAAAGAAAATTCAAAACTATGCGATTTGTTGCTTCAAAATTTCAAAAACAAAAAAAAATTAGAACAAAAATTTAACTGCCTGTTTGTCTATTTCCGAACTAAGACTTCGTTCACTTAACTTATATTTAAAACAAAAACAATTTATAAAATATTGTTTTGATTTTACAAGTTATTTTAGCGAACGAAGTCTTCGTTCGAAATCGTTGAACAAGTAATAAGAAAAAAATTATAAAATATATTTTGGGAATTTAAGTAAAAAAGAAAAAACCTTACAATATACAACAATAACAAATATTACAATTAAAAATTAAAACACATTTTCAGGCCTAAATAAGAAAAAAAAATTTGGAATGCAAAATTCAATATTTGTATTTAAGCAATATTAAATTTTAAGTTAAAAATCTTTATTTTTATTTTATAAATTTAAGCCTGGTTAAGTCCGTTTATAAATAAAACAAAATATAATAATTAAAAAAATAAGATTTTGAAAAATGTTAAGAAAAATTTTTTATATAATTTTATTTTGCAAAGATTTTGAAATACAGAAATTTGTTTTTTGATTGAAATGAAATGTTACAAAAAAATAAAATTAAACTTAAACAAATAAAATTTATGAAAAAATATTGAAATAAACTTACAAAACTAAAATTTAAAAGAAATATTTACAATTTAGCACTTATTTTCAAAGAGGTGAGTATGTCTAAAAACAAACTTAATTAATGGAATTAAAAACTACTTGGTAGTAAAAATAATAATAATTTATTATGATTAAAGCTTTAGTCCTTAGCATGTTTTACACATAAATTTCAAATTTAATTAAAAAGCAAATACTTATTTCTTATTTAAAATATTCAAATTATTTCACCATGGCCTCCACACATTGTTGCCTTCTTCGACAATTTCCTTCTTCAACTCTCTTGCCACTCCACTCACAAGACATTCATTACTGGGCATCATGCCCGCTACAGGAATTTGCTTATTATATATTCTTTGGTTGTACGCTGTCAATTCTCTGCTTATAACCGCTCTCGGAGCTGTAAAACTATTTGCTAATCTATTGGTTGCGGGTGATGAGGTTGGGTCTATTGCTGTTCTAATATTTGGCACATAGCTACTTATATGTTGTATTAACTCGCCACTTATTTGTTGATCATATTTATTAAGAAACTGCGCTACCTCAGCAGCACAATGTTGAAAACCAGACCAGAATTTCTCCATATTTATGGTTTCATTGTGACGCACAAACAGGGCATTTTTCTCTCTCAAACGCTGCAAGTGTCGTACGGTAAGTTCAAGTATGTCGGCTTTTTCGAGTTTAGATACATTTTCCCCATCCTGAAACGGTAATATTTATTTGTTTAAAATTTTTTTGTATTTAAATCACGCATTTGCAACAACGTCATAAGGCAAAAAATAATAGCAAATGTTAACTTTACATCGCTAACGCATAGTAATTCCGGTGTTTTATGAAGTGTCAATTGTTTCATATGAAAATATTTTAAACTGAACTCTTGAGAGAAAAATAAAATTTAAAACTTTAAAGTTGTTTTCTGTTATACTGATATTTTTGAGTTATGACGATGTTGCACCAAATGAGCGATGTCTTCATGTTTTTATTGAAAATAAAGTAAGTATATTTTTTAAATTTATTTTGTAAAGTACAAATTTAAAGTTTAGAGTTTCTAATTAACTCTACACTACACTGGCTAAAACATTGTTTTTGCGAGCTACATTTTTATGTTTTTGCCAAATATCAAAAATCAGAACACCTAAGCAATAACTCCATTTACCTAATAGCCCAGCAAATAACATTGAAATAAACTGTACAATTCTTATTTATCGGTTTTATGAAAAACTGATATCACCATCGCTTTTAACGGGCGAATTTCTCTAAAAATTAGCTATATGATACGGGAGAAAATACATAAAAATTGGTTTGGAGCCTTAAAAAAGAGAGTAAAAAACGCAAGAAAAAATAACGTTTTTTCGACAAAAACTCGTCTAAAAGCCCAATGAAAAAAATTTTTTTCGAAAATATTATATCGCCATCGTTTTAAGTTTTTCATGCCAAAAGCTATCGAAAAGTCAGTCAATTGCACAATATCGTCAAATTTTTGTGCCTACAAAGCGGCCCACCCTAATGTAGAATATAAATTAAAAAGGCAGTTTTGCAATTTTTCAAAAGTTTTTCTAACACTATTTAATTAAAAATATTTTTCAAGTTTATTTATTCATCGTTTAAGTTTTTCGATCGCAAAAGAAAATCCTATTCGAGGTCGTCGCATGAAGTCATTTATAAGTTTTTAATTTTAAATGCAGTGCTTTAAATATTTAAATAAATTATTAAATTTCTCCAATCACCAAATTTGTTCGTAATTCATAATATCAAGCAAACAAGTTGTTGATTTTGCACCTATTACCAAAATAATTATATTGATCACTAAAACTTTTAAAATTTTGAAAAAATATTTTCAATAAATGATTTTTTTAATTTAATTTATCAAAAAACTTTGCCATTTCAAAAAATGTGTTAATTTATTTAAATCAATATTGACAATTCCCAACAACAATTCTACATGTTTAAATTATTTTATTTTAAACGAAAAAAGTCAATTAAGATTTTTTGTTATTTAATTAAAATTTTAATTGAAAATTTATTTCAAAACAACTAAAATGTTAATTAAATCAAAATTATATTTTTAATTTTCTTTCAACTAAAAAAATAATTGATTCAATTATCACATTAATTAAATTTAAATACTTTTTAAACCATTTTTGTAAAAAAAAGTGTTTTTCTGTGTAGTTTTGTTTAAAATTTTTGAAAAAAAATATTATATGAAATTCAAAAACTTTAAACAAAGTTTAATTCTATTTTAAAACACGAATACATATAGAGAAAACGACAATATTTCTATTAAAATTTTAAGAATACCCATCTCTGAATCAGACATTTCTTGCAAATCGATGCCTTACTTTCTCAACCTCGTAACTTAAAAAAATACGGTTTTGACGTTTTCATATTAAACGATTGCTTTTTCTATGTTCTATTACTGCAACAATTTATTATTTCAATAATTTATTACTATTTACAGAGTTGAGACAAAGTATTGAAACAATAAGTTGTAGAACACAAAAATAGCAATCGTTTAATATGAAAAAGTCAAAACCGTATTTTTTAAGTTACGAGGTTGAGAAAGTAAAGCATGGAAATGTCTGAATTCAGTCTTAGAGACTTCGTTCAGATTTCTGTCATACATTGATTTTACGTATTGTCTGGCACCTTTCTAATCGATTTCGTATGGAAATATCGCGGGGATTTATGTACCGATATGTCTTTTAGATATCTGATTGAATACATTCAGATGTGTTTAAGTTGCTATGTGTGTTTTTTTAATATAATAATAACAATTCTCATTAAGTTGAAAATATTTCTATTTTACATATTTTATTGTTTAAAAAAAGATGGTACGTATGTATAAATATATTAATTATAAACTTTTATTTTGCAAAAAAATAAAAAATTTCTTACAGAAATCTGTTCGATTATTAGGTTAGAATTTTATTCCATATTCTTTCAGCTATTTGCCAGAAAACAATAAGAATGTCTGTTTACACATTGGAATTTCCCATGCCTTTTTCATTTGATTTCTCTCAGAAATCTATAAGAAAAGCCGGTAAAAAAAACAGAATATCCTACGACTTGTCTAACAAAATTCATGTCAAACACTTCATAAAGTGAAGGGCCAGAAAACCAACAGAATTCGTATACGAATCCGACTTTTTGGGCGACGTTTTTCTCAGATATCTGGAAGACGTCGGACTATTTTGCTGGCTGTGCACAAATTTAAAATATTAGTATCGCTTTGGTTGATTAAAATTTGAACTTGAAGTAATATTATTTAAATGTCTTAAAGCATATAAATATTATTCAACACTTATGAAGAAAAATAAAACAAATTTATACCGAATATATGAAAACTAATTTTATTTCATTTCAAATCAAAATGATGTAATAACAAATAATCAATATTCCTTAAAAAGAAATTATACTTATGGGTTCTTTACACTATCACACAAGTCTTATGTATTTTAAGGAAAACACAACCCTGTCATGATAAGTTGTTATTGTTTTTTGAAAATTTTCAAATAGTAATCAGATCAGACATGTGGTTTTGTAAAAATACATAAGACTTGTGTGATAGTGTAAAACATACTCAAATAAATAGTTTGAGTAAAAATATTCACACTTAACAGATTTATATACATTATAACCCGCGCGCTTAAATGCCTTTAACGCTTATATAACTTGAGTTTTAAGTCCCCGTTTTTATTCTTGTAATTATTAAACAAAAATCTACGTTCAATTGCGTTACGCTTAATTAACCAATTCGGGTAATTGCCTTAAAAATGAAACTCCCAAAATAAAATGTCACCCAAATTTCATTTGTTTTATTGCCTCAGTACTATTTGACAAAAACCCTGCAAATAATGTAACAAAGTTTAAATGTTAATCATAAGCAGGGAAACCGAAAATGTGATCTTAAAATCAATGTTTAATGCGCATTAAATATGCACCAATAAGAGTTATTTGTGCCGAATATTATCTAACACTTCTAAGTAGGATCAGCAAAGTCATAGCCAACATCGTCCACAATCGTTTATCTGACTCCCTCGATCAAGAACTCAGGTGCAAACAGGAGGGATTCAGAGCACGAAAATCATGCACAGATTATATCAATAGCCTTAGAATCATCATCGAACAATCTATAGAATACAGATCGCCTCTCTACCTAGTGTTAATTGATTTTGAAAAGGCTTTCGACAAACTTTGCAACTCTGCCATTTGGAATGCTCTTGCCTGTCAGGGTATACCTAAGAAGATAATCAATATCATTCAATAGTTAAATAGAAATGCAAGCTGTCAGATAATACATGAGAACTTTGTAAGTGATACAGTAAACGTTAAACAGGTGTTAGACAGGGTTGCGTATTATCACCTTTGCTCTTCAACAAGGGTCTGGATATCGTAATGAGGAACGCATTGCGTAATGGTAGAGGGCGATTACGTGGGGTTTAAACGACTACCTTTCCGATCTTGACTACGCAGACGATATATGCCTACTCACACAAAATCACTCGGATATGGTAGAATATTTTAAAAAGGTCGAAATGGAAGCCTCAAAGGCTTCTGGGCCCGCACTTATTAGATACCTGTAAAAGTTGAAATTCTAAGACGAAAGAGGGGCTGGATAGGACATGCATTACTCCACCCACCTAATGACATCACCCGAAATGCCATGGATTGGAACCCTAAGGGAAGCAGAAGAATCGGACGTCAGGTTCACACGTGGCGCAGACAAATAACAAATAACTAAAGTTACAAAAACAGGGAAAAGCTGGAGTGAAATCAAGAACATAGTATCGAACAGAAACAACTGGGGAAAATTCATTGAGGCCCTATGCTCCTTATAGGATCAACAGGAACCAATATATATATATATAATATATATATTATCTAAATACAGCAAATATTTGAGATAGCTTGCCCTAAAGGGATTAAAGGAAAAGTAGCAAAATTTTATATTAATTATTACAATTAAATAGTTAAAACAGATATTTAGAGAGATATTTTAATGAAAGCTGTATAAATGTGAACAGATTCAAATAAATTTTATTTGCAGTAAAATATTTTGGGCTGAACTTCATCTAAATACGAAAATAATTTAATGGTTTATGGACACAAAGAGCGTATTGCGGAAAGAAATGCTGATCTCCTAAACGCAATGTTACAATGCAACGCGGAAGAGAGTGACTCACACGTGATCTGTCAAAAATAGGCTATTGAAAAAAGTATCTCTACTTGAATCACCCTATAGTAAAATATGCTTCAAGAACGTGATATTTGCGCTACAAACTGTTAAAATGCTCTTTTATTTCTAAAGTGTGCAAGAAAAAAATGGCTAAAATATGAAAATTATTCACTAACAAATCGATGCCAAAATTCATAAAATGCTCTAAAACGGATAAATATATTGTTTCTGCCTACATTGATCTGCCACCCAAGACAACAAATTTAATTGCAAAATTACGGTTTTCCTAACACAGTACAACATTTTTCAGTTAATTGATTGCCAACTCAATTCTGTGAACTGTATGTGAAATTAGACCCAAAAAGAAGAATTTCTGCATCATTCGTTTTGTCTTCTTACCTACGATTTGAAGTTAGTATCGATTTGAAGTTAGTACTATCGTATAGGGGAATTTATCACGTTTTAGGCCCTGTTGTTTGAGATAGCTCGACAACCACTAGCCCAATTTAGTTGAAATAAATTTTAAAAAATTAAGAATTACAATTCCCTTAATCTGTTCATATATTGTTTTCCTATACAAGTAACACTTTCGAAGTTAAAAATGAATGTATGAAGGGAAAAAATTATTTTTTGCCTAAAAATTTAAATTTTTTTTTTTTAAAATACATAAAAAATGCAAAATGGAAAAAAGTTTCAAGTCTAGTTATTTTTTCGCAAAGTCACATAACCTATGAGCAAAATGAGACAAAGATCATAAAAATCGATGCACGCGTTTCGCTTTTATTCGCAATTGGGTAAATGTATGAATTTCAAAAATTTGCTCGAGATATGCACAACATTATTTGGAGAAAACATTGACACCTTTTTCATGATTCTGAGAATTAAAAAAAAAGGAATAAACAAAAGGTTATTTGATTTTTATGATTGCGGTAATAAATGTACGTGGACAATTAAACGGAAAGTGGACCTTTTTATTATTTGGGTTTTTCCGGTGGCTACCTATATGGTTTTTTTATAGAAATTGCACCCACATTTAAGGGTGGTCATTATTTGGAAAGTTTTGCACAGTTTGAAACGTACAAGTGCTGAATCAGGTATATAGCCAGCCGCCCTTAAAATATGCGCCCATTTATAAGTACCTGGCAGTAAAATATTCAAAAATACGTAGTATTTATAGGTGTGCATTGATCGATTTTTGGCATTCAGCCAGTGCCGACGAGCGCGAACAGTAAAAGTGATTTTTCTCCAGTTTTTTAAAAGTGAATAACAACAAAACATAAAATATATCAATATGGAAAACAACAAGTGCCCATATTTGGATGAATATTGTTACGTTTGTGGTCATATCGACCGAAAAATACAGAAAAAAGATCGAAAAAATTTGTTTACTGAGCAATTCAAAACCGCGTATTGTAATTATTTCGATGAAGCAGATTTAAGTGGTGCAAATTTTACGCCGAACACAGTGTGCAACAGTTGTTATACTACCCTTCTAAAATGGATTCACGGAAAAAGTAGAAAGTTATCTTTTATGAAGCCAGTAATTTGGGTGGAAGACACAACTGGACATGATGAATCCAGGTGCTATGCATGCATAAATTTTCGTCCTGGATTAAACAGACAACAATTGAAAACAAAAGTATACACTGCTGCATTTACTGCCACACTTCCAGTGCAACGCCCTGCTGATACCGATGCACCTAAACCTCCGAGTGCGGATACTGTGTCCCTGCTAGCCGAAACCGTTTTCACCAATCCGACCGATTTGGATGATGCTGATTGGATACCCGATATTGAAAATAGTGCACCACAACCGCTACCACAAATCGAAATGGATTACATTGTGGCCAAGCTGGGACTATCACAACACGACTCCGAATGGCTGACATCATTTTTGAAGAGAAGAAAACTCACATGGCAAAATGTCAGCGCAACATCATACCGACAACGCCAAGCTGATTTTCAGAAATTTTCATCAGAACCACAAGCGTCAACTTCTACAAGGATGGATATTGCCAATAATTGAAAAAATGTTCTAAATTTTGTTTTTATGCATATTATAATTGCGTATTAATTGCATATTATTTTATTTTCATTAAGTTTTTATAAATAAAGTTTTTTTTTGCATGATAATTTTTTAATTTATATTTTTATTTTAAGGGTGGTGGCTATAACTGATTTTTGAAATTCATACCTTTACTCAATTGCGAATAAAAGCGAAACGCGTGCATCGATTTTTATGATCTTTGTCTCATTTTGCTCATAGGTTATGTGACTTTGCGAAAAAATAACTAGACTTGAAACTTTTTTCCATTTTGCATTTTTTATGTATTTTTAAAAAAAAAAATTTAAATTTTTAGGCAAAAAATAATTTTTTCCCTTCATACATTCATTTTTAACTTCGAAAGTGTTACTTGTATAGGAAAACAATATATGAACAGATTAAGGGAATTGTAATTCTTAATTTTTTAAAATTTATTTCAACTAAATTGGGCTAGGGGTTGTCGAGCTATGTCAAACAACAGGGCCTAAAACGTGATAAATTCCCCTATACGATAGTACTAACTTCAAATCGTTCTAACTTCAAATCGCAGGTAAGAAGACAAAACGAATGATGCAGAAATTCTTCTTTTTGGGTCTAATTTCACATACAGTTCACAGAATTGAGTTGGCAAATCATGTGTTGTACTGTGTAATTATAGGTTCGTACGCTTTTGTGAGTATGGTGCCAAAGATTTTCAGAGAAAAGATTTTCTGAGTAATAAAAAAAAAATATTAATGTTACTCGTAATCTAAATATGAAACAGTTAAGAACACTTTCCTTTTCTGTATGTCAACCGATTTGAACAAAAAATATACCATTTGAAAGGCATTTACTTACGTAAGTGCACAATATATATCGCTATAATATTGAACTTATAACATAAAATTATAGATACAGGGTTTTTGAATTTTCGTTAATATTGGGACTGAAACATAAAATTAAACATGCATGGTTCGAGTCAATAAGAATCTGAAAGAGGGAGATTTTGATACGTTTTCCTTCTACAATTGGTACTTTTATTTGATTTTCGTTAATAGTGGGTCTAGGAACATCAAATTAAATATGCAATGTCCTTAGTGGGTGAGAATTTATAAAAGGAAATCGTGTGGAGCATTTTGTTCTTCAACTGGTTTTTTCGTTAGTATTAGACCTTTAAACATAAAATTAAACATTCAAGGTCCTAAGTAAAAGAAAATCTGATCTTTTTGATACTTTTTCGGTCTTTAACTGGTGTTTTTGGAATTTGTATTAATACTGAACCTAGAAACATCAAATTCAACATTGCAGAGTCTAGAGAGATTGATAAACTATATAAGGAGGCTTTTTAGTACTTTCTTGATTTTCAATTGGTACTTTTTGATTTTTTTTTTTATATTATTGAACTTACAAAACCAAATTAAGCATTTGCGAACCTGAGACCGGCGGTTGGTCCCTCGACAATAAGGCGAAAATAAACAAATGCGTTTGTATTCTTCTTATTTGCATAAATAATTATGGTCGAATTTCGAACTTTTGCTGCAATAGAGACAGTCACATCTCAAATTTGAGTTTTCTATCACCTTAAAATTTAATTCTTCTTTCTAGAGTTGAGTATATAAGATAAATGAAATTTTTACACCATATGAAGAAGCGATATGGTGATTGAGTCCACATTATTAGCTAGAAGGCGGCCCTATGTTTCACTGGGAATTAAAGATACAGTTTTTTTTGAGCAATGACTCTATTGCGAGGTCGATATAAAAAAATTTAAAAAAAAAATATTTTCAAGTATCTTATAATAAAATTAATAATATACATTGTACATTTATGAGATCAAATATGTTTTTCTGGTTATTTTTTAAGGTATCGTTTTTGTACAAAAATAAAACGCTATGTTGCATTTTTATGTAAGCTTTATTCTAAATAATACGTTATTTTTTATTGAGCTTACATTAAGATGACATAGATAATAACCTACATTTAATAAATCTTATCAAGACGTGTGAAAATAAAATGTGTTAAACGACCACATTTCAAAAAATCTTCATTTTGGAAAAAAAAGATTATCAAGACTTAATTTAACTAAAAAATCTTCTAAATTAAGATAAATTCTTAATTCTGGCATCGCTGGTTAGCTAATACATGAGAAATTCCTATGTACCATATAGGATTTAAATTTTTTCATACATTAAAGTTAAGGTATCTTGTAAAGAAATACGTTAAATAACCCTTTTCTAACGTATTACCTTTATGAGGTAGTAAAACTTATTCGTTTAAATGCTTACCCCGCATAATTACCCAACAATTTTATCCTTTTTGGCGAACGTATTATTTATCCGTGGAATACTGTAGTACATTTTCACAAGGCCCATTCTGTATTTTCTCTGTTAATTCATTTAAACTGAAAAGTTATCCCAAATGTATAAAAAATATCACATAATAGTTCATAAGTATTGTAGTTTTTGTCTTCAAAAAACTACTAGCACCATTAAATTCAGCGTACCGAATAAAGCTTTAACCCTGGGCACTCTGTTTTGGTTAGTTCATATTTATTTTACATGCTTTCTTTGTGAATCATTAGTGTGTGGACTTAGTGAAGTCATATACCGATTTTTTTACCAATATCAAAGGGCTCTGCCCTTGGGTCGAAAATAGCTCATTAATTGATTGCCTTCAAATTATCTTTTAAAACAGGGGGCTTACCATTTCTTTTTCGCGGATCCTCTGAGCCACAAATTTTATCGTGGACCGCCAAACGTAATTTGGCTACAAAAGGTATGGAGAAACCAAATCGTTATTTCTGTACATTAAAAAGAGCAGTACAAACGCATAATACCCGCTGCATCTTTGGTGGTGAAAGGCAGAGATTTCCAAAATAAGAGAAGCTTATTAATACTGCAGATTTAAGTAAAATGCAAATAAATTCAGAATGTAAATAAGTAAATTTGAATTTCAAAAAAGTTTCGTTTTTGTCTCTGCGGCTCCACTAGTTCCAGCCCCAGAAAGTTCCTGCTTTGAACTGTCAAATATACTCACGACTAAAAACGGGGTGTGAAAGTATTTTAGCACTGAAAAATACAGTGCACAGACAACTATAAATACCACACCACAAAATCTTTTTTGAGTTTAAAAAAATTTTTTAAACAAAAACTTTAGGAAAACAAGATGGGTGCGTTCGTAAATGCATTACTGCGCTGCATCAGAAAAGCAAACTTTTTTTAATGCCGATAAAAAAGTAATTATAATTTTTTTTATTGTATGACTATTATTTTTGTGGAGTATTTGACAATTTTTTGGGCCACATCTACTTCATTGATATATATATAAGCAGTTGAAATCACTGATGCAGCGCAGTGATGCATTTACGAACGTACCCGAAATTTATTTAAAATTTAATAAATTCAGTTTTTAATACACAGAAAATCAAATTAACATAACCCTTCTCGTAGTCAAGGGTACACGCAGAAAAAAAACTTGTTTAAATATGGTCACCTCCAACAAAACTATTTTTAATGAAAATTTTAAACATAATATGCTTAAATTTAACCATATTATTATCACCGACAACCATATTATGGTTAAATGTGTCCTCCATCAAGAATCCACAACCATATTATGGTTGCTTCTAAACATGTTATGGTTAAAAATGACAATAATTTGCTTTTAAATTAACAATAGTATTTTCCTCTTCTCAAAGAGCAACAAGCTATGGTTGAAAACCAACAATGCTATTATAAGTGTTAAACATATTTTAGTTATTATTGACCAAAACATCTTCGGAATCCACCATAATATGGTTGTGCCTTCTTGATGGATGACACATTTAACCATAATATGGTTGTCGGTGATAATGATATGGTTAAATTTAACCCTAATATGTTTAAAAATTTCTTTAATAATAGTTTTGTTGGTGGACCATATTTAAACATAGTTTTTCTCTGGGTGTACTTTCCAATTTCAAAGAATTTACACAAATGTTGTCTCTACGTTATAATGCTTCATGTTTATCAGTAGAAACCGTTGCGAAAAATTTATAAAATTTATGGAAACTCAAAGTCTAGGCTACAAACAGTTTTATAAAAATACAAAAAGAACAACAGTGTTAGAAGCGGGGCTGCCAGATAAAATAGTGAAACAATCGTCGATTTCCTGAGAAAAAATAAAAAAATCGCCTTTTTCTGTTTAAAAAATCGTCAAAATTAAATTTAGATTTTAAGCTAAATTTGTTTGATTTTTATTTAAAAACAAGCAAACAAAAACATATTACATGCATGCATATAATATGTGTATGAAATTGTTTGTTAAATTTAACAAACGTTTGTTAAGGAAAATTTTCAAAAAAAATTTGTTTTTTAAACCTTTAATTACTATATTCTAATAATCTAAGGGGTTTTTCAAAGTCTTAGGAATAAAAGATACTTTCAATCGGGACATTTTCTAAAAAAATTTTAAATTTGTATACCGTTCACCACAGAGGGGTTCAAAATCACTAATGTTATAAATTTCAAGATTGATTTTATGCCAGAAAAACATTGTAAGCTATAATGATGGCTCTTAGTTTATACTATTGCAAAATGTGTTTTTAACAGGTCACACAATTCTACATTTTTTTCATAATATTGCTTTTTAGTGAATATCTTTCAGAAAACTATCAATTCGGGAACGTTATTTTAAGTTTGATAAAATTAACAAAAACAAAACAAAGTACATAACTTAAGCATCGTTTAATAACATGGGCTTATTATGAATCTATTTTATATAAATATAAGTAAAAACAATATATACAAAATCTTCTACAAGCAAAATACGCCAAAAAATTAAAGAAGTTGCTATTATCGTGCAAAAGATTTAAGAAATTTCAAAATTTACGTTACATGAACAGAATGAAAGTTCTGTAATATAACAAACTATGTCTTTTCTAAAAAAGCTCAATTTATGCGTAGTTTATTGAAAAATATTAATGTTCCAGAAATTGATCAACCGTTTCCGGAATGACAAAACTGACGTGTTCCCGAAATGACTTTCTTTGCATGTACATATATTTATTTAATTTAAAATTTACTTGTTTAATTAATTATATTGTTTGATGTTCACCTTAAACAGGCTAGTTGTAATAATTTATAACTTTTCTTTTCTCAATAAAGTCAAGATTAAATACATTAAATTGCTAGCAAACCCAATTCTGCACCTTGGTGATTTTGAGCCATATACAAGTTAGTTTTTATAAAAGTTTGTCATTCCTTTTGTAATTGCTTCAATATTAATATTAGGCCCCATAAAGTATATATGTATATTCTGAGTCCTTATGAATAGCAAAGTTGGTTTAACGATGTAAATCTAACCATGTGTTTGTTGAAATGGGATTTCCGAAGAATCGTATGTAAACATTGCTATGCATTTATGTATATTGGATATAGTAAGGAATAGTGTGCTATTATATTTCAGCCAGATCGGTCTTCAAATGCCAAAAATATGAACAAAAAAAGACGACTGCCTTAAATTTATACCCAAAAATCTCTAATTTTTACCTGTAAACCTTAACTTCTTTAATCTTTTTAAAATTTATTATTATTTTTTCTTTCTTACCTAAAATAATCTTTCTTCACAAAATTATAGTTTTGGCTTTAAAATGTTTCATATATATATAGAGTATTAAATGTTAAAAATGAGCCAAATCAGTCCATAACTTCACCTGCTCCCCACACGAGTGAACTCTCAATCTCAAAACCAGGGTTTTGGTACGAATTTTTACTTAAATTGACTTGACTCAAAATTTTGCTTTTGCCTATAAAATTTTTTATGGAAAAGAACAAAAATGTTTTTTTTTTTTAGAAAAAAATCAGCAAATCGGTTCTTTGCTAATTTCGGAACCAAAAATCGTCAAATCTGGCAGCCCTTGTTAGAAGCGTGGCATGATCTGGTCGCCCGCCGAATATTACACAGTTCGTTAAACGACACATATTTAATGAATTCGGTAAAAATCTGAGGAGAACGGCTTTTGATGTAGCAAAGACATGGAAAAAATATCGTTCCCCAATATTCATCCAGATACAGTACGCAGTGTATTTAGAATTGAAGATTATCATAGACGGTTTCCTTGGAAAAAAACAATTTATAAGTTACATTAATTAAACGAATGAAGAAAATTTAAAAATATTAAATCTTTTAAAAAATTTTATTTCTCTATTTTTATTCTTGGTAAAACAACTGAAAATTTATTTTTGGAGGATAAGCTGTAGTCTTATTTGCTGCTATTTTTGCATATTCTAAAAAAACGTTTCCTGATGATCTGGTCTAAGCAACCAGTGAAATGCGCATATAAACAGCTTATTCTCCAACAATAAATTTTCAGTTGTTTTATCAAGAATAAAAAAAAAGGAATTAAGCACAACAAATGAAATCTTTAAATAAATAATTGTATTCCCAAAACAACTTTGATAATAAATTATTTTCAATTTTAATAAATTTTGGTCGACGTTAATGATATACAATGTGATGAAGGTCTCGGTTAATTAAGTTAAAATATAATTAGTAATTGTATTTGTAACTCTAAAGACTAAATTTATTAATATGGACTCTTAAGACATGTATTTGTTGTCGAAAAAGTAGAGAAAACAATTTTAATATGGTATATCGTTTGCATGCAAAAAGTTTTTTAACTCTTAAGCATACACCTAATTTTTGTGACACAATCTGCCACCTGGGCTTGGCTGGGACCACTTGCATTTTGTATGGAGTTTTTTGTGGGTATTGCAAAAACTCACAGTAACGAACTCCTGATCCTGGCTGGGACTACTTTTATTTGTGTGGAGTTTTATGGCTACAGCAAGAATATTTTGTTTTCAACTAGACGTTTGAGCCAATATATATTGCTACTTTTTTTATAGAAATTTAAGGCAAGATTTTTTATCGCAACTTGTCTAGTTTAAGATTACGTACCATTTAAGGGAACTTTACACAATCACACAAGTCTTGCGTAATTTGAGGAAAATACAACCCTCTCATGAATATCTTTTATTGTTTTATGAAAATATTCAAACAATAATTAGATCAGGGAAGCATTGTTGACAAAATACTTATGACTTGTGTGATAGTATAAAGAAGCTTTAAGTTGGCATGCTTTTGAAAAGATAAGTGCTCTTAGAACATAAGAGAACATTTTGTGTATTTGAATATTTTGCATATTAAATTTAAAAAGTTAAAAAAAAAACAAATAGTACGAAAAACAGAAGTTAGGAAGAACATGTAATCAATTAAATAGATAATCATTCAGTCAAAGCAAATTTCGATCCACCAAGGTAAAATACCATTTGGTTTAAAGATTGATGTGTGACTATTGACGTCATCCGTCTTCAATGGCGGTGTGTGTAAAACGGCAAACCCCACTGAAGAGATTGTGTGGTTACAATCGAAACTAGTCAGGGCAACCTGTCCATGAAAGCATGGGTTTAATTCACAGCGCAGTCAAGAATGAAAAACTATCAATAACAAATTGATTTCATGTTGTAAAAACCTGTCTTCATAAAAATAATTAATTGAAAATTAAATTCAATGAACTTAAGCCTAATTAAAAATATCGAAATTTGGAAAGAAAAACCATTTACAGTTCAATAAAATAACCACAATACTAAATTTAGTTAAAAAAAACTTTCTTTTTTGCGGATCTGAAATAGAGGTTAGTAACGCTCTATTTCGGATCCGTATAATATTAAAACACAATAGGAAAAAATATCTAAAAGACATTCATAATTTTGTAAATATAAGATAAATAAAAAAGCCTGAAATAACCCACGAAATATTGCTAACTTTGTCAAAGAAAAATTTTGTCAACCAAATTCACTTAAGAATATTGAAAAACTTTTATTTTTAAGATCAGTCAGTCTAATTTCTAAACTTTATGTGCTAATTAAAGTATACAAGTAATATTATTTTTTTTGAAGATCTTTGTATAGAAGTGTGTCACTCCACTTAGTATTGAATTGAATTCATTATTGCAAAAATTAGAATTTTCGATATGTAAAAATTCAAACAAACTTGAAGTGTAAATTAATATATTAAACATAATTTTGCCAATAAAAAAAATATCGAGACTTTTTAAACATTTATACTTATAACTTCTGCTTCTATAATTCTCAGTATTTTTTTTAAATAAATTTTGATATGTATTTTGAACATTACAAACAAGTTTTTTTGTTCACGCCCCTTCTTTGGATTACTTTGTTAAACCACTGAAAATCGACACGCCCATTAACGCATGTCTTGCTTGTAAGGTAAACATTTTTTGAACTGTTTTATAATACAGACTTTAGTAAAGAGATATTCATAATTTGTGAATTTAGTGTTGATAAATTAAGATATGAAAACAAAATCTTAAATATGTTTGTTTCCAAGAATTAATGATATCAAAATAAACTTTTTATTTTTTCTTCTCTATAGCTAACTTTATAAACCTGAAAATCAAAAAACACAAGTTTTAAAATTTTTTTACAACTCAAATTTTTTTTTTATTCCCTTCGTTTGTAAATTTTGTTGTATCGTTAATAAAATCTTTCATTGTAACTTTTTTCTACGACCTACCGCTTGTAAAGTGCCGGTCATTAAATCCTTTAACTCATCTAAGCACTTGTTAATCCGAGCACGTCGTTTACGCTCTAACATGGGTTTCATAATCTTGCGATACTGATAAGTACGCGATACGGGTTCCATTGGTAGGGAATTCAACATAAATTGATGATTGGGTGGCATTCTGGCGGTAAAATTCATTCACTTTTGTAAACACAGAAACACAAACAAAAATTTTTAAACTCAAAAAATAATTTTATATTATAGTTACTAAAAGTTTAAGTTTATCTATTTTCAATTTTATTTTATTTTTTTATTTTTAATTTGTCAAATCTTTTTCTTTTATTTGGTACTTTTTTTATTTATTGTTTTAATTACTCGTCTTAAAGGAATTTTCTTTTACACAAACTTTTAAGACAAAGCAGAACAACGTCTTTACTTCAATACGTTTACATTTGAAATGATCTTGTCTTGTTTCAAGACAATAATTTTATTATTTTCTGAGATCCACTTCAGAGGCAATAATAAATTTACGCTTTAAAAAGCAAAGTCAGGAACCCCCTTTAAGAGCCACTTGTGCATGTGAATGTATTAAAGTGTCACAATGTTGTGTATCCAACATTAACACGAGTGTGCTGTTATTGTTGGTTCCCATCCGTACACCAACCATAAACAACCCGATTTTTATGAAATTAAAGCTTCACACACTCGTCCATAAGCCACGCGCTCACTGCCAGCACCAACAAACGATCGCACAGACGATCACAAGTGTAACGAAAGCGTTCGTATTGAATAATACAATAGTAAGATCCACTAAAATACGATGACGACAGTCGTTGTCAGCCAATAAGAAATCGTGGTATAAAACACTAAAGAGAGTTTCGGTTCGGGTTTTGAAATGACCATTGAGTATTAAAACTAGTTTATGGTTTTTGGAGTACGTGATGACGGGGTTTAAAGTTTGTTTGTAGTGTTATTTACTGTAATATGAGTAGTGAAGCATAAAATTTTATGAATGAAATTCTTTTTCAACAACAAAAAAAAATGTTTTATTGAACCTAAGAAATGTTCGTAGCGTGTGATCGTTATTTTGAAAGAAAAAACTGTTGCAAAAACAAATAAACAAATGAAAAGAATAAAGCATAACGATGCAAAGTATTTTTTTTTTTTTAATATAAGTGTCAAGTGAAAAAGTGTAGGAGATATCTGGAAAACAAAAACCCTATGGATGGTTTATTAAAATTTCGAGGGTTCTCACTTCATATAACGCCATTTATTTCTTGATAGAGCAATTTTTCATAGATATTTTAGAATATTACTTATTTACTTAGATAAATCGATTTTCTGCTAAAGAAACAAAAGTTATTAATGACTTGTAAAATTAAATTAATTCAAATTGTATAATTCAAAAATGTATAATAGTGTGAAAACCTGTTATAGAATGTCAAAAAAAAAAAAATGTAAAGAAATTTGACACTCTCTCACCATTTTTGTAAATTTTTCTAACACACAATCAAGTTTTTCTTGATAGTGTTTTACATATACTGTTTGTCAACATTTACATAAATTGAAGACTGTCACGTAGTCTGCACGCAATTTCTAAGCAATGTACTTTCAAGATGTCATCAAGAAAACAATTTATAATAAACGAAAAATGTTCTCACTAAACTTGTAATCAGCTGTTTTTTGAACGTAAAATTGCCAAACAAATGGAAAGGTAAAATTGAGAGTAATCTCGTGGTCAATTTTAAAAGTGTGAGTGTGTTAGAAAAAAAAACAGAGAGTGTTTTGCAAATTGAAAGGGAAAACTTGATCGTGTGGCCTCCAAGTAAACAATAAAAATTTTATTTTTATCAGAATTGTATTTTAACAAAAGCACTAGTAGAAATCAGGGATGAAAAGATGAAATTTTGTTTACAAATCTTCAATATTACTTTTTCTAATAAAAAAATAATGTAATATAATTAAAATAAGTAAATTTTAAATCTAGAGTGCTTTCCTTAAAAGTTTTAATAAATCTTACATATTTGCTGTAAAATTTTAATATATATATAAATTTTCGATCCTTGAAGAAAATACCAGAAACAGCTGTTTAAAAATTGCCGGCAGCACTAGAATAAAATGTATAAAATATTAAAGAAGTATTCGTTTTATATTGATACCTTATCACCAGGGAAATCGAAAACATAATATAAACAAAGTGCTTTAGTCGTATAACATATGTATTGAAAACTTGAAAATATGCCCAAAAAATTTTCAAAAAAGCCCAAACAAACAAAAATCAGTTATTTGAAAACCAAACATTCAACAACTTGTTTAACATATAATAAACAAATAAGAAAAAGTATAGTCGGTCAAGCCCGTCCATATGACATCCTTCACCGCAAAATGTACAGACAAACATCTTGATATAAACGTCTACATGAGATTTGTTGGTCTTAAAGTGGTTTTATGGAGACGGGGTTTATATGTCATGTCTGGAGCTACTACTGCCATGACATAGGATATATTATTAAAGTAATTACATACAAATATATTCCATTAACATTTAAAAGGAAGATATCGTTAGCTTAACATGCAAAGGCTCTATGTCCGTATTTTTAAATTTTTCTGGAGAGACAAAAAACAATCAAACTTCTTTTTGCGCAAATATTTTTGAATTCTGTAAACGCATTTTATCTTTGTATTTTCTCATTGTTTTCTATGTGAGTAGAAGTAAGATGAAAAAATAAGTATTTGCCGAGATAAAAGCATTTTTGGACTAAGATAGTGATGCTCATTCAATTGTTTAGAAGCCCCACCCGTTTGTTTTTTACGCTTATTACTTTTGTCGTACGTGTGAGAGCAACAAGTTGACATGGACGGTAGCTGTATTGATATTTTTTCAAATACAGTGTGTTAAATAAATAATGATGAAATTTATTGTCACACAGCGACGAATGCACATGCACTGTGTTGATATTTTGTTGATAAATACTATGGAATTACAAAAATCACCAACTATTCAGATGTCCCTAATCGACGGAAGTTTTTCACATACAATAAATTCAGTGGGGACTGCATTATTATACATTTTATACAACCAAAACAATTTCCTGTCATCAAATATTAATAAAAATTGTGCGTTTCGTTTTGCGTGTCACTGTATTTGAAAAATTCTCTCGCAATACATATGCAAAAAATTTTTGAACACCAATGCACTAAGAGCTTTTTCTTGTGATAAATTGCTTGCTCATCACTGCAAAACAGCAACAAAAAACGAGATAACTGTAATTTTTTTCTTTATAATCAATGTATTTTTTACTTATTGCACATGACTGCATTAAAATTTCAATTTCTAAAAAAGTGGACTTAAAGCCTTTGCATGTTAAGCCAGCGATATGGCATTTTCGGGAGTGGTATTTGTATATAAGATACAAGCAAATTTAAACCGATTCTAATAAAAGTTGGTAAGCAGATTTTTAAATAAGTATATATTTTTAAGCCAAATTTAATCTAAAAACTAATATAGTTAGTATTTAGCACTTTTCCGGAAAGAAGTTTGCATTAATCGATTTTTAGCAGTTTCAATAAGCTGCGTTCTTATGCTAACTAAGACGTATAAACATACTAAATTAAATAGAAAAATAATTTGCTTGACGCTCAGTCATCGTTAGAACGAATCAGAAATTGCCTCTGAGACAATAGGCATACTAGCAAGTGCGTCTGGAACTAAAATTCCTATGTACTACACATCTATGGCTATGTGGTTATAAATATAAAAGCCATCTGGTAACAAAAAATTTAAACATTTTTTTTTTGTTCTGCACTTGTTCGATTTAAAAAAATTCAACAAATATCAAAATATGCTTCAAAAATGTAAAATATGCATTTTAATGGTTAAAATATGCAAAAATATGCATTAACAAGTCGATGTAAAAATTAACAAAGAGCTCCAAAACGATTTAATATAATGTTTCAGCCTTCAGTGCTCACTCAAGTAGAACATGCAATTCCATATATATTATATTCCAGCTTACCACTTTTATTTATTTTTTATTATTTAAAAATATACATTTTTATGCTCAGGAACCGTTAAATTCTGTAAGGATTTTTTTCTAGTGTAAACGCAAAATTTAATACAAAAAATTTTCTATATGATTTTTAGACCATTAGACCAAAAATCGTTCGATTTTGTGAGAGCAAATATCATAAGACCTGTAAAATAGAGTGAAAGGGGCTTAAGAATTTATCGAATAATATATATGTATATTTTTTTTTGTAGATAAAAAAAGGTATCGAAATTTTTTAAAGCAATCACGTTTTTCGCATTTAATCCTATTTGAGACAACAAAGTTTTAGCAATTTTATTTAAAAAATTTATTATCAAAAAATTTAGGATAAGCTGTTCCTATGCGCATTTCACTGGTTGCTTAGGCCAGATCATCAGGAAACGTTCAACTAAATAATTTTGAAAAGCCAAAGCTATTAGTAAACAAGACTACAGAGGGAATGAGAATTACCTACATACACTCAAAAAGTCTTATTTGCAACGAAATCAAAGCTTAAACAAAATACCAGCAATAAAACAGTGAGTTTATCTTTTCTTACATTCCCCACTACAATTAGTTGAAATTCTCCCAACATTAATTGCAGTTGTAAGTGGGTAAAGAAAAAACAGATTAAAAACAAAAACAAATTGCTTTCATTGTTTTCACAAGAAATTAAAATAAAAACAATTTGCCAGTTCAGTTTTTTATGCACGTGCACTTGCAAAAATTTATTATCAAAAAAGTGGTTTTTGGAATACATAATTTTTTTTCATTAAAACATTTTATTTGTTGTGCTTTATTTAAAAAAAAATTAAAAATATTTTATAGACTGTAAGATTCTTTGAAGTTTTCTCGTTTTTAAAAATTTTATCGCAATTTTTCTAGACTAAAATATTTAAAAAAAAAGTTATTACAATTAGAATTAAAAAAGTTGCGCCAAAACGAAAACAAATTTAATTTCTAGACATTTTTTTTGCTAACTGCAGTTCTTATTATAGTCCTTCCAAGTGAAATAATAAAAAAAACTCGAAGAAGGTTCATTTAGTTATAAAAAGATTTTTTTTTTGTTATTCCTGTGTGCAACACTATTGTTAATGATAATTTCACTTGTACAGAAGCTTTTGTTTCGAAAGAAAACTGCAAATAAACAAATTAACTTTATTTAGTTCCCTAGAAAATATTTAAAGAAAGAGCGAACGTATTAAAATAACCATTTGGCTGAATGATGATGCCGCTATTGCAGATGACGAGAGTTGTGTTGCTTAATGTTGTCAAATTGACGGACAAATAGGGGATCTAAATGACAGATACTAGTGGAACGCTTATCTTGTTTTGAATTGTTGTTGTATTCTCGCCTTTAACAAATATAAATTAAGTTAAAAAATTTATTTTTTTTATATTCTGTTGATGTTATTTTTTATGTTTTAATAAATTTTTCACTTTGTTTACAATAACAACTTTTTGTTGCTGATATCTGTGTTATACGAGTATGCTGCTGGTCGTAGTTAATTTCTTGTTGCTGTTGCTTGTAACGTTGTTTTAACGCTTGTGGTATTTGAGTAAACACACACAGACATACATTTGGCTGGTATGTTGTTGTCAATGTTGCCATATACTTTTTATAAACAAATAAGCTTTTTTGCATAAAATTCTTTTTTTTTATGCAAATATATTTATTTTTCTTTGATACCTTATATTTCTCTACGAGAAAACTAAAACCATTTTTTCACAAAAAATTTAAAATAACATATAAATTTACACATATGGCAACACTGCTTGTTATGTACGAGTAGCAAAATGTTTTGTCGAAGACCTACGTGTACGCTTGTGCGACAACGACTCCCGTGGGATAAATTTTGTTGAATGAATGAGTCTTGAATAACATCAACAATAACAAACAACAACAACAACCACAATAATGATTATAAAAACAAAATTGCGGATATGACAGCATAATAACAACAGAAAAAATTAAATGTTCAAGAGAAAAATCTTTTAAAGAATTTAATTTAAGAATGACCCAGCAGGAAAATTCAATCAATAGGAATCGAGAATGTAATACATATCTTGTTTAATATTTGATTCCAGAACTCATTACTCTTAACGCAGAACATGTCCTAGGATTGTAATAAATTATTTTAATTCATAATAGATTTTTATTAAGAAAATATGTAAAAGAAAAAATACGAATAATTGTCACGAACAGAAGAAAAAATGCGAATTATTATAACGAACAGAAACAATACATTCCTTGTTCTACAAACGTGGGAATATACGTGGTTATCAATGCATAATTATTGTGTCAATCACATTACCTTCTCGATTCCAACGAATGTATTATTATTCTTTCGAAAATAATGCATTATTTTTTTTTTTTATTATTTATGTGAACAATTCAACATTTTCCCGCTGGGGAGTTTGTATTTTGAGCTTTGTAATTTTAGGAGCGTAATATTTCTAAAAAAAAGAAAGAAATATAGAGATACCCGACACCACAGTATTTGCATAAAAGTATTCAAGCGTGTACCTAATTTGGGACCCAGTGGCAATGGTGGACCTACCAGAACAAAATTATGCTACGAGGTTAAGATTGATAAAAGATATACTTGTGCGAAATATTATGTAGACATCTACCTCTATGTATATGAGATTTAGGTGTCTTAAAGTTATTTAAGTGACGCGGTTTTACATCGGACTTATGGTCAAGTCTGGATCTAGCATCACAAAATTCTGCCATGGAATAGTTGCTAATGTAAAAATTATTTTTGCCATATTTGGTAGCAATGCCAGCATTTATAAGGAAGTTGTGACATTGTAAGCTATTTTCGGGTTTGAAATTTGTAAGGGAGCTTTGGTCGAATACCGACCAATTCGAAAGAAATTTTGTTATGCAATTAAAGTTGCAATAAAATATTTTTGATCTGAATTTTACCAAATTATAAAGATAATTATATGGTTTACAAAAGGTTTTTATGGTAGCTACAACGAATTTTTGTACAGCTGGCCAAGGAGAAGAGATACCGCAGGACTGAATACAATTGAGCTAAACTAAGAAAAAAAAGTTCTTATTTGTATTGAATCTTATGTACCAAATTTTACCAAAATTTTTAACAATATGACGGTTTGTATTTCTCGCACAAGTTTTAGGTGGTCAGACACAGAACCAGTAGGTCAGACGGTTGGACGAACATCGAACAGTGTTGTGAGGTTGATTATTAATTGTTAAACTAAAAGTGTGAACATAGAACAACTAATGAATGATTTTTAGAAAACATCCTGGGCAAGTCATGCCTAAAACATTATTAAGATGAACCTCAAAGAGATCAGGAGATACAGCTCTTTAAAGATAATGATTTCGAATGTCATATTTTTTTGTTGAAAATGTGAAAAATACATGAGTTGTTTAAAGGGTAAATAACGTAACATATTTTAACCCTAACTGAGGCAGTATTTTTTTTTTTTTTTTTTTATTTATTATTTATTAAAGTTAGTTACTAAATATTAATATTTGTACATTTCAGATCAATAATATTATATCAGATCTTCGGATTGTTGTAATAAATAAGTTTTTAATAAATCTTTAAACAATGAAATTCTATTTACATTTTTCAAATATTGTGGCAAATTGTTAAATTCACGACTACCAACAAATTCAATTATTTGCTTCGTTGTTTCTAACCTGCACCGAGCTACCATTAAACCCATATTATTCCTGGTGTTTATTGTATATTGGTTCCTCTGGAACTGTATTGTATGATATCCAATATTATTTATTTATTTATTTATTTAGCACGCCAATGCTATAAGACCAAGTCTCTTTAACAGCATTGGGAAAATATTGTTAATAAATACATACATAGTTCCAAATAAGTAATAAAATAATTAATTAATTATAAGGAATAAATTATACAATGAATGACAGAAATTACAAAGTAACAAATCAATATTTAAAGTTTGAACAAGTTGTTACAGGCATATTTATCATTTGTTATGTTAAATTTAAAGGGAAATTTAAATGTTTGTTTTAACAACTGTATTCCAAAAAATTTCAAATTATTAAAATCAAAAATAAAATATCAACAAAAATAAAAGAAAGTGTTAACAAAGTTTAATACTTAAATAAAATTAAATCATATTTGTTACGAAAAATGCTTAAAAATCAGACATTTAAAATGCTTTGCATTGCTTTTCGTTTGAAAATTATGAGGTAAATGGTTCCAGAGACTAATAGTGCTTATTAAAAAGTGTTTCTTAGATTTCTCATCACGATGTGGAATACCGTTTATCTTTTTCCCCCTATTTGATCTGAAGAAATTGAGCCTACGATACAGGTAATTCGGCTGCTCTGTGTATATAATCTTGTGTAGTAAAATTAACGAACGGCACTTTAACAGGTTATCAAATGATATATTGTATATTTTCTTTGAATAGCGTGAAATTCTAGAAAAGCGCTTCAGTCCAAAAACATATCTGACAATATTGTTATATGTTACATTTAGTTTTTTCTTACTTAACGAGTCGCAGTTTGAATAAAGCTCACAACCATAAATTAGTGTTGGCAGTAAGTTTTTAAGGGGGTATAATGCTGACTCATCCACAAATTACGTAACATAGCAAATGTTCTACCACAAATTGCATTTATGTGATCTGACCAATTTAGTTTTTTATTGAAGATTATTCCAAGATTCTTAGCAGTCTCAACTAGTTCAATTGTTGTATTATTCATCCTTACTGGTGGTACTAAAGATGGAAACCGTTTTGGTTTTCCTATTATCATTGCATGAGACTTTCTGGCATTTAAACAAAGACCATTCCTTGTCGCCCATTGGTTTAAGAACACATTTAAACACATATAATAAAAGTTTCATTTTGTAAATCCCATAAACTGGCAATACTCTTGGAAATATGTTTTTATATAATGTTATAGTTGCGTGGGTATTAGGATGACTTGCTACAATTTTTAAAGCTTTGTTCTGCATACGCTGTAGTAAATTCAAAAAGGACAGCTAAATAACTCAGATGGCTGTCGATTAAGGCTTGGTAAATTAAAAATTCCAATGGCTTGAGCAAATTTTTGTTTTAAGATTGCATATATGATCATTCCAAACAAGATTACTTTGCAGTCGTATTCCCAAGTATTTCACAGATTGAACTTCCACAACTTCCCTTCCTTCGACGAAAGTGCTAAAATTGTTATCATGATTACTGTGCGGCTTAAATCTTATCAAATGCATTTAGAAACAGTTTATTTATTCTTGTAAACTCAGCTATTAATGATAATATTTAATTTTAAGATAGCTATTGTTTTTACATTTAAGGTCTTATGTGTAGTGATTCTTAATGAAAAAGTTTTCATGTTTTTCCTGCCGTTAGAAAAAATAGGCAAGTAACGTTCTCTCTAAGTCTTTTTCAAAAAAAAATTCAAAAAACATATAAAAGTAAACATATGTACAAATGTAAATACCGCACAAATTCGTAGTAAAAAATTGCTTCCCAAGTAAGGGTTAAAAGGTTTCATAGTCCTATGTATGGTCTGAACACATATACAGAATTTTTTATAAATGTAATTTTAGATAGGCCAGAACTTTTTGCTCCACATGATCCCGTTTAATTTTCTTCCACGTAACTTTGTTGCTTGTATGTGAAAAGAAATGAAGTAAGTCATCAAACTACTTTACTTTATTATAGCAATATCTATAAAAAATACAACAACTTTGTGGGTACGCATTATTTTTTTTTTTTTTAAATGTTTAAGCTTATGACACATCGTTTTCTACACACTGTTTCTCTTTTAATTTATTGATCTTTCCCAGTTGGCGTTTATTATTACAAACATATTTCTAAATAGAATTCAAGTAAAACTACAAGTAAGGGTAGAGCGTTTATATCTTTCGAAAATGTCGGAAATGGTTACCTATTCCAATCTTAGTGACTAACAAACTTACATATTTACTTAAAGTTGTACTGTCGTAATCATAACAATATTTTTTAATTAATAAAGGATTATAAAGCTTGTCAAGTTTAATAATCGTGTATAAATATGGCGGGTAATATTTAATAATTTGTATTAACTTTGTTAATTTTTTAGATTATTAAAAATAATGTTAATAAAAATGTTTATGAAAATTTCAAAAAATTTTAATTTTAAATTATATGCAAATTTACAGTTTTTAATTTTTTTAATGGAAAAACGTTTCATATTCACAATCGCGATGTCGTTTATTCCACGTTGCAAAACCATTTCGTTTGTATTATTTTGTTAGTAACTTACAACTAGGGATGTAGCGATACGTATTTTTGCCGATACGATACCGATACCGATACTCAAAGAGAAATATCGCCGATACTGATACCGATACAAATACAAAATTTAAATTCAAGGGAAAATAAAGAAAACTGAATTGGAGTAATTCCTTTATTTTACAAAATTAGCAGAAACTTGCACCGAGAGAGTATATTTAAAATTTATAAAATTGTTCTCTCAATGACTCAAAAAAATTAAAAAGTAATTGAACGCTTTACCAGCAAAAACTAGCAAGTAAGAAATATCGACACTATTCAGCTGTAAGAAACAAGAGTTGTTTTTAATAAATTCATTTGTTTTGAACTATTTGCCCAAGAATATTGTTCCTTAATTTTAGAAAAAAAAATTTTTATTTTATTGAAAAACTTTGGATTTAAAAATTATGAAAATTATTTTTATTTTGTAAACAAAAACATGAAACAGGCGGTTGAATAATTCTTGTTAGTAACAATTTTACTATTAGCAATTTTCAACAAATTTTTGTCTCTCAAATCGTTATGCTCTCTTTTCACTCTCTCGTTGCAAGTTTTTCGAATACGTGAACACTTGCTAGTAACAATTATTGAAAATAATCAATAATTTTCTGTAAATGAACACACCTAGTGTAAGAGATTAATTCTATTTAAAATGGATTTTAATAAGATTTTAAAAACAACGAAATGAATTTGAATTCATGGTAAAATTAATTTATTTTGTAAACAAAAAAACAGTCAAAATTTATATTAATAAGATTTTTGCTTAAAAAATAAAGTATTCTCAACTTTTGCGGAAATAATATCGTAACTCCGTGTGAAGCAGACGTGCAGTAAAAAATCGTCTCTCAGATGTAACTGAACTTACTTGATAACTTAAGTATTTTTGCGCCATGGTCTTAAATTTTAAGTATAATATTTAATAGCGCCAGTAAACAAACGGATCTGCGTCTTTAGAGAAATTAGAAGATATAAAGTATATCTAGACATCTTAGTTAGTTGAACCACATCGTAGGATGGATAGACGATCATTCTTCTCCAAGTTTTATTTTAAGAGTTTCACAAACGGTCCAAAGGCCAGTTCTTGTAGACTTATCAGAACTTTTACTAGATGTAGGGGTGACCGTATCTTGTACACTTTTGGAAAGTAGAGTCATGTTGAATAGCTCAATAAGACGTTTTTTCGATCTTTCGTCTTTGAAATTTTCTAACGAAGGTAGAGAATTGTAGATAAACAATAGACTTTATTATTCTCTAAACACCCAAATATTTCATCCAGAGCTAATGCTACGTAAACTCAATATTTGGGAATCTGAACTATTCTGCATCTCAGTTAATTAATTTATTGTATTTTCTTTTTTTATTTTTTTTTAATTTATTCTATGAGCTAAATTTCAGTTATGTATTTTATAAAGCTTTTTGTAATAGTTCTATTCCTTAAATTTTAAGGAATGACTTTATACACAACCAGACTATTATCTTGTATCTTCTTGAATAAATTCGAAAAATAAAAAAAGTTGAATATAATAAAGTAGCTTATGAAGAAGAAATAATTCCCAGATTCTAATACTTTTATTATTTAAAATTTTTACTTTATTTTGCTTAACATGAATATTTGTATTGTTTTTTCTTTTTTTGATTTTCTTTTGAGGGATACTTCAGATAAACATTTCAAGATTAAACAACATTATTCGCTCTCAAAATGCTGTACGGCGAAGCATGTTGTTTCAATCATGATTGGAGCGGGAAACGTGAATGGGGGAACCAAATAAGAATATTGCTGTCCGTGTGAACATAGTATAAGAAAAATTACTAATTAGGACAAAGCTTTCCGATCATAGAGTTGGGGATGTCAACATACCGCTAGGCCGGCTTAATACAGTGACTTATTGTTATCCGATTGTCTCCTAGTTTCCAGAGACGTATCGCTGTTAGCCTGCACTATTGACAATCATTACTATACGCCTTCTCAGTTTAGCAGTCATTAGGCGGGTGCCTGAATGGCATTACGAGGGCGCACTTCGATAAAGACCGTAGGTTGTGCGATGCTTGGGAATTTCGGGCAGAACAATAGCTTCTTGCTACCCCTAAGGGGATAGCAGACAGAGAGCTTCAACCTCTGGGAAAAGCTCGGCCATCCAAATTTATTTCCGGTTATTTTGTGAAGTCTGGAAAAAGTAGGCAAAGGTTTTAAAAGAGAAATAAATCTTCTATAAAGATTGTATTATGTATTACACAAGGGAACGAAATTGAACATTGTTTGTGTTTATTGGAGGTCGCTCCGTTTTTCTCCTTCTTTTTTTAAAATCACCAAAAGAAAAAATGGCTAAGTAATGGTTGTTTACGTAAAAAAAAAATTTACTTTTAAAAGTCATGAAAAATACAAAACGGGAAAAAGTTTAAGTGTGATTACTTTTGCGTAAAGTAACATAACCTATGAAAATAATGCGACATAGATCAAAAAAATTGATGAACGCGTTTCGCTTTTATTCACAATTAAGTGAAATTACCTAATTTTTAAGTGAATAGAATAGCAGCAAACAGACACACATTAAAAATTGTTATATTTGTATGGAAATCGCGTCGTTAATCAATTCAGTTTTCTTAGTAAATTGTGAATAAAATCAAAAGTTGTGCAACGATTTCAATGAAATAAAGCTCATTTTATTCGCAATATATTTATTTTCGCATTTTTATTTCTTATGATTTTTTAAGGAACAAAATTTTTATTTTTTTTTTAATTCTTCTTTTTTTATAAACTTCAACGATATCTCAGAAACTATTAGGCAATTTTAAAAGCAATCTAAGCACGACTTAAAGATAATATTGTTGAAGAATTTTGGATTTCCAATATATATAGCGGAAGTGCCTAATTTTGGACATAACTGTATATCGCGAAAAGTCGAACTGACAGAAAAAAACTAAGTGCAGATTTAACCTTAACCTTAAAATCAACATTCAGTTCTTAATCAACAAAAATCTTGTTTCCTTGTGTTATTTATTATGTATTATTTATAACTTTTCTAAATTCTTATCCCCATATTGACAAAAGATATTTTAGATTTATAACAAGTTTATGAAACGAATTTTGTATGCAAATTTGTTTATTAAACCTTTTATTTATCAAAAATATTTTTTATGAATATGGGGGTTAGTATTTTAGTTTGTGATGAAGAAAATGTAAGCAAAATTTCGTTGCCTCAATTTTCCTTCAGTTGTTTTTCTAATTTTAAGTTTCAATTACTGTCAAAAAAAAAATCTTATTACAAAATACTTAATAACAGCATGAAAAGTGTTAAAAACTCTTAACCCTTAACAACCGATCCGTTAACATGAACTTGCATATGGATTTATCTACATTCAAAATTTCAACCATATTTTTTCCCTAAAGACATCATGTTTTTGACACACTAATTTATATTGTTTCTTGCCACATTATTCATTTATTCGTTTATACATTGGTGTCTCTTTAATTTAATGCAACTTATTCGTATTAAGAAAAACTTAAACTTAAAAAAAAAATAAAAAAATTATATTAAATGAATAATAATTTACGATTATCTTAAGATTTTTATTTCTTATTACAACACGCGCTGTTCACTATTCACTTCATGTCTGATACGATCACATTTATTTCATAAATTTTATTTCTGCTGTTTTGGTCTTTTTTTTTTGCTTTGCTGTTTACAAAATTTAGTTCCCACGTTCAAGCTGGCAACCAGCAAACAGGCAACCAACCAACCATCCAATGGCTGTGTAATACGATCGTGTTAATTTAAGCATCTCTTTTTTTTTTTTTTTTTTATCTGATACTATCAGCCAGTAGTGGCTGTGTCTGTTGTTGTAGGCCAAATTCATCTGCACAGTTTGTAATAGTCAGCACAAACACCAGCAGCAACAACACAGTAGCAGCAGCAGTCGTTAGTTAAAGCAACATTTAGCAGACTGCTCGATGTTCTTCAAAAAAAAAAACACCCACATTTTTGCTGATCATGCTTTAATGTTTAAATTTTTGTTGATTTTTTCATTGTTTTGGTCTCAGAGTGATTTTTTGTTTAAATTTTTATTGTTTATGAATTGTTTGAGACTTGTGGCATAATAAATCTATTGTTACATTGTTACAGTCGTTTTTTATTTCTGTTATTCAGCTGCCAAATTGTTACTTTGGAATTAAATTAAATGTTTTTTTTTTATTATTTCGCTAAATATATTAAAGGCTTTGGGAGTTTTGTTACCATGTACTGTAGAAAATATGAAGACTTTTAAATTAATTTAAAAGGATTTTCGTTAATGGAGTGAACATGAAAATGTAAATTTAAGTAGATTTTTTTTTAAATATTTATTTAAAAAAAAAAACAAAATTAAATATAGTTGTAGTATCGGCGAATTTAGAAATCAATATTTATTAGGACCCCTCATGGGGGTAAAAACGAAGCAAATTATTAATTATATCCAGCTTCTTTAAGAGAGCGTTCTTATTAGGGTTGGGATCATAAATGCCCGATACTTAAAATTCCGAATTCCAAAACCGCGAATATAAAAGTCCCGAACTTCAAAACCAGGATTTTTATATCGTGATGATTTTTACAGTCTTGGTTCAAATATCACGCGATAAATAGCAGGTTGGGCCATCGGCCAGGCGCAATAATTTTCTCCTCTATAGTTAAACACTGGCTTCGCTAACTAAACGTATGTTCACGTTTAACAAATATTTGACGAAAAAATACAAGAAATGCGATAAAAGTAGATCAAAAAAAAAAAAAAACCAAATTCTAAAATTCAAACCAACAGTTCATTTTGGTAACACAGCGTGCCTATCGTAGTCATTTTAATATGGGGGTCAGCAATAAACAAATTCTATGTCTGACATTTTTAGAGAAATTTTTCCAAAATCTAATAAGACATATTTAGCAAAGTTTTATTTAATTGCCCTAAAAACTAATAATCACGACGCTTCGAGGGCAAAATTTAGATCCATACTTAACATCCAGTCCAACCGATTTTTTTTGTTTTGGCAGGATTGACTAGAAGCTCATTTTACCGTGCTTGCTTTATGGGTGTAGACCTCAAGTCATTATTTATTGAAATATGGCTTAAAAAATAAATGTTTCGATTTGGAGCAAGCAAAGTCACATTATGTGTAAGTAAGAAAAAAATCGGTAATCAAAAATATTACATAGACGGTGGCGCGAAATGACCTATGTTGTTTTAGTTAATATTTTTTCTTTGTCTCAGCATATTGCGAAGAAGCCTTGGAGAATTAATTCTTAATAACTATACAATCGAACAACAAACAAAAAAAAAACCAAATTCTATTATTCAAACCAACAGTCACTATCGTGAACACTGCTCAAAATATCGAACTTGAACAGGAGAACGTCCCTCAACATCAACAAGAAAACGTTCGATACATCTCAGATTATCACGGCGGTAGCTGCAGTGAAATTTTAGTACATTAAACTTATTTTCATATAAAGTTCAACTTTTGCCAATTGAAGATGACAGATTTTCAGCAACGGCTTGACTATGCCATTCGTTTCTGTGCAAAAGTATATAAAAATCCAGACTTTATTCACAATTGGATAATGAGCTATGAAGCCAATTTCCTATTAAAAGGCTATTTCAACAAGATAAAACTGCGGGATTTGGGCTACAGAGAATCCAAGATCAAATAATCAGCGACAATTACAACCACATAAGTAAACCGTTTAATTCGGTAAAAGGATAAGTGGCCCATATATTTTTGAAAATGACATTGGTGATTCAATATCTGCCAGCGGTGGTGCATATCGGACGATTTTGGATAATTGTGTTAGGCCGGCTTTAAAAAAACCATCCAAACTAGTTGTTTCAAGAAGATGGAGCCTCAGCACATACTGCAGGTGCTTCAATGGCCTGGTTAAGGATATATTCATCGAACGCATGATTAAGCCTACAAGGGATTTAAAATGGCCTTCACGTTCACCAGTTCTAACAGGCTCTGAGAGATTTTTTTACCGATATTTTAAAGAAAGAGTCTATGTTCACTAACCAAGAACCATTCCCCAACTAAAGCCAACATTCGATATGAAGTCATGGCCATTACACCCGAAATTTTGTGAAATGTAGTTGAAAATATGTTAAAAAGAGCATGTGTCAGCGAAGTAGAAAATGGACATCACTAACATGGATTTTATTTTTCAAAGCTAACTAATTGAAAAAAAATTCCCCCATAATATAATTATGCAATTCACAAAGTGTTATATTTTGTCATATTGGTTGTATTTGCTATATTTTTATAAATCTCACATTCATAAAATTATAGCATTTACAGCCAATATGACAATCTAGAATACTTTGTGAATTCGTAACTGTATTTTTAAAAAAAAAAGTGATAAAAGTCGCATAAATAAAAAATGTATTCACCATATAAACCATAAAGCTAATTCTGCGCCACCCTATATAAAACGGTGGTATTGAAAACAGCAAAAACAAATTCTAAAGCTTAAAAGTTTTCTATTTTTTTTTAACAAAATTAAAGCAATTGATAAAATTACTAAATAGAAATAGTAACTAAAATAGGAGAAAAAGCGTTTTAGAATTCGGAGAGCAGTACAAGAAGCGGTTAACATCAGTTGCCAAATTGAAACGGCCTTAAACGGGTTACACCTTCCTTCCTTATGCGCGCCCTTTCGACGGATACTACAACCTGATCCCGGCAGCGTTCTTAAGAAAAGATTGAGTTCTTTCTCTTAAGACGTCCCCTTATACGGATACATTAAATTGCCCCCCTTTGTTGTCCGATCATGAGAAATTTCACCTTAAATGATTTTTTAGTCATATCTTCTTCAAGATCAAAAGTCGGTTTTAAACACTTTTAAAACTCATATTGAAGCATTCTTTCCCAAATCATATCTACACACCGAAAGTGAAAATAATCATGCACGCATTTAAATTCACAACACTACCTGTTATTGCATTATTTCGTTTTCACAACACGAAATACATCTCCCAAATAACCTTGAATTGTGCACAACATCTCATTACAACATTTTAAAAACCACAACATGACCAATACGAATTAAGAGCACAACCAAATCACTTAACGTGTGATTATAATTAAAATTAATTCCGGGTCGTTAAAAAGAAAATGTTAAATATTAAGGCACGAAAAAAATAAAAGAAATTTACATACAACATGCGTGACAACTCGTGCGGTTATCGTGCAATATTTATACCCAATATACATACATATTTATTTTCCAGCAAGATTACAATAATTTCAAGCTACCAATAGGAGTAACCACTGCAGTTGTATTTCAAGCAACAGTAACTGCAACAGTCATGTAAAACACACATTGCCAACACTAACTTGGCCAACACAATGGGCACGAAAAGAACACGATGCCAATATTCACTCGTACGATAAACAACTATTTTCTGTGACTATCGAGCATGTTGAATATTAAATTAGTGTTTAGGCATTGTAACTATTTTGGATATGGGGTACATGTGGCCATACAAAAACCTGCTTACAAGTGCTGAACTTTAAATTTAATTTAATCCAGTCATACAGTCAAGTTATAATACATGCAGTCAAATTCAAAATGATCGCATGTGCAATGCCATGTGATACATTTTATTCTTCCTTTTATACTAAACTAATGTGCACGGTGGTGTTATTGCAGTTATAAATGGTAACAAATATTTCCAATTTTTTGTCTCAAATTCTGCTTTGTATTGTCCAACATGTTTTAAGTCTCTAAGGCTGGGTTTTTGAGATATGAGTTAAACTATATTTAGTAACTCTGAAAACAGATTAATGCCACCATTGCCAAGTTTATATAAAACATTTTGACGGAACAAGCTTAGTTTGGCTTCAAATGTTGGCCTTTAAAGAAATAATTAAAAAAATCATATTTCGTTAGACTAAGTTTAAACTTAATACAAATCTCAAAAACCTGGCCGAAAACGTAAAAATATTGCAATTTTAACCCAAATATTATGACACTAGGGTTAAATTAGAAATTTAATATTTTTAATGTTATATTTAATGAGATTATTTAGTAGTATAGATAAGTTTTCACTATTTTATTTAGCACTAATTACTATAACCTCCACTACGGAGGGCTAGTGAAGCTATTCTAGTTTGTCATTCCACGTTTAACACCATAAATTTTTATCTAAGGCTCTTATGATATGTATTTGTATTTAAGACCCGGTTGCCCCGATGGGCTAGTTGGTAGTGGGCTAGTTTCTATGTGGGAGGGTTGTGGGTTCAATTCCCTCATTTCATTCCATTCCCTCCTTTCATTACAACGGGCCGAAGGTCTTAGTTACTATTGTTCGGATAATGAAATTGGAATAAAATTTGTAATTGTATTTCTGACTCGTAGGCTGGGTTTTTCAGATCTCAGTTAAACTAAGATTAGTTAATCTGAAAACAGACTAGTGCCGCCATTACCAAGTTTGTATATATAATTTTGACGGAACAGCTTGGTGTCCTTTAAAAAAAGACCATCTTTAATCTTAAATGAAACAATACAAAATGATCGCATTTCGCCGGTATATCCCGAGTTTCAGAGTACGGTAATCTAAGTTTAAACTTAATTCACATACCAAAAACCCGGCCTTAATAAAACAAACAAAATCTATGTCCTTGGGTAGTTCTAAGTCTATTTAGTGATGACGCCTGCTCCTCCGTTTGATTTTGATTTACAAAGGAGTCTACACAAAATAATGATTTATGCATCAAATTGTTTCTATCTCTCCTTAACACACGCAGAGAAAAAATATGATTGGGCATTGTTACGTCAACTACACTATGTCGATTGTAACAATATTTTGTTGTCGTACAAAAAATTTTGTTATTTTTATTGATTACACTGTGCACGAAATTGACACTTTTTTTTCGTGACAAGCTGGCGTTTTAACATAATTCGGGTACGCTGAATCCAGTGGTGCCTACGGTTTTTTAAGATTGGCTCTGGTATTCGAGATATACCGTTATTTCAAAAATGGAGGAGGTTGCACAACATATGTTCGTGTAACTCAAATACGCTTCAGCTTATTGAAAAAACTTAAAAAACCGAAATTCCGCAATTTCCTTTAAGAACGGTAAAACTTCTTTCTAATATCCGCAGTCGTTTTAGAAACATAATTTTTTTTTTGGAAAATAAAATAATTTTTTTAACAAAATTTCGAAATTTTTGTTTTTTAAAAATTCATAAAAAATTGGAAAATGCAGCTATGCTTCTAATTTTTTGCAAACGTATAAATTCCAAACAAAACAAGCCATAAATGATTAAAATCTGTTTGCAACTTTTGATTTTATTTACAATAGTCGACAAATTATAATTAATTTAAGAATTTCATAAAACGCAATATTTGTATGGGAGTTCCCCTAAAATTAATTAAAATTAATTAAAATTTGTCGACTTAAGATGAAAACAAAATATATTTTATATAATAATAATTTGTAATCGCTATTTGTAAAATAGTTTTACATCAGTTGTGTCGTATACCTATCGAATTATTTGCTATTCAGTGATTAAACAATTAAAAAAAATACCCATTAAAAAACCCAAGTTTAAAGAAATTAAAAGGTAAAGAAATTGTAGGTACATTAAAAAAAAATTGTAAAGTGTCACAAAATAAAATATGAATGCTAAAAGAATTTTAATTTGAAAATGGTGCAAAAATATTGTCCATTGTTTTGTGTTATTTTAGAGAAAAAGAATGAACATTCTATAAAATAATTTATAAATAATTGCGAACTACGGCAAAAACAGGTTAAAAATATTATGTTTAAAATTGCATAATATTATATTTAACGTTAAGGTGGCCAGTAAGTAAATAATCAAAAATATATTTTAAAAATATTTTTCGTTCTTAGATTTAAGCTTCATATTATTATGATTAAAATGATAATAATATTATCACGTCTTAACTAATTATGATTAACATGATAATAATATGATTACTTGTTAGCTTACTATGATTAACATTATAATAATATGATAACATTTAATTATAATAGGATGTTATTTAAACAAATTGGGATTAAGGGAAAAATATTATGACGTAATACTACGAATATATTTGGTCATAAGATGATTCAATAATAATCGTTATATGTTGACTACAATCATGAATCTTATTATAATATGTTGCACTTTGAATATGTTTACCACAACCATGTTTTTTCTTTGCGTGTATCCTCGAACTGGTTGATGCCATCAACGATTTCCTAAATTTTTACAGAAAGTTGGATCTCAGAAATCACGTCATAAATACTTCTAGCAAAGCAACTGGTGTCCTGGGACTTATTCAAAGATGGTCTAAAGAGTGACTGATTCTTGAATACGGATCTGTGATATGGGATCCACAGTTTTTTTAATTCTGTCTTTGTTGCGCTGGGGCCCTCGCATAAGATTACCATCCTATGAAACCGTCTCGCACTTATCTAATTACCAACTTTAGGAAATCGTTGGAAAATGTAAAATGCCCTTTTCTTCTTAATCTAATGGAAGGAAGTGTCAACTCTCAATTTCTTCTGGGAAAAATTTATCTTAATGTACATGTTCGTCTATCAAGACACTATACCATTCTGAGTATTAAATATTATACTACAAATTATGATCAGTTTTGATCCATTTCCTAGAGTCTGTCATAATTTCAATAAGTCATAAAAATAAACTGGTTTACCAAAATCATAAAGAGTAAAAAGATTTCATATTATAATGCATTAAATAAATAATTTTGTATATGCTTCTATTTTTGTATTTATTAAAATGTGCACTTTGTAATAGTCTGCTAGGATTTTTCCATAGACTTAAATAAATAAATAAAAAACAAAATCTGGTTTACAAAACCATTAGCCAAGCATTCCGCAAAGGTACCACTGTGAGCGGTGAACATTTCGACACTATTTCTTTTTTTCGCTCCTAAATGCCGCTATATATGCCATACAATCAAGAGAAGGGGGTATAACTTATTTTTATATGCAGGCCATAAACAAAAACAAACATGCACTCTTAAAGAACCTAAAAAGACACTAAACCACAGGCTAAATTCTTGTATACGACAATGGAGTTAGTAGTATATGGAGTTCAAAAAGAAGCACATTCAAAGTAAATCACAACGTAAATTGTGTTTTGTGATCGTGGGAATTCACAGTGGCAACAGGTGCAATATATAGATGAATTTTAAAACACATGAAAGAAATATTGTTTAACTTGTACAAGTTGCAACAACAGGCCACAGAACCTGTGCATAACAAACGGAACGTGTATGTGTGTATGTGTGTGTGTGTGTGTGTGTGTGTGTGTGTGTGTGTGAATTTTTGTTTTCAAAACTATTTTAGTATGATAAATACTGGCGCTGAGCTGAAAAATTGTGTTCCACTGAAAACGTAATGATGGCGATCAAATAAGAATTTACTACAAATGAATTTATTACGTAGCACATGACGGTTCGTTGATGACAAAACATGCAAACATTCACAGACACAAATATTATATGGCCCCGCTCATAGATACCATTTTTTTTTTATTGCATTTAATATTCCAGAAACATCATAATATAAAAAAACGTAAACAAAAAAATTGAGGATGTGACTTATAATCATTTTTAAATTAGAAATAAAGTGTTAAAATCATGGACATCTTTGAAATACTTAAAATTTTATCTGTCAACTAGTGTAAATGTCAATAATGATTGTAATTTTTGTTGTTGTTGTCAGATTTCAATGTTGGCAACAAAACTGCTTGACAAAAACTAATGTTTTTTTGATTATAACGCAGGCAATGAAAACAAACAACAACAAAATATAACGAATAATTGTAATTAATCTCACGCTTCTATGTGTCTCACGCGTATCATTCAAACAAAACCAAACGAACCAAGAAGTCAGTCATATTTCTTGCAGACATCCCAGTTAATATATACAAATGTGTATATATGTATATGTATTTATGTATGTATATCTTCATTAATTCAATCATTGTTTTCTAAACATTTCATTCATAAATTCTCATTAAAATCTAGAAAGATTGACATGTTAAAATTGGCTGGGGAAAAGTGCCGATTCTGTGCTATTCAAAGCAGAAAAATATTAATGCGATTTGAATACCATAGAACTCCTTATTTTCCTCATCTACATATATGAAATGTTAATCTTATAGCTGTGCAGGAGAAATTAGATTTTACTTCCTACTTTGGCCACTCTTTTAAAATCCAATAAATGTTAGAAGCTTCAAAGAATCTATTAATAAGAAATATATTTTGTATTGTAAAGAAAAAATATCAACAAAAATTTTTGAAACATTTTTCTGCTAAAAGACACAATTTTTATGAGTAAAGCGGCCCGTACACTCTCTATATATTTTTGTATACGTTATCCGCCATATTATGTATTTATATTTTGCCATATATTATGCAATAAGTGGCACAATGGTTTTAATGCAAATATGGTGTAACTTTCATTCAATAAAAACGTAACCTATAAATAAAAGAAGAATATATTATTTTTTACAAAATTTTAATTAAGTCTTATCGGCCTTATGGATTCTTTCTTTATATTTATAAAGAAGACTATCATATTGTTGAATTTTTTCCCGATTGATATAATCAATGCACTTTGTATTCTACAATGCTGTCAGAGTATCATAGAGTTCAATACACTCCAAAAAATTTTACTTTTTTCCAATTTTCGGGGCATATTCTCTTAAATTGTTTTTCCACTGTAGAAACAAAATAGTTGTTTTTATATTAAAATGTTTATGTACATGTATTTTATAATTAAAGTATAACTTTATACAATTATTGTAATAAATAAATTTGAATTATAATTAAAATATTCAAAACACAAAAAATTTCTTTAACCAAACACAGTTGTTGTTATTTTTGTGCCACCTGCGAATATCACATGCACATTGGCCATATAATTGTACAAAACGAAATATTGAACAATTATATCCCTTTCAGACCGTGATGCATCTATTGTGCGGATGGATTTCGGTCTCAATATTTTCGCTCCTATTTGACCTACATATGTATGTAAAATAGACTGGTATGTATCGATTGCGCTGAATGTTATTAAAGTTTGCTTCTCACATTATTCCGCTGCTCACTTTACCTTTACTTGAACTATTGCGACATTCTTGCGACACATTTCAGTTTTGTCAAACTGAGCCGCAGAAGTAAGTTGTGTTTTAGATTACAAAAGTATAAAGTAATCGTTAACAAATAGTGAAATGGGCATATTTTAACTAAAAAAATTATAAAGTTTAATGTATCAAATCAATCGGAGTCATTTGATGCAATAAAAATGAGAATTAGCTAAAAATGTTAACCAAATGCATCAATTGTGCATGTCCTGAAAATCCTTGAAGGATATAAAGAACCTAAACATTCATTACGTTTTCATACGATAGAGAGACCATTCCAAAAATTATGAAAACACTACCAGTAGCTTAGCGTCAGGTCTCAAAGGGATATTGCAAGTGTATGGGCCGCTCTAGAGTCCAATCTCTCTTTGACGTTGAATACAAAGAACGCTCAGAAGACCTAATATAAATTGTCTGACATGTGCAACAAAAACAAGTAAGAAAGTATTGTCGGTCAATTTCGACCATAGGGTACAGACAAATTTACAAGATGTATTTGATGGGTCTCAACAGGGGTGATCAACGATCATGAACCTGCCAAAACAAAATCATGTTATGCGGTTAAACATTTTCATATTAATTCGAATGTGTATTCTAAGTCAAATAACAATTTATAAAGCTTTCACACTTTAATAGTCTTATTCCTTCAATACTTTCCAGGAATATATTCTCTGCACTATCAGGATTTTTGCTTGTATATTTCATTTACGAGGCTTACTTAAGCTATACTTTGGCTAGCAATGACGTAAACTCTACAGAAAATTTATACAACATTAGATACCAGCAGAATGTAAAGGTTCAGTTAGGCAAACGTTGCTTTGCCGTATCGGTACTGCATCAATCAGCTGTTCCTTTTTGGTATATGAAAAACAATGCAAAAGCTTACCGAAATGTAATGTACCATAGTTGTTACGTTTCATTCTGTATAAAATAGAATTTCATACCGTTGTTACGAGACATTTGTAAAACAGTGATGATTTGCTTCTATGTTAAATTGAATGCGGGTATTTTTGCTCTTTTTTTTTTGGTACCTTTTCAGTATATCTATGGACTTTCGACAAAACTACTAACAATACAACATATTTCCATATATATAAATATACATATGCTTAGATGTACAAAATAAGCAAATGCATATGCA
Organism: Pollenia amentaria; assembly: GCA_943735925.1. Taxonomy (NCBI): domain Eukaryota; kingdom Metazoa; phylum Arthropoda; class Insecta; order Diptera; family Polleniidae; genus Pollenia; species Pollenia amentaria. The sequence goes on from OX031008.1 coordinate 180,370,210, forward strand.
CATATAATAGAAATGAGAAATATATAAAAGGCTTTAAATGGCTACAAAACATTGTTTTGCCTATGCATATTTTCAAAATAATACATGTAAATGTGTATGTATATTATTACTGTTTCTTTACATACACTTAATACTGTTTTGATGCCATTTTAAACACTTGGTACTTTTTCTGCACATCGGTCATTATTTAAACCTCTTGATTTCCCATCACTGTGTGTGTTGTTTTATCTATACTATTGCTTTTTTGTTTATGTATGTGAAAAACATATGACACGTTTTTAGATGTTCTATAATTGCACCAATGCCTTACTGATCATTAATGCATTTTCTGGCACGCTACGGCATTTGTCAGCATTCTTTGTATTTTATAACTAGATAGTGCTTATTGTAAATTTTATGTATTTAACTTTATTACTCTAACAAATTGAATTGGGAACTTTCGCCGTTAAGAATTTTTACGGAGGTTTAATATGAGACTATGTTCAATTCTGGACCTACCAGCACAATAATTTGCCATGATATATAGTGGTAAATCGCAAAAGGAATTGCCGCTACATTTTATGTCAATACTAATATTTAGAAGGAAGTTATGGTATTAATGGCTACTCCAAGGTGGGCCTTAACCACTGTGTACAAGGAAATGCGTTTATCAACAGCACCCGAGTGTGACCACAACCAATATACTCAGGTAGCATTTTAAGTGTATAATCCGGCAAGATTATACACACGCCAATTGTTTAGCTGCTGAAGCTTTCTAATCCCTGCTGCTTTTGAAAAAATTCTAGTACCATCTGCTACGCACTTACGAATAGTTCTGCCTTAGGCCGAACTCTTCCTAAACCGAACTCTTCCTCGACTTTGGAAAGTAAACCACGATCCTCAAAAGTATATTTTCGAAGGAAAGGCGAAACTTCAGCAACGACAATCTTCCTGCAAGAATCTTGCTAACCAATAGTCTGTCTGGTGCCGCGCAACTAGAGTTCAGTGACTTCCTTGGTACAAGATAGGATCTCTGGTCAGTCGTGAAGATCTAAAACCATCGCAGCCCTTCCGGGGGTGGATTCGTCTTACACTATGTACCTATTCCAATAAAATTTTGTGAGATGATTAAGATTGCATAAAAAAATATCTATGGACAAAATTAATTAAAATTTCAATATAGTAAGATGATCCCTACACCTCCGTGGGAATGCCTATCAAAATATGTACCGATTGCAATGAAATTTGATAATATGATTTTTATTGCAGTAAAATATGTTTGGACCAAATGTAATTTAAATGCCAACATAATAATCTTCTTCCGAAAGAAGCTTGTAAAGAGGAGAATGGAGATTCCGGACCGATTATCACCATTTTCATTAGGGTGATACTTATGACAATTAAAAGGATAAAGCAAGTCAGATCGATTCAAAAAGTGAAGGGTCTACTTAAACATCTTGAATTGTCATTAGGAGTTTAAGTTAAGGTTTAAGGCTTTTAAAATTGCCAATAGGCCACGTTATTGAATGTCAAGCCGGTAAATATCATACACCGATATTAAATGTCTTGACAGAGGATGGGAATAAATCCAATAACAATCAACTAATTTGAATTAAAAACAACTCGGCGGAGTAAAAACCTATTTAAAAACTTTCGGACAGTAAGTTTTCTTTTTTCTGTTTTACATTTAAAACCTTGCCTTATTTGACCTCGCTTTGTTCCGGTGCAAAACACAATTACTTTAAAGCGGAATCCATCTGTTCCCAAAAGGACAATGCTAGCAATGGTCAATACCAGAAATAATAAAGTACTTAAAAATATAAATCAAAAGAGCCATCAAGTTATAAAAATACAACGAAAACGTATTTGCATTCCTAATATTAATTATTTTTTACTTGTACCCCTCACCAATATAACAAGTAACAACAATGACATATTACTCTAATCTATTGTCCAGTATCTTGAAAACAGAATAACGCTTCTTAATCTTAAATTTATGCTCACATTGCAATATCAAGCTGAACCAACAAATAAACAAAACAAAAAAAAAAAAAAAAAAAAAAAAAAAGATATCAACGAACGAATGAAAACATTCCCATTCAACCGGACACCAAGAACGCGTTCAACAGCAAAAATGAGAATATGTACACAAAAATAAATAAAAACAAACAGACAGACAGACGGACGAGCGATCCAATAAACAAGTAACGCTCTATAAATTATTCATTATTTTGAAATGAAGACAAGATAAACACTACAGCAGCAACAACAATCAAGTTCAGCTACAGTCACTCCAAAACCCAAGAATTAAAACAATCAGCAGCAACATGCTGAGCGTGAATGTGTGCTGGATATCAATCGATTAGCAGCAAAAGTTACAACAACATAAATTGTCATTCTTTACTTTACTTCATTGTTTACGTAAAAAAAAAAATACATGTTGTTGTTAGTAATATTTAAGTAACTTTTGGCTGATTGTCTTTAAACATCTTACCAAACATCCTTAAACGAAGTGTTTATTGATGTTAAAACAGTTTGAGCAGACTTTTTTTTTAAAAAATGTGAGAACATTTCCAAATCCCATTCTCATGTTTTCAATACAAAATGAAATCGAGTACAAACATTAATACATCAATTACTAACATTGAAAACTAAAACAGTAACAGATACACCGATTGGTTTTTATTTATTTTGTTCGTTTAGCTGTTTGCTTGCCATTTGTTCAAGTTATTCTTTCATTCGTAAGTCAAACGACGTCTGACACGCGCATGCGTTGCATTCATTGTCTGGCAAAGACTGTTGCCAGTTGCTGTTGGCTGTTGCAGTTTTTCTAACCGTTTATGGTTTTGTTCATTTTGACAATGATTTAGTAAGTGTTGCTGTTAACTTGTTACGAGTATCAATGTTAGTTTACAAATACGTGATCATTTGCTTGAAATGCGGATCCTTTTCATATTGAATGTTTGAAGTATTTTCGTATAAAGCAGGTGCATTTTATATTTTGACTTAAGGTTGTGAAAGATATTTAATGGAATTAATTTAGTTAAATTGACCTTCAGTTTTAAGCTTAGTAATCTTACTTTATGTATTTAATTGATATTGATATTATGTTTAAAAAAGTTCATTCGAAGTATTACCCCTAACTGAGCTACCTAAATAAGAGCGGCAAGCGTTTTTTGTATGTCAAAACTTTTTTTTTGCATAAAGTTTATACGAAGAAAACCTATAGAACGCGAATTCGACACCACCCGGCTGGAAAATCCTATTTGACAAATCGCTATGTCGATTTGTCTTATTGAAAATGTATTTGAAATAGAATTTTCATGTTTAAAAAAACGCTTGCCGCCCTTGTTTAGGTAGCTCAGTTAGTTAACTGTGACTTTTTCTGGATTCTAAAGAAAAAGAATTTCTCTCCTTCCCAGACCAGAGAAAAATATAGCCAATTTTTGATATTTTCTTCTGAAGAAATTCTTCTTGAAACCTACTTGTTTTAAGTTAATCAAAGCTAGTGAAAGTCACGTGGTTGGGAATTTGGGTTACAGGGCGGGAGAAAGTTGTGATGGGTTAATTATCCGGGATATTAACTCCAAATGCGAAATCTAATAATAGAAACTTGTTATACCCTACACAACTAGTGCTGAATGAGGGTATACTAAGTTTATCATACTCTGTAAAACTTTTTTAACAATAATCTAAGATCCCATAAAGCGTTTCGTCACCTAAAATGCAGAAAGGCGTAATAACACTTTTTGTTTTTTACAGGAGAAGCAAAAAATTTTAAAAAACCAACAACAACAAGGTGCACTTGGCGTTTGAATTTCTTTATTAAAGTTACCATTTTTTATCGCAGGGAACTAAAACATTAGTTTAATAAAACGAATAAAAATCAATCAAAAACACTATTTCGAATATGGTGAATTAGGTGACGATATATATTCTGGGTCCTTGAGTACCTCTAAGTCGATTACGCCATGTCCATCTGTCTGCCTGCCTGTTAAAATCACGCTCACCTTTGAACGACTCAAAAAATAAGAACCATATTGGTTTGAAATAGTTTCTACTTCTCCAAAGCAATTTGGGCTTGATACCCAGCAAAATCAGATCAGTAGGATAAGAGTAATGAAACAAAATTTGAAACAACTATCCTGAATTTATTTACAGCAACTAATATAAATGGTTGCGATATGCAGGGACTGATAAAAGATTTAAAAAATTTTGTAGGCCCCATAAAAAGCCTACACTCGGAAAGCAGTTTAGTACGGCTTAAATAGTAATAAATAAAGCTAATGTAATAGTATTTGCTCTGTCATAGTTTTATAAGACTAGAAATCACTCCGCTGAATTTCATGAACACCGTTCCATAATTTACCATAGGCTCCATTAAAGTCCTCTCTCGGAAAACGTTTTAGTACGCCTTAAACCGCAACGAATAATGCTATTGTATTAAATTTGTTTGGTCTGCATAGTTTTATAAGACAATACCACACACTGTAAAATTTCGTGAAGATCGGTCCATAATTTACCAAAGCTCACATATAAAGCCCATTCTATGAAATAATCTAAATACGTCTTCAACCGCAAATTGGTAAAATAAGGTCCAATTTAGCTTTTAATGGCCAGAAATAACATCATGCTATTTTTGCGATATTTGTAAAGATTGGTTAATAACTTTTATATCGTGTGCTCCTGAAATATTCTAACTGTCGGTGGAGGATATCAAAGATTCGGCCCAGCCGAATATAGCACTCTAACTTGTTTATTTTTTTTTTGTTTTTTTTTGTTGTCTTTCTTAAAATATCGATTGTGCTATATAAATATTAAGGGGTTCTTAAAGCTTTGAGTGCAATTTTGAAATGTTACAAGATCTATGAAATCTAAGCAGCATCTGTAATTTTTAAGATTTCAAAAGAGAAATTTGTATCGGTCAAGTATATTGCACAGAGCATATAACCTAGAGTTATAGATGGCTTTGATTGACTAGAATAGAAAAATAAAAGGATTATGTGTATTAAGTTTTGGTTTTTAATATGAATTGAGTTGCAATGCATTAAGGGAACATGTTTTTAAAATCCGCACATTTGATAATTTTTAATCAAGGGCATCTTCTTTGTCTGTATCTCGGGAAAATGTTAGAGGTCTGACTCTTCATACAGAGCCATAACCTTTTCCAATACAAATTTAGATTCTGAAATAAATCTCTCTTTTTTCCCACAAATCTAATCTTAACCATCTGATCAGCAACTGTTAGTAAAAACAAAATTTAATTTTCTTATATTAAATTACTGTGAGAAAATCTCCCTATTTTCGAAGCACCAACCATTAGCAAATTAAGAAAGTCTGTTATTTTTGTGTCTGCAAAACATTTACGTATGTGAGTATATCTGTAAGATTGTGCATGAAAAATAATACATTAACTGCTATCAACTTTTATTACACCATCCATATAACAATTGCAATCACATCGCATATGCCGATTCGTCTTTTTCTACATTTTCTTAACGGCCTGCAGCACTCTTCGATTATTTCACATTACAGCCACCCAATGAAGAAGATGAAGTAAATAGCAACCACATCATGGATATTAACAAATTAATACCCACCAAATGTTGAAAAAAACTACATTCATACGAACATATTTACAGAAAAACAAACCGACAAAAACCCAAACAAGATGACACTTTCAAAACTATACGCAGGCAGCCAGCCAGCAAAAGCAGCGTTATCAGGCATCAGCTAAATCTTGAAAGTACAGAAAAAACAAACATAAAACCACAGCTTCCTCTTTTACCCAAAATACAAACAAACAAACACTTTTGCATACTGACATGTGTGATATAAACACAAATACTTGTACACTCACTCCCATGAAAACGCAATTTACTGCTGACTCAGTTCACCCAAAGAGCAGACAGACTCTGATCTGAATTTTTTCGCTTCTCCTTGTTCGTGGTCTTGTATTTAGATGCGCCACGTTTCATCGTATACTGGAAATATTGGTCTACAAAAGGCAAGATGAAGGTTTTAAATATACAGTTACAAAGAAATTCATAAGCCAAAGTTTAGAAAATGTTTATAAAGTACGAACAAAGGAACTATAACAGAAGATACCAGATATTGGTGTTTAATGGAATGAATTCATATCGTTTGGCGTAAAAAGAAGCTGACGTTATTTTAAGACGAGGTGGATGTTTCTTCGGTTCTACTAAAAGCTGTATTCGGCGAAAAGTTGTTTTGCTTCTAATTCGAAAAATTCCACTGTTTCAGAGATTACCCCTCGTCATCTCTGGCAAGTTATTGTTTTTGTGCAGATGTTTGAATTAGAAATAGCAGTCGTCAATCAAGGCCGGGTCATCGTGGTTATGACCGTATCGGCTAGTCAAACAGTGGTATTCTAAAATCATGCAGTGGGTTTTGGAGGCTGTTCCGACCGATCTTTCACTGTGTGAACCCTCCTGAACTGGAGGCCTTGATCCGCCCTTGTCGTTAATTACAACTTGTGAATATCCGACCTTTTATTATCGTCAAACAGAAAAAAAACACATCTTTCTTTGGACAGTGTACAGACTGTAGATTAACACAAGCACCGACATTTTGACCTAATCTCATGGTGGATCTTAACCATCCGGCGACCAATTCCCTGATTGAAAGTATAACCAACTCACACAGGTAGAAACTTGAGTGTATAATTTGACTAAAATCGTGCTCTCACCCCTTGCTTAAGAGCTGGATATCTAACTTCCGCTGCATTAGTGTAGCCGGCAGCATCTGTTTAATAGCAACAGCACCTAGAGAGATCCGTCGTCGTCGAATTTTCACAAGTGAAAACACTTATGTAGTTCAGGAACTCTCTTGCTGCATTTTAAGATTAAAGCTGCGATAGTCAAAACCAGGGCGCCGCGTTTTATCTTTTATGCTCTTTTGTTACGTATGTGTGCACACACATTGTAGAGAATTTAACAACATTAACAACAAAATATGTGAAATGCATACAACACATGCAATCGCAAAATGTAGTAGTATAGGTTGCCGATCGCAGTATTAAAGCCACAGCCACTACGTGATCCCCAAGGATTCGCTCGCATGATAAATGTGCTCTCAATACAAAAGCATAATTTCTTGAGATATTGATTTCATTAGATAGTCAACTTCTTCTTCATCCAGGCTCTTGACTATTCATTCACTCCAAAATTCAAGTCTCACCCAACATTAACCCAGCTCGCTTTACCAACGCACATCTGTAGTGGAATTCTGTAACTTTTAACAATAGCAAGAATTGTTTTCTTGTCGTCTCATTTTGTCGTTTGCAGTAACGATTATGCGATTCTGTAACTTAATGTTAAAAATATTGTTACAATTTGGCACTATGTGGCACCTCTGTTAAAATAAACGAAAAAGAGCTAAAAGGAATCCAAAAAAAAAACAAAATTGTGCGGTCAAATAGGAGGTAAGTTCAAAATTTTAAATTTATTAAAATAAATGTATAAAAATCGTAAATAATTTACTAATTAATTTATTTGTAGAATGGACTTTAACTCTGCCCCAAAAAGATGTCGTGCATCGGCCGAGCAACTGAACTATATGGCCGATTTCATGCTGGAGAATAAGGGGCTGGCTGGTGGAAAATTCCAGAAAATACACGGCAAATTGGAGTCTCAAAAAAAGTGGTCGCAATTAGCGGAAACGCTAAATAGTTTTGGCGGAGCTGTGAAGTCAGTTGACCAATGGCATACGGTAAGTTTACTTTGTAAAATATTTAGTAATGTGCACATAATTGATGCTTATACATATGTGAATACTTTTTTTTCATGAAAAGGTATGGAGAGACCTCAAATCGCGTACCAGTATAAAGATCCGCGACCGGAAAAGGCAGCAGGCGTTGACTGGCAATAGGCCAATAACGCAAGAGCCCGCGACGGAGCTGGAAATGCGAGTCATTTCCTTAATTGGAAATGACTACATTGAAGGCAGTGAAGTTGTCGCTGAAAATGTACCTATAAGTGAAGTAAGTTAAATAAATTTGTTTTTAAACATAACAAAAATTAATTTTAACTTATTTTTGATTTAGGAATTGCAACTACGTATGGAAGAGGGAAGCGAAAGCATCTTTGATGACCTTCCAAGCACGTCAGGTATGCCTGACTCAGTCAGGACCCCTGTCAGTTTAAGAAATACGCCACAAAGAGGGAGAAAGAAAAAAACCAACGATGCAGAAGTGCAGGAAAAATTTTTGGAGATCGCTAAACAGCAAGCCGATTCTCTTAAGGTACTTTTTAAAACATGCCAAATTGTTTATAAAATAATAACATTTGTCATATTTGTAACAGATGCTAGCTGAAACAAACGCAGCTAATTCCGAGGCGACGAAGAAGATGGCAGAGGCTATTGCAGCCATGGCTACAGTCTTAAAGCATATGGCCGATGCTGCGAATAATTTAGCAAATGCCCTTAATAAGCTTTAATAATTTTTTTTTATTATTTTAATTTTTTTTTTTTAGATTTTAAGTTTTGAAGTTCCTTATTTTTGTTTTTTATTTATCTCTTTTTTGTTTATTAAATTAATATCTTTGTTTAGATTGTAAGTTTTGAAGTTCCTTATTTTTGTTTTTTATTTTTTTCTGTTTTCTGTTTTTTTTTTATTTAATTAATATCTTTGTTTAGATTGTAAGTTTTGAAGTTCCTTTTTTTTTTGTTTTTTATTCTTTTAATTCATTTATGAAAATCTTTATTTTTTTGTATTTTGTTAATGTACCTGAATTTATAATAATAAAAGACTGAATTACCATTTGAATTTTTGCAGTTATTATTGAAATAAAAAAATATTCAAAAGCCATTAGTAGATCGAATTCTTTAAAATTTGTTTTCTTTTTAATTGTTTTTATTTAACAACTACAAAATTGTTGTCGTTTATTTAACAACTCAGCTGATTGAAAACAATAACAATTGTTGATAAATAAGTTCGAGAATAGCAAAATCGCTTAATCAGTTGTTAAGTTTTTTAACAATGACAAGTGTTGTTAAAATAAGTTACAGAATTCCACTACTGGTAACCCAAGCTTTTCATTCGTTTTTCGATTTATAGTCTACCAATCTAGTCGACCTACCACTAAGACAACCATCAAGAAATTGTTACTACTTGGAAGCAATTTATAAGTAGACCGCAGCCCAACTTCTTTCTGTTTTGATTCTAAACAATTTTTAAATGTGGTGTTAAATACTAGAAGGGAAACGATGTTTATTCGTTTTTTAAATTACATTTTCTATAGAAAGTTAAGTTTTTTTTATATATTTACTTAATTCGCCAATGAAACTTATATTTCTTACTGGCTAATATGCTTAAACTAAATAAATCTAGATACTTTAGTACATAACATACAAGGAAAAATGTTGCATTAAATTTATCTTAAGACATTTGAGAGGTTATTTCTGAAGCCAATAGGATCAGTAAAATTCGGAGCTCATTTTGCGGATAGGATCAAAATTTGCATAATAAGACCGAAAGTATTGAAGTCTGAGAGGTACATAATTTCTGAAAGGACGGATAGGAATTGAAAACTCCACCTTAAGAAGTAGGAATTCTGAGACAATTTCACCGTTTAAAAATTCAGCATAAAAATTCATATATATCATCCGTTTTTTTAAGGTTGGAAGATTAATTAGTTTTTAACCGTTTTCATGCGGAGGTAAGATGACATTTGGATTCCAATTCAATTTTCGAAGACAGAATAAAAAAAATTCCTTCTGTACGGATTCTAATTCTTTAGTATGTACCTAATACTGGCGGTCCCAAGCGACCGAGGTGTATTCCAGAATATATAACTGTTTTATAACATAGGGATCATCAAAGTCCTTTGGCCTTCTTGACAGTCTGCGATATGTGCGCATTAAAACACAGTTTATGATCAAGTAAAATACCCAGATCAAGGAATGTCGCTAAGTTGATGATTATTTAGTATATAGCTACAGTGTACTGGACTTCTTCTGTAGATTAACATATGTTTAAATTGCAGTTAATACAAACTTTTCATCGATTTTCTGAAACATTTCATTTACTGAGAGCTAATGAAACATTCTTCATTAATCCAATAAAGCGTACATACATACATAGATTAAATTTAAATGTAATTTTTCATTAGAAGAATGTCAAAATCCATTGGATTTGTGAAGAAAATTTTTTCTGCCTCAATAAAATGTTGAAATCATTTATATTTTTTTAATAAAAAATAAAAAAAATTTAGCAAAAATTTTAGATCAATTAAATTTGATTGTTTATAAAACCATAGTATAATAAGTACAAGGTGTGTTCATTAGGGAGAGTTGTCATTATTTTCCCATGTTATGTCAAACAACGAAATATTACTCATTTAAAAATATTTTAATTTTAACATATTATGCCCTTTTTGTATATTGCAAACTTACTTTTTTATACATATAAATGTATATGTTATTCAAAATATTGTTTATTTGAAATTTATCATTCAATGCGACAATAGAAAAAATAATACGCAGTTTGTTTGTGTAAATTATGCTAATGTCAAACCCCAATGTATTTGTTTGTGTAAAAAAATGGTCAAGTTGTCAAAAACAATTTCTACAAAAACAATTGCACGATAAAACACAACTCTACAAAAAATCAGCAGGCGTTTCAAACAGTACTACTAATTGGGCCATGAAATTGATATCTGGTTAAAATTTTTTATCACAAAATTTTTTAAATTTTTCAAAAAGTAAAATTAATTCATGGCCCAATTATTGGTCCGCGCACAACTACAACAATGCAGCAAAAGAAAAAACAACACGCGATTTGTTTGTGTATACAAATGGTAAAAATGTCAAAAACTTGTCACCTGTTAAGAAAAATGTGTTTTGTTTTTATCATGTATTTATTTTGTTTAAAGAAAATTTTCAACCGGAATTTTGGCGTACAATGGTTGTTTCCGAAATTTAGTCTGCGCAAATTTCATGTGATGGGGCCAAATTCCTGCCAAAAATTTTACCCCATTTTGCACTTTCCAATGGGTCTTTTGGAACTGAAAATAACGTACCGCATCGACTTTTAAAATGTTTTTTCACACTGCACAATAACACATTTTAATGTTTCTACACTTTTTTTTGTTATTATGGCTATTTAAGATTTTTATTCACACTTTTTTTCACAATTATTATATTTTATTTTTATTTTCACAATAAGAAAAACGATTTCTTGAAAAGAATATTATAAAAAATATAATAAAAAATGTAAACAACTTTTGACATTTTGCCCATTTATGCCTATGTATTTTAATAAAAAACACAACTCTACACAAAATCAGCAGGCATTTCGAGCAGACCTACGAATTGGGCCATGAATTAATTTCTTTGATTATTGACGCTTGTTTAAATTTGTTTCCTTATTTTCTTTTATTTGACGTTATATGGGTTTTAAAATTGAGAACGAAATTTCTTATGACTTTACCTTGTACCTATTCTACCATGTATAAAACTATAATAAACAAATTATTTAGATTTATTGAAAATTTTTTAAAGGCTGAATGACAATTTTTCCAGTGCTTAATTTTTCCACTTATTTTATTTACATAAAAAATGCAAGTTTTTTTAAAGCAAGAAATAAGCATATTTCAAATCTCTAAAGCAGAGCTTGTACGCAAGGAATTATAAACAAAAAACATGTAATGTTTCATAGAAGTGTAAGACCCTACACTGCGAATTCTTCCATTTTTGTTGGATATTCTGCTGAGTCATCACTACCACCAGTAAACCAGTCTTTCAACTTTGCATCGATACAAAAAATTAACAACTTCATTAATCCATTCCATCTGTTTCCCATACGGTACTCCACTTCCAGTGGAATACAGCACATCGTCATCTCATTCTATTAACAACTACTATGTTTCAACCATCAGTAACTCAGCTCACCTCAATGGTTCCTCAACCTTCGTTAAACTTATAATATGCAGGTTTCACCGTGCTCGACCGGTTCGACCCTTCATTCATCTATCGCTTCTTCACCACCAACGCACTGCACTTCACACAACTCCACTTCACAAACTTTTTTTACAATCTAATAAAATCCAAAAAGAACAAAACTTATCTAAAGCTTAAAGACACCTGATTCTAAGAAAGCATGCCCTCGGGACCTTAACTAATAGTCAGTCCGATACCAACATATCAGGGGTCACTGACTTCCGTGGCACCAGAATATAAAAGACTATGATAAATGCTTTATCATAGCATTTGAGTTTAGACAGTTCAGGCTGATTACCCCTGAGTTCGCCCATAGATATTAATGTCCGAGGAAAGAATTTCGACACAACATAAATATATATTAGCCAAAAAAAAACATCCATATTCGTACAACTCTACAGCAGAAAAGAAAAATTCTTCCAATACCTCTCGACGGGTTCCCTTTGTCGTACCCGTTGCCGGGTGCTAGGTGCGTCAGTTTTGAATTCTTTTAGATTCCAGGCATTGACCACACCTGAAATATCGTTAAGATGATCTCTACACCTCCCAGGAGGAATGGACATCGTGCAAATGTCTGATCGCCTCTGCAATATCGATTCAGATATATTCAACACCTTATCGGAAGATGCTATAATTTTTGCAAATCGCGGTTAATGTCAGTTCTGCTTTGACATTTGCAGAGTAAACAGATACAATATCTAAGTCAATATGAACGCAAAATAAAAGTTTAGTTTTTTTTTCATTATAATTTCCGGATCTCCTAATCTCTTGTTTTGGTTATTTATACTTGCCAGCAAGATCGCCCTATTTGACCGGCCTTCTTTTTTTGAAGTTTCTTGAAGCCTGTAGTCTGTGTCGACAAGCCTCAGACTCTTGAAATCCTTAAAGGGAATATCCATCAGAAATGTGGGAATCTATCGTCAGAAGCTCCGTCAAGACTGTTGGAAAACATCAATTCTGGCAGCGGCCACTTAGTCAATATATTTTTTTAAACTTAGGGAAAAAAATCTAGACATAAAAAAACACTACCCAAAAGTAAATCTAAATTTTTCATTAATTAAAAAACTTAAAGCGGAAAACAGCGGGTGACAACTTTTGTACCACTTTGTACATATGTAGGTAGGCGTATTTTGGAGTTAAAATATTTGGCAGTTATAGGGTCATTACAATGACTTCAATTACAACTTCTTTAAAAGAGTCTTTTGCTAAAAAAAAGGTTATCATAATGTTTTTAATATTTTACATGTCTGCCCTTAATGTATTAAATTGTATTTATCCTAAAAAAAATAAAAAAAAGGAATCAGAGTGCTCATTCGAATAAAACAATTGTATTTTTTGTTGTAATGGTTTTTTTTTTTGGTGTATTTTGTTGCTCTAGCAATTGTTAAACTCTTCTAGTTTTATCTCTACATATTCGTACAATTGTCTGTTTATAAATGTTTTATGTATTCATTTTGTTGTTATTTCTGTTTGCTGCTGCTGCGGTTGTTTATTTTTTCATTTGTCTTTCGTCATTGAGTTGCAAATGGTTTTGGGATTGTGGCAAACCACAGATTCCCACGGTTGCCAAGACTGCACACGCGCGCGCTCACACGAACAAAAATGTTTGATGGTAGTTGGATGACAGGCAGGCTGGTTGACTTGCTTGCCTAACTGACACTCTGTCTCCCCAATGTCTTTGCGATCATTGTGCTCTTTTTTTCATGCCTCCACTTTTCGTCGCACTTTTATGTTGCCCCATAAATTCGATAAAGCTAACAAAGACGTCTTCGTTTCGCTGTCTGTCGGTCCGTCCGTCTGTTTGTCTTTCTTTCGTTTCGATTGTCATTTAATATTCTGTAAAGAGTGTGTTGGAACAACATAACTACAGCAATAACGATGACAACAACTTCTTGTGATGTCTTTTAAAGACTGTCGGTCCATCTGTTTCGTTGGATGGTTTGTTGCTTGGTTAGTACAAGAGTATCTGTGTGTGTTAATTTGTTTGTTGGGTAGTTAATCTAATGTAAGCAACTCATCGCCACCAGAGACTCTGATGGCTTCAGTACCGTGATGTAGTAGTTGCGCGTGCGCAATTTACAATTCATTTTGATTGCAAGCAATTCAACACTTTATTGCGACTATTTCTCTGTTAGTAATGCCACTAAAGCAGCAACTACAACTTCTACTACTATCTTTTTTGTTGTTGTTTTTAATGCAATTGTTTGTTGTTTATTGCTAGTTGTAGATTATTTTGTGAATGTTTATTACGCTACGAACTGTTGGCTGGTGGTTTTGAATAATAAACTAATTATGTTATCTTTCTTGCTATTTTTTTTGCGCGCTATAAAAGTCCACGAATTTAAATAAAGGTGAACTAGTTGACATTTTTATAGAAATAACAAAAAATTCAAGTTAGTGTGAGAATTATTTTTCAACCTTAGAGTCTTATGTGCAAAAGTGTATTTTAAAAATTGTATTTCAATAAGCGATTGACTAAACGTAGTTATATGGATTGTTAGCAGAAACTGGATTAATGATAACAATAGATTTCTGATAAAAATTAGAAGACGTTAAAAAAAGATTTTATATATTGCCATCGTTTTTTTATGTTTATTAACTCGTAGAAAAAAAACGACTTTTATTTACTGCGCCATAAAGGTAGATGTACATAACACGCATTAGCGCTCGCTGTCACTTCAATCAAACAGATTAAAATAGTGTTTTTTCATAGAACAAGTTACATAAAAACATTTTGACGCGCTTGCGGCAGAAGGTTGGTTAAATTTGAACTTTTTAACGCATTGTGTATTTTTGAGCAATTTTGACGAAACACTGAGGAACAGTCAATTTGCGGTCTCGAACTTTATTGCAAAGTTTTACTTATTTGAGCTCGCTGATTTCAAGTCTAATCTCCATTTTTCTTTATCAGCTCGACTTTTCGAGATATACCGTTATGTTCAAAATTAAGGCACATTCACTACCCAGCAAAAAATACTGCTTGCCTGGAAGCAGCTTTGTAAGGCAGTATTTGATGGGAAAGCGCTTCCGTATTCAATGAAATATTACATGATTTTTGTATGAAATTCCTCGCGAAGAAGGTCTGCCCGAGGAATCCAATTGGTGCTTCTTTCACATTCTTAATATGACCTTAATTCAGACATGAAACTCAGCACTTTTATTCCAGCACAAATTACTGCTTATATCATGCATTCTGGAAGTTATATTTTAAGCGCATTTTATATGACTCCATATAATTAAAGGAATCATGTCTTTTAAGAAATTTAATATCAATGCCTTCATTAATATTGAATAATAATGGCTTCTCAAATGCCAAATGTAAATGGCATCCAAAATGCATTATAATCATACTTACATTTTTTTTGTTAAAAAGGAATTTAAAAGATTTTATAGTTTTATTTTTTAAATACATACATGTGTATGTATCATTTATTTTTTATTAAATAAAAAAATTTCTTCGAATAGACAAAAAAAGATAAATAAAACATTTTAATTCAATAATTATAAAACTAGGAACATAAATTATAAAACTAGGAACATTTAAATTATAAAACTAGGAACATAAATCTTTTAAAACTTAAGTATTGTAATTTGGGAACTATGTATTGGTTTTAGTTTTCATTTAAATTTTAGTAAGACTGGTATAATACTAATTTTGTACTTTTAAGGAACTTATAGATATATAATTTTTATAATATATGGACGATTATATCATATATAGAAAAAATTTTTTTTTGTTATAATCACGAAATAAATTATCATATAATTAAATTTTGTATCAAAAATAATTACAATTCAATGAAAGTTAATGTTGTTTCTTTTAAATTGGAATATGTAGTTCTATTTTCAACATTACTGGAGGAATTACTATGGTCATCAGTAAGAAAAGAATGTTGTGCCTTTTTTGTTAAACATGCTTAAGCGTATGGCTTTTCTAATTTCGGCTAAAAAGTATTTTTTTGTTAACATTTCTTCCTTATTAACGGATTCTGTAAATAATAACAAAAATGTTAATATGGTACAATTAAAATTTTGAAAATACTTACTATATATAGCATTCATTATTTTTGGATAATCAAGAAGACGCTTTTTGTTTTGCCTTCCTTCAACGTTAAATTCAAGTAAGAGATTTGGGTCAAAAATCGA
Organism: Pollenia amentaria; assembly: GCA_943735925.1. NCBI lineage: Eukaryota > Metazoa > Arthropoda > Insecta > Diptera > Polleniidae > Pollenia > Pollenia amentaria. Next base: position 180,386,296 of record OX031008.1, read on the forward strand.
TGTTAGTTTTTTCTTAATACCATCCTTTCCAACAATTTTCTTAATGGTGCTTATCTTAAATTAAAAAAAAGGAGAAAAATAATGTTTTAATATTTAGAAATAATAGGCACTAATCCTTTTTTAATTTGTACTTACTAATGCATCTAGAGTATCTGGTGAAATATCCATTTAGATGTCTTCCAAGTCTAACGTGGATTTAATTGGAAATTTGTCCAAGTATTTTGTGGTAATAGTATCCGTTGATAAGTTGGATTTTACCAGAACATGTATTTCTGATAATAAATAAGTCAACCATTATTTTGTTTTGACCAAAAACCACTTCTTTAGTTCTTTAATTTCTTGTTTTAAATTGACGTCTTTTTTTCTGAAATAGAAATATGTCTGTATCTATACATACTTTTTTTTAATATTTTGTTTAAACGTTCATACCTGTTTTTATTTCTTCAATACTTTTTTGTATTTCATCCAATACATATATATATATATGTATGAATAACTTTGAACCGGTTCATCACAAAACTCGGCAACAATATTCTCTTTAAGCCGTGCATACATTGTTTTCAAATTTACCCAGTATTTTCAGAGATATCGTTGAAGTTTTGAATGGACATTTTTTGTTCTTTAAAAATTCATAAAAAAAATTAAAAATGCGAGAAAAATCACAGCTTTTGTCTAAAAACATCTAGTTAAACATATTTTGAATGAAATGTGCTTTATTTCATTGCAATCGGTGCACAACTTTTGACTTCAACGATATCAATTTTGTTCCCTTGTGTAATCAGCTGGCAACAAAAATAATAATCATGGAAGAACAACTTTTTAAAGAGATTAAAAAGCATACAGTATTGTTTAAAAAAGTTTGGCAGGACTAACAAAAAACAAATAAAAAAGAGCCAAAGCTTGTAATTCTTAAGCAAAGTGAATATTTTTTAATTTACAAATAATAAAATAAATAAAAAATAGCTAACAAAAAATGCTTTTATAGCCCAAACAAATACTTTTCTTACAAAATAAGCTTTTCTACTTATTTTTGTTCGCGATGTCCCAAAAATAATCCTTTATAATTTGGCCAATTACAACCTAAAAAATAATACCTTTCTTTTATACTTAAAAGTTTTATAAAAATATGTAGTTACAAAAAGGGAAAAAATATGTTGTAACAATTTAACTTTCAAAAAGGTTAAAACACACTAATTTAAATTGCTCTTGTATGCATGTGAAATCTGATGGAATTTTTGTTGAAAAAGTGTACACGATAATAAATTTTTCGAAATGTAAGAAAACATTTAACAAAGAGTGTTTTGGCTGTACAAAATTATTTATAGCACTAACGCTGTAATAACAATGTGTGTAACAATATATGTAAATATTATGTTGTTCGAAGAACATCGTTGACATTAGATCGATATCACTACTATTGTTTTAATAACAAAAATATATTGTAAGGGTAATTTTGGAACATATTTATGTATATATTTACATACATTTGATAGAATTTTGGGTTTTCCATGGATTTCACATTGAAATTATTCTTAAAATTCTATAGTATTACCGGATGTCTAACAAATATTAATGGAATATATTGCAAATTGATTCAAATAATTATTTAAAATCATATAATAATAACTTATTTAAATCATTATATTAAAATATTTTTTGTAATGTATAATTATGCCTTATTTAATATATATAATAAAAAAAGTAATTATTTATTATATAACTAATAATGCAAAACGTAGCGAATAAAGCGAATAAAGCTTCAAAGTAATGAATTCACGATATCATTAATATTTTGATGGTAAGTAAAGTTTTTTCTGGCATGCGCGTTGTGTTACTTGAAGGGAAATCGAACGATTATTATTCGACCGGTTTTAGCCGGTTATTTTAGTTCTCTCCAAGCCGGTTATTTTAAAATGTCTATAATTGGAATATCGATTTTTTTTTATAATAAACCGGTAATTTTAATAATAATAGGTATTCTGGAAAAGAAATACAAAATACAAAAGTAAAAGAAATACAAATACAATACAATACAAATATTACTCTGTTAACCAGAGTACTATGAGAAAATTATAAAAAAATTGGATTAAGAGTGTATTAAAAAGAACTTTAAAATTCTTGCGTTTTGAGTTTCCGATTTCCGTATTAAAAGAGCTAATTTTTTTAAGTAATATAAGAATGACTGAAAATATTTACTGTAAAATTGATTATTAAAAGAAATGTTTACGAGGTTCTGTATTACCTACGTTATGGTTTTGTACAAAAAATTCACTACTGACTTCTTTTCAGATTACAAAATTTAGGAAAGTAATCACTTCTTAGAAACTTTTTATTTAAGTATCACGCCTTGTAAAAATAATTAATATGGTTATCCAGTTAAGAAGTCATTCCGCTTTAAATGCTTAATTCCAAACTCGATTACCTTTTTCAAAATTTTTTGCTTGGTTAGAATGGACTTGGATGTAGCATGATAAGTATCCTTTTCTAATTGGTTTGTATTAAATAGCAAAATAATATACATACAAATATTCGTTCTTATTTTCACTACACATATAAACTATTCGCAACAACGGAGATTACAGCCTTTATATCTGCACAACTCATAAGTTCTTATAAGAATCGAATGAGAACCAGCGTTGCCGTCTTGGTTACTTTTAACCAAAATTGGTCATTTTTTTCTCAATGTGTACTTGTGTACTTTTTTTCTATTTTGGTTACTTTTTTCCAATTGAAAAATAAAAAAAAATTTTGTTTTACTTGGAGGTTAGACGATCAAGTTTTAAATTCTAGTTTTAATACCCTCATTCTTTATTACCAATTCACTCATACTTTCTAAAATTGAAACTATTTTGCTTTCAGTTTCTCTTTCAAGTGGAGGATTTCAATTTACGTAAAAGAATACAGCTAATTAGAATTTTAATGAGCATCCTTTTCGATTTTGTTTCCTTGATGATATCTTGAAAATAAATTGATTTAAAATTGCGTGCAGCCTACGTCCCAGCTTTAAATTTTTGTGAATTTTGATAAGTAGTATGTAAAAAACTTGGTAGCAATACTTGATCGTGAGGCTGCAGGGTTAGTACTACCGTTACCCGCTCCGCTTTTCTAGATATATATAATTGTATATGGTATTGATAAATTGAACATTTATACTTTATTTCATTTACTTTATAATTATTTTTCATGTTACCGATTATCAAATAAGCCATAAAAGTTATAAATATATACTCTGAAGAACAAATAACCACTATCTGGGTTATCCTTTTCTCTACTCTATCGTGGCAATATGAAACCTAGTAGTGTTCAAACATTTATAGTCTGTTTATTCTTCAAACATTTTAGAGCTCTAACTTATACAGGTTTGCAATTAAACGAAAATAAGTGTTAGCTTTGTTTGGGAGGTTCCAATTCCACTTCGAAAACTTACAAAGCCTATTGTACCCTCCCGACCATCAGTTGCATACTTTCAAAGTTTTATAGATATCGATCCAGAACTTTAGGTATCTAAATACATACTTTTATATAATATTTTACAACTGAAGTGCAAATAAAATAGTATTTTTAATAAAAAATATTGTGGTTACTTATTTGCATTGGGTTCAGTGTGGCCATTTTGGCATATGGCAGCTAAATTTAGCAATAACATTTTTTATTTAGCTGCAAAATTTTCATTTAGCACTTGGCATTTTATTTAGCATTTTTGGAAAGCTTATTTTTAGCTTTATGTATTTAAAAAATAGGACGAATAGTTCTATTGATTTTACTTAAATTTTTTATAAATTATAATAAATTTTGACTTAAAATAATTGTACATAAAATAATTTCGATGAAAACGGATAATTCTTATGTTAAGGAACATCTTACCTGTCTCTTTAAAAAAAAAGTTTTATATTCATGGAATACTAGAATTGCCCTTATCATATTGATTGTAAATATTTTTTTAATATTAAATATTATTATATAAATATTTGTATTAAGATAAAAATTTAATAGTGAGAATGAGTAAATTGTGAATTTTTTTCTCTAAACTGCTGAAAAACAATAATTCTAAAGCTTCAGCTTTTCTTCTATCTATCTATCTATATATATAAAAATGAATTATGTATGTTTGTCGCTTTATAGACTCCGAAACTACTGAACCGATTTTCCTGAAATTTTTACAGTAACATCACGTGAGCCCTAAAAATAAAATAGGCTACTTATTTTTTCGATAGGGGCAGGGGAATTGGTACCCCCCATAGGATGCCAATATTATACTGAACCGATTTTCCTGAAATTTTTACAGTAACATCACGTGAGCCCTAAAAATAAAATAGGCTACTTATTTTTTCGATAGGGGCAGGGGAGTTGGTACCCCCCATAGGATGCCAATATTATACTAAACCGATTTTCCTGAAATTTTTACAGTAACATCACGTGAGCCCTAAAAATAAAATAGGCTACTTATTTTTTCGATAGGGGCAGGGGAATTGGTACCCCCCATAGGATGCCAATATTATACTGAACCGATTTTCCTGAAATTTTTACAGTAACATCACGTGAGCCCTAAAAATAAAATAGGCTACTTATTTTTTCGATAGGGGCAGGGGAATTGGTACCCCCCATAGGATGCCAATATTATACTGAACCGATTTTCCTGAAATTTTTACAGTAACATCACGTGAGCCCTAAAAATAAAATAGGCTACTTATTTTTTCGATAGGGGCAGGGGAATTGGTACCCCCCATAGGATGCCAATATTATACTGAACCGATTTTCCTGAAATTTTTACAGTAACATCACGTGAGCCCTAAAAATAAAATAGGCTACTTATTTTTTCGATAGGGGCAGGGGAATTGGTACCCCCCATAGGATGCCAATATTAATTATCGCATATCTTAAGAGCCGCTGCACGCATTTTGCTGAACTTTTTGTAGTAGGATCTTCTGAGCCCCGGAATTGAAATAAAATAGCAGCGGGGGTATAGGAATATCCCATAGGACGCCAATGTTTAACATCGCATATCTTAAGAACTGTAATAGTGAGAATGTTCAAACTTTCTAAAATTCACTCTTATGCTATACTACACTTTTGAAAATAAAAATAAAGCGGGTAGGCGCAGGGGGGGAAATACCTCCCATAGGATGCCAGTGTAGCGAAGCGCACCGGGTTAAGCTAGTAAACTATAAAAAATAAAATGATCTTATAAATATGTATATCATAGAAAGAAATCGTTTAAATTTAGCGTGTATCAGGGGTCTGAGGGCCCCTAAATTTAAACTTTGATTTCAACTACCTTTGCTTTATATTTATGTGTATCACCAAAATTGTTTCAATATAACCATTTATTTCAATTTCGTTAAAAATAAGTCACTAAAATGTATTTAGTTTCGAATAACACCTCATACTGGTAATAACTCTTTAAAAAAAATGTTAGCATTATTTTTTTAGCATTTTTTAAAATCATTTTTAGCATTTTGAGGCCATGTTTAATGCCAGACTTAGCTGTAAATTTTGTTTAGATTTGGTCACACTGATTGGGCTAATTTTTTTAAATTTTGCTCGCAAATTGTTTTTGATCATGGCAACACTGATTAGAAGTTTTATTTAAAACTCTAGTCAGTTAATTCTAGATTTATTATTATTATTAATTAAAGATGATTTATTTATTACATTTTTATAATAATTTTTAATGATTCCCTTATTACATATTGTTTTTCTCATAATATAAAATACATATCCTAAAGAACATTGAATGTACATATGTATGTGTGTGTGCGTTTGTATTAATGTTCATAATAAGAATTAACAATTGTAAAACATTTGTAAACATTAAAAACAGTAGACGGTTTTATATGAACAAGCAACAATAAAACAAGACAATAAAAGCAAACAACAAAAACACTAACATAACAATAACTGTGTGCGCAATCTGTAGTTAGGGAAGAGCAACAACAACGAAAAAAAACCGTAAAACGACGAACTTGTTGTAGTAAACTAATTATACCGTGAGAATTTTATTGACAAGTTCTCCCCAACTTTTGTTTTGCCTCTTGTTTTCTTTTCACTCATTGTTTTGGAGAGCAGATAAATTAAAACAAAATAACAAAACAATGGCCAACAAGTGACGAACCATTAACAGTAGTGTATGCAATGGGGTTCCTATTCAAAAAAAAAGAGATCCTAAAAACTTTTTCGGGGTTCCCTGGATTTTTACAATATGAACTTGACTTTAATTTAGGGTTTTAGCACTAAATGTATTGACTGTATTTTATTAATTAAAAAAAAGTTTTTCAAGAAAAGTTTTCAGTAAAATTGGTTTGCAAAGGAAATACTGGACTGCAAAAAGTAAAAAAAATGTGCCATTATTTCAAATAAAACCCTAATTCCAAATATCTTTGGAATGTGACCTAACTCTGCGGTTATACAATAGCTTTACTAGTTATTTTTTCGCAGAAAAATTTTTTCCCCATTTGTTTCGAAAAATTTTTTTTCTTAATGATATTGAATACACTGTTTTAAAGGCAAACTGTAACAAGCTGGTCACCCTACTGCTAAAACTAATCTAACTCGAGTACGCTGAATTCAAGTAATTAGCTCGTATTCACGATTCAAAATCTTAAAAAAGCTTTTTCGCAAAATTGTGTTTCTTTTGACTGTGCAATTAATTTAATATCAATAAAAAAATTTCGCAAAAATTTAATTTTTCATTTATAATTTTTTTATAACAACCGAATTAAAAGAATAATGAAATAAATTCTATAAATTCTTAGACGTTTTGCTTACCACCATAGAAGTTCTCTCTGTTCTTGTATGTAATTGTATGTTTTGCAATGTTCTTCTTATTTTCGAGAACAAAAATAATTTTGTCGAATATTTTAGGTAACTTCAAGAGGCTACAAGCAAAGCCACTGCTACATTGTCAGACGCTATTCCACTAGTTAACAGTCTTCGAAAATATAAGATATATGAGAAAATATATTAAATGAATAGTTCAGGGACTTAAAAACTTGCGACTTAATTACTCTGAATGATAGATTTGATAGTTTAGAGAATAATAAAACCTTTTGCTTATCTACAATTCTTGATAATCGCATAGAAACACGGACTTATTGATATAATTAACATGACTCTGCTTTCCGAAATTGCTAAAGACGAATTTATTCTTAGGTCTGCAAATATTTCTAGAGATGGAGATCCGCTTGTTTATTGCCGCAATGACATGTTTAGCCCAAGCTTTAAAAGTATGACGCAGAAATACTTTTGTTCTCAAATGAGTTCTGTCGCATCTGAAATGCTTTTTTTCACTGCAGGTCTGGCTGAAACGGATTTTCGAAATCGTGTTTTACCACAAAAATTAAAAATACTTTGTTTTGAAACATAAATCTTATTAATATCAATCTTAAATCTTCATCCATTCATTCACTGGTTTTTTGTATAAATAAATTATTTATTATACCCTTCACAGAAGGTAAAAGAGTATATATTGTATAACTTTGTCTTTCCGTTTGTAATTTGTACAATATTGATATTTGACCCTATAAAGTATATATATTCTGGCTCCTTATGAGAAGGAAAGTTTAAATCAGGTTGTGCGTCTTTTCGTTTGTATATTGAAATGGTTTTTCCGAAGACCCCATAAAAGATGGTGACTAGGTTGTTATTTATGTCACATATTGAAATGGCTGAGCCATAAACAAAAAACCGCGACTACCTCTACTTTTTCCATAAATTCCTTGTGTTTTTAAATTTTTTCTGAACGGCAAGAGCCAGAGCTCTCGAATTTGGTACGGTCATCTTGCTTATCAACACACCAATTATCTAAAAAATGGTCGGGATTGGAGAAGTAGGAGTGGCACTTCGCAATATAAAATTCTGTATATCTGGAGAACGAAAAAAGCTAAAGTTTCCAAATTATGTACAAACATCTCGGTTCAATCAATACACAGCATTTCACAAAATGTGGGCGGGATTAGAGCAATAGGCGTGCTACCTCCTGCCCAGAAAACATTACAAAATTGACCGTCAATCTGCGTCATCATTAGTTTTTATTCCCAGTATTGCTTTATTTACATAAAGAAAGTGATAGAGAGTGCCATCGAAATTGAGACTAGCCCCCTAGTTTAAATTGGTGTTATTTTAATGAATGTTTTGCGTGTTCATAACCCATAACCCTATAGTAAAAAATAATAAGGTGTATTTCTAACAACATTATGGTAAAGATTAAATTCGCCGATTTTAAGTAAATACGGGATAGCCCAAATAACACCTACCAATGCGTATTGTAACCGTTGTTGGTGGTCTTGCGATAGCAGTGTTTGCATAGTTTAAATATTATATGTATGCCCTTAAGATCCAACTTTTAAATTCACTGCAATGTTTTCTGGAAATGCCCAATTGGCCGGAACGACAACGGGTTGAGATATATGGATAATTGTCAATACTCTGCCGCACAGCTCCCGCGTTTCCTTCGGTGCGAATATTTTAATGAGTATCTCCTAAAGTACGCTCGATCACTGAACCCCGTTACTCAAACCGCCCAACTAAATTCTTTTTTGGAACTGATCTTGTATTAAAATATTGACGATATTTTCGCCGCGCCATAAGAATTAATCGTTGAAAAGAAGAGGAAAATGCGATAATTTAAAACCGTTGTTGTGTAATGTATATTATACAGTACAAACCAAGTCTAAATGAATCCTCCTGGATTGAAGCAAGAAGTTCTGACAGGAATAAAGAGATTTTATTTTGGCGGATATTCTAAAAGATCTAGCTATTTTACACACGTACACCTTATTAATTTTGTAATAGAATTAATTATTTGGGTCACCCTGTACTTGAAGATCTTAATTAGATTATCCGACAAAATAACATCTCTTTATTCCTGTCAGAACTTCTAGCTTAAATCAAGCTGGATTCATTACGACTTGGTGACGATAACAAGAATTTTAAAACAAAACAAAAAATAATAAAAGTTACTAAACTCCCAAATAATAAAAACAATTTTCAGATTAGGCATGTTTTTTTTACACGGCTATCCTACTTATTTTATAAATGTAAAAGTTTGCGAATTTTGATATTTTGATGTTAAGATGACTTCTGATGAGGTTAATCGGGGAAAACTTGGTACTATGCCACTTTTTCTCTTCTTGATAAATTTGGTATGCGGAATGCATATGGTCCAAATTAAAATATATGGTACTTTTTAAGGGAAAAATGTAGTACTTTTCAAGGGATGAAATAAGTCCTTTTTAAGGGATAAAACTAGTTCATATTTTTTCTTCTCGATAAATTTGATATACGTACAAATTAATGCCTACATTAACATACAATGTAATTCCTGCGGGCCTAAAATAAGGAAAATCTGGTACTCTTTTACCTTTGGTACTTTTTCTCTTTTCGAAAAATTTGGTATAGAGATAATATATGGCCCAGATTAAAATATATGGTACTTTTAATGATGTTAATAGTTTTAAAATTTATATTTTTTCTATATTTGATAAATTTGGTATACAGATTGATTGCATTTAGTCCAATAGCCGGAATGCTTTTCATATGGTTGAATGTTGGTGCCGAAAAATAATATTTCCTTTAATGTTCTTTGTTGAAATATTTTAACATAAAATAAGTTTAGATGTAGAAAACCACATAACATTTCTCTAAATTTTTTTGTGGGATAAACCCTTTTCATTAAATCTTGCTATAAATTTCACGTGAACGAAATCACTAGTAAAACCTAGTCCTTTTTAGTTAATAACAAAAATCTTATGTAAATTTTTCTACTTTTTTATGAATCTCCGGGAATGAAAAAAAATCCGGTAAATTAGAAACCCTTGTATGCTTTTTAATGTATGTGTGTGTTTTAATGGAGAAGAACTTAAATGTTGGGGGGGCATCATGGTGCACTCAAATGAGCAATTAAAATGAACAAAAAATTTCGAAACGAGGATACAGATGTTGTCAGAAAAATAAAATTAATTAATAGAACATTTTTTTTTGTGGATAAAATATTTAAGGCACGCGCTCGGAAATGTTTTATGGCAAAAAATAATTTTTAATTTAATAAACATTTTTCAAATGGGAGTTTTATTTAATGTGGCTTTATTATTTATTTATTATCAATATCCTTTTTATATCTGCAGTTACTTAGATTCATTATAGATATACCGACGCATACAGTAGTGGTCAAAATATTTGCAACTACTACTAACATATGGTTACCTAAAACGCAAAGCATTTTAAAAATAAACCTATTTAAAATAATAAACAGCTTAAAGCTTATGTTTCTTCTACTTTTCTTGTAAAACATGGATGGTTTTTTGTAAGTTGACAATGTTGCATATTATGCAAAGCGCTAGTTATGTATGTCTCCAAGCATTTTTGGTTTTTTTTATACCTGAAAAAAATAGATCAAAAAGCATTAAAGAAAATTTATTTGGTTAATTACGTCATAAACTTATCATAGAACTCATGTGAAAAATTTGAAAAAAAATTATATCGGCGGAAATAAATATAATCAACACATCAAAAAGCTAATATTTGACGATTACATAAAAGGTGTAGCACAAAGAGAAATATCGGAAAGTATAATATCTTAGAAACAACAGTTTTTCGCTTTATAAGTAGTGGAAGTACTAAGTTAGTGTACAGAGGTGGAAGAAAACGTAAGGCTACGCCAATAGATGATCGCAAAATTAAAAGAATTATACAACAATTTACTCTAATTTTATTTATGAAAATCAAAAAATTCGCTACAACCTGAAATATATACGCCAACAATCAAACCCATAGCCGCAGAAGCTGGACTACGAGATAACAAAACTATTCAAAAGCCGTTCAATTATTTAAAAAAAATAGCTAACCTATAAACCTCAATTTGCAAAATAAAAATACCTTAGCTGTTCTGAACATAAGTAGAAATGTGTTTTTATTTTCGATAAATCAAAATTTTTATTTACAAGGTTCGGATGTCAGGTGGCTGATGTACACACCAAATGTTGAAAGTCTTGATCCAAAATTTACAAAAGCTTCTGTTAAATATGGTGAAGGCAACATTATGGTCTGGTGATATTTTTCGGAGCAAGAAATTGAGCCGATTTCTAAAATCGATGGAATCATGACGTCAAAGGCTTGCAGAAACATTTTATCGGACGTAACGTTGTCAAACGCCGCATCTTGGGTAATGGCACTTGCTTGGGTATTTCAACACGATAATGACCTCAAGACACGGTAAGGTGGTCAAACAATGGATAGCGAATGAAAAATTGTGTGGGCTTGTTGAGCCTTCCCAGTCAACTGATCTAAGTCCTAAAGAGAACCTTTGAGAAATAGCAAAAAGTAAAATCGGAAACAAAATTTTTAAAATCCCTGCGGATTTCTATTTTGCCCTAATAGAGCACATTAATAACCTCCTAATAACTGTTATTGACCATTTAATTTAGTCCACGTCAAGGCGATGTGCAGAGTCCATTAAACGAAAAGATTACGCTATTGATAACTGACAAAACATACAAAATTTATTTAATGTCGCAGCTAAGTAGTATAAGTTGCAAATGTTTTCATCAAGAAATGTTACGTTATTTTAAGAATTACTAACGAGCCGTTGTCGATAAGTATTTTTTTTTTTTTACAATCCTTAAAATTGAGGTAATAAAGAACATTTAGGTAATAAAATATATGTTTAATTGAAATTTTTTCATTAGAATAACGATATTAACTAAACATGGGCAATGGGTGCAAATTTTGCCCACTACTGTACGTATAACCAACAAAAGAAATACCTTCTAGCAGTGAAAATTATAAAGCTCAACAGTTTTGTTATGAAGGGCGTAAGCATTTCTTTTATATAACTTACAAACATTTTTCATTTGTAGTGTCGTCTTTTAAAAGGCTCCTTTTAACATTATATTTTTTATGTACATAAGTGTTACCTTTTGCCCTAGATATTTTCAAGATATAATAAAGTGTTTTGTTATTCACTGAACTTAAGAAAACATCATTTTTATTTTTTATTATTACGGAAGGACTTTTTTATAACAAAAATTCCTTTCTTACACATTTTTAAGACCGTAATAATTACAAAAATTTCTTAATTTTCTTTTCGGAGAATAAAAAACCTTTAAATGAATTTAAGTCGCTAAAGAAATGTCAACAAAAGTGACAAAAGCGAAAGCACATTAACACAATTTCATTACTTTTACACAAAAAATACAACAGTATCAGGAAAAAATAACAAAATATCGTTTAATAGTATTGTTGAAAATTGAAAATAGGAAAAGAAACTGTATCTAGGAAATACAAACAGAGTACCGAAAAAAAAACAGATGTGAGATTGAAACGAACCCCCCTCTTTTATTGGTGGTAGATTGCCATCAATATTAAAATAAAAAAAATATATATTTAATTTATAATAGTGAATGTCACAACGATGGATAGTCCCCCCAACGATATAATTCACCAAACACCCTTCATTCCATCAATATAATAAAATGACACTTAATGATTTTTACAAGTGATATTTTCTTTTATACGGAGACGTTAGTGTTGAAGTGAGAAACAATTTTTATTTCAGAAAACTTACAAAAAATAAAAAATAGATGAAACTCATGGGAAATTTCGTGGAAATAAAAAAAAATTCTTACATGAATGCGGCTCAGTCAGTGGGTTTTAAGTAATTTGTTGCTGTTATATTATGTGCTTCCGTTAATGTTAATTATGTTGAGATTCTTAATGATGCACAGTGGATTTAAAGCGGTAAAATTATCCGATCTGTACATGGAAAAAAATACTAGATTATCAAACATGTTGTTTTATGTAAAAGTTTTAATGCTTCAGTAACATCGTCTGAGTCGATAAGGTGTATTCAAAAGATCTCAAACAGATGCTGAACCTCACAAATCTTAAAACGTGGCTATTCATCACAAGTTTTGTGGTGTCTGAAGTTACATGGATGACATTTGCTACCACACGAATTGGACTACATGGCATATATAAACTGTTATACTAATAAAGTGTATTTGACATTTTTATACCCTCCACCACCAATAATGGTTAATGAGGTTATACTAAGTTTGCCATTCCATGTGAAACTTTTTTATTATACATCTAAGACCCCATAAAGTAAAGCGTGATACATTTCGAGGTTCCTTACTTTTTTAAAGAAAAAAAAAAAAAACACAGAAAATTTTAATTTAATGGGGAATGTTTATTATCATTTGAAAGAACATTCTTTGGCATTTATTTTTTTAAAATTATGTCTATCGAATGTTGGCCGTTGCTACGTCGCAGATGGTCCATCCGTTGAGTCAAATTTTCGATGACTCGTTCGGGCATTTCGACTGGTAACTGGCGAATGACACGCGTGATATTTTCCTCCAAGGCCTGAATCGAAGCGGGCTTGTCCGCATAAACTTTAGACTTTACATATCCCCACAGAAAAAAGTCTAACGGTGTGATATCACACGATCTTGGTGGCCAATCGACCGGCCCAAAATGTGAAATTATGTGCTCACCGAAGTGTTCTCTCAATAAATTCATTGATTGATGTGATGTGTGGAAAGTGGCGCCGTCTTGCTGAAACCAAATGTCGCCGAGATCACGATCTTCAATTTCAGGCATCAAATAGTCGGTTATCATGGCACGATAACGGTCGCCATTGACGGTTTCGTTCGCACCAGCATAATTTTTAAAGAAATATGGACCGATAATTCCACAGGCCCACAAACCACACCAAACCCTTGTTTTTTCAAATTAAGATCTCGACGTAAAATGCGCCAAGTCGTTCCATAAGTCAGTAGTTGCTGCGAACGGGGCCGAATCGACTCTCCACGGTCTTCTTGTACACTCTCAGCTACGGCCGCTATATTTTCTTCACAGCATGCTGGACGTGGTCTATTCGGTCGAATATTATCCAATAATGAATGCTGGGTCTCAAAATGGGTGATGGTGTTGCGAATAGTAGGTCGATTATGTTGACCATAAGTTGAGCGAAGTACACGAAACACATTCCTCACAGAACGTGAATTTTCGTAATAAAGTTGAACGATTTGTAAACGTTGTTCAGGCGTAACGTAAGTCTTTCCATTATGAAATGCCAAACAATACTAAACAAAAATAACATGACAGCACGACACGAATCACCCGTGATCTGTCAAAAAAAGGCTATTGAAAAAAGTATCTCTACTGGAATCACCAATATTCTGGCTCCCTAAAAAATTGATAATTTTGATACATAAACTAACATAAATGGTGGAATAATGCACAGAATGATATACAAGTTTGCACGAATTCGCCTTGTGAAGATCGGTCCATAATTAACCCTAGACCCCATATAAGCCCTACTCCCGAAAATAATTTTAGTACGCCTTAAACCGCAATAAATAACGCAATTGTACTAGAATATGGTACGTCACAGTTTTATAGGACCAGAAATCACCTGTAAAATTTCGTGAAGATCGGTCTATAATTAACCCTAGACCCCATATAAACCCTACTCCCAGAAAACTATTTTGAACGCCTTAAACCGTAATAAATAATGCTATCATACTAAACTTTGGTACGTGACAGTTTTATAGAACCTGAAATCAAACTGTGAAATTTTTTGAAGATCGGACCATAATTTACACTAGGCCCATATAAACCCTACTCCCGGAAAACAGTTTAGTAAGCCTAATTAATAATGCTATCATAATAAAATTTGGTATATCACAGTTTTATAAGACTAGAAATCGCAGTGTCAAATTTCGTGAAAAACGGTCTATAATTTACCCTAGGCCCCATATAAACCCTACTCTCGGAAAACAAAAAATCATTTTAGTTCTGTTAAGACTGTTACGAATCATGTTATTTTACTCAAGCCAATTCAAAGTTCTCACAAGAAACGCATAAAACTTTCTTATTGTCGGTCAATAATTTAATATAGCTCTAAACCGCAACCAATTTAAATGCTGACTTTCGTTTTTGTGAAGTTAATAATATATATGTATTTATCATATAGAGCCCACTTTTGTTGGTGGAGGGTATCAAAGATTCGGCACAGCCGAATGTAGCACTCTAACTTCTTTTAGTTTACATTCGTATATCACAGTAAAAATTCTCCAAAATTGTTCACCAACTAAAGCATTAATCAAAAATAAAATCAGTTTTAATTCAAAATTTAGTCAAAGAAATTAAACGTTTAATCAAGCGAATTAAACATTTAATTAAGTGAATTTACAGTTTGATTGATACTATTAATTTGTTTACTGATGCAAATTTAATTAACTTTTTAATTATTATTACAAATTTATTAATGGAAAATGATTGTTTTTCTCTGTGCAGAACAACGTTCAGAAATCATGGAAATTTATTTCCAAAATTCACGCTTTGTTCGCCAAACTTATAGCGCACATTGTCAAGTCGACGGTGCTCTTTATCTGCTGAGCAGCTAATACGCTTTACTATGTATCGATTTTTCTAAAATTATTTATCAAGCTTGGTGTCAATTTAATTCATTACAATGGGTGGCCTCGGCGCCTTGTAGCTTGCTTGAGGCGAATTGGCAAAGTTAATTTAAAATTAATTTGTATATACATAAAACTAAAAAAAAAAATTATATATTTAAAAAGTAATGAGTTAAAATTTTACGTTAAGAACTCATCTATATGTTCCAAAATGTTTTTAACAGTTTTTTAAATATTGAAATTTTTACTCACAGCTACCCATGAACTTAACACGCTGCTAAGTTGTTTCCAATCTACAACGGGATTTTCTTAAATTTTGATTGTTTCTAGTGTTAATTACATTTTGATTTGGTAAACATTTTTACCACATTTAATGTTTTGGGTAAAGTTTATCTAAATCCAGCCCGCAACGTGCGTAAAGAAGAAGCCATCGCCGCTGGAGATGTAAGTGTGACAAAGGACTCGAATTGATCGATTCGAGGCCGAACAGATTAATTCGGGCCCTGCCTATTCACCACTTTGATAATTTTAAGGAAATATCATGGCCTACATCTATTTAAGATCCAACTGGTACAAGAATAAAAGCCAGCAGACCATCGAATGCATCGCGAGTTGCGTGAATGGGCTGAGCATCAACCAGAATTTAAATCAGTGGTTTTTCATATTTCTCATTTTATTTAAACGCCTAACGGTAATATGCATAGACTAAGTTAAGCTACATTAAAAACACAAAATCAAAACATCAGAGGTTCGTACGGAATGTACGATCAGTTTCGCAAATGACAGTTTTATAAATCCTAACAAAAGGTATCCTTAATATCAATATGGTTTGATACATATGTATTACATGTGTTCGCACAGTTACTTAAGTCATGTTATGCATATTTTGGTTGGGCCTAAAACAAATATAATTGTTTTTGGAGAAAGCACACTCCTCATGAGACTTTTGAAACTCCACTCGATCCCGAAAAAAATCACTATTTGGTGCAGTTGACATGCCAAAGGCCTCATCGCCCCATTTGTCTTTAAATCTGAAACCGGTATCAACTTTATATGGCAACGTAAATGATTCGTGATTTTTGTCCTCATTCCATTGCAACGGTTTCAAGAAGGCCGCACAACATGCTGTCCAGCGCGTGAAACCATCACTTTTCTGAGCGAAACTGTTAGTAGCCGAATTATCTCAAGAAATGGACCTGAGAATTGACCACATTATTCGCATGATTTGACACGTTTGATTGAAATAATTTTTGTGAGATTCTATTCGCCTTATATTATGTCCTGTGGTTCCAAATAGATTAACAAAGGGCCACCATTTTTCTTCCACTATTGTCCTAAGTCATTGAAAATTAAAACTCATGAAATCATGCTGGCGGGGAAAGCTTTAAACTATGTCAAATTTTATATGCAACTGGCTTAACCCGGTACGCCTCGCTACTCCCATCAATATATAATTATAAATTTTGTTAAAACAAATTTCGTGTTTTGATAACGAAAGAGTTTATACAAAATTGGCAAACTTCTACTATTACCATTCTCCAGATATCGAGCCAATTATATTATCCTCGTATACCATCAGTTTTCCAGTTCAGCTCACTTTATGACAGATGTTTTGTATTGATAACCAAACTATTTCTTCCAAATTTTAAGACTTTTTCTGTAACCGTTCTAATGTGGTAATAAATATACATGAGCAACTGTCATTTGGCCTAATCTCATGGTGGATCTTAACTTCTGAGCGACAAACTATGCATTTAACAAACGCCACTGGGCGTAAGCACAACCAACATCCACATGTTGCGATTTTGAGTGTATAATTCGACAAAAATTATGCAATCGCACCTTGTTTGGGAAGCTCCAGCTCCTTCAGCTGCTTTTTTAAAAAGTCCAGCAGCATCTGTTGAGTAGCAAAAGCAGCTAGAAGGAATCGCCACTTTCCCACAAGGAAGAAAAACTTTCCGTCCATATGGGATTCTTCCTTCTCGCAATTTTGAGTATAAACCATAGCCACCACGTGATCCCCACTCCCCTCGCAAAGTCAGAATAGTTACAGTAGTTTAAATAAGAGTAGTTAAAACTAACGCATTTCATCATTTACCAACGCACAATTATCGTAAACCGTGGTACCTCAATATTTTGTCGCTTTCAACATCCAGGCATTAGCTGATCATACCCAGTCTCTTTACTAACCAACTACTAAATTTTCACCATAACCAGCATCGCTAGTTTTTACAATTTTAATCATCAACTAACACGTGCCTCCCACAGAACTTATCTTACGCACGAAGACACCCCTTTCTAAGAGAATATGCTGTTTGGGGTCGCAGCCAACAGATAATGAACTCTAATCAGCCTCAGTCTTTAGAAATCACGGGAACATCAGGCAGCCTATACAATTGTAATCTTTGCTTGATTCCAGGCATTACTGCACCTGATTTGCCAGGGAGGACGCAATTCCAAAAGGTGAAATATCCTTTAGATTATCCCTATACCCCCGAGGGGGGATCTGATTAAGAGTGCTGCCATCTACATAGTGATATTATGTTGGCGTATGGTTTTTTCGTGCTGCTATTGATTCTGCCAAGTTTCGGTGATTCTTACACCACTTATTGTAGTGATTTATTTTGCTGTCTTTGTATGATAAGTGCCCTGGCCACTTGAAAATTTACAAATATTTATAGCCCTTGTTAAGCGTCGGCTAATCAGGAAATTACTTTGAACATATCAGGAAAATCATTACAAAATTAGTTGAAATGCCTTGCATAATGAAAGTAGTGAAACAAATAAATTCGACATCTAAGCCACCCGCTAAATTGATTATAAAATACATCTATTTAGAGCAGATACAGATTTTTTGCGCAAAAGTTGTAGTGGCACGTATCCGGGCCTGATTCCATACAAACTAATAAAACTTTTATAATACCACAATTTATTCTTCATCGCCCCACTGTTAATATTACAACTAAGATGCTCCTGCTACCACTGGGTGCTGAAGAAACAAATTGCCATGCAACTTAAGTGTGGCAATGTAAGCCAATTGTCATTAGTGTCAGCTTAGATTAGTTACAGTTACTAGTACTGAACTAAGACTGCACTCAAATACTGTTTACAAACACTGGGGGCCGTTTGTTAGTTTTTGTTGATGCAGTTCAATTGTTCCCCACCACTAGATAAAAACAACAAAAATAATATTTTAAAAGGGTTTAACACATCACCCAAAATAAAACAGCTCACTAGTCTGACGAACAGACAATTTATGTGAGTGTGTGAAAATTTGTAAGATGGATGATGGGAAAAAGGGGATCACACTAAAGTACTCGGTCGTATTTAAGTGAAAGTTTCTGTAGCTGGTACGGTACTTCTTATACATTTTTCAATTATTTCAATTCAAGAAAATAATTTCATTTGTATGTTTGACTTGAATGTATTTGAAATAAAGATTGATGTCTTCAATAACCGTGGGAATTGCGTGTATTTGATTTTTACTTTAAATAGTTTTAAACTTGCAATTGAATTATTTCATTTAGTCTAGATTAAAAATGTTAACTCTCTTAACTAGAAGCAAATTATTGGAGTAGAAGTTACAACTGCTGAAGTCAAGTCATTTGATATTTTTGTGTGAATGTGCATGAGTACCAATAAAAGTAATTACAATTTATATGTATTGTATGTGTTTAAAACACATGCAATTGTAATTAACAGTATTTCAAATTACCAACCCACAAAGCCACTAACCAGATTGTTTGTATGTGCCAATTGGCACTTGATTTTAACAATATGTACTTATATGTAGTCGTAAGTGTAACGACTGCAGTCGCCTTATACTGATTTCTATCTCTATTTTATTGTACTTAACTCGTATTTGTGCTCTTATTTGGTTAATTTTACGTTTTGCGTGCGAGATTGTGTTTTGCAGTATTTTTTTTAATATCTATTTAGTTTTATTGCTCTAAAATTTAATAGTAGTAATTTCTGATACCAGTAAGTGTTATTATTAAAACTCGTAATATGCTGTAACCTTGTAAATGAGTCATTATCAGATGCTAAAATTATATTGCCATATGTACACTGGCGCTTGAACATAAAATCGTATGTAAACTAATATTTTAAGAAAATGAACTACTCCCTTAGATAGGGGAAAACCAACCCTTAACCTAGGAGCTTACAACTAGCGATTTGTGTTTAAGTCACAGCCACTACGTGACTTAAAATATATTTTTTGTAACAACCCGTCCATGAGCTTTTAAGTTTTAGGGGCTACAGCTGTTAATTTTAATCTCGAGACATGTTTTTGGTATTGCTTGCACATTAAAGTGGTTCGGTCCCCATAAAAAAAAAAAACTTAGCCAGTCACCACTTAGAATTCACAGAAAAAATTAAAAATTGTTTCTAATCACCATTTGCCAACAACTTGTTGATTTTGCATCTATTACCAAAAGTATTATATTCATTGCTAAAAATCGTAAATATTTAAAATCGCGGATTTGTTTCTTTCAGTAACAACCATGTACGGAGATCATAAGGATGCGTGAGCGACGGTCGAATAGAATCATTGCGGACGAAAACATGCGTCGAGTTTCGCAGGTCTTTAGAAATGAAAGTTCGTGGCGTTATGTGATGAGCTGTGTCGGATGGCTTAAGTTTCTGCATGGCTAGACGAAACTCTGATATGTAGTCGTTGCTCTGATTACAAATTTCCGTTGGTTGAAGAAACTCTCCTGGTATTGTTAGGGTTGAACCGTAAACCATTTCTGCCGGTGAAGCGTTTATGTCCGGTTTGAAAACAACCCGCAGTCCCAGTAAAATAACTGGTAGATGATGTACCCATCTTGCCGAGTTATGGCACAAAATCGCAGTTTTTAACGACCGATGAAACCTTTCTATGATGCGATTGTTGACCGGGTGTGCTTTTGTATTTTAGTCCTTTGACACTGCAAACAACTTCTCACGAAATTGGCATAGTCCTTACGTATGCCTGGCCAACAAAATCTATACGAAACCAGTTTTGTAGTAGCACGTACACCGGGATGTGACATGTTGTGTAGCGTTTGCAAAATCTGTATGCGAAATTCCTTCGGAATGTAGGGGCGAACGTGGGATGTTGATGTATCACATATAATTTGATTACTGCAACCTGGCATTGAAAATAGCTTCAGTTTTAATGAACTTGAGTTGCTTTCGGGGAATGTCAGTGGTGAACTGACTTATAAAATCGAGCTGCCGTATTCGGCGAGGCGAGGCTTTTTCCAATTTTTGATTAAACGCAAATATTAGGGGAAGATGGTCCGTCACGATGTAACAATTACGCCCTTCTATTATGTAACGGAAGTGACAAACTGCTTGGTACATAGCTGAGAGTTCACGATCGTATGCTGAATACTTTGTCTGTGATTTCGTAAGTTGTTTTGAATAAAATTCCAGAGGCTGCAGATTCCCGTTGACTTTTTGGTGTAATGCTGCGCCTACTGCCGTGTCAGACGCGTCTACGTATAAGGCTAATTGGGATTCAGCTGCAGGATGAGCCAAGAGCGTAGCGTTCGCGAGCTAATTTTTGCAGCGTTCGAAAGCAGCTTCGGCGACTAGGGTCCATATTAAGACTGGGCGATCATTTTTCTTATTACCAACAATAAGTTGCTGAAGCTGCATCTGGTACGTCATAGCGTGTGGCAAGAACTTTCTATAAAAGTTTACCATGGCGATAAATCTTTTAAGTTCTTGAGCCACTTTAGGCTTTGGAAAATCTTTTATCGCAGCAACTTTTTCTGGCAATGGACGAATACCTTCAGCATTGACTAAATGTCCCAAAAACTTTATTTCTGTTTTCCCAAACTCACATTTTTGTAGGTTAATCGCTAAGTGGTTATCGCGTAAGCGTTGGAAAACCTTCACAAGGTCGGAGCAATGTTCCTCAACCGAGCTGGAAGCTACACATATATCGTCGATGTATGGGAAAACAAAGTCTAACCCTCGGAGTACCTCATTTTTTAGCCTTTGAAACGTTTGAGCAGCGTTGCAAAGCCCAAACGTCATGTACTTAAATTCGAAAAGACAGAATGGGGTACTGATAGCAGTTTTCGAGATATCGTCCGGGTGAATTGGCACTTGATGAAAAGCTTTTTGTAAATCTATCTTAGAAAATATCTTTTTGTTTCGCAAGTTTGTCGTGAAGTCAGTTAAAAAAGGCAGGGGATAGTGATCAGGCAACGTCTGCTAGTTCAATGCCCGATAATCGCCACATGGGCGCCAAGTTCCGTCGCTCTTCTTGACTAAATGCAGCGGGCTGGACCAGTTACTTTTGGACGGTTGACATATACCGGCTGTCAATAAAAAATTAAATTCTTTTTTTGCTGCCGCCAGCTTTTCTGGACAAAGACGTCGGGGTCGACAAAAAACTGGTTGCCCTGTCGTTTCAATTCTGTGCATTATCGTAGACTTCGTCGTTAAACCATAAGGCGACATTTTAGTTATTTCGGGAAATTTGTTGTGTCTGCATTAAACGTTTTAATGACAGATCCCTCGCTAAAAGTGACTGACGTGAGTTGCGATATAATTCCAGTCGTACTGTCGATAAGACGATTGCGCCGTAGGTCGATTAGCAAATCAAAGTGTTTGATGAAATCCGATCCGATTATCGGTGACGTAACGTTTGCGATGATAAACGACCAATGAAAGTCACGGTGCAAAACGAGATCTAATTTTATTCGTTTTTCACCAATAACCTTTATAGGGGACCCGTTGGCGGCAAATAGTGTAATGGGAGTTGGGCGAACGTCAAGAAATTTTGAATGCAAAGGCAAAACAGAAACATCTGCGCCACTATCTACAAGGAAATACCTATACTTATTTGGGAATACTTATCTTTAACCTGAAGGCGAAATATTTGACACTTGCTTGGAGGGCCTTCGCCAAGCTCGTCCGCTGGCCGGATAAGTCAATCCGATGATGAGGCGCATGTAGACACCGTGTTTACCTGTTTTTTATGCTTACAGGGGCTACGGCACTTTCTGGCATTTGCGGCATATTTTTTGTGATACCAGCACTCATCACCTCTTGCATCAGAAGCGTAAGCGGGACGGCTTGGTGATCGATTGCGAGTAGTTGTAGGTTTACGATAACGTGAACGCGATCGTGCGGAAAATCTTTCAAACCGTTTGGCTAGTTCTATGATTGCTTCACGTAAATCACTTATCTCACTTGCCGGTTGTTGTTGTATTCGATTGATTCGGTTGGAAGCCATTGCGTCTATAATTGAGTCGGCGATTTTTGTAAACTCGGATGCGGTACCGGTTGAAGCAGCCACAACGGGTTGAGCGAATTCTGGAAGACGTTTGGTCCATAACCCCTTCAAAGCTGCGTCTCCCAGGGTGTTTCCAGCTACACGTTTCATTTCGAAGTAAAGATCTGAAGGCTTCTTGTCGCCGAGCGGAAGTTCCGAAAGAAGACGGTTGAGGCGGCGTTGCTCGCTGTCAGCAAAATGTTCTATTATTTTTGCTTTCGTATATTCATACCTATCGGTAAGTGGCATGGAAGCAATAACATCGGCTAACTGCGAAATTACATTAGGATCAAGCGCCGCCAATATAGTTGCGGTTTTTTGCTTGTCGGCCACGATGCCGGACGCGGTGAACCAAAAGTCCATCGTGGTAAACCACGCCTCGATGTTGGTGTTTGACACCTGTGGAACTGGCAATCGTGCGTAAACAGCGGAAACGTTCTGTGCGGGACCTTTGTGCTGTGGTGAGCCAGCGGTTCCGTCAGTTGCCATTGAGGTACAATTGCCGCTGTCGTTTGCGTTATTCATCAAGAAAAAAAATATGGCGGACAGATTGTTCTTAATAATTGTTGAAGTCGAAAACAAAATGGCCGAATCGATTTTGTAGCGGGGAAAAATTTAATTGTAAGACACCAGATCACGTCGGGGTCACCACTTTTGGTTAATTCGTTTAACCAATTTATAAATAAAGTAGGCCTGGTGGTTTAATTTTATATTTTTTAATTAAATAAACAAATTTATTTCAATTTTATTTTACAAAACTAAACTTAATTTCTTGCAATTAAAAAATGAGTTTACAACGCGTGTAGGCAAAAGGAGAATAAAAAAATGTGTTTTTTTTAAAAGTTAAAGAAACCGCGTATTTGGTACAATAAAAAGTATTCAGTATTTAGTATCTGATTGGGTATAGTTGAGCACAGGGTGCCACATATATAACCAATTTGGTCAAAGCCTTAAATCGTATGTTTTGGTTTTCGCTGACCATTAGAAATGATTGTTTACTCAAATGAACTAACCCTTCTATGCTAAACACCAATTTCAAAATAGTAATTGAATTTGTCAAATAAGATAATTTATATTGTGTATTTGAAAAATGTAAAAGACCTTATTAAGTTCTTTTTTTTAGTCTTGCTATTCATGTGTGCATAAAGTTCTTTGAAACATTTTTCATTTAATCACTTTAAGAATTTCAATTTATTACCTTGTTAGATGGCGTCATATTTATCGTTATTACGTGTACTTTCATGTAGATGTATAAGTGCATCGTAAACGTTTTGCGCGCTTCCAGCTCAAAACTTGACACACAAACAAGGCTTCTTGCATACAACAACGTATCTTACAGATTGTTTTTCCTATATTATTATATATGCATACTTATCCATGTAAAGGGTGTTTTGTTTTAGCTGCATGAGAACTTAAAACGATAATACAGGACAGTAATATTGTTAGAAATAATTTTTTTTTTAAACTGGTGGATAATTTCATGGAATTTATTTTTTCAATATGGCTTCCGGCATATGTTCGCTGCGACTAAATGTTACGTGGTCCATTCGATCAGTTCAATTTTTAACTTATTTTTTCATTTAATCTGGCCGTATGGCGGGCGGGATTGACGGACGAGATTTCGGTATAAGCTAATGGCTTAACATAACCCCCTAAAAAGGAATCCAAAGGCATTAATTCGCATGGGGCCGGTGAACAGAACCAACGCTAGAAATAAAGTTGTCACCAAATTAATTTTGCAATAAAATGATTGTTAAGCGCGCTATATTGCAAATTGCACAGTCTTATTGAAACAAAATGTCGTTAATGTTTAGCGGATTAATATTTGGAAACGAAAATTCAGTCGGCATAGCTCAATTGCGCTCACTATTCACCGTAATGGCAGCTCATTGCTCATAACGAAAGAGCGTGTAAACCGTACCAAACAGTGCAATTTATGTAGTCAATGACGTAACCCTTTAACCACACTTATGCAATTATAACAATAACTATTTTTGGGTTATTAAATTCGTTTTTCGTACTGTTAAAGTGAAATAAAAATATAGTAGTTTTACGAATAATTTTAACATTTAACATTAACATTTATGTTTGTTATTGAAGAAACGAACTACCAAAAATTAATTAAAATTGACTATGTGCTCTTTGAACTTCGCTAACAGATTTAGGCCCTAATCATGTAAAACTCAACGCAACGCCAAAGAATTACATTGAAAGCACAAACAATGTCATAAATATTTTGTAATTTTGTTGTTGCTTTCTACAGAATTTCATGTACCGTTTTAAAATTTTCAACGCCACAAGCTATGGAGCGTATGCAATTTCAAAACGCAATATGAATTTCTGTAGGAATCAACTACAAAATTACGAAATATTTATGACATTGTGTGTGCTTTCAATGCAATTCTTTGGCGTGGCGTTGCGTTTTACATGATCAGGGCCCTTATTTTTTCGAAGTAAATTTCCACAACTTGGTAGCGTTGTTCTAAAGTGAACTGAACAAAAATGTTAACATACTTTGCATTCTTATCTGCCAAGCCATCGTTACCGATATCGACAGTTCTCATGCAGCTACAAAAAAACACCCGTTATTTTTTTGTGAAATTTTTATTGTTGTTTTTGCACATGATTATGTGCAACGAACTGTTACTAAAATGTTGTTATAGTTTTTGTTGCGCGCCAAAAACTATTAGTAGCACATGTGCAACACACATGCATTGTCATTTTAGTTTATCACACGTTTTTACATGTGTGTGCTGGGAATTGTTACCCAGTATGCAAATAATTTAAGACAAAAAAAAACTAAGGACCGATATTGCGACAATAATTTTAAAATCGTATTTTATATAATATTCTAATAACTTGTAGGTAGTTTTGGACTTAAAGTCAAGTATGCTTCAGAGAATATAACTAAATTAATTTAAAATTTATTTATTTTAAATAAAATGTAAATGAACCGTTTTTAAAATAATTTTTAGCTGTTTAAAATAAATTTTCTTTTGAATTTAGATACATAATACTTTAAGTGTATTTAATTCGATTTATGTTTTAATATTCATCAGATATTATTTAAGTCAAAATCGTCCACTGATGTACAGGGTGGCCCAAAATTAACGAAGGGGTTTGAATTCGTTATAACTTTTTATTTAATTTTTTTTAATACAGTATATAAATGGGGAATATTTTCAATTTAGTTATGGAAAATAATATCTAGCAAGTGGTGGCCATATTCTGCTTCGCAATTTCGTGCTCTTTCCAACACATTTTCCATAACCTTTCGCAAAACTTCAGGTGTTATGTTGTTTATTTCGTCGCGTATATTGATTTTTAATTGCTGGATGGTTGTAGGCTTATTAATGTAGACTTTTCCTTTCAAATAACCCCAAAGAAAACAGTATGGGGCGGTTAAATCCGGTGAATGCGGAGGCCAATTAAAATTACTTGTACCCGAAATAATTCCTTCACCAAAGATGTCCCGTAAAAGAGCCATTGCGTCCCTTGCAGTTTGCACATTGTTCAATTGAGTACTGCTCCATTTTAAATTCCCCAAGTCTTCGTTGCAAAATACTGAAAAGAAAAGAAAAAAAAATTATAATAAAAAAGTTATAAGCAATTCAAACTCCTTCGGTAATTTTGGTCCACCCTGTTCATACATAAATCGTGAAACTGTCAATGCGGCCACAACTATAGCGGTTATAACCTGTTAATACTTCCGTAGCTGGACACCAAAACATTTACATGTGTCAATATTTGTACATCATTGTCCATACCTTAGAAGATTTGTCAATTTCAGCTCCCAGAAAGTAACCTGCTATAAACATTATTTGTTTTCCAATTGAAAAAGCACAATAAAAGAAGGAAACATAAGCAACAATTTTAAAAAAATTTAATATTTATAATATTATTTTAAAAAGAAAACAAAATACTTTTATGACGTAATATTGGGTAAATTGACCGTATTTTTTAGAAAATTACGGAGTTACGTCCTCAGTTCTTACGACGTGCAGTTCAATTGGGTTCCCAGCATTATACAGCATTTATAATCATTGGGTTAATTTGAAACTTTTTTGATCAGGTAATGGGAAAGTGATTTTGTGTATTTCGCATGGCAATTTTGTAATCTGTCAATGTTTTTCTTCTTACTTTTTATTCAGTTTGTTTTTTTACTATATCAGCATATACAAGTCTAGTATTTTCCCACATTTATAAGTATTCCATAATAATTCACGTGCATGTAAAGACACATAATACAAACGTACATTCATTGTTACCAGAGTACTTCATCACATCACCGTCATCATCACAGCCATAGATGGATAGATGTGAACCATATTTTGCACTTTGTACAGTTGCAGAGTTCTACAGTGGTGCCGACTAATATGTGTAGTTTTTATTTTAATTTCTATGCTGGAGGTAAGAAAAATAAAGTTTAAAAATATTTCACATTTAAGCGCCAATGTTATGAGACATAACAAGCATGATAACAACAACAACAAAAACTTGAGGACTACATGTATGTAAGAAGTTTCTCAAACTCAGAAGGACAGAGTTCTGATATGGATGAAGAAAAATGAATTTGTTAGAGGCATATCAGTGACAGGGAGTAGAAATTGTTTCATTAATTTGTAATGGTTTGTTAGAAACTACAAACAAAATGTAATAAATTAAAAAAAACTATAATCATTGTTGCCTTTTTCTTGAAAACAACATGAATTCACAGCGTAAGCAAACCTTGCGCCACATTGCGACCAGCTCTAATGAAATAATTTATTGAGTAATCGATTTTAGAGTTAATTAGGCAGTTGTAATACTTATTTTATAATTGATTTCAATTAACATTGCTTGTAAAAAGTAACTAGGCTTGTAAATATTGGAGAGTTACACCATGCAACACATAAAATGCAAGCTCCTCGCGTGAAATTTCTCAAAGTGCTTATCGCAACTAACAAAACCCTATTGGGTTTCGCTGCTTTAACTGCCGTTTAGATTTTATGGCATCATGAAGATTTTGGTTAAAACTTAATTTTTTCGAAGAACGTGTAATTTTTCTCGGAAACCAATTGAAATTTGGTTTTCCTGTCTTCGCACACTTGCAGGTATAGACTAGGAGAACAAATATGTGTAACAAACTAAAGCGAAAAACTGCATCTAGTGCCCCAAAGTTGTTAAAATGTCGAAAAATTTTAATTTTTTATATCTTTTTTTTTAAATTTTTGATCCACAGCTGCCAAACTGTAGACAATTAAGTAAACTAATATTCAAAAATAAAAAGGTAAAAAATGTTAAAGTACAACCAGAGAAAAATAATTTTTCAATATTGACACCTCCAACAAAACTATGGTTAACGAACATTTTTTTAAACATATTATTGTTAATGTTTTTGTTTTACATGTAGTTGTGCGAAAGAAAGAGTTCTTTCGCATTTAGTGAAAAAGGCCCTTTTTCGTCCGTAAAATGTACAAATTTCTAAAAACTATCAGTCACATTCAATTTAATTGTTGTTTAAATTATGATATCTTTTATATAAATCGGCAAAGGCAAAACAGTTAAGAAACTTTCCTCCTCTATTTGCTCAATGACTAGAAAAAAAAGATACACCATTTTAAAGGTATTTACTTACAAAAGTGCAAACTATTTTCGGAGTTATAAGCTTACACATAAAAAAATGATTTTTTCAGTAACCAGTTTTCGAATATATCGACTAAAAGGCAAACCAGTTAAGAACACTTTCCTCCTTTATTTGTCAACCAAACCTCAATGGGGGTTATCTTGAATTCAGCTTTCTTAAACCCAGCTGATCATTTAAAATCGAAACCACACTGCCATATGAAATGCCTATGGCATCAACAATCTCACGCACTTTTACTCTTCGATCGACCAACACCATATCGGGAATTTTTTTCGACATTTTCAGGTTTATTGACTTCAATTGGCCGTCCAGAACGTTCAGCGTCATTTGTACTTGTGCGACCACAACGAAAGTCAGTAAACCACTTTTTTACCATTGAAATCAATTGTGCAGAATCCCCATAGTATTTATCAAGTGTTTCCTTGGTTTGATTGACGGTTTTTTTTCGCAAAAAATAAAGTTTAATGAGCACACGAAATTCACTTTTTTCCATTTTTAAAAAAATCCACAAGGTTGTATGTTTTGAACAGCTGTTAAACGCAAATTAAATGACGGAACTTGCTCAAAACTTGACAGTAGTATATTAACAGGTGGAACTTGATGGGAGCATTGTTGCATTTTATATAACTACGAGGGAAGTTCGAAAAGTAGGACTTATTGATCCGCCTCTTAACTAAACACATACATATAAAAAGTACGTGAAACAAAAAGCTGTTGATAGCAAATACTTATACATACATATACATACATATTTAAAATGAAGATCACTGAACACCTTCTTTGTTTGTATGAAAAAATATTTTCTCAACACACGGGCTGATTACATAAACGCAGTATTGCAAAGCACCACTAAAAACAAATGCGTTGACAAGGCTTCACGAATAAAAACAATGCAAAAATTTCGCCAGCATTTTGCAGTAAAAACAGATACCATGAAATATTGACCTCAAGGCCTTGCATACAGAAAAGTTTTGGAGTTTTTGAAGCAAATCCTTAAAGTGTTGCATTGCAATACTGCGTCTAAGAGGTCAGTCATACCTTTTGTATGTGAGTGTTTTCTCTTAATACATAATTAAGAAGGCAAAAAATAATTTATAATACTACAAAAAATTCAAGATTTTCTTACATCGTTTAGTCGGTTAATCGACTTAAATTAACCGATTTAATCGAAAAAAGCCAATTTTTAATTAACCGATCTGTTAATCGGGTAGTATTTAATCGGTTTACCGATTAACGGTTAACCGAATGAATACCCTAATGACTACCCAAAATGCAACAACCATCCGAAATGACAGGGCTCTTAAAGTTTTTGGAATATTTTAGTGTGGGGTGCCCACCACCGGCATGTTAGGCTCCCGGTGCCTAACATGCCGGTCTGACTTTTGGTTGAGGTTTCCGTTAGTATGCTTTCCAAAAAATGCTTCCTAAATTCCGAGGACCGGGAAGATTGTCTTGTCCTTCTTCGAAGGAATACATTCAGTGGCTGTGGTTAAACTTAAATCGCAGGTTTAACGGTGTCATTATTCGTAGGGGAGCCCATGTGGACTAGGCACCAGCTGTGACATCTAAATTATACCAAGGTTTTGCTGCTATTTGTACGGAGACTGCCCTTGAATCGATTGGCAGCGGAGGTTTTGTCGGTTACAATTAAGCGCAACATGTGTATGAAAAATTATTCTAGCATATACAGTGACACTTGGTAAATGCATGTAAAAATAATCAAGTGGTTAAGACCCTCCATTAGATTAGGCCATAGTGCAGGTGCTTATGGTCATTAAAACCATATCTGCACTACAACGTGCCATAATAATAAATAATATATAATCGGTAGTGACCATTATTTCAACTATTGAATAGTAGCAAAATCATATTGTTTACTTACTTTTTAGTAAACAACTATAACGTTTCGTCATGGAACTCATCAAGCGCTTAACATTTTGTTTATTTGATATGTTTATAAACTTAAAATTTAATAAATGTTTCTGTTAATTTTATTGTTTTTACCAAACAATCCTTGAAAGAACACTTTTAAGTCAACATCAACTTATTACTTCATTTCCATAAGTTGTAAATCTTTCGCATCAATAGATTTCTATCTATATACCTAAACGTTTTTCAATTTTTCTGCCGAAAACAAAATTTATTTATCTGTTAAAATTCACACCCCTTTGTATAGGGGCTTCTAATAAGAGATGGCCATTTGGCTGAAATTGTCTTCCATTATAATTTATAAATTTATAATTATTAATGGCATAACTTCCTCTTTACAGTCAAATATTCACTTAAAAATACTCGTTTATTTTGCATATCAAAATGAAATCTCTTATCAGAGTACCCTATATAAAAAAATTATGAATTTTACCTTTATATTAAATAACCCAACACTTTAAGTTTTCCAAAATGTTAAGATAAAAGGAAAAAAGAAAATTGTCTTAAAGTTAATAACACTGATGATGGCCGTTGGTAAATGAAATGAAAAAAAGAGCTGAAATGTATAAAATTGTCAAGGGAATCTTTAACTCAACACATCAAGCACGCATATTGTACGTGAAATTTCAGCACATTTAGAGGCTGCCCAGGGGGAAAAAGAAGGAGATCGGATGCCTTCTAGAAGGCCTTTGTGCTACTTCTTTTGGATGTACAACGGCTGCTCCCTCCATTCCATACTCATATCTTTTCTACACACGTTGTCAGGGATAGGCCTTCCGCTCTCGCTTTTTTGGCAGGTATATAAGAATGGCAAATGGATTAAAAAATAATTCTTTTACTTCTGCTTTGGCAAAAAACAAAACAAAACATTATACTCCTTCACTTCTCCCTTCGCAAAGAAGCGAGTGTGGAAAGTGTATCTTATCTTTTATACGAAAGAACCGAGGCCTTCTATGAGGCAACCTTTAAGGCTAGATTACACTATTATACTTTGTATTAATACATGTCAAAAACTCAAGTAATATGACAAAGTGTGATAGTGTGAATGCAATGTGTCACAAGTATTACGAAAAAAGTTTGACATCCCATACGACTTAATCGTTTTTTGAAAAATTTCTAAACGCTAATACTTTTCATTCGATCAGGGTTGCATTTTAACAAAAGCATGTTCATGTGTGATAGTGTGACTACAAACTGTAATGTTACATTAGATTTTTTGACAGTCACAACAAAACTCATTAGATTTCCATCTCACAAAGTATTATGGAATACGTATGAAATGTGTGATAGTGTAAACTAGCCTTTAGCAGTTAGATAAGAATGGTAATTGGATCAAAAAATTTCAAGCAGGCCTTTAATAAGGCCTGAAGTAAGAAGGTCTTCTGAGTTTTCCTGCTGGATGGGTTTGAACACCGACACACCCACAGAAATGGATAATTGTCACCTTAACATGTAATAGTTTGTACAAGTCTATTATAAATATTTTTGTACAAGGGTAGTCTTAAAATTAAAAAAGAAAAAATGTTGCACATTATGAAAATAATATCAAATAACTTTAATATTATTTTTACATTTTTAGGATCAAATAAATAAAGACTTAGGTCTGGCTAGACCTAATACTCGTTTATACCAGGAAATCCAAGCGTTTTTGCAATCTTATTCCGCGATTTAATTGGTATGGTAACTTAGAAATATAATGAAACGTTTATCATCTATCTTTTCCAAAAGCCTTTTTAGTCTGCCGCCAAAAATTATATATAATTTTTTTTGTAAAGCTTTTAATACTCACACATTGCCCATATGCGAACAAGTGTGTCTAGCAATAGCGTGGGAAACGCCCGTTTGTTGAGTCACATACAACTTGTTAATTTGATGAGGTTTTGTTTGGTGTCGTTTTATTTGTGCGTATGTTTGTAGTAGTAGATGTCCCCCATATATAATCTATATATATATAAACCATTGCAACAGTACCAGCAGTAGCAACACATTCTCCTTATTAAGTTATATCACATGTTTCCACCTGTGCGGTGGTTTAAGTTTTAATAAAATAAAATGTTTGTCTGTGTGTATAGGACAAGTTTCTGTTTCCACTGCTGTTCATTATTCTTTGCGTTTTTTTATTGCTATACCTGCTCGTGTTTTTTATACCCTTTACCGCGATAGGTGAGGAGGGTATTATGCGTTTGTACTGATGTGTGTAACAAATAAGGCTATTTTTCCTAGAGCCGCCTTTTATAATAGCGATTTGTCTATATATTTAACTGTATGCGCAAAGTACAAGTTGTAATTTAAGTCAATATTTAATATCATGTGGTAAAAAAATGTTATTGTCATAAGAACGTGTCCATCCATGATTCCATCTAGCCCTTATACAAATAACCTACTGGAATCTTGGTGCCCACAAACCCTTTACCAAACCATTAAAATCAACCCAATAATGATTTATTGCCACCTTAATCCTTTTTTAAATTTTTGTGTAAATCCGTCCTCATTTTAGTATAGTAAAGAAGTGGGCGTGGTAGTACCCATGCAAAGCCAATATAGATTTATATTTAACCGGAGAAGTGCAACATTGAAGGTATTCAAAGTAGGAAAAAAAAGCTTGGATTTCTGTCAAAAGAAGGCTCAATTGAAAAAGTGAACGTGGCAGCTCCTCTACACGCAGGAAAAAATTTGTTGGAGGCTACCATATTCTAAGAGCAACATACTATGATTAGATTTAAACAATGTTTATGTTTGCGGGTAACCATATCATGGTAAAATACGACAATAATATGGTTAAAATAAACAAATATTTGCCCGGAATCAACCACGATATGGTCAATTAAAAATATTTTGTTCAATATTAATGATATTGTATTCAATAATAACCATAATAATGTTTAAAATTAGCCAAAATATGGTCAAAATTTTCCAGAGTTTGGTCAGAATTAACAATAATATGGGTAACGTTAATCATATTATAGTTATTAATTTTAGCCATTTTTTCAATTTGCTTATTAAGTGTCAAGTTATAATCTTATTTCGATTTTTATTTCCGTAAGGTATTTATACTTTACTTTTGTAAGCAATCCCCTTTTATTCATATTGCAGCCTGAGACGGACGACCTTCATTAGCATTCTTTCTATACTACTACGTAAATTTATGTATTTTAATCAATAATTAAAATAAAGTTATTGGGAATTTTCAGCAAACCAAGCAAGTATGCATTTAAAAGCATTCAGCTCTTGTAGAGAGCCAAACAACCATAATTTTGTTGATTTAAAAATATTATTTTAAATTTAAAGTTAAACATACAATGTTTGAAAATATTATAATTTCAAACATATTATTGTTATTATTAACCATTACATGTTTGGGAACAACCATAATATGGTTAATGCTTTTGAATGGATGAAGGTATCCATAATATGGTGCCGGTGACATTAATATGGTTAAAGAAACTATAATATGTTTAAGTGAATGATTGTAGCTTTATTTTATTAAAACATATTGGTTAATTCAACCATATTTGAAGTTTCAAGGGAGGTAAACGCTTTATTGTTAAATAGAAACAAAATATTATTAATCGTGAAAAATTAATTGTTAAAAACCACAAAAATTTGCTTGTTGCTATTGCAGGGACCATAATATGTTTTTTTTTTAACCATACTTCAGCCATGTTTTTTCTCTGCGTGTAACAAGACAGTATACATTTCTTAACATCTGCAAATCGGTTACAGTAAAAACTGTTTAAATTTGGAATAAATATCTACACAAAATCTGTCAAAAAGTGGGCTAGATTGGAGAATTGGCCTGTTACCTTCAACATAAATTCAATATTGATTTCTGTATATCTGGAGAGCTAAAAGAGTAAAATTATCTAAATTTTGTAAAAATTGCTGCATATCAGTACAGGAGATTTGATTAGTAATTTTTAATAATTACACAGGTACTTAAAGGCGAATATGAGTTAAGTTTTCTCCCATCACGTCATGTTTATGAGATAACGGTACATTTGTGTTTTCAGTATACTTCTGTTTCAGCCCCCATCAGAGTCTGGCTCAATTACAAATCTGTATATCTTGTTTAAAAGGCTAGTAAATTACGTGTCGAATAGTACTCGTATCTAACTGGCTTTTATCGGATAAAAATGCCTATGTTATAGTAGATAAAAGAAAAGATTTTATGAACATTTAAACGTTTTTCACTTGTCATATCAGAAGATGTTTTGTACTACAATTTATAGCAAAATTCATAGTTTTATAATTTCTATTGTATATTAAAATACATTATTAATTAGAAAATTCTAAGACATAACCCAAAAAAAATTAAAAATCATAACAAATTCATAGAATCAAGCAAACAATTTGTTGATGATTTCATTGATTACAAATGATTTTATTGATTACAAATTAAAAATTGTGAATATTTTATTTTCAATAAATGACATTTTTAACTTTAATTAAAAAATTGGTCAAAAAACTTTGCCGTTTCAAACAATGTGTTAATTGATTTAATTAAATAAAGCTCAGATTTTGACAATTCCTAACAAAAATTCTACAAGTTTAAATTATTTTATTTAAAACGAAAAAGCCAATTAAGATTTTTTGTTATTTAATTAATATTTTAATTAAAAATTTATTTCAAAGCAAATAAAATGTTAACTAAATCAAAATTATTTTTTTAATTTTCTTCCAACTGAAAAAATAATTAATTCAATTATCGCATTACTTAAATTGACATACTTTTTAATAAATGATTTTAATTGATAAAAAACTACTGAAAATTTTTTTCTGTGAAAGCACCGAAATAAGATGAAAACTAAAATTCGTATAATATCAAAACGAAAATATCACTTGTTAAAATTTGTCATATATAATTATTTTTAAACTTTAATAGAAATGTACACAAGGC
Organism: Pollenia amentaria; assembly: GCA_943735925.1. Classification (NCBI taxonomy): domain Eukaryota; kingdom Metazoa; phylum Arthropoda; class Insecta; order Diptera; family Polleniidae; genus Pollenia; species Pollenia amentaria. Next base: position 180,421,443 of record OX031008.1, read on the forward strand.
ATACGCGTAAATGCAAGTATTTTCGTTTTTTTTCTTAAAGGATTTTTATATAAATTTATTTTAATTAACTACATTTTCTTTTATTATTTGTGGTGAAAAAAATATCTTAAAAATAAAACTAACTGCGAAAACAATAAAAACACTTTGTTTTTGTTTTTAATATGTTTTTTCTTTACCCACTTACAACTACAATTAATTTTGGGAGAATTCCAAATAATTGTAGCGGGAAATGTAAAAAAAGATAAAACTCATCACTGGTTTATTGTTTGGTATTTTGTTTAAGCTTTGATATCGTTGCAAACAAGACTTTTTGAGTGTTTGTAGGTAATTCTCATTCCCTCTGTAGTTTTGTTTGCTGATAGCTTTGGCTTTTCTAAAATTATTTAGGAGAACCTTTCCTGATGATCTTGCCTAAGCAACCAGTGAAATGCGCATAGGAACAGCATATCCTCCAACAATAAATTTCAGTATTTTTTTATCAATTATTTAAAAAGGGAATTAAGCACAACAAACAAAATCTTTTAATAAATATAGTATTCCCACAAACAACTTTGATAATTAGAAATAAAACTTTAAGATTGTCAGAAAATCTAAGATTTTATCAACTATAACGCAGGCATTTTTTATCTGACCATAACCAACTTCCCACTTTTGAACGTGAAAGTTAAAAGTTAGCCTTTAAAACAGACAGATTGACCATTATCTGATAAATGTTGCGTAATGGAAGAAAACTGAGCTCATATTCGGTTTTCCAAAAAAGATAAGAAATATTTTGAAAAGTTTAAATATTAAACAGCTAAGGCACAATTCGTGCTGAAAAGGCAACAAAAAAAAGAAAGACAAACAAGCAAAACATATAATACGAAAAAAAAATACTTTGGACTTCAAGAAGAATTTTTGACAAAAAGTATGAAAAAAACAGAAGTTAAAGAAAAAAAGCATGTAAATCAATTGAAAATAGACATATGGGGGTTGTGCACTCATTTTGCAGCTTCAACTCACAGTTAGTGATAGTGCAAGATTATTGCAATCATTTTGTTGATGTTGAATAATGAATTGAAAATTAGCAGCCTCACCAAACATGAGTGATAGTGATGCTAAAAAATTTTGCACTAAAAAAAATTAGTTTGATTTAAGAAAAAGCAATCATCAGTTTATTGCAAATTTTTTGCTCTTCACTCATTTGAGTGCAACTTAAAATTTTGCACTAAATTTACAAACAAACAGCTTGTCTTTTCATGATTAAAGCCATGAGATATTCCGTTATTGAGAAATTATTGACATGTTGTCTAATTTCCTTTCTTATGCATATCATAACAAGAATCAAAAATTATGCTCATACAAAATAATATTTTCAAATTTTATTGAGAGCCTGTTTTGCGCTATTTGAATTGAGTTCAGATTTTTGCATTTAATCTTCTTTTTGTGAAAGTGAACAAATTTGCAATATCACTAATTTTTTTAGTGGTAGTTAAAGAAAAATAAAAAATAGCAATCATCACTAAAGCTGGTATAAAAGAGTGCATACAAATTTTTTTGCAGTTTTATTTAGTGATAGTGCACTGCTAAATTAAATTAATATGTAGTACACTACCCCCAACTATGAAAATAGATAATCATTCACAACAACAACTTTCGATCCACCAGGAAAAATACAATTTGGTTTAAAGATTTATATTTGACTATTGACTGTCAGCCGTCGTCAATGACGGTGAGTGTAAACGAAACATGTTAAATCAACCTGTCCGTGGGTTCAATCCCAGTTTCAGTTCAGAATAAAAAATTATCAATAAATTTTAATTAATTTCATGTTGTAAATTCCTTTCTTCATTTAAAATAATTTAATGAAAGTTAAATTTGATTAACTTAAGCCTGATTAAAATATAAAAATTTAGACTGAAAGTTCACCTGTGTTATATTTTAATGACGAAAGCCAAGAGCATCGGGTTAAGCTAGACGATATATAATTATTAACCTTATAGCAAAGTATTGTGTTGTAAAAGCCATTATAGTTTGTATGTTCCCAAAAGCATCAACTCTCGAAAGGCATTTTACAATACCCACATTTGGAGTAGGGTATTAAAAGGTCGGTTTTGCCTAAACGACACTCACATACTTGTTTTTTTCTTTCTTTTCTTTTCGTCTTATTTTTCTAAGGTGTGTACCGTAGTGTATACATTAACACATGTGTTAAGTTTGACAAGTGCATGTCAGGCTCATTCGGTGTCTTAAATTCAGAACTTGTAACATTGTTAATAGTTTCAACAATAAAAAAAATAATTTAATATTAAACAAATTAAAGAAAAACAAAAAAAAAATACTACACATAATTGCCCTCATAAAATTGTTAATTTACTACAAAAACAATATTAAAATTTAAAATCTGATTTAAATGTCAAAATATATAATGAAAATTATAGTGTGAAAGGGTAATTAAAATTAGGAATAAAGATATAGTTTTTTAATTAAATGTTTTTAAGTTGTTGTATGACCAAATATTTAAAAATTATAAATAATATTTTAAATATTAGTTTTTGAAAACACGTCGAAGTAGTAAACATTTAGATGAAAACAAAAACAAAATTTATGGAAACTTCTAAAATGAAATTAACGTCAGAGTTTTAACGCGTTTCTATCTCTTTTAAAACTGTACATTTTGTATAATAAACATAAACAATTTTTGTAAATTGGTTTTTGTATTCATATAAATTTACACTCCTTCGACGCGATTTATAGAATAGCCAACATTATGTATAGTTTTATATTATTATTTATCTAAATCTGTAGAAAAAAGATCTAGCTTAAAGTACAGATTAGTGGATAATGTCAAGAAAAAGAAATTAATTTTATAAGTTTTATATACCAAATAATATAACGTACAATCAAAGTTATTTGTTGAGCTGAAAAAAAGGTTTGTACATACATATTAGTGTGTCCCAAAAAAAAATTTTTTTTTTTGATTTTTATAGGTACCCCAGCATTTTTTGAGAGCTTATAGGGTAAAGTATTTTTGTGATTTTTTTCAGATTTTTCGGAAGAGGTTTAGAGGTCGCTAAAATCGAATTTGACCGGAAAATCGGGTTTTCTCGACTTTTTTGAATTTTGCTGATTACTCGGCCCATTAGCACGATTTATTTTGTTACTAAGTCAATTTTTTTAAAAAAAGCTTCTCAAACTTTACTTCTCTGTGCAGATATTAAAAGTTTCGGTTATTTTTTTGCTCATTTGGGTCCCCTTAATCACATTTTTTTGTAAATTTAGCATAAATTTGAAAAATATTGCTTTGTAACTTTTAAAATTTATATTGCAGTTAAAAAAGCTAATGATTCAGTTTAAAAGGTGGATGAATTCTGAGTCATTGCAAAATGTCTTACTGTTCCAAAGTTATACCCTTTTTAAGTTTTGTAACCATTTTGTGAAATTAAAATTATTGTAATGTGCCAGTTATGCCTCGGATTTGTTTTAATGTTAGATATTTAGATATAAGGCATTCTTTTAAAATATTAAATATGGGTGGTTTTTTGTTCTGTTGCACAGACTTCAGCAATGCGAGTCCAAAAAATTCTAGGCAGCTTACTTCTCATACCCAAAAAAAATATTTTTTTAGCTTCAATTATTTATTAGAGCTTTTACGATGAAGCTCTATGAACTGCAATAAAATCTGAAAGTCTGTTGCAGAGGTTGTTAGATTAATGTAAGTATTAGCTAAGGCCACGCCATGTTCTGCGACATCATTTACCACGTGCAATTGCTGAACTTTGTTCTTTGCTTCATTAAATGATTTGTTTGTATGCCATTTTTCCGGATCTGTTAGTAAAAAATCAACTGAAATGTTGCTGGTTTCGAAAAAGGCTAGGCTGGCTTCGGATATTAAATCTTGAATTTGTTTGTTATTAAGCATGTTTTCGGATAATTCAGCTTTTACCAATTCTTTGCCGTTGCTTGGTGCGTGTAGATTTTGGACCATTAAACGCAAAGTTTTGGTGTCGATACGTTCATCAAAAAATGCTAAGGCAGCCAACTTACCGGATAAGTACCACTGATGCCGCAGAATAGTTTTCAACGTGGCGCGTGCGATTTATTCGTTAAAGCTTTTGTATTCATCCAATTGGAAAAATACATATGTATTACATATGTATGTTTTATTACTTAATTTATTATCTTAATTGTCATTGTAACTTCCGTCTTTTTATACCCTCCATAACTCATTGTTTTGAGTTAGTTGGTTCCACTTAGTTCCACTTAGAAACTACGGGAATTGAATAATAATACAACTACCGTGATGAACTTTTTTAATATTCCTCAAATATCCCATTAAGTATAGGGTAATTCACCGTGAGGATTGATTTTCAATCTGCTATTTTGCAGATAACGCGTGACTCATGTCAAATTGCTTTATAATTTTTGTTCAGTATCGTTTGGCAAGTCATCACGAAAAGACTCACACCACAACAGCGTCTCCAAATTGCTCAGCTGTATTACGAAAATCAGCGTTCTGCGAGAAATGTTGTTCGTGATTTATGTTAAAAGTACGTTCAGTGATGAAGCACATTTCTTGCTCAATGGATACGCTAATGAACCAAATTGCCGTATTTGAGTAGACAAGCAACCCAAAGACTACCAAGAGCTACCATTACATTCATTAAAAACAACGGGATGGGTGATTTATGGGCTTGTGGAATTATTGGGAAAAACAGTTAATATCGTGTTAACCATTAAAAATCAAAATTTATAATAACATTTTAAAAATGTTTGGCAGAAAAAAACAAAAGTTATTTTATACATAAGTTACAAAATATTCTCAAGTAAAATGAATATAACTTGTAAAGTATATAAAATACCCACGTCACCACATATATTTCTTCAAAAATTAGGAATATCAAAATATTACCGTCAATGGAACCCTTATAGCCACATGCTAACGGACTATGTCCTTCCTGAAATGCAAGCGCATGGTCTCGGTGAGTTTAAGTTTCAACAGGTAGGCGCTTTGACGCCCTGTATGGTTCGTAGCGCCTACCTGTTGAAACCAAAACTCACCGATATGACCTTTTGAGAAATAATTTTTGTGAGTTCTTAATTTCACGTTTTGCTACGGTAAATTTTCCACCGAGATCGTCCAACATCACACTTTTGGAGTATTATGTAAAGTCTGTGGTATTCAGAAATAAGCCAGCTGCGATTGACGCCTTGATACCAGTCGCTATGCTCGAACTAATCGCCCAAAATTGGACCTTCCGGATGGACCACCCCAGCCGTAGCCAAATGCCATAAATGCCATAAATTGCTCTTTTAACCGATGAAGATTTATGTGTTTTATTTAAAATTATAAAGCAAACCCCACGATGAATCACTCAAAAAATATTTATAGACCATAATGTGGAACAACCCACCTCACAAATTGATGTTTTATTAAAAAAAAAACTGGATGCCGAATGTACAGGTTGTTGTATAAATTTGCACAATTTCGATTTATATGACTAGATATCATATCACAAAATTTCAAAAATATCGATCCAGAATTTACCATAGACCAATTGTAAAGCCCGCTCTGTTAAGTGACCTTTGCTGATCTGCCCTACCAACTTTTATAAGGGTGCACTACAATATAAACAAAATTTACTAAAACATCGATGAAGCACTGTCACATAGGGAAGCGGGTCTTGCTTCCAATCTGCCCTTACCCAACCATGATCGCAATATCTCCATGCCTAATTTTATAATTCCCTTGCGATTCCCATGTGCGTACTTTCCCGCTCTATCTGTTTGCAACAGTCCCCAAATAACAAAAAAAAAAAAATAAGTTAAAAATATTAATTATAAGAACACCAAAATTATTTTTTTTATCAACACAGAATTACTTCACCCAAATATTAACTTTAACCAAGCAACCATTAACTTAAAACAATCACTGACGTATTTATAAAAATATTTTTAATTTAATAAAGGTTTACTAAACAAATTTTCTATGTAAATTTCTCTTAATAAACATTTGTTAAATTTAATAATTGTTTATGAAGACGGGCGTCAACAATGTCGTTCTCGTTGAGCAGTATTCTCTACTTCATTTATTTTTCTAAACATTTCCTGTTAAATAATTTTCAAAAATCTTCTTTTTTGATTGACTTTTCCACTACAAAATACTACACAACACTGCCAGCATACACACACAAACATATAAAAACGTCAATTTCATTCACAGCTGGCAGATTGCATATAACATGGTAAATATTGCTCGTCGTAAATTACAAAATTCTTTAAATATACAGCCATGTCACAGAGTACAATTCCGTTCGGAAACGGAATTCATTCCGTATTTTTGTTCTTCAGAAAATTAAGAAAAAACTTTGCGGAATGAAAACATTTTTATTTTCATTAACGGAATGGGAGTTTTCTGTATCTTAAAGGCCAAAAAACTATCAACATATACTCACTATCAATATACAAATATGTTTTCTTCGGTTCCGAACGGAATCATTCCGAACGGAATTGTACTCTGTGACATGGCTGATAATTTAAGTTTTATTTTAGGATTTTTTTTCAGGATAAATAGGCGACAAGTTGGTATTCCAAAGTATCGTTCCTTTTCACAATTACAAACTAATTTTATTCTGTCCTTTTCTTTCAAGTCACAAAACATTCTACTGGGACCAGGTCAGGATTTTTGACAATCCACTTAAACTCACCACCCCTCCGTGATATCATCCTTAAGCCGGGACATAGGCTGGAGTTAGTGCCTCCAAATTATTCAAACCCCCTCCCTAATATTTTATTTGTTAAGGGACTCGATGACTGAGGATATTGTGCTCCTCCCGGCAGCTTTCCCAAAATTAGCCCTCAAAGTTTAGCCCGCGACAGCTCTCGAAAAAAATTTTAGTGCACCTTAAACCGTTATGAATAAAGTTATTATAGTAAAAGTTGGTCTGTTATGGTTTAATAAGACTAAAATCTCACAAAATTTCGTATAGATAATTCTCTATAGACCTCATAGCAATGTTTTTAAAAGTATCTGGTTAGAAAAATAAAAATTCACTGTAAGTATATATAATATATATAGGTATATATTATGGTAAATAAGGTATACAAAAATAACGAATTGAGAGAATTTCATTTAATTTGTATCACTGACTGCTGTATAACAATAAAAAAGGAAGTGTGAAAAAGGCCCAAATCAGTTGCGAAGGCTTTTTTTCGAAAAACAGGATGCGTTTTTTGGTAGTAAAGTGGCAATGTGTAAAACCAGGCCGCTTCAATCAACACAAATCGTGTGATCAAAACAAAAATAACAAAACACAAACCACGTTAAACAAACGCATTAATAAGTTCGACAAACATTCTGTTTTGTGCAAAAAAATGTATTTAGTAATATTGTTTTGTTTTATAATGTTATCTACTTACTTTAATATTAGCGGTTTTCACCCTTGATAGTAAAGTCCCTTGTAGACCTTGTTAATCTTATTAATTTAGCTAAAGTACTAACATTTACAACACTGCAACAACAAAATGTATTAGAATAAAATTGACTACGCTTTGGTTAAAAAATCTAACAAAAGGCTGAAGTAAACACGTGTGTTAATTTACCAGTATAAAACAGTTGGCGAAACCCTATCTGTCTCTTTCTCTCACTCAGAAAATTCATTAATTTACAATACATACGAAAAAGACACTCACGCTATGTTGTATAAAATCGTATTAAATAAAGCAGAGTTGTACACTTAATACAAAGTGTGAAAACCGCTATTATTTGCTTGTTTTGTGGTAAACTTAAAAGTTAATTTCAACAACATTTTTGCAAATAAATCTCAACTTACTAAATTTGCAGCATAAAAAATAGTGCAAAGAGAAATGCTAAAATGGAAGCTTTCGAATAAAGATACATAGGTGCCTATTATGAACTTAATTCGATTTTCGACAGCAGTCGAATTAGTTGATCGAACGAATTTTCATTTGGTATTATGGCACACATTCGATAAAAAAGTATTATTGTGATTTAGTTTATTCACAGTAGTACATTTTCTATCAGCTGTCACTTTAAATAAAAAATTTGTTTTTTTTTTAAAAAATAAAACTAATATAATACATGACAACGACGGAATTATGGTACGATGAATCATCTGATGAAGATGGACTCTTACTGGAACTGGCCTGTCCCTGTAGCCTGAACTTTTGTAAAAATTCCTTTTGCCAACAAAGGATTTTGTTCCATAAGGGAAACAAGCTTTTCCAACTGCTGCTTACTACTGTCGACTTTAAACTTGCATAAAATAACCAAAAATAATTAAGAATGTGGAATTTGCACACCAAAACTAATAAATTAACAAAAACTTACATTTTCAAAAATTTTTTTTAAAATTATTTACACCGTCGAAAGCAAATTTGTTTTCGTTGAAAAATTCGATGCACAACGAAATTTTCGACAGTGCTGCCAGTTCATAATACCAAATTAACATTCGAAAGTCGATGTTCGACAGCCAGCGAAAATCGTTTATCGAATGTAACTCATAATAGGGGCCATACAAATCGCAATATCTACCGCCTCGTGACAGCTCCGCATAGTATTGTAATTCTCACTTTTATCTGGTCTTTAAGGCAAAATGCTAGTATGTGTGGCGGTTGCGAAGGTGTTGCCCAGACAAAAAAAAATAATAATGTAAATATAAAAGAAAATGAGTTTGTATATTCAAATTAAATATTTAAAAAAAAAAATAGTTCGGTGTGGTTTTCAATTGCCGAAAGTGTTATTCTAAAAGTACGTGATTTTCAGATCAGGGCAGTACTTAATATTCTCTAATATTATTTTTAAAAGGAATTAAAATACGTTTATGTATTTTAAATTAAGTAATTATGTATATTTATTTCGCAATAGTAGTGTAAAATATAATTTCCTTAGCCTGACTTTTAAAACTAATTCTACTATGTGAGCTTTGGTATTAAAGAACTAAAATTTTGTCTAATTAAAAGAATTCCTCAAACTTCCTAAATCAGTTTTGGATAGAAAAAAATTATTAAAGGCTAATTAACACTATTATACTTTGTATTAATACATGTCAAAAACTTATGTAATATGTAAAAGTGTGATAATGTGAATGCAATGTGTTATGAAAATGACAAGTATTATGAAAAAAATTTGACATTCCATACGACTTCATCGTGTTTTGAAATTTTTTTAAACAAAAACACTTTTCACTTGATACGGTTTGCATTTTAACAAAAGCATGTTCATGTGTGATAGTCATTGTGACTAGATCTAAAAAAAATTTACAGCTAAATCTGGCATAACCCGGCGTTTACACATGCAAGTGCAAGTTCGAAAAACTCAATACACTCACACATTTTTACTAATCCCATCACATTTTTCGTACTTGCAGCCCAACTTGCAAGATAATTTGCTTGCAAGTAAATTTTTGACACTTGCAGCAAGTAAAATGACAAATAAAGAAACAGTGTAACCGTGGATGCCTTTGGTATCAATTTTCTAGTACTTAGTAATATAAAAATTATGTTTATAGTTGATTTTCTGTGTGTTTTTAAAAATAAAAACAAAATTAAAAAAACACTACTACAAAGCAACACATATTCATGGTATTTTAAAATATAAATTGCAAGTATTTAACACAAATTGTTAATCAAAATATTTTCTCAGAAATTGTATGATATCGGTTACTACGGCAATACTGGATTTACATATTTTAAAAATAAACATAATTTGTTCATCAAGATGGACCGAAAATAATATAAAGAAATAATTAAATTATTTATATTTAATATTATTAAATAAATTTCGTGATAACATTAACATGATAAGGTTTTTTTTAACCCAAAAATTAAGCTTTTTTCATAAGATGTTTTCGCTTCGAGAACATTTGAAAAAAAAAAACTTACAACTGACTGTGTAAACACTCAAGCTACTTGCAAGACTTTCGGATATTTCTTTGACATATTCGTTGATAATACATGTACACTACTTGCAAGTAATTACTTGCATGTAAAAAGGCAGGATTATACATGAAAATACTAAAAATGATTTTAAAAAATGATAAAAAAAAATTTAAAGATTTATGTTTAAAATTCATTATCAGTACGAAATTTTATTCGAAACTAAATACATTTTAGTGACTTATTTTTTTAACGAAATTGAAATAAATGGCTATATTTAAAATAATGGGTAGATTTTGGTAAAGTATCTGATACATATAACTATGCAGCACTGGTAGTTGCGTTTAAATTTTAAATTAACGGGACCCGCAAACCCTGATACATGCAAAATTTAAACGAGTGTATTTCTATGCTATACAAAATTGTTTAGTTCATGTTATTTCTTGTAGTTCAAGAAAAGTTGAAGTATTGAAATTATTATTTTTTCAGCAGCTTAGAGCAAAAAATGTTTTCAAACATTTTACACTTTTAAAGTTTTATCTACATACAAAGTGAAATTTCCTTGTACTTTAATATCGTAATATCAAAGGGCAAATAATTTTTACAATCAACATGTTGAGGCCATTTCTAATATTCCCTTTTTTCACATAATAGATTTGTTGACAGTCGTAGCAAAACTCATTAGATTTCCATCTCATAAAGTATTATGGAATACGTTAGACTTGTGTAATAGTGTAAACTGGCCTTAAGTTATATAATATGTCAATTCTTAAACAATTTCAATCAAGTTTTTAAAAGATATATTTTATCTACTCCTTTTATAAGAAATCTATATGAGATAATTTAAATAGTAAAAGTTTCAATACAATAACCTTAAAAAATAAAATTTATAAAGCAGCTAACTGATAAACATTTAAACAAAAAAAAAGCTTGTGATAAAGGGTCCTCCAAATAACTTTTTTTTTTTTTTTTGAAAATGCTACAAAAAAAAACTACTGAATATTTTCTCAAATTTCTTTTTTTAATTGAAAGTACAATCCTTCCGGTTAATAATGGAAAATAATTTCATTCAAATGGCGTCATACCAAGGTCTTTATGCAAAATTCGTCTCAATGATGTCTCCGAAATGTTCAATTGTTGAGAACGACGGTGAATTGACTTTCTGCCACAGCAGCAATATTCTCGGGTGTACGCACTGTTTGGTTTTTCGATGAGGATGCCAATTTCGTTCACTTTTTTCACAAGATAACGAACATACGGAGCTGACGGTGATTCTCTTCTTCCAAAATCCGTACGAAATTTTCGCACACATTCTGCAACATTACCATGATTTTCAAAGTAATGTCACAATATTTACCAGCGTTGTTCAAGCGTATACACAACCATATTCGTTCAGCGGAAGGATAAAACTAATTATCTGTCAAATCAGAAATGAGCTAAGTGTTACCATTCACGACATAAGCACTAGTTGAAAATAAACGTTAGATGGCGGACCCTTTATAAAAAGTTTAAAATTTAATCACCACATAAAAGTTGTATGACCTTTATGAAGTAATCGTAGATAAACTTTCTAAATACCTACAACGACTAGTACACTCACAATATCATTACAGAAACGGACTGTAGGTTATTTAAGAAGTATTCCGTTCAGTAATTTTTAAATAAATAAACATTTAAAATTCCAAGCAAATTTATTTTTAACTGATTCTAACATTTATTCAAAAAACTAAGTGCACATTAATACGGATTTTCGTTTTCATTTAATATTTTCGGTTCATTAAGTAAAAGTATTCTGTATGTAAAATTAAATAAAAATGTAATTTAAAACACTGTAAATTTACTTAAAACCCGATCTACTTATTTTGCATTTTAACTTTAACGAAAATTTAATTTAATTTTTACTGTCAAAAATTCAACCGAAAATTCCATAAAAAATTAACCTTAAATTCCATAAAAACAAATGAGTTTTCAGTTATTTTATATAATTTAACTTCCAAAAAATAAATTTTCAGTTGTCTATTTATAGATCTGTGGCAAAACGTAAAAAACGATTTGCTTGCTTTGTGTAGATAATTCCCATATTCTATTTGTTAAAATTATTTAGTTAAATACATTAAATTTTAAAGTAAAATAATTGCAAATACCATATCCGGCATGCTGCTGGTGTCTTAAAAAAGTTCTTCTGTAAACAAAGTGGTCAGTACAACAAAAGTAAAACAAACATGTATAACGGGGTAAGTAAATATATTTAAATATTCCCTCTTTCTCTCATTAGAATAACAAGCAGACAGCTGTCTGGTATTTTTTAGAAATTCGAGTGAATCCTGTATAATATGAAATAACTGAATTACATAAAATAAATGCAAATTCATTTGTTTTTTTTACGGAATTCGTCGGTAATTTTTTTGATAGTTGAATTATACAAAATAACTGAAAATTCATTTGTTTTTATGGAATTCGCAGTTGAATTTTTGACAGTAAAAATTTTATGAACTTTTCGTTAAAAATAAATGAAAAATAAGTAGACCGGTTTTTAACTGAATATTTATTTATTTTATATTACAATTTCAGTGTTTTCATTTAAAAAAAATTGGGATTATTAGCACATCATTAATAAATGAATTAATTAATTTCAGTTTATTTTACGTACTGAATATTGTGAGTGTATGTTCATAGATATGCAATCTCCTTATAAAATGATTATCTGACTTAAGATTATTGCAATTTTTGCAACAATCTTTTAAATGCGATTTAATGAATGTATATGTCTCTTCTTAGTTGTAATTGCTTTTGCAAATTAATTTCTTAAAAAAGTTGGCGTAAAATCCGTCCTTAAAATAAATTTTAAGAGCATTAAACGCTTGGTTTGCTGTATATTTAAAAAATAAGATATCATTAAGGCATTTAAATCTTTACTTTAAAGGACTAAAAGTTTTAAAAGAAGAATAAATCCCAAAAATAAAAAGACACACTTTTAAAATGTAAGCATTCACTTTGCTTTCGAAAGATACATTTTATAGATATAAAAAAGAGATCTGCAGTATTTGATTTCAAACTTACACATTTGACTAACACATATTTGTGCTTCATTACTATAAACATTCACATTTTACTCCCCTATTTAGTAATTTTCCAATTAAACTATATGAATCATTTACTTAAAGTAAGATCTTAAAAAAGAAACTTTTCAATTACATCGAAACAAAAACAACAAGAAAATAAAAAAAATTTTTTATACAGATAAGAATTTTTAAAAAACAAACTTTCATGCTCCTTAATGCCTTACTCACACATCCCAAAAAAGGAACACACATACATATACTTTCACACACTTTGGCCGTATGCAATGTTCGTATGTAATACCAAGAAGTTCCTTATTTATTTTATTTATATTATAACAAATGCTACAAAAAATGTTAAGCCTCCCGCAAAGTTTTCTTCCTCCTTAACATTATTTTCCTTATCCCCTTTGACCCTCTTTGTCAACAATTCCACTTCCATTTGTGTAGCATCATGTGGGAAGGAAGCAAAATAAAGTCAATATTATGCTTCGTAATTACTAATGAACACCATCCATCCAACGCCCTAGATTAACATTTTAACTGAACTGAAAGAAAGAGTAAACGAAAAGGAAATATAAAAGCAACAACAGCTTGTGCATTTAGATAAACAGTAAACGAAATGGAAACTTCTTTTTTTCAAAAATGAGAATGCTTAATTTAAATTTGTGGGGATGAGGTGGTAACACTTAGAGATTTCTGATATGTTTCGAAGGACCAACTTATGAATTTATAAAAATCTTTAAATTTAAAAAAACAAAATCTCTAAATGGGGCAAAAATTCAAAATATTAAAAAATAAATCGGGAAAATATTGGCAATATTAAAAATAAGATAAAAACAAGTTAGAGTGGTATATTCGAAAATTTCGAATCTTTAATACCCCCCACCGACATTTCGAATATTTTAGGAGTGGGCTCTATATGATATCTATATATTATTAATTAATCTTTATAAAAACGGATGTTTGCGGTTTAGACCTATATTAAATTAATAACCGACAATCGGAAAGTTTTATGATTTTCTTTTTAGAAATTTTAACTAGATTGAGTAAAATATCATGATTCGCAACAGTTTTAGCCGAACTAAATTTGTTTTCATGAGGGGAATTTATATTGGACCCATCGTAAATTATTTATCAATCTTCCCAAAATTCTGTAGAGTGATTTCTGGTTTAAAAAAACATAAATAAGAATAAATTGTATTACAGAAGTGAAATTACTTTTAGAGTTTACAGTGAATTTCAGAAGGTTGCCTTTTGGGATCTAAATTATGGACCGTATATCATGACATTTTTTTTATGGCCATATAAAGCTAATTTAGAACAAATTTTGCCGCAATAAATATGTCTGCTACGATTTTAGGCGTATTAAGTTAACTTCCTAGAGTGGGATTTATATGGGGCCTATGGTAATTATGGACCGATCTTCACGAAGTTTATTCGCATGATTTCTAGTCCTAAAAAACTGTGAAATATTAAATTTTATTATTATAGGATTATATGTTACGGTTTTAGGCGTACTAAACTGGAATAGGGTTTATAGGGGGCCTAGGGTAAATTATGGACTGAAAATTGAGCGTGTTTTCAACAGACGCACAGGCGGTCAGACGGACAGACAGACGGACATTGCTAAATCGACATAGAATTACTTAAGGTGCTAGAATATATCTATTTTATGGGGTCTTAGATGAATAATAAAAAGTTTCACACGGAATGACAAACTTAGTATACCGTCATTCACCACTAGTTGTAGTGAAGTGTATAACACTTTGGGCAAAATGAGGTAAAATCGAGAAGTTGCTAAGAAAGGCCAAAGAAGCTGGAAGATATTCAATAGCCAATACTAACTGAAATTAAAAGGCGCTTTCTAACAGTGAAAGAAATTTTTTCGTTATTTTCAACTTTTTGTCTATTAATATGTGAAGTAAATTCAACATATGAGACCGCTACATTCGTATATGCCATACCTATAATAACCACAGCCAATAGTTCGACCAAAACAACATTCATTTAGTAAATATTTAATTTTTATAGGGACTAGTTAAAAAAATAGATCGTTTTGATACAGTTTCGATACCAAACACTTGTCTGTCTAAAAATTATTTAGGTCAAATTTTGTTTTTGAGTCTCATTCTGCCTGCCACTGTTTAACTAAAGGCCATATTATCGGGTTACATTTGTCTGGGAGCTTGTTAATATACTGAAACAATTTGGCAATATAAGATATAAAGTCGAAATTTAAAACGAAGCCAGCTTGGTATTTTTAATCTAATATAAGAAATTTTACAAGCACTAGCTAAGATCTAAGAGATGATCACTAATGGCATTCAATCACTATATACTTAATATGATCTTTTAAAGTAAACAGAATGTAAGGACATGATCATTAAGAATTTTTTTATATGCTTCAGGGCTTAACAGGCCACCCTTTATACATTAATATTGCAAATTCAAAATACCAACTCTTATAGACTTCTGTTATAGGCATGCGAATTGTTTTTGTAATTAAGTTAGCCGTTTTAAAAATTATAATATATTTCCTTTTTTGAAAATGGTACTCTAAAAAACAAACGCTTGCAAAATTAAGATCACCGCAAGAAGTTTTAAATAAACTTTATCTTAAATTATCTTATCACGCCTTCGAAACTTTAAGAGATCTAGATAGATAAAAAATATTTTAAATTGCGGACACACTTTTATGATTTTAATTTAGCCCACCGAACTACTGTGCCTTAATGCCAACGAACACAAGAGTCATAAGCACTTGACAACTTTATGTAATAACACAAAATATCAAAGGAACGAAATAGGACTACGAAAAATATTTATCTTTATATTTTACACAAGAGGAGTTCAAAAAAAAAAAAAAATCATGTTCCAAATTTTTTACTAATACTGACGTAAATTACAAAATTAGGAATTAATAGCCTGGTCCACTATGTCGACCGCTATTTCACGTTTACATTTATAACGACAAAAAGCTGATTTGCGCCCCACTTAATATTTTCAGGCCGACAAGTTGATCGACAATGCAAGCGAGCGATAACGTAATATTTTTCATACAACTTAGCGCCATGCTTCGAAGTATTATGTGACACAAATGTCAAAATCAATCAGCCGTGTTGTGGTTGTCGACAGACATTGTGTTGCAATAATTAACGAACTTATCACCTTAATATTACTTGAAACGCCAATAATAGAATTTTTTTTTAATAACATTGCTTTTACAAAATAATTTGTATACCCCTCACCAAAGGTTAAAGGTATGTACTTATACGTTTTTCATTCCGAAGTAGCGAAATTGATTTAACGATGTCCGTCTGCCCGTGTGTATGTTAAAATGGGGTTTCTTAAGATTCCAGAAATATAAACGGGAACTAGGTTTGTTCCATACTTATGTCACATATGTATACTCCGTTAAACCTTGTTACAAAAATTCGGTCTTAAGCAGGCTGAGATATGAGTAAAAGACCACGACGTTCTCTAATCGTACCCTTAAATTCCTTGTTGTTGTTCCTTTATTTTATTTTTCTATATATCTGGAGAACTGCGAGAGACAAAGCATTAAAATTTGGTACACGAACCTGGGCTATCAGTACACAACATCCGATAAAATGTGGGCGATGTTCCGAATAGTTACTATTTAAAAGAACCCGGTTTTTGATTAAGCATTTTTAAAATAACCGGGTTTAATTCGAATACATAAAAACACAAAAATCAAAAAGTTTTTGTAAAAACACGTTATTTTGAATAAAATCAAAACAATTCAAAAAAGTAGGGAGCCAACAAAATATAGCTAATATTTCACCCAATGAGTCATTTTTGGCTGCGCATTTTAGTAAAGTATTATTTGTCGTCTCTTTAGAACTACTTCGAACGGAGTTAAGTTATATTTGAAATACATTAATGTCAAGCATGTGGACTAATTAAAGATGATTAATAAGTCTTGCCGTGGAAAAACTTTGCAACTTATCATTTTAGGGCACTTCAAGCATCTAACTTTGTCTGTTTAATCCCGTTCGAAATATCTCCGGAGATAACATCTATATAAAAATATATTTAATATTTAGAATACTCTCGCTCAAATTACTATTTACTTTGCCTTTCACTTGCCACATTGTAAAGGGAACTTATGGTACCCACAGGCGAGGCAACATTTGTCAAAACCTGTGTTAATACTTTTGTTTTCTTTTTACCACAGCCGATGACACTAAAAGCAAAACATCAGTATTATGTTTTTTTTTAATATAGAAGTACTACTTAACGGACAAACACCAGCTGAGTATGAAATCAGAAAACGGAAATGGCGGTGGATTGGACATGCCCTGCGAAGACCGCAAGCCCACATCACAGAAAGGCAACAGACTGGAATCCCCAAGGCAGCCGCAGGAAAGGTCGGCCGATCCACACCTGGCGCCGACAACTAGACACCGAAGTAGCAAAAGCCAACAAAACGTGGAACGAGCTGAAGATCGTAGCAACAGATAAACAAGAATGGAACACAATCGTTAAGTCCCTATGTTCCTTATAGGAACAAAAGGAATTTATATATATATATATATATGTTTACTACTTAACAAATATATGCGAAAGAAATTTTTCTTATCCTGGTTTTTGTTTTATTTTTATAACTTTCACATTTGACGTCCCATAATTATGTAACATTTTTAAATCTTTTTATAAAATTTCTCCATTTTTCATTGTTTTCAATGTTCGTCATTTTTTCTTCTTTTTTTTTTGTTTTTTTTTTGTATAATTGAATTTTTATGTACTATTTTTGTTGTTTTAATAAATTAAAAAAAAAACATGGTACCGTGAAGGCCCAAAAAGTACATTTTGTTTTGGAAGTTGGTACAAAATTAAAACCCCATTTAACATCCCTGGCACAGAGCTGTATTTTTATTAATTTACAAGTTTTGCCGATTCTTATTTTATGAATAGCTTTTAATTTGTGGAATATTTGGAATATTGAAAAATAAATTCATAATAAATAACAAAGCATTATAACGCGTTTCCAATACCACTTGGCTGGGTCGTCTTGCTTTATTGAAACTGTATTGGCAATAACATTTTCGTGTTTGTAACTCTTGCTTAGTTAGCTCAGCTAGAAAAGTAAAACTGGACGACCGATAAGTCGATGGTTAGTAGGGCGCATATGAGAACGATAATGATTAAGTTCTTGTCGCTCGCTTAAGTTATTGAGCGACATCGCGGGCCAGGCTGTAAATAAAACTATGGTTCGGTTATGAATCACCCGCAACAAAATGTGGTACTATGGTGGAATATAACATCAAATAATAATTTGCTACGCCAATATCACCTATATGAACTTAGGTTATTGATAATAACGGAAAAGATTGTCTGATGAAATTGTTATAATATTGGGCACTGATGACATGATATATTACGTCATCGCACGTATGACATGGTATATTATGTTATCGCAGTGATGACAGTTTGTCATCGCACTAATGACAGTTTGTCTGCACTGATGTCAAAATACATCAGCGTTATGACACCTTTTCTATCAATGATGTCACTGTATGACTATGCGTAGATGACGCATAAAATATGACAAAATTTAAGGATGACGTATGTAAGGTAAAAAGAAACCTTTCTAATCTGGTATTTTAATAGCCGTATAACTGAACTTATAACAAATTATCCAATATTATAAATTAACCTTAGGAGCACCGTACTGTTCTGGCCAGACCAAACTTGTGTTTTGCTTGCAATATTTTTCGAATATAACAAAAAGTCAAAAAAACAAGGGCGTAAGTTCTAAAGGGTGGTTAAATTTTAAGGTCCGATGTTGATTTTATTTGAAACAAAAATTTTTTTTAGGAAATTATTGTCATTTCTTTTTATTATGATAATATTGGTATGGGTCAATTATGTATGGAACAAAATACCGGCCAAATAGCCACCACGACTTCGGCGGCACACCTCCATCCGATGGTCCAAATTTTCGATGACGCTGAGGCATAATTGAGGTTATATGCCGTTAATGACCCGAATTATCTCATCCTTTAGCTCTTGAATTGTTTCTGGCTTATCAACGTACACATTTTCTTTTAAATAACCCCAAAGAAAGAAGTCCAACGGTGTCAAATCACATGATCTTGGCGTCCAATCGACATCGCCACCACGTGAGATAAGACGGCCATTGAATTTGTCGCACAAAAGAGCCATTGTTTCGTTAGCTGTGTGACAGTGCCACTTGTCCTGTTGAAACCACATATCGTCCATATCCATATCTTCCAATGCGGGCCATAAAAAGTTCGTTATCATCTCACGATAGCGAACACCATTCACTGCCTGACCGGCCTCATTTTGGAAAAAATACGGCCTGATGATGCCGTCAGCCCATAAACCGCACCAAACAGTCACTCTTTGTGGATGCATTGATTTTTCGACAATCACTCTTGGATTATCATTCGCCCAAATGCGGCAATTCTGCTTATTGACGAATCCACGGAGGTAAAAATGTGCTTCATCACTGAAGATAATTTTCACGATATGCATTTTGATTTGCACGCCCATGTTCATAATAAGTCTGAATAACTTGAACGCGTTGCTCAATTGTGTATCTTTCCATGGTTCAAATTGAGTTAGTCTGAAATTACGAATGTCAAATGAAATGCAGAAAATAACTTGATGTTTAGGTGTGGTTGTCATTCAACATCGGCCCTTAAAATTATAAAACACCCGTTATAAGTGATATGTACTGAATCGAATGAAACTAATTTGGAATTGATTTCAGCAAATTAGTGGGGTAAAAATCCATTTTCATGTAAAAGTCTCTAAAATTTCCCTTCTCGTCTGGCTAGACCAAATTTGTTTTTTTCTTGCAATTTCTTCCAAATAGGACAAAATATCAAAGAAACAGAAAAGTGAATTCTATAAATGATATTCGGAATCGAATGAATCAGGTTTGAATGGAATCAAAAAACAACGGCCCGTTTTGCCTTAAGTTTATTTTTATTTACAATTTAACTACAAAAATAAGCAACGTGCGAAATTAAAGACTACATTTTCGACGACTATAATAGGAAATAATATACTGAAATAATAAAATTATATAATTACTTCATTTATTTTAAAATCATAAACATACGTTCAATAAAAAAATATACTTATTTACTTTTTATTAAAGAAGGGTTTTTAGCTGCTCTAATTGTGGTCTGGCCAGACCAAAAGAAAAACTTAGTGGTACAAAGTTACCGGCAATCCTAGTGTTAAGTTAACAATATATTGTTGTAATTATTTATTCAAAGCTTTAAAAATATATATATCTTCTTCGACTATACTGTTACGAGTATTAATTTATTTAAAAAAAATGTATGCGGAATTATGACATTTTGTTATGGAACTCCTCATACGTAATGTAAAAGCTTTTATCTTATGTATGTGAATAGGAAAAAAGCCTTGTAACACTTATATTTAAGAAAATATAGTCAAAGTAAAAGAAATAGTGAATAATCAAGAAATTTTTATATAATTCTAACGGAGACAGACAGAACTGACAAAAACTACTCAAATTGTTTATTTACCAAACATGTAGAAAAACAAATATTTTATAGCAAAATGTATTCAAATTAAACCATTTTACTCACACATACGTTTTCAACACTTTACAAAATTAAAAAAAAAAAATATTAAGATTTATTTTTAATATTTGGAGTTGATAAAGAATTTATTGGATAGTTGAAGCTGAAAAGATTTTTTTTTTTTTTTTTTTGAAGATTTAGATAAAAACAAGGAATAAAAGTTTATTATGGAAAAAAAATTTATTTTAGAAATATTTTCTATGGAAATTTTATTCTTTGTACTGAGTAAATATTCACATAAAACGAAATTTTATGGAATTTCTATGGAAATCTAAAATTCCCAAAAAAAAACTTTATTATTAATAAATTTTATTCTGAAATTTTTTTACATACATATTTCTAATATATGTGCGAAGAATTTTTAGAGTTATTAAAAGAAAAACCACATTTTTTAATGAGATTTATGGTTCTGTAAGTGATTTTTTTAAAAGCGGGTTATAGTGAAACTAAGGGATATAAAGGACCTTTTGATATAAAATAAAAGTCGGAATTTAAACAAATTATACTTAAGAGTACACATATATTTGCATATATAAGAAAGTATAGTCGGTTAAGCCGACCCTACACCACAGTATATAAAAAAAGATTTTCGAACTTTTGTAATGTTTGGGACTTATGCCTAATCAGGGTCCCAACAAAAAAATTTGTATTATGAAATAAGGAAAATATGGCACTTAAAACCATTTTCGGGAGTGCCATTTGTATGGGTCCTATGGTCAAAACCGGACGGGCGGACATTGTTCGATCGACTCTAAGACCAGTATTTTTTATGTATTATACCCATAAGCACAAACGCGTAATACCCTCTGCACTTCTCTGGTATGGGTCGGAAAAACTGGAGAGTCGGAAAAACTGTATATTAAGAAGTTGTTCGATGTAAAGTATTATTCACAAAATTGATTTCGTTGATAAGTTTGCATTGAAGTGTCATCCATTCTAAAGTTTCTCAAAATATATTGTCAAGGTTGTTTTTGGGAATACAATTATTTATTAAAAGATTTTATTGGTTGTGCTTAATTCCCTATTTTTATTCTTGATAAAACAACTGAAAATTTATTGTTTTACCGTTTGCCAAAAAAATTTAGAAAAGCCAAAAATTTCAGCAAATAAGACTACAGAGGGAACGAAAATTACAAACACTCCGAATGTCTTATTTGCAACTATATCAAAACTTAAGCAACATTCCAACAACAAAACAGTGTGTTTATCTAAGAGGCTTTTAAAAGAGAAGTTAATGAAAAGAAAGTGAGGTAGAAGAACTATTTAAGCGATAAAACCACTGAAAAATAAAACTTTTACAAAGAACAACGCATAATGAGTACCAAAAACTTTTCTATAGAACCATATAAAATCTTAGAAGACCCAAAGACTGTCGCACCAAATTTATACGAAGTAATGATGAAGAGATATTGAGAGAAGACAAGGAAATAATAGAGATATGGCGCGAATATAATATTGAATTATTGAACGGAGATAGCAACACAGTGTTAACCGAGGAATATATTATTCCTCAAGATGATGCGCGATCTCAAACGATGAACTTATCACTCAGGCACCTGATAACATGAAGTAAGGGAAAGCTGCTGGAAATGATGGTATAGCTCCATAGCTTTTGGAATATATGGCCGAGGATAGACAAATTTTGCTACTCAAACTAATAAACGCAGAATGGAGGCAATCAACCATTCCCAGCGACTGACAAGTAGCAATAATAAATCCAATATTTAAAAAGGGAGAAAACCAGCTATGCCCGAATCACCGAGGAATATGATTTCTAACTGTAGCGAGTAAAATAAACTAAAGGATACTCATTGAAAAATTTAAAAGTATTATAGAACACAAGCTTAAGGAGGAACAGTGTGGCTTCAGACCAAATCGTGGAACAGAAGATCAAATATTCACGATGAGATAAATATCGCAAAAGCCATAGAGCTTAATAAAAAGACCCATTGATGCTTTATAGATCTGGAAAAAGCCTTCGACACGGTAAAATAGAGAGAAATATGGGGAATGCTTCAAAGAAGGAATGTGGACAACAAACTGATCGGACAAATCAAAAGTTTTTATGAAATATGCCGAAACTATGTGATTACCGGGTACACTATATCCGAAGAGTTCATAACCTCTCAAGGTGTGCACAAGGCGATATACTGATAAACGATTTGTACAATACTGATGAACGATGTAATTAAAAGGTGCAAGGTATAATTCATTCCTATGACAATTGGAACATGCAACCAGTGAAAATTTCAATGTTAGCATACGCAGATGACGTTACATTATTGCCAAAATCAGCTGAATCTCTTCAACATAAGTTGAATATTTTCACTGATGAAATGACAAGCAGAGGCCTCCGTGTTTACACAAAAAAACAGAGGCTATGATCAGAGATCGCGATAAAAACCTACATTAAATGAACATAGATTCGAAAATCCTAAATAAGTGGAACAGTTCCGCTATTTGGGAGTCACAATTAAGAAGACGGAAAGGTGGATAGGGACTTATATCACAGAATAGCTACAACTGACAATCTATACTTAGCTTTCAACAAAAATTTTGTTGGTAAAAGAGAAGTCTCCAAAGGAGAAAAACTTGCAATATACCACTCCACGAATATACCAACCCTCACGTATGGATGTGGATCATGGGCGCTTAAATTTAAAAACAGAACAGAGTTCAGACATCGGAGATGAGTTATCTACGCCGTGTGGCAGGTAAAAAATATTGCGAAACGACAAAATACGAACAAGCCTATCGACAGAACCGTTGAATAATTGGACCGAGCGACAAAAGCTTTGGTCATGTTGCCAGAATGCCAGAGTTCTTGCCGAGACTAGTATTAGAAGCAAGACCGATCGGTACTAGGGCAAGAGTGAGAAAATTAATAACTTTGCAAGACACAATCAACAAGATTCCGACTGAACTGAGAATCAAGCCTAGAACAGAAAAAAGGTTGCTTTATTGTGTATATGATGTGAAAATGTGGCTGCCATTGTGAAGCTTAACCCTGACAGGCTTTTTTAATAAATACAAATACATTTAACAAATTATATACAAATGTGAAACAAAAAATTATAAAAATTATTTATTTAACCCTACCTTGGACAACCGTCTTGGTCTGGCCAGACCAAATTTGGGGTTTGGCTTGCAATATCTTTCAAATAGGACAAAATATAAAAAATAGAAAAAAATAAAACATGGAAACGTGAACTCTATAAGTGATATATTATGGATCGTATGAATCAAGCACAAATTACTAAACATATATGTAAAAAGTGATGTGTGAAAAAGGCCCAAATCAGTTGCGAGGGCAGCTTTCGACGAAAGAGACAAAACGGGGTTTTTTTTTGGTAGTGAAGTGGCAATGTGTAAAAACGGTCCGATACAACCAACACAAATCGTGTGATCAAAACAAAAATTACAAAACACAAACTACGTTTAATAAAAGCATTACTTCAACAAACGTTTTATTGTGTGCAAAAAATTTATTTAGTTATATTATTTTGTTTTATAATGTTATTTACTTACTTAAATATTATTTACTAGTGTTGCGGTAAACTTAAAAGTTAATTTTTACAACAGTTTTGCAAAATAATCTTAACTAAATAAAATTGTGTTCATTATGGCGGCATAAAATATGGTTCAAAGAGGAATGAAAAAAGGGCAGCTTTCTAAGAATGAGACAAAACATCTTCCGTCTCGTGACATATCTGTGCGTAAACTGTGCTTAAAATATAATTCATATCCAATTTAGTTTTGTATGAATATGGCAGTAGGTATGTAATTTTTCAAAATACAGTAAGAAAACTTTAAAATTAATTATATGCAACTATCTTTGGATGTTATCAAAACAAATTCATTTTTGTAAAAATTAATATACGAGTTAAGGCGTATTTACTTAGGTGATTATATCAAAGAGTGCATATAAATGTTTCTTCTAAAATTTCATCTTAACACACATACACAAGAATAAGCACATGACAGAAGAACTTAGAAAATCTTACAACCTTTCGTTGTCACTGTTTGTTTAATTATTCATAAAGAAATGATAACTTTAAAAAACTGTGTCAGAGACGGAAAATTTAATATTTTATTTCTTTGCATTTTGCATTCAGATTCAAAAGATACGAAAATAAAAGAAACATGATTGCATGATGACATGTTTTATTAAACCGACTCACATTCGTAATTTCTGTGATGCTAATGTGTCAACACATTGATGACATAATTTAAATTTGTTACCCTGATGACAATTTGGCCAAGTGATATTAACAATGATGAAAAGAGGCGTAGGGTCCAAAACGAAGACACTTGTCATAGTACTTATGTCAAAATACATCAACGTTATAACACCTTTTCTATCAGTGTAGGTTTTATTTGTGGAATTCCTGATGTGACAATATAGTCATTTGACAGACTTTTTATAACATATGAATTCTTGAACTCTTAAGTCCATCGTTTTTCAAAAAATAGTATACCCCCAATATCTGTCGAGATTAACGTACTGAATACTTCAAAACAATGTTTAAAACTTTTACTTGTCAAAAGCTAAGGTGTGGCTACTAATTGAAGATTTGGCGGCTATGCTATAGACTATTCACAATAAAATTGAGCTGGCAATGAACACTACTGAATGTTTTCTCAGCAAAAGCCATTTACATTACGCTCCTCCCGATAAAGGCAGATGATAGTTTGTATCTCTTGTCTTCTTTCTTATGCTTTCTTCCTCGTCAGGCGAAGAAAGGCAAAAATAATAAAGAATTTATTTTTACAATTTAATGTAAAAACAAATATTTTTCGCTCACAAATGCTGTTCAACTTGCTTGTATTTTATTTGTTTACCTTTTGAAACAAAAATCTACAAAATTTCGACTCGAAACATTTCGTATGCGATCATTTTCTTATTGGACACATATGGCAATATTATTCTATACGTAGTTAGCACGATTTTGAATCCGATGATTAGACCCCTGCTGTGTGCGCAACATGCACACAGCTAAATTACCTCTATTTTCTCTTTATTTCGCAAAAAAAAATGTCTAAAACATCAACTTTGAGTGAATTTTAAAAATATAAATATTTTGATCATGTCCAAAAGATAAACTGTGGCCTTTAAACTCGTCGACAGAATCTTGTAAAAAAATTCTTATAACACCCAAATATTTCTTGTCTGTGTATAAAAATTCATAAAAAAATATCTCAAAAAACAAATAGCAAGTAGGTACTTATGCACATAATTTTACTCCAAGAAAACACTTACAAATTTTATTAAATAAGCATAGATTTTTTTTTATTGTCTATGGTTGTTCTGGTAAATTAGTCCTTATACTGTTATTAAGGGAAATTAACTGAAAAAGTGAAAGTATTTCATGTCATTTCTATTCTTAGTTACTTCCTTTCGTTCTCTCACATCTAGAGATACAAGTAAAATATATTTATATATTAATATGTTTTTTCTGAGTATTTATTCAAATAATAAAAATAATATGTTCATAGAAGTCATTTATTTTATTTTTATGTTTTAGTTTTTCTAGACACAACAATGGCACTAGGAGTGAAGTACAACGTAGAAGTATTTATTGTACCAGTAATGTTTGTATCTAAAAATATGTGAGACAAGTTGTACGTTATTTGTTTATGGAATGTTTGTTTTACATATTTTTTAGTAAATACACTTATAAATTAAAAATTATTTTTAGTTTTATTTTAACAGAAAATTTTTTCCCTTTCTAGGCACGTTCATATTAAACAGAATAAAGAAAAATTCAGACTTGCTCTGGGTCACACAATGCTGCATGGCATCTAAATTTAAATTTTGAATTGAAATTAATTTCAATTTCGTTAAGAAAACATTATTGATAAATTGTATTGAAATTATTTTTGGATATTGCTTTGATATTTGCTTTTGTTTATTTTAGGTTCCATAAAACATTTAGACATGAAGGCATAGTTTTTCTTTGGAGAGCAATGTTTGTATTGATATGAAAAGTTATTTTTGGAAAAATGCATATATGTTTTGATTATTAGGAAAATGATTTCAATAGAGTTTTAGATATTGCTCATTCAAGTAAAGTACAGTTTTTTTAAATTTAAAATGCAATAATTAGCTCAAAAGAAATGCCTTTACAAGGAATTCAACAATAAAAATTTAAATATGCTACATATTTGTGTGATGCCAAATACGCCATAACGAAATGCCCAATATTGTGCGTAAAACATCAGATTTTCTTTGTATGTTATGTTCCAGAATTTTGATAATTTAAAGGAATTGATTCGCCAATAGCTCATATTTGGCAGCCTTTAATGACAATATGGAAATATCTTTAACTGCATGATAATGTGAAATCATACACAGGAAAAATTCTTGCCAATTTATTCTCAATTAAACGATTAATCAGAAATAAAATCAGTTTTAATTGAAAATTTAATCAAGTGAATAAAACGTTTACTTATATCAACAGCATTACTGCAGAAAATATTGTTAACATCAGCAAATATTTAATTGATACTATTAATTTGTTTACAGGTGCAAATTAAATTTATTTATAAATTCATATCACAAATTTTTAATTGAAATAAATTTTTTTCTGTGTACAGAGAGGAAATAAATACCATAAAGCAAACGTTATGTTCGTTCAGCATAGACAAAAGGTCATAAATCTACAATGAAACATTCAGAAAAGGTCCTTTATGCCACATCCAAAAAATGAACAGCTGTATTCAAAACAAAAAGCTGTGACAGAATGTGCACATGCTATGGTTGGAAACCAACTATACTATTATAAGTGTTAAACATATTTTAGTTATTATTGACCAAACATGTTCGGAGGCAACCATAATATGGTTGTGGCTTCTTGATGGAGGACTAGGTTAAATTAATCATAATATTTTTAAAATTTTCTTTAAAAATACCATATTTAAATATAGTATTTCTCTGGGTGTAGTTCGCTAGTAGTTATCTTGTCTATCAGATTGGGTGTTTGATTTTCACTTGGGGTTCTGGTCTGTCTCACTTGAAATTGTTGTTAGACTACGTTTTTATTTTTCGGTAATTTAATTAAAATCTGTATTTGTAGCACAAAATAAAATATATGATTTATACAACCACACGCAGAAAAAAATGTGGTTGGAGGTAATCATATCCCAAAGAAACATACTGTGGTTGGATTTTGGTATTGCTAATGTTTGTAGTTAACTATATTAAGATAAGCCATAATCATAATATAGTTCAAATTAACCATAACTTAGTTAAAATTTACCACAGTTTGGTTAAAAAAGACCTTAATTGCCATTAATTGAAGCAAAAAGTTTTTAGTGCAAAAATACACAATTTTTTTGCACTAAATTTAGTAGTGCATTAATATTGAAACACTCCTAAAGTTTATGGCAATTAATGCACTTATCTTGCAAGAATAATAAAACTTTTTTGTTTTATTTAAGTTTTATGTAAGTTTGCTCTTCACAATACTCGTATGTTTTATTGAAAAGAAAATAATAATGCATTTAAGAGTTGTATTCCATTCGAGAGCGGATATAGGGGGTATATATAGTAAGGAGATCAGATGGACTGAATTATACCCTACACCGTTTTACAAAACTGAACCGTTTGACTTTCAACACCTTAAATATATATTCTGTCAATTGGACATCACCTTGTATCCTCATGCCCAGAACATCAAGAGATTCTGATTCCTCAATAATGAAACCACCCAATATGCAGATGAGGCACCTTGATCCGTCGCACGTTTATGAGTCAGCACGCAACATTTAGTTTTTCGGGAATTAAAGTCGACCCTATTTGCGTATCATTCTTGTTCTTTCTCATAGGACCAACATCGGATACGCTTGGTCTATAATCAAATGAATATGAATGGCAAAGGTTGCTGTCATCTGCGAAAGAGTATATAGGATTGGAAATTTGACATAGAAGGTCATTTAGAAAAATAAGAAATACAGTAGGAGAAAAAACGGAGCCTTGTGGACCTCTGAATGAATCTTGAACTCGTTTGATGAAACCCCATCTATAACAACTCGTATAGTGCGATCTGTGAGAAAGCTCGATAAAAATCGAGAGATATTATCACCAACACCAAAATCCACAATTAAAGGAGAAGGAATGTGTAGATCTTAACTTAATTTTAACATACAATGTTTGAAAATTATATATAATTGTTGTATTTTATGAAACCTATGGTCATGAGCGTAGCTAGACTGTTATTCTTAAAATCAATTTGCAATGAATGTAACAGAAAAACAAAGTATTTAAAAAATTTAAGGTAACAATAGGCCATTTTCTGGAAATCGAAAACGAGTGAAATTGAAATCGATGGCGAATTTTATTAAATTTGTTTAACAATCACCGGAGATTTTCCGGATTTTAAGGCCACTTAGTTCTGATGTAGATAACTGGATCTCCAAATAAGAATTATATAAATGAAAGAAAGAACACTTTTACAGCACGAAAGTTTTTAAAAGTTATTCGATTTCACTTTCTCTCGAGTTCGATTTCGAGGACATGACTGTTTATTGAAATTCTTTTATAATCTATGTTCAATACCTCTTCTGAAGTTATTTTGAATTTGACTATTTGATTATCAATATTTAGAGCTGCTTTATTCGAAAGTCTTTTCTAAAGCATAAAAAATGAAAATGGTTTTCAATAAAACAATTTGAGACATTAATTTTTTCTATAAATTGACTCTTATTCGACCTTTAAATTATTTAATTAATCCTCTTATTTAAGCTTGAAGTCTTTTTCTTTTTTTTATAAAAAATATTAAATTTATTGAATCCAATATTTCGGCACTCCGTTGTGTGCCTTCTTTAGGGATTTTTTCTTGAATGTTTGACAAAAAAATAAACAATTTTTAATAAATTTAACAAAATGTCATATTTTCATTTAAATACAAAAAGGTTTTCCAATTTAAACTTAAAATATTACAGTTAAAATAAATTTTTAATTTCCGTTTCTATTTTTTTAAATCAAATGTCTATAATTTTGGGCTACATTTTCAGTATCAGACTTAAAATTAATTCTGGATATGGTTGGAATCTTTATAATTTGCAACATGTCTACATAAATCTACGCTTATAATGATTTTCCGTGTTTAAAACTGATATATTTTCAAAATCAGGATAATGGTTTAAAAAGACCTCAAGCTTATATAACAGGACTAATTATTATTTTTTTCCCTAAATTATATCTTTATTTTACCTTTCAAATTCAATATTAAATGAAAACGCTTAAGCTCGAGGTCCGTTATATAAGAAATTTCTTTATTTGTTTCCAATGTAACGATATTCTTTGAATATCAACATCAGGGAATGTTTAATTTAAATTTACCTAAACCACAGTAAAGGAGTAATAGTTCTTTACGTTTCAGCATCTAAAACTACACTCATTTAGTATATGAGATATTAATTAAAAAATTAATGAAATTTGCACCAGTAAACAAATTAATAGTATCAATTAAATATTTTTGAATATTAACAGCATTTTCTGCAGTAATATTGTTTTTATAAGTAAACGTTTAATTTACTAGATTAAGCTGTTAATCAAAACTGATTTTATTATTTTTTAATGGTGTAATTGAAAAAAAATTAGCGAGATTTTTTCTGTGTACGTAACAATGTTTTTTCTACACATACCCAATAAAAAATTATCTATTTCGCGAAGCACTAATGGTACATTTTAAAAAGTAAGCACACATTTATGCGCTGAGCACACGCAGAGAAAAGATATGTTTAGATATGGTCACCTCCAACAAAACTATTTTTAAAGAGAATTGCAAACATATTATGTTCCATTTAACCATATTATTGTTCACCGACACACATATTATTGTTAAATTAGTCCTCCATCAAGAAGCCACAACCATATTATGGTTGCCTCTAATAAAAACAATAATTTGTTTTTAAATTAACAATAGTATTTTCCTCTTTTCTAAGAGCAACATGCTTTGGTTAAAAATCAACCATGTTAATTTAAATGTTTAACATATTTTAGTTATTACTAACCAAAACATGTTCGTAGGCAACCATAATATGGTTGTGCCTTTTTGATGGAGGACTAATTTAACCCTTATATGGTTGTCGATGACCATAATATGGTTGAATGGAACATAATATGTTTGCAATTCTCTTTAAAAATGGTTTTCTTGGAGGTGACCAAATTTAAACATATTTTTTCTCTGGGTGCAATAAGACATACACAGATGCAGTAAGGTAACTGAACAAATTCTTAATATATTAAAAAAAATATATGTATAAAACACGTGAAGAGTGAATTAAACGTTTAATCAAGCCAATTAAACGTTTAATTGCTACTATTAATTTGTTTGCTTGTGCAAATTTAATTGAAATCAAAAATTTTATGATTAAAATCAATTATAGCCAATGAGAAAAACATAATATGGTATTTTAACCAGACTTTAACCATATTTTTATGGTTGTTACAATCAATAATGTTTATAACATGTTACTCTTTAATTATGTTCCTAAAATTATATGATTCGCTTTGATCATTTAAACGTTTACGGCAACAATTTACATATATAGTGGACTATAAATATGCCATTTAAAGATTAATTTAATCATTATTGGGTGCCTCGGTAGGCTAGCTGGTAGTGAGCTAGTCTATCAGTACCGGGGTTGCGGGTTCGATTCCCGCCAGAGACATTGGTCTCCTGTAGACAAGGAAAAGCTTCGCGAGATTTAGTGTAGGAATAATAAAGAAAAAAAAAATATATATATATTTGCGGTAATCTTTAGAAAAAAGTAAGAGATCACTGTATTGAAAAACTGTTCAAATGAATAGTTTTTCTTAAGCTTTGGAAATATTTTAATAAGATTTTAAAATTCGTTAATGCCAATATAGATTTTATGTAAATTTTAATTTAAATGGAATTTAAACAAATTTCGGTAATCATATTTTTTTAAAGGGCATAAGTTTAAGTACCTTTTATGACCCTGTTGCGTTTTTTCGTTCTGTTGTTCATTGATACAATATATATGCAAAGTTTTTCTATTACTTTTTTTAACAAAACAAAAAAAAAGAACAATAAATAAATCTTAATAGATGTTTTAGTTTATATTTAAATGGAAATGTGTTTTTATAAAACGCTTAACTGATTTCCGCCCATAAAATATTCAAGTACACGAAAAACCATAACTAGGATTACACCTTCATAAAAATCTCGTTAAGCAATTCTTAGCTTTCTAAAAATTCATAAATATAAACTTTTCATAACACCCCATTTATTCCTTTCAAATGTTCATAAAGTTTAGAAATTAATTAGTTTGTTTGCTCATATATTTCTTTTTTCGTTTTCATTATGAAGCGCCCTTTCTATTACCCCAATTATAAAATTCACAAGAACTATATTTCAATATTCTACAAAAAACCAAACACTCATACATAAAACACGCAGTTATTAAAATTTCATTAGTAAAATACATAAATAAATTACAAAAAAAAAATAAGAAAAAAAGTTGAAAAATATCTAATGGGAATAACAACAAATACAAATTCAAACACATGTTGTTACTTTGCCGCCTCTGATTTGGTATACGAGTCCATTACATACGACTTATTACTATAAATAGCGCCTGGGAAGACACTTTGCGCGCTCTCGTTTTTATGACGATCTAATAATGATTTTACTGCACTATAAGTGCATGTGCACACATACACACATGAATATTAAAAACATACTCACTCAATCTTTTACTAATGAGAAGACTTACAAATATAAGTGTTTATACGAGGGCCGGAGGAAAAGATGTTTGAATGTAACTAAATACAAAGCCTAATAACTTTAAAAAAGGATTTATTGGATAACCAGTTGACATGTTTACCGTTCACTTTTTTCCAATTTTATTATAGAAATGTCGAATAACACCTGAGAATTATAATTTAACTTATACCTGATTTAAAAATATCAAATTTGAGTTAATAATCATATACAGTTTGATTAACCGCAAGAAACTATCTGTTGTAAACCTATGGACAAAAAAAAAATAAAACATAATAATAAACAAATGTTATGGGGATTTCAAAAAAAAATTCTTGACAAAAGTACGGAAAAAACAGAAGTGAGGAAGAAACATAAAAATAAAATTAAAAATAAATAATTAATTACAACAAATTTTGATCGACCTAAAATACTATCGGTTTAAAGCACCGAGGAGTCGGAGTCGGGGTTGAAGAGTCGGAGTTAATGTTTTTGTACCGGGTTCGGAGTCGTAGTACCCACAAAAACTCGAGACTCCGACTCCAAAATTTTCTGGCATAAAAAATTAACAAAAAAAATTCTAATATTTTCCAAAATAAAAATTATTCGAAATTGGCCATGGAATATTTCAAATATCGATTTGAAATTTTTACAGAATTATTTGCCTGCTATATTTAACCATTTAAAATGTGCTGCAATAAAACAAGTTAGAGTGCTACAGTTAGATTATGTATATGAAAGCTTTAAATTATTAATTAATCACAATAAAAACGGACGACAGTATAATAATTGGTTCCGGTTTAAACCAATTGGACGACAATCAGATCTTATTTCTAGCAGTTTGAACTGATTTGAATAAAATATCAGGATAAGCAACAGTTTATGCCAAACTTAAATTATTTTCAGGAGGGGAATTTATATTAGACCCTTGGTAAATTATGGACTAATCTTCACGAAATCCTTTAGAGTAATTTTTGTTATTAAAAATATAAATTGAACAAATTTCAATACAGTAGTGAAATTTGTTTTAACGTTTAAAGTGCTTTTCAGAAGGCTGCTTAATATGGGATCTAAGGTAAATATGGACCGATAATCAGAAAATTTAATGATATTATTTCTGGCTATATGAACCAAAATTTGACCAAATTTTGCCACAATATCTATATCTGCTTCTGTTTTAGGTGTATTAAAATAATTTCCCAGACTGAACATAACATTATATAGTAAATTACGGTCCGAGCTTCAGGAAATTTTATAGTGCGATTTTTAGTCCTATAAATCTTTGACGTACCAACTTGTATTACAATAGCATTGTTTATTACGTTTTTTTACCTAAGCTGTTTTCTTAGAGTAGGTTTTGTATGCGGCCTAGGGTAAATAATAGACCGATCTTAACGAAATTTTAAACTTTGATTTCCAGCCTTATAAAACTGTGACCTACCAAATTTAATTATGATAGAATTATTTGTAACGGGTTTAGACGTACCAAAGTGTTATATGGGGCCTGTGGTTAATTATGGACCGATCTTTACCAAATTTAACAGTGTGATTACTAGCCCTATAAAACTATGACGTAGCACATTTTAATATGATAGCCATATATATTACGGGCTTAGACATACAGTATGATTTATATTCATATAGAATGAGCTTGTGCAAAATCTTATATCATGCCGTGTATTATGTCACCTTTCATGTTAGTTTTTAAACAAAATTGTCAAATTTTTTAGGGCGGTGGTTCTATATTTTGATTCATAACTCTGATCCTACAACTTGTAGGTTCAACTTGCTGGATTTGAATCCCAAACTGCTAAGGATAACTAGAAGGAATTTGACACCAACATTGTTTTTATCTTTTTAGTTTTTCCAAGGTGATCGTGCTTTCAACAGACGGACAGCCAGATGGACTTGACTAAATCGACTTAGAATTACTCAAGGTGCCAGAATATATACGGAATGAAAAACTTAGTATACCCTTATTCAGCACTAGCAATCGAGGGTATAAAAATATATCATAAATATTTAGCATTAAGGTTGGAGTAGGTATTGGAGTCGGATTCGTGAGTCGGAGTTGTACTAAAAAAATTTCAGCCATTGAAGTCGGAGTCGGAGTTAGTACTTTTTTCTGACGACTCCACAGCCCTGTTAAGAATGACATTTGACTATATACTGCTAGCCGTCGCAGTATCGAACAGGATAAAACTGCAGGGAATTCTGATGAATAATGTGGTTGTGCGCAAAACATGTAAATTCGACCCGAGTTCAAGCCCCGGTTCAGTCAAGAAAAGTTAGAAATAAATTCTGATTCATTTCATATTGTAAAATTCCTTCTTGAACGCAGAGAAAAACATGGTTGTGAAAAACATATTCTAAGAGCAACATATTATGGTAAGATTCATGACCGTAGTCAAAACCTATTATGATTCTTATTAGAATCATAAGATATTATATAATGACCAAATATATGCGTAATATTACATCTAATATATTCCCCTCAATCAAATTTTGTTTTTATTACATCATATTTTAATTTAATGTCATCATACTCTTATCATGTTAATCATAATACGTTCAGAAGTAATCATATTATGATACAAAGTAATTATGTTATGATTAAAATAATCATATCATATCTGAAAGAATCATATTATGAGTATTGTAATCATATTATAACCGTAGGTTATCATAATATCGTTGTAATCGCTTGTCGTAGGTCGCAATTATTTATTATCTTATAGAATTTTCATTCTATTTTGAATAGAATTTGAAATCGAGCCTGTAAAGGAATTTCACAAAAATATTCCTTTGAGTACTAATTATCTTTACATAAATAACTCTTAAAACAGGAAAAACTACAGTCATTTTGTAAATAATTGAAATCAAAATCTCGTTCGCTTTCAATTCCATTTAAATTTTTCTTTTTAAATTTTATTATATCGATTGCTAAAACATGCCCGAACATCTGTTTAATGAAATTTATACACAATAATGTGAATTTATTGTCCCATGCAGATTCATTATAAATTAGTTCCACAGTATGTCTTTAAAATTTGGATTTTGTTGCTGTCTTTAAAGTTTGTTTACAAAATTCAAAAGTTTTATTAATTTTGCCAAAAATTCGGTAATAGTTTGTAAACACTTCTAAAGTACTTTTTAGACTCATCCCCACTATAAGTGCAATATGTTTAAACCCTTCAGTAAACACACACTTGCAATCATACAGAAAAAAAATTCTACTTATACTTTTGTATACTTCTAAAGTCCACACATACATTGTACATGTTTGCATGGGTTTGTATGTATCCTATAGATGGTACACTGCACTAAAGAGTGTAACAACAACAAATACAAAATGCACTTGAACCTACAAGTTGTTGCTGTTTTCATATAATGACTGTGTAGTTGTATTTCAAATATTTATTCATAATATACACTCGTACATTAAATTGTATGTTTGTACAGAATTTTACTTCGTTTTTAATATTTTTTTCTTCTGAATAATTTTTTTGGGAAGTAAAAGCAGCAACAAAAAAAATACTGAAAAAGGAATCATAAATATGTTATTTTTTGTGTGAGTAAATTCAGTTTTGGGAGGTTTTATTTTTAGTAACATGGGAATATTTAACACATGTTGTTCTTTCTATGGTTTAATATGCTCACACCCATTAATATGTTTTATATTTGTTTGTATGGTGCATATTTTATGGGATACTCTACTTACTTTAATAAAATTATTATCTTATTGTTTACCTAGCAGCTAAGTCGAACGTCCTCTTCTGAGAAAGATATTGGTCTGTTGATTACAAAAACCCAAATAACTTGGGACTAAGCTGACAATCGCCAAGTATCTTCCCGAAAGCCCTGATCATACCTAATGAATTAGGGCTCGAACCAAAGTATAGCTATCAAACATTAAAAAAAATTAATTCTCAAGGCCCTCACTTATATAAAACTAGCTTAACCCGGTGCGTATCGCTACTTGCAGTGAAATAAAATTAATTAAAAAATTTTTTTGAAACACTCATATGTGTATTGATAACGAAACAATTTGTATTCAGTTTGGACACTTCTACTTGTATCTTTCTATCGACATTTAGACATTTATGTTGCCCTTGTTATGGAATATTCCCACTCAAATTCGGAAAGTTTTGCTTCAAAATTTCTCTTAATAAAGTTTATATTGTCTTTACTTAGGAGGTGCCACGCCCGCTGGAAAATAAATATTTACTGCATATTAAGCGCCGAATAAATAGAAAACGGTTAATGATTTTAGGAAAGTCGCATTTTTACAAACGCATTTTTATTTTTTTATATATAGATAGAATATAAAAATAAAAAAGCACTCTTAGATTAAACTACATTTTCCACCATAATATTGGTGGTATAGGAGGGGGGAGACAGATACCCCCAGACAAAAAGTTATGATTTGTTATGGCTTGAATTGTTGTTTTTTTAGCTTTCTTCTGCCTATTCTTTCCCTTGACTCTCACAATGTCTAATAATAAAATCAGTATGGACCCATGGAGTTAAAATATGGGGGCGCCGCTGAAAACCAAATTAATGTTATTCAACGCTTTCAAAATAAAGTACTTAATATACTTCGAGTAATGAAAATCTCAGAAGTAAAACAGAAATTTGCAGCTAATCATGCATATAGACTTTAGAGTCACGTTCATCCAGAAGCAGCCATATTATGTAATGATGAAATCTACTCAAGAAGACTGAAGAGAAATAAGCCACAAGATCTGGTGGCTGTTATTGCATGAATTTTATTAAACAGAAAAATATAACTTGTTAGTTTA
This sequence comes from Pollenia amentaria, assembly GCA_943735925.1. Taxonomy (NCBI): domain Eukaryota; kingdom Metazoa; phylum Arthropoda; class Insecta; order Diptera; family Polleniidae; genus Pollenia; species Pollenia amentaria. Next base: position 180,458,522 of record OX031008.1, read on the forward strand.
AGACTAGGTGTAATACGATTAAGCTGATATGTATATATGTATATAATTTCTGCTAAAAAAAAAAAAAAGACATCTATGTAAATTGTGGAATGCCGGATGTCTCTAAATGAGATCGCGGAACATTCCAGGGTAACGTGGATGCCCAGACAATCAAATTGCAGTTGGTTTGGCCAAGCAGGGCTGACCCTTCGACGTCATGTTCGTCGATGGTATGTTCGGCATTTCAATGTGTCCCTGCAAGACTCTCATCTGACGTTCGTCATATAGAAGGGCTTATGAGAAAGGGCAGGGAGAGTATACCTACTCCATGGACAGGACATTATGGCCTGGCTATAACGCGGCGAGAAAGCGCATGCTACTTGGTCTCAGTAGGGATCAAATAAGGACGGTGATATCGGTCATTACAGGCCAGTGGGTGATAGGGACTCATGCGGGGAGAATAGGTATTGACTATAATGACTACTGTAGAAGTTGTCTTGATGATGAGGAGGAGACGCCGTTTCACTTTCGCTGCCAATGCCCCGGTCTAGGGGCTATTAAGTTTAGGCATTTTGGGAAACCGGAATCGCCATGTCTGGACGATATGTCTACTATGGGAATGAAATCGAGCTCTTTGTTCTGCTGGGCCCTTTGAACCTACCTAACCTAACCATTATATGTTAAAACATTTTCGTTAAAAAATTTTTTGTTAGAATTAAATGTTTTTGGAAATTTTACAGTGTACACAAGTCGATGTTGCAGAGCCAAGCTCTAGTATTCCAACAACGAGAGCCGAGAAGTTTAAGGGCTTTTTCAATAATGGCACTGTTTATTCGAAGAAGCACTAAATGCGAGTATATTAACAAAACTTTTCTGACAAGATATTGATCTTGAAAATTAAAAAAACTAAATTTCTTTTTAGTAAAGAAAAAATAAACATAGTTTAGCCTTATTATTGCCAAGACTCAGAGAATTATCTGTCAACGATTGGTTATCATGTTTGTGTAGGGTATTGATATTTATCCGGCTTCTTATCCTAAATGAAAATTTAAGCTCATGTTTTGTATGCATAACTGAAATATTGATATTTATAATATACATTCAGCTTGTTTTACAGGGCACTTCAACTCATTCTTTTTTTTATCTTTTTTTTTAATACTCGCATTATTTATCTTTAGCGATATTTTATGACTTTCGCTTTTCAATTTCAATTTCCATAAATTGTTTATATTTTCTCTTTAAGTTGTTGCTAGTGCTTCAACGAGAATAAACAATCTGTGTTTTCTGTTGTCGTTTTTCTTAAAATGTTCTTTTAACACTTTAAGATAACCGCTGTCTGTTTGTCTGTCCGCCTTTTGAGTTTGTGCGAGTATGTAGATACTTGAAGTACTTGTGCGTGTCTAGTGGGTTTAAAGGGCGTTTTAAGTCTGTCAATTAACTGCAGTATTGTATCTCTTTTATGTTGTTGTTGTTGTTTCGAGTCTCTGTTTGTTGCAGTTGTTGTTATTTTTGATTTTGAATGAAAAATGTTGTAATGTCAGTGCATGAATTAAAAAAAAAATTGTGAGTATCACATTTAAATGTCGTGATTGTTGTTTAGATTTGTTGTCTTGTCTCTTTTATTATCAGTTAATTTTTGTTTTTGTAGTTGTTTGTATTGTGTTGATTTTGTTTGATATTAATTCGTGGAAATTCTTTTCCCACACAATGTTCACTCTTTGTACACTTTTCAAGTTAATTTTTTTTTTTATTAGGTTGGTTGATTTCAACCATATGTTAATTTTTTGGATTTCTGTTTTAAACAATTATTTAATAAAAGAAGCCAATAAGTAAGATTTCTTTTTATGCTGCTTAATGGGTTATAAAAGGGACATAAACACATATTGGAATTAATATTTTTAAGAAATAAAAAGAAGCCTAGTGTAAACAATGGAAAATGAATAATAAAGCATTTAAAACAGATAAATTTTGATTGTTTTCTAAAGAATTTTTTGCTTAATTCCATATATTCCATGTAATGGAATTCGATTTTATGAAACTCTTTTTATATAACGAAGATTTTTTTTTTTGCATCGAAAAATATAAATAATTTTTGAGAAATTTTCAGGAGACACAAAAGGATTTCCTGCTTCTTCTGCAAACTGTATCTGTTTTTGAAATTCTAAAAATCCCTTCTTATTGACTATACACATTGGGGGAGGGGGGAGTCTTCATAAAATATTTAAAGTCTCTGGCTTCGGTTGTTTTGGCTTGGCGATGATCATGAAATCACTTTAAATCAGTATTGCCATTTTCGAAATAAAGAAAAGCGTCAAGGGTAGAGATGAGCGATATTTCTGTACCTGTGATTTAATCACTGTTAATGAAAAATCACGAATCACAGTTGTGACCAAATTTGTCAAGTAACAGGTACTTTCTAAGTCGTTCTTTTTGTATTTTGTTACATATACAAATTTATGATATTTCACTGTTTGTGTGGGTAATAGCGTTTTTTGAATGAAATGTCGAATGATATTGCTGTTCCTTTCATTCTCTTTTCTATCTTATTAGAATTTTTTTATGCCAAAATTTATTTGTTCTATGTATGTATGTATATGAAAGTAAACAGATTTGAAAGCTCTTACAATTTGTTGTTGTTTCTTTGTAAAGTGCTTACAAAAGCTCTTGCAAAAGCTCGCGCATTGTACATATAGCTTGGCCGCAATTGCTATAAGAGAACAGAAAACTGATAAGCCGTGATCACAATCACAGTTTAAAGGGGCAGTGATTTTTAAATCACATTCACTAATCACGATGATCTTTAAAAATCACGGGATCGCTCATCTCTAGTCAAGGGTATTGTAAAAACGTGCCAAAAGGGTAAAAAATTCACAAATTAAGAATAAAATGCGCTACGAAACAAATGAGAATTAAAACAAAACTTTAATATGTGTTGCTTTGCTTTGTAAAAACACATTTAAAAGGTATAGAATTGACGCAAAAAAATTTTTGATATAAAAAGGGATACAAAATTTTTAAAATAAATGTTTTATTATCAATTCATTTAATTGATTAATAAACAAAAACTGAAAATAAAATAACAATTTCTTTAAAAACAAAATAAAGATAATGTTTTATAGCCAAATAATTTCATTATACCCACACTATAATTGTGCTGATGTTTGTAACACCTTAAAAATAATGGTCCTGTGCGCAAAGTAGGTATAGGTCACAATTTTTTTTTTAAGTTGTTTATTTCTTTAAATTTATTTATTTATGTATTTTATTTATTGGTGTGCCTATACAACAGGACTAAATGTCTTACAATTATAGTACAGGATAATAATTCGTAGCAATTTCATATGCGTCACACAATAAAAAAAATTTTTCATTAAACATTAAAATAAAATAATTAAACAAGTAAAGGCAATTTTAAAAGGGCATTGATTAAACAATATTAAACATAAAGACATTGAAAGGCATTTTTAAATACAAGACATTACAAATTTTCAAGTACGGGAATAAAAATAAAAAATAAATTTCCTAAACTGCGTTGCATTACTAGTAAGTTGAACAGATGATGGTTATAAACGTCGATTACATCCTATGGTGGTCCGGACGAAACACCGAAACGTTTCGTGGGGTATGGGCTGTATTTAGGGATGGATATGAGGGCAAGAGCTCCAGACCATCCGCTGAGAATCCAAGCACATTGCCGATATTCACCGAGAAAACGCCGATTGCGTTCCCCCGGCTATGGAGTGTATTGGGGTGGCTTTAGGATTTATCGCAAAAATATCAGCCAAATATCCGAAAAACTTGGTGATATTATACAGGCTATAAAGAGAGATGAAAAAGGCACTAATATTTAACTAAAAAGAAAGCACTTCTAACTATATAAAACCACTTTGCTTACATTTCAAACGTTATAAAATCTCCATTTATTTATATTAACAAAATGTCAAATTTGCATAATAATGAATTAAACTACAATATAGATTTGAATTTGCTAATTTAATTGAAAAGCTTAATGTGAATTCCGAATGAATTTAATTTAACGAGCCACATAAAGATATTACCGTTCAATATGGCCTCCAAATAACAATTCGACTTAGCTAAAAATTTGTAAATGACAATTATAATAAAATTGAGATAAAAAATCAAAGAAAAATGTAAAATATAATACATGATAAATGTGGCGCCTCAAGTTGTCAAGTCGTCTTAGGGCACATCATCATTCAAAATAGAAACCAGGGATGGGAAATCCTCTGCCTTCGGTTTAGACTTGAACACTGTAGCTCGTTTTTGTATTTCTCGCTTCGCAAAATTTCCCACATGAAGTGTGAAACAAAAAATTCCATCGTTTCTCGATTTGTGAGAAAAAAGTGTTTCTGTATTTGAATGCGAGAACAGACAACACCGATTCTGTTTTAACTGGAATACTTCCAGTAATTAAGTGTCAAATGCAAGCGAAACGTCAGCGAAAGAAATAGATATAATAAAAATAGGGCTGCCATATTTGACGATTTATCGTAATTTTGACGATATTTTTTCCGAAATTGGCAAAGCGCAGATTTTCTGATTTTTTCTAGTGACGATATTATTCAGTTTTCGAAATAAAACAATTGTAAATATTTTTATATATTTGTGTATTAGGCACCCCAGAAAAAAGGTATCTTTAGAAACAAGGCAGCCTTAATTTTTATTGTTATCCCTATTGTGAAAATCGTCCTCGAAATTGTTTATCTGTTCCCTAAAAAAATTATCGGGAAAAGCAAAATGTCGAAGGAAAACTGTTTAATTTTTATTTCTTTGGATACATTTGTTTTTGTGATCAAAACATTAAACTATTACCCCATTTTTCAGTCAATGCACTAAGGAAATTTTTGCCTTTTTTGGCCAAAAATGTTACTTTTTGTTTAATATGATATTTTGTCGCGCCTTTGTGCGAATTCTTCAGGTATAAATAACAATCTGAAATTTTAAATTTCTATCGGATTAGAAAAAGGGGAAAATAATTAATTTTATTAAAATAGATCTCAAGCTAAAGTATGTGTGTATAAAATACCCATGAACTATGTTTTTTTCACTATATTTTAAATAAAATCGAACTAAGTTTGTCAAAATTAATTTTGAATTGTCCGATTTTGTAAAACAAAAAAGACGATTTTTTTTTTATTTTTTCTTAGGACATTAACGAGTTTTTCGCAAATTTATAAAATAAAATATAACAATTACGTTTTATTTATTTTATCATTTAAATTATTTATTTTCGAATTAAAAACAAATAATACACATTCTTATATACATACATGTGTATATGTATGTATATACTAATTATTTTTTCGGATAATTTGGGCTCCATTTTTTAAAATTTATGTAATTTGCTCGCATCAATTTCAAATGTGACTTATTTTGACAATTCTTGTGAGAAACTTCTCGCAAAATATTGATACAGAAACACTTTTTCTCACATCATTCCAATAATTTCTGGAAAATTATTTAAATGACAGATAATTCTCGCAAAGTAAAGATACAGAAACACTTATGTGAGAAAAACCATTTTTTGTTTCATATTTCACTGTTTTTGTAATAATTTTCTTGTTTGGTAGTGTGTTCAAAAGACGAATACTATGAACGAAAAACTGCCATTCAGATACCAACTTCTTGAATCTTATCGGGATCAGGTTGTTATTTCTTCTTGACTGCGTAAAAGAAACACGTTTAAATAGATGCGTCGGCTCGCCAGTATAAACAATTTTATGCAAAAAAATTAGACATCGAATATATAACATGTCGAAAAAACGTATACCATAAAGCTAAGTTTCATAAGGTGTAACATGAGAGCAACGTCCTAAGTTGAATGACATTATATGTTGATGTTTATTTCCTGGAAATAATTTGATGAAATTTGGTACATAGGTTCTAGTTGGCACAAGAGCTAAGCCTATTGAAAATAGGGCGAGTCGGTCCATAATTTCACATAGCTCCAAGCAAGCTTTTCTGCGGAATGGGGTCGTTGTTCCCATAAACCATCTTATTATGTTTGTATTTAGATTAAATTTGATTCAAACATTGTGCCAAAATTTTACTGGAATCCCGAAGATATCTTTTAATGACATAACTTCCTTAAAAATTTGGGTATTTACGAGGACTGCGAGGTACTTATTTCCTTTTCCCCAGAAAATATAAAATAAATCCCCAAGTTAAAAAAACGCTTTACAAGTTAAGTTGGTTTTTTTTCTGACGAAATTTAAATTTTTTTAAAAATAATAAGAAAAATTATAATAAGAAATCCCCAAATAAAAATTTTTAGTAAACAATTTTTTTTAAGTTAATATTATTAGTTTAGATGAATAAGATATATTTAAGATATTTTGTACTTTTACATTGAATATTTTTAAAGGAAAACACTTACTAAAAATTTAATAATCCATAAACTTCTGTTTCGCCATCAACGTCTTGCGATTCACTGATATTGTACATAGTTAAATCATTAAATTTTGGCAAAATATATTGTTGATATTGAGGAAGATTCGTAATGCATTTTATTGCGAATCTTTGTTTTAGCCAAGTTCATTGTTGAGAATACTCGCTCTATGCGATTCCAGAGAGGAATTACAAGCAGAATAATATGCTGTTTTTGAAGACGAATTAGTCAATTTATACGAATTTTGAGCTTGGTCTTAACCCGAATTAAATCAACAATAAAAATACATATCGCACTTAATCAACAAGAGGGTATTATCTCAAAATTTTTATTTTTCCACTTTTTCGAAAAAATCTACACGCTATATTCATATCTGCCCGCTGTAAAAATATCTTGCTATTTTGTATACTTTTTGGTAATGAAACGGTTGGTTTTAAAATTCATTTCCATATGCCTTCAATGTTAAATTAAAAATTGTTTTGCTTCTACTGAAAATGTTTAAATTTTGAGTTAATACCCTCTTGTTGATTAAGTGCGATATGTATATCCATAATTTATTTAAAACTTCAATGCATCATAAGTACTTACGAATAGCCCAGCATTATTTTTCCCAAACTTTATTATATTTTCTTTCATAGTTACTGTTTTAGGGGGAAGACATATTTGCTTAAAAATTGTCTTTAAAAGAAATCAAATATTGTATGTGTTGTCAACGGTTCTAGACTTTCTTTTGTTTCTTCTTTTTTAAAACACTCACTCAGAAGAAAAAAACAAAAGTTTATTAAGTACCTTTTACACATTCAACAAAAAAAATGAAATCTTACTTGGGACCCTTAACACCGTATAAATTTTGGATAAGCGTAAGATTAAAGTTTTGGTACTTTTTTTTTTAATATTTTATATATGAAACAAAAAGAAAGAAGCGTAAATAATAAAAAAGGGAAATACGTGGGCGGATCAATAAGTCCGTGACTTTTTGAATGAAACACAGTTTTTTTTTAAAAAAACATTTATTTTTCAACATAATCTTCTTTTAGCTCAATTCACTTAGTCCAACGTTTTTCCGATTTTATTTGATTGACGGTTTTTTTTCACAAAAAATAATGTTTAATGAGCACTCGAAATTCACTTTTTTCCATTTTTCAAAAAATCCACGAGGTTGTATGTTTTGAACAGTTGTTACACGCAAAGTAAATGCCGGAACTTGCTCAACGGTAGTCTATTAACAGGGGGAACTTGATAGGAGCAGTGTTGCATTTCATATAACTACGAGCGAAGTTCGAAAAGTCACGGATTTATTAATCCGCCCTCTCATATTAAAAATGCTTTAAATCCCCAAAAAATCCCCGAATTTTTTTAAATCCCCAAAAAAAATCCCCAATCCCAAATGACATGAAATCCCCAACTTTGGGGATAAATCCCCAAGTCTGCCAACCCTGGTATTTACATACAAATTGGCGCTAATCACTTTTACGATGGCTTCTATGTCATAATGCATTACTTTTTCTATAAAGTCACCAGATACGCAGGAATTTATGAATAGGCAGCAAAAGTGAATGTATTCAATCGGTCCTCTGGTGTATTAACATAGCTCAAAAAAGACTATGTTGGAAAATAAAATAATTTTGTATCCAGAAACCTGTATTTCATTATCCATAATATGGTTAGCATATGTCAGGACATGCTAATTTTTAAGCATAATATGGTCTTTATTTACTAGCACTTGAATAAAATATGGTCGATGTTTACCAAAATATGGTCAATATTTACCATAGTATTGCCGTTATCAACGACAGGAGATCATACAGTAACCGTAATTTATTTATACGCGTAATTAAATATGGCCATTACAGACATTTTCAAACTAATTATTTTATTTTTTTTTATAACTTTTTAGTGCGAAATTACTTTATTGTAACTAAAACCTTTTTTAGAACGCTTTATCATTTAACCGCTATAAGTTTTGTTTTAAGTGACTTCAAAATTTTGTCTTAGCGAAAAAATGGAAATAACTCGTAGACATTTTTGGACTATGATTTTTTATGGCTCTCGACGAGTTCAACACCAATCGGAAACAAAGTACAATTATGTAAAAACAAATAATTTTTATTGGTTTTTTATACATAAATTTTGTACACGAGTACAAATTTCACATACAGTGATTGTTTTTAAATATTATGGTTAAAAAAACAAATTTGGGTACCCCGATTCTACCAGAGACCCTGATCTGTTTCACTGCAATGGGCTTAAGGTCAACATTACCAGTGTTCGGTAAATTAAGTAAGAATACAATTTTTGAAAAAAGCGTTAATTTTGCGCTTTTCTGTCAACTTTTTTTAAATTATAGACACCCAACACTTTTGAACTCTTATTTGCATACGTTTCTCAAATAAATTTTGTATATAGTAAACTGAAAGGTAAACTTTATCACTGCGTACTTATAGTCTGGAGGTAATTGGTATGCCGCTTGGCATAAATAATTTTACTTTATATTTCATATTAATTATATGTCTTTACTTTGCCTGAAATATCAGAAAAAGCTTTGTAAAAATGTCAATATTTTAATAGCACTGGTGGCAAAAAAAAAAGTCGTGGGAGAGAGAACTTTATTTTGTGATTTTAATTGACCTTACCGTGCTGAATCCAAATCTGCTTACAGATTGATTCAATCACGTCTAGTTATCATTTTGTTTACTGATTTTTCATGATTTTATGGCTTATTTTATTCGTAATTTACCTTGATTTCTAATAAATGATAAAAATGTAAAATTTTTGTCCTTATACTGTTTTTAATAAGTTTTTGAAAACAATTTTCTAAAATAATGGCGTTAAATTTGATAAAAAAAAATAAGAAAAATTTTATTGCTAACCACTTTTTAAATGATCAGAATCCCTCAATTCGTTCTCAATTTAAGATAAAATGTATCATCATAACCGCTTTATTTCGGACGAAATATTAGTCTAGCACATAAAAAAAAACTAGACATGATAGGAAAGACTAAAAACGGATTTGAATTTAGCGCCTTAAAATTTTTATATATTATATATTTTTATTTAAAACGATTTTTTGTCCACCATTTCATTAAATTTTTTATTTAAACTTTATTTAGCGCTTTTTGATTGGGGACACGGCGCTTTTTAATCAGAAATAAATCACAACACTGATAATCACCCTTATCATGGCTGGCGATTTTTAAATACGCCTGCGACTGTTTGGTAATATGTCAAAGAGAACATGAACTTATTTCCTTTAATCTATCACCAAACAGTTGCAGGCGTATTTTAAATTCACCAACCACGATAAGGGTGAGTTTGTATTTGTAACATTGAATAAACAAATAAACGTGATGTTATTGGTTTTTAATCCAAATTTCGATATTTAAATCAGGGTTAAGTTCATTGTATTTAATTTTCATTAAATTATTTTTATGAAGAAAGAATTTTACAACATGAAATGAATTAAAATTTATTGATAATTTTTCTTTCTTGACTGAGCTGGGAAATGAACCCAGGTTTTCAACGACAGGTTGCCCTGACTAGTTTCGATTGTAACCACACAATCTCTTCTGAATGGTTTGCCGTTTTTACACTCACCGCCATTTTCGACGGATGACGTCAAGTCACACATCAATCTTTAAACCAAATGGTATTTTACCTTGGTAGATCGCAATTTGCCTTGAATGAATGATTACGTATTTTAATTGATTTATATGTTCTTCCTTACTTCTGTTTTTCGTACTTTTTCTCAAAAATTCTTCTGAAATTTGAAGAAAATTTTTTGTTTTTCATGTTTTTGTATTTATTTTTCTTGTTTACCTTTTTCAGAACAACTTGAAGTACAAATGTAAGCATATAGCTCGTGCCTTAGCTGTTAACAATAATTAGTATTGTGGTTATTTTATTGAACAGTTAATGGTTTTTAATCCAAATTTCGATATTTTAATCAGGTTTAAGTTAATTGCATTTGATTTTCATTAAATTATTTTACTGAAAAAAGGAATTTTACAACATGAAATAAATTAAATTTAATTGATAACTTTTCATTCTTGACTGAGCTTGGAAAAAAACATTAAAAACCATTAACAGTTAAATAATATAACCACAATACTATTTATGATGTTATTGTTTAAAATGGCTTTAGCTTAAAATTTGAAAACATTATATTTTTAAACAAAATCTTATTGATCGTGACAAATGTAGTGTTAAAAACAACAAGTAAAAGTTCTGCTGTGCGGAATCTGTGATACTCTCTTCTGAGAATTCAAATGATTTCCAAGAGTCAGTTTTATATGGGGGCCATAGCAAGAATGATAGAAGAAAGATTACGACAACACGAATCAAAAATTGAATTTTCTGCGCAGGTGGGTTAAATGACGTCACGAAACATACACGAATAGGTAACTCTAGCTTGGGTTAAGCTACGTCATCTAACGGGAAAACATGCGCATGGCGTAATCTCTTTTTATATCATTCTTGGGCCATAGTAAATTAGGGACCCATCTTTTCAATATTAGGCAGTGTGGTATTTTGCTCTGTGCATTTCGCCACCAATTTGTGTTAGTTATTTAACAAAAATAGCAATTTTTCATGGTGGATCTTTAGCCTTTTTCCTACTGCAGCGATTGTCTCCCAAACAAGAAACAATCTGATAACAAAATTCTTCTCTCATGTTGAGACTTTTTAAAATTAAAATTTAGCGTGTTTTCAATTCACGGACATATACAGCTTAATCGACTTAGAATCACTCAAGGACCCAGAATATATAAAGGGTATTTTTTATTAGATGTATCAAACTTCCGATAGGAATAACTGTTAAGCAAGCTGTCATACTAATGAAGTGTGTTTAACTTTTTTCATTACACTTTGATAAATCACCATGCAAAGACGTACACCAAAGCAACGTTTATAAATCATGAAAACTTAACTCAAAAATTAAAGCACCGTTCTCCAAATTTATAGAGAACTTCGTCAAGTTTGCAAGATCAATAAAGCTGATCTTCTGTGAACATTATTGTGATCTCATGCCTTTAAAAAGGCACTCCCCCATCGGACGGGGAGCAACTTACTGAAAACCCACCCTCTATGAGAAAAGCAAGGCTGCCGCAAAGACAATCATCCTGAAAGACGGGAAGCATTTCTAGCAAGAAGGGTATAACGGAGACCTAACCAATAGTCGGACCGGTGCTGGCACACCGGGGGCTACTGACTTCCGTAGCATCTCAGTTAACTACTGAGGTACTTCAAAATCAACGAGGTCCATAGCACCCCAAGGACTTATGTCTTTTGGAAGTTTGGTGCAAACCAGGTAGCATTCCCCTGATTTTAAAATGTATGAGATTTCTGAGAATGCAAGTATATTCGATCGTCAGGAATAAAAAAATAACCAAGGCATAGTGGTCAATTTCCACCTAATGCATCCAAGAATAACCTGAACCTAATTTACCCTGGAAGATGTAACACCAAAAGGTAAAATAGGCTTTAGATGATCCCAACATCCCCAGGGCGGAACGACATATGTACAGATAGGGTTTGTTTACAGTGAGCGCCTGCCCCTGTTTGAGCATTGGAGCTATATAGCCCCCGCTACTTTTACATAAATTCTGGCAGCATCTGTCGAATAGCAACAGCACCCCTCAAAGCCCGCACTTTTCATAAAAGTGAAGAATCTAACTTTGACGTGAAGTAGAATCGTTACTTTGTGTTTAAACCACAGCCACCACGTGCTCTCCTGAAAAGTATCCCCAAACTTTGAGGTAGCGACTTCCGCAAATACAATCATCCTGAAAGACAGAATGCTTTTCTCGCACAAAGAATACTGATCGGAGACTTGCAACCATAGTCAGCCCAGTTGGCACCGGAGACTACAGACTCCAGTGGAGCCTATAGTTCATAGTCCATACGTACGGACTTCGAGTCAATTTGATATATGGACCAAAAGAACTCTGTCTTTCGATGCTATCCAGCAGCATTGGCTTTTATTTGTAACCCAGCATACTTTTCGTTATGAGTTACAGAATCAAAATGTTTTTTTAATATACTAGGATTTTTGCTCCTACATGATCATTATATAAAGAGGTAAATTTCCTCTAAATATCTTCGTGACTCCCCCTTGGAAGAGCTTCATGATCAATATGTATTAATAGTCCTGACCATTAGCCATCTAGGTAAATTTAGATGTTAGCAGCAAGACCTCGTGGATGTAAGCCATAGGCACTTATTGCCGAGTTGAAGGTCAACCCGAAGGCTTCCTCCTGAACTCGACAACTTAATTGACCGCAATATGTACAATGAACCGATTCATGACCACATTTACTTTTTTGGATAATATTCTTCAAAATAGAACCTGGACCGTACCTACAAAAGAAGCCATAGCCGCTGTAGATGATCGATTTGACGCCCTTCTTAGCCACTTGGGTCTGCGCGTTCACTTCTTGCGAAATTTTGAGGAAAGACCATGTCCCATTCCATATTTGATCCAACTGATGCAAGAATGGAGGCCAGTAGACCATCAACTGAAATCAACTGGAAGTTGAACTAGATTATTATCTTCAAATCATCTTTAGCGATGAAACTCTTGAAACTACATTACATCCCGAAAAAAACACGTTTAGTGCGGTTTACATGCGAAGGTGTCTTCACCCCATTTGTCTTTTAATCCGGAACCAGTATCAACATTTCGGATGCGGATTTTTTTAATTCCTCATGTTATAGAAAATTATTTGAAGTAGGTTCCAATATCACTTTGTTGCGGCAAACGTTTGTTGACCAAAATATCTCAAGAAATGGGCATGTTAATTGGCCGCCTTGTTTGTGTGGCCGACAGGATTACGTACATAAGGCGCAGTCGTACAGGCCATATGCCAGAAAAGATCTTAAAATATTAAATGCCATAAAGTTTGTTAGCTAATAAAGCCAAAATTTTGGTTCTTTTATTTAATTTTTTGTTCTCTATTTTAAACAAAAATTACTATGCCTCTAAAAAAAACACGCCTTATATATATACTTAACGAGGTCCTAGATGAATACTAAAAAAGTTTTACACGGAATGGCAAACTAATTGTACCCTCATGTATAACAATGTAACACAAGTACACCAAAAACTAAATAATAATTTGCCGAAAATCTTGGCTTCTCAGTGATAACACATGTTATTTTAGTATCTAATTATTTAGCATTAAAGTTAACAGCCGATAATCTACTTAAATGCCACAAGTGGCTTAAATCCATATTCATCGGAATTAAGCAACTCAAAGCAAAATTAAGCTGTTAAATACCACTTTATAAATTAAAATTATTTTTATAAAATTCACATTTAATACGGGTATTAATATTTTCCTTAAACTTAATAACAGTCTTTATAGAGAAATGTTTTAGCAGAAGTGGATTAGAAAAACAAACATTTTCCAATTATTAATTTTAATGGTGGCACTATTATATATTGTGTTTGTGCGTTTTCCTACGATGAATGGTTTGTTTATTTTTAGCCTGATAAAAGAACGTCTTTATAGAACAAACATGTGTTTCAATGGTTTCCCAATACTGACTGGCTGGCAGTCTTTTGAAGAAGCAGCAACATCAACCAGCCACTGAAATATGAAAACTGCAACCAAAAATAAACCAGAACCAAAAGAAAATAATCTCTCATACATGAAAAAAGGAACAACAAATATCGTAAAAATATTTTATTCCAAAAAAAAGAGGAAAGTAAACACACACACACACGCACACTCTATGGAATGGAGTTAAAAACATATTTTAAGCGGGAAATTTATTTTCAGATAAAAACTGTAAACTTAAGATATTAAATCGAAAATGGTGCAGTCAGTACAAGAAGTACAAAAATAAATATGAAAGAAACACATGTAACATTGAGTATAAAGACGGATGAAACAAACATCACATGATCATAATAAAAAGTCAAGTGAAGGAGTAAACAACTCAACAGGAACAAAATCTTAAGAAAACAAAACAAAAAAAACCATAAGGGAAATAAAATTCTTTATTTATAAAAGGAAAAATTGTATTGAACCCAGTGTTTAATTTAATAATAAGTGCTAAATTGTGTTAAAACCAAATTTGAATTCAATTGGAATTCCTCAATGGGTATTATGTATAAATTAATGAAACAAAGAAATTTATCTATGGATTTTGATAAACCCCCTAATAATACGAATATAAAAAGTGATCGTAATCGTTTAATAACTATGGAGGGAAATATTATTGAGACGCCATCATCTCCGCCATCAACGGACGTTGATTTTGATAAAAATATGGATTCAAATACGGATAAACAGTTCACTGCCGAGCATATTATACAATTGTGCAAATTCTTAGCGGAAAAATCAAAAAGAAACGTAAGTTAAAAGTTTGGATGCTTAAGGACTCGGATTAGCACTTACCAAAGACTGAAAGACATATTAATTAAATCTTTGGAAATTAAAAAAATGGTTGGGAAATTTAATAAAACCTGCTTAACGCGTGTTTTCAGTTAATGTTAAGGAAAGAAAGTGTGACTTATTTATTTTCCTCTCATTTTTAATGTTATTGATAATATTTATAATATTATGCGCTAAAATTTTCTTCAAGGGTAGCTTTTTTTTACAAAATATAACTTCCTTTCTATAAACCAACACTGGAAAAATATTGTTTTCACAAAACTTGAATACTTCAAAGTAAAAAAGAAAAGCTTAAAAAAAATTAAGAAATAAATATTTTTTTAAGACCTTTTTTACAAAACGTTTCTTTTAGTAAAGAAACATATTTGGGGGATTCACAAGGTAGTCATAAATTTATAAAGTCATGTGTCTTGAAATAGTAACAAGAAGAATGAATGACGGCTGCCCGCTTATAATTAAGATTTTAAGAGTGTAGTTATGACAAATCAATAAACACAGCATAAAAATCCTTATTTTGTTTGAAACACAACATTATTTTTTTAACAATTGTAAAATATTATTTAGGATATTATAACGATATGACTTGATAGCACAAATTGTGAATATCCCAATTGTTTTCACAAAAATCTCCTATCGAATGTACAGCTTTTCAAAAAGCTTTCCTTTCAAACAATCCGCCTTGTCAATAAAAATAAAACCTGTAAACCAAGATTTTAATTTTAAATAAACGATAAATGATGAATAAAAACAAAATTGTTTTCCTAAAAAGCTTTTGTAAAAAGCTTTAAAAGAAAAAAAACTTTTTTTAAATTCAAAATTTTTTAATGTTAAAATGCTTAAGACATTTTTCGAAATTTTAAACTAATGTTATTGTTTAAAAAAAACAAGATTTTATTTAACAAAATTTAATGGCTAGAAAGCTTTTTGAAATATGGTAAATTTAAAAAAAATTTATAAAAATTCAAAAACTTTAAAAGAATCTTCTTACACTTGATTTTTGTCGAGACTTCTTTGCCAACGGGAAAAGACAAGGCTTTCAATTCTTATAGACGAAGCTCATGTGGGCTTTCTCACCTATAGAGCTCATTGTCATGTCTTTCCCCCCAAAGCAAATAATCCGATCTTAGCCACAACAGATTTTTATGTGAAATAAATTTATTTCTAGGAAGAGCTTATAAAAGCTGCTTTTGAAAGAGTTCTTTATACGAAAAAGATGTCTTAAAGTGTTTTGTTTAACATTTTTTATATCATATTTTCGAAAATATTTTAAATTAATCAAACATGAATTTTAACATAAAAAGCTTTCAAATTTGTTTGGATATTGTATGTCGCTTAAAGTTTGTGTAAAAATGCTTCAAAAGCTTTTTTAGTCTATTTCTTGGAAGCCTAAATTCTTTATGCATTTTAAAATCATTTTCAGATATCAACTTTCTTTTAAAAAAATAGAATAAAATATTTAAAACATAACCCCTTTTCCATTTAACATATTTTAGACTTATTAAAATAGTGTTATTTAAAAAAAAACTAGATTTTATATAACAAAATTTTATGGCTAGAAAGCTTTTTGAAATATGGTAAATTTAAAAAAAAAATTTAAAAATCCGAAAACTTTAAAATAATCTGCTTACACTTGATTTTTGTTAAGACTTTTTTGCTAACGGGAACAGACAATACTTGCAATTCTCATAGACGAAGCTGATGTGGACTTTCTCATCTATAAAGTTCATTGTTATGTCTTTCTCGCCAAGCAAATATTCCGGTCTTAGCCACAACAGATTTTTGTGCAAAATAAATTCATTTCTAGGAAGAGCTCATAAAAGCTGCTTTATACGAAAAACATGTCTTAAAGTGTTTTGTTCAACATTTTCTAAAACCTTTGAAACAACAATTTTTTATATCATATTTTCAAAGATACTTTAAATTAATCAAGCATGAATTTTTACATAAAAAGCTTTCAAATTTGTTGACATAAAATAGTCGCTTAAAGTTTGTGTAAAAATGCTTCTATAGCTCTTTTTAGCCTATTTCTTGGAAGCTTAAATTCTTTATGCATTTTAAAATCATTTTCAGATATCAACTTTCTTTTAAAAAAATATTTAAACATATTTTAGGCTTATAAAATATACAAAAATAAATTTTTTTTTTTGCCTAATAAAGCTTTTACAAAACTGTAAAATTGTTTACTTACAACAGGGCGCATGGTTAAAGAGCTTTAAAATTAAGCATATATGCAAAAACTTAGGCCATAATTGTGTAAAACGCAAGGCCAAAAATAGTTTATAATTTTGTTGTTGCTTTTTACAGAAATTCATATTGAATTTTTAAACTTCAAGCTCTCTATATCTTCTGGCGTTGAAAACTTTAAAACCCAGTATGAATTTCTGTAGAAAGCAACAACGAAATTATGAAATATTTTTGAATTTGTTTTTGCTTTCAATGTAATTTTGGCATTGCGTTGCGTTTTACACAATTAGGGCCTTCATTTCTTATTCCAAACGTAACATCAAAAACTTTTAACATAATAACAATTACACTCCTTAACATCTAATGTCAACACTGCTAAGACCCTATATCAATTAAATTATATTAATTGGCACCTGATACTCATTATCAGTTTCATCGCTTTATTTATTTATTTATTTTTTTTTCATAGAAAAATCTCTACAAACAGCAACAAAGTCCTAAAAAACTCACAAAACCAAAACACTCACAATTTCCCTTTCAATCCATGGAATACGATAGCAATGATGAAGTTGATTTTTATCAAAATGAAGCGTTACCTTTATTAAGCAAGCACAGGCTGGAGCAACAACAAAGAAGTCACATCGCTGAAGAAAACGATGAAGATGAGGAATTTGAACAACACAACACTACAGCAGTTTTATCGACACGTTTATCACCTGATATTAACTCATTAAATATATCATCAAATACCACAACAGCAATCTCATGTGCCCTACAACATCATCAGCAACAACAACAGATTTATAACTACCAACATCAGCAGCAACATCAACCTCCATCACTACCACAAAGTCAGGGTAAACGTGATATTTTGCTTAAGATACGCAGACAAATTTTTGAACGCAAACGTTTACGTGAGAATGGAGCTTTTGAGCCGCAAGCTTTTAATAACATGCAAGTCTGGAGACCCTGGTGAATGTGAAAAAGTGTAAAAGATACATCAGAAATGTAAATTAAAAAAAAAGTAAAGTGATATACAAAATTTTAAATATTTTTAACGTATAAAAAAGCTTTAAATAAAAGACATTTTGAGATCAGCTCAAATAGTCGAAATTATTGTAAAATAAAACTTTTTCTAACACTTAATTCAGTAAATTTCCAAAGATATTATTTTATGTATTTTAAACGTTTTTTTTTTTAAATTTTTAAATATTTAAAGAAATCTTCCATTAGCTTTTAACATCAAATACGTGTTATTTGTAAATACAATTAGCCAATTCACAAAGTGTTCTAAAGTGCTAACTAAGTATTAAGGTACTATTTAAGTCTAAATAGAATTGTTGCGAACAGCCCTTTGTATATTATCATATGATAAATAAGCGTTAACGTCAAAATTAAATGACAATAAAATAATTATTTATAAATCATAGTTTAATCATAACCCAGTAAAAACTTTGCATACAAAATAGTGTGTTGAGTAATCAGGAAAAAGTAAAAAAGGCTACTTACAATAAATTTTACAAGGAACGCATTCAAAAGTTAGTCATTATTGTTACCTACATACATCTGGAAAATAAGTAGTTAAAGAAGTAGTTAAGGCTGTAGTTATAGAAGAAAGCTTCTAGATAATAAGTGAAAGAAGCGATTAATTTTGAAAAAGTAAGCGAAGTTTTTACTAGGCATATTATAGCAAAGGCACACAACCAGTATGACACAATAGAACACTTTGCGAATTGCCTTAATGTTTAAAATATTAATAAAACAAATGAAATTTTGTATTTTTTTTTTTTATTATAATTTTATTTCGAAAAAAAACCCATTAAATTTTAAAATGATTTAAATAAAAGAATTTAATTTTTAAATACTCGTACAATATTATTCGTGTCTTTTACATATCTGTTCTATCATAAATATATTATTCATTTGAATATTTTTAGCATTTCTTTTTATAGTTATTCAAAATGTTATTTATATCTAAAGATTTCTTAAACATTTTGCTTCATATTTCTTTTTTTTTAGTTTTCTGCTTAAAGGGAACTAAATTTATAACATCAAGAAAATAAAAAAAACGCATGAAATCTAAAATAAACTCAAGTCAAAATATAAAATACATTTAGACATTAAAATGTCCATGTGGTAAAATAATTACGGAACATTTTTCACTTGATGTTTTTATTTTTGTTCGGCAAGCAGAACTGGAACTTCTCATACGGATTCGTTAAGTCGTTTAACCAACATAAACACAGGAAGTTTTAAAATAAAAAATGAATTTAAGAAAAAAATATATATAAATAAATTTCTTTCTAAAAAACTTAATTTTCCAAACAAATTAACAAATTAGAGACAATGATTTTTTTGAACTTTGAATATTGAATTTTTTTAGAGCGTTTTAAGAGATTCTATTTTAAAAATTTTTTCCTTGCCTTTTTTTGTTTTCATAATCAGCAATTTCGTATCTTTTTTTTAATTTTCTTTTTAGTTTTACATTTGAACTTTATGTTTATTTTTATTATTTAAATTGGAATGTGTATATTTTTAGGTTTTCTGTAAATATTATTTAAAGTTTCCAATGAGATAAAAAGACTTTTGTTGGGCAAAGAGTATTAAGGGGCATTTAAATTAATACCAACTTCATTATAAATTAAAAATCGCAAATATGGTGCCTACTAATAGTCAAATTATAAAAAAATTGCAAGTTTACTTAAGGAAAAAGGAAACACTAAGGCTGGAATATTCGTTAAATATAGTTTTGTTGGGGGTGACCATATCGAAATTTTGTTTTTTGCGTGTACGGAATGACAAATGTTGTATACCCTTATTAACTACTAGTGGTGGATGGTATAAAAAACACAAAAAATGACTCAAGGACGACCCTTTACTATGTTTGGTGTATAAGAATTATTGTGTTAGTACCAGACGCTTTTTAAAGATTCTTTCGGGTTTCAGCGATTTTGGGAAATAAGTTCTATATGGGAGCCAGGTATCAACCTTTGCGAATGAAATTTATTGGAGCCATTTTACGTTGACATAAAAGTAACACCCTAATTTTCGCGTTTTGTGTTTAGGTTTTACAAAAATTTGGTGATGCTAAATTTTGTCATTACCCTTTAATGAATAAACAGTTTTTTCCAAAGATCTCCTTGCATAAGGGCTATCTGAAATCTCGGACAGAATTACACCAATTTTTGAAGACAATTATCTTTTTTAAATTGTATTTAATATTTGGATAACGATTTTGACTTAATTTTTTAGACGCACAAGCTGCAGGAAATAAGATGCAACAATATTCATCATTTTCTTTCTAGGAGAAACCCTCTAAAAGGGCCTTAGGCACAAAGCGCTTCTTTTATTCGTGTAATATCAAGCATTTTTCTATAAGATAATTGTATGGATTTTTTATTCAAGCTATTGAATTAGACTGTGTATTTCGTAATGGGATTTTTGGGTTCTGTGTTTTCTTGCAGAAAATTTTTGAGTATAAAATAACCAAATGCAAATCATTCCACTCAGTTCCTTAACCCTTCAAAAGTAATTTTAGCCATTGGTACAGATATATCTGTTATTTTTTCAAATACTCTTCTGTTTTTAGAAATATTTACGCTTTTTTTTCTTCTATTGGTAATATTTTCACTTAATTTTTATATCTATTTTGATTTTTTCTTGCTAGGAATTTAGTGTTATTTATTTAATTTAATTGTTTTAAATATTTATGTTTCTGTAATTTAGTACTATTTAATGTAATAATTATGTTCTTTTTTTTTTTGTCTTTAATTTTATATTCAAATATTATTGTTTTTTCTATAGGTACTTTATTCAACAGTTTTAATTTCATTTTGTTTTCATCTTTATTTCTTTTTTTTTTTTTTAGTTTGTAGACAATTTGCATAAAGTAAATGGTATTGTTATATAAATCTATGTTCTTTTTATTTTATCTACTATTTATATTTCAGAAAATTTGGGTTAAATTAAACTGCATTAAGTAAAATCGCTGTAATAATAAAAAAAAAAAACCAATAAAAAATGTTTCTGTACATTTCAACTTAAGTTCTTTTATTCGCTCAGAAACTTAAACATGTTGTTTCGCTAAATCCAATTATAAACAAAAATTCCCTGGAAGTTTTGTCCCTTTTAAGTGTTCCCTATGTTATGCGGTTGTGCAGATGTTTGTAACACCATAAAATTTTAGTCCTTTCGACTTAGAATCACTTTATGAATAGATCTAACTTTGTCCATCCGTCCGGCTGTCTGCCCATGAAAACATAAATTCCAAATAGTACACGTCTCAGTTTTGGAAATAATTTGTTGAAATTTGGTACAGAGGCTCTTATTGTCAGAATGCCTTTTGAAAATATTGAGAATCGGTCCATAATATCATATAGCCTCCATATAAGCCTCTTTACGGAATTAACTTTGAGCCCATAAACGATCCTATTATGTTTTTATTTAGATTCAATTTGGTAGAAACTTATTTACCAAATAGTTTTGGAATCAGTCCATATTTGACCATAGCTCCAAAGCTCCCATAGTTGCCGAAAGTAGCTTTTACTACCATAACATCCTTATAGATGTTGGAATTGACATGTTGTGCTGGTAGGTCCAAAATTAACCATAGGTCCCATATGAACCCCTTCCAAAAATCACTTAATAAATGAAGATATCTAAACAATATTCGACACAAAGAAATTTTACATGAATATTAACCTCTTAGCATAAATTTTTACTGGCGAAATAGTATACACCCTTGAAAACTAGCTTTCAAATATTGTGGTGTAGGATATCATATAGTCAGGCTTGACCGACTATATTTTCTTACTTTTTACAAATGAATTTGTATATGAAAAATGGGAGAAGGGAAAAAACTCCCGGAATTTGTTTTCATATTTGGGTTGAACGTTAAATTTAGAAGAAAATAGATTAAAAACAAGTTATTAAATCTATTACAAACTCTTGTTTAAGATTTTCAATGAAATCTTCAAATAAAAAAAGTAGAAACTGTTTAAGGTCACTTTAACAAAATAAACCCTGTACATTGGGGCCAATCGCAAAAAAGTAGTAATACATCTGAATCTCCTAAATTATGGGTCAGATTGCAAAATGATGTATGAACGAGTAGAGTAGAGGAGGACATATGCGTTAAGGTAAGATTCAGGTTGTCAAAGTTCATCACCTCGGGTTATTTTAACTTTGCATAGCTTGTAACTGTGCAAATATTGACAGATTTCAGTGAAAGAAACTTTGTAACAGGCTAGTAGGAAGATAAAAGCATTCCGGTTTATTTAACTTAGTTTCTCTTTTAAGGAATGGATTTCTATGCTTAAGGTTCATTTTAAACAAATGTTGTGGATCAAAAACAAATTGCGGTCGGTCATACATTTGACCCATCATCATAGAAGCTGTGGGACCAATTTGTTTTTAAATTTCACAAACTTTGTATTGGAGCGTTTTAAAGGAATGAAGATTGGGGGTAAGTATGTATGGGAAAAATATCGGGAAGGTAACTTCATGAGGTTGGGTAATACATTTAACTACCTCTTGGGGCAACTCCATCGCACTCTGTTAATAAATTTCATCTGAGATGTATTTCATAGGAGATTTAGAATTATTAACCCCCTTTCTTGCTATTCACCCCACTGTGCCCTGTCTTACTGTTAATCGATATCTTATTAAACTAAAATAATAAACTGCTAAATAATAAAGCTTTTAAAACAATCTAAAATATTTTTTAGTTAACTTAATTAAGTTTTATTAATTAAGTAATTTGGCAGTTAATGTTACAAAAATATGTAGACTAGAAATGCTTTACAAGTCAACAAGACTTTGTGTATTTTATACGTGTAATTAAGAAATTACCAAATTAAATATAAAATTTAAGTTAATTAAACAACGAAAATTTAACTCTTTAATTCTACAATAAGTTTTAATAAATATTTTATGTTCGTCAGACGAAAATTCAGTTTTAATCTTATTACTAAAAAAATACTTTTTTTTATAATAAAGTGGTTGCTTAATAAATATTTTTTTTTTTTTTTTTTTTTTGCTTAAATTTTTGTTCACAAAAAAATTGTTTTATTTCAGGCATCTGTTGACTGCATTTTATACATGTTTACATGTATAATTAAACACCAATTTATTAAATATTTTTTATAATTATAAACTGTCTTTTTATGTAAATATTTTACAAAACATTTAAGTAATTATTAAATAGATGAGCAAAGTTTTCATTAAATTTAAAACTACTCAACAAGAATGGAAAATTTGAAAGTGAATTTAAGTTTTTTCTTAAAGCAATATTTTAAAGAAATTAATTAACGACGTAATAAGGTGTCAAATTAGAGTGGCAAGCGTGTTGTTTTAAATGTGAAAAAATTTCTTTGTAACACAATTTAATTGTCTTTTAAATCGTATTTTCTAACCGTGCAGTGTTGTGACTTAAACTGATCAATAATAAAAAGGCTTGACATTTTAAAACGTTTGCGCTATTATTTATGTTGACCTGTTTTATATTTTCATCGTATATTTATAAAATATAGAGTTACCCCAATATTCATAAAATATATTTAAGGTATTTATTAGATAGGACATAACCCGTTTGCTTTAACACCACTTATTCTAAAAATATTAATATTCTCTCTGTAGTACCTCAAGGAAGCCACCTTGGACCACTGCTTTTTCTCATTGTTTATTAATGACTTGCTTGTTGTATAATGTTATAAAATTCTCAAATATTTTACTGTATGCTGATGATGTCAAAGTCTATCTAAGGTATAACCAACTTTTAGACTACCATCGACTTCAAAAGGACTTAAACTCATTTTATGAATGGTCTAACATGAACTTTATGTAGCTGAATTTAAAAAAAAATGTAAATTTTTTTTTTATTCCTTCGCTAATCCCGCGAAGCTCTTCAATTATCTGCAGGAGACCAGAGTCTCTGGCTGGCATCGAACTCGCAACCCCGGTACGGATAGACTAGCTCACTACCAGCTAGCCTACCGGGGCACCCTTTATAATGCGCTTTGTAAGAAACAGCCCGATTGCTGCTGATTATTTTCTGGCTGATAATAAAGTGGAGTTTGTTGAGAGCTTCTAAGTTCTTGCTATATTAACTATAGCAAATAGAGCAAGGGATATACTGGGTAATATAAAACGTTGGGCCAAAGAGCACAATTTCGACCTATTCTAGAATATGGATCGAAAAACAATTCCTGTTGTTTTGTCTTCGTGGAATACGTTTTAACCCCCTGAACTTGCCCTTAGTTGCTGCTCGACTTGCTCTTATTACACTTTCTACATTAAAAAGTCGTAGATATATTATTGATGTGTCATTTTTATTCAATGTTATTAATGGTGACGTCTGATGTGGATTTTTGATAAATGATATTTGTTTCAACACTCCTCAACGTCCATCCCGGAATTGCATACCTTTATCAGTTGGATTTTTTTAGATCTAATTATGCTGATGCTAACCATCTCAGGAGAATGAGTAATATATTTAACAAATTATACAGATTTATCGACTTTTCAATAATAATCACATTCCTTAACTCTTAGTAATTATTCAGCCGTGTCACAGATTCCATTCGGAACCAAAGAAAACATATTTGTTTATTGATAGAAAGTATATTTTGATAGTTATTTGGTTTTACTCCGCAAAATTTTTTTTATAAATTTCTGAAGCATCAAAATACGGAAAGAATTCCGAACGGAATTGTACTCTGTGACATGGCTGAATATTGTAAATTATTTGTGTTATTTTTAAGTGTATCTTTTTGCAACTGTTATTTGCTGTAATTTATTTTTGAGATCAAACCAACAATTAATTTTAAACCATATTTAATAGCATGGCACAAAATGGCCCTAAAGAACTTACATCTATACAGAAAGTAAAAAAAAATTTTAAAATTTCCTATTTGTTTTTGGCAAGTTTTACGTTAGGTTGTGTTCACTTCTGAGCTAACCAGTAAGAAAAAAATTATAAAATGTTAATGGTTAAATAAAAAGATACAACTGATTTTATCTAGTGCATTGAACCAGACATTCTAACATGGATATGCCAAATCGTTTGATCCAAAGCTCAGAATCTGCTCTTCACGGCTTTTAAAAGTTCCATATGATGTTCTCTTATAACAATGGAGAATTTGTTTTGTATTAGAGCGACCCATCAAAATAAAAATAATAAGAGATATAAAATATTGAAACAATTTTAGTGACGTGTTGTTTAGGAGACACAACAAAAATATCGCATAAATATAACAAAAATATTGACGTAGTTGACTTGAACGCACTTTTCTGCTCAGCGCGATGCGTACGCTCTATTTGATCGCGTTCGTCACGCCAAGGTACACTTGAAAACGTACTAAGAAGGTACTGAATTCGAGAGAGCCGATGTTTGAAAAAGAACGGAGAAGTCCTTTTTTCTTTCATTGTGGCCAAAGTTGTTCTTTGAAGACCAAGCTTCTGAGCACGGCGTCGAATTGAGGTTGATGGATTGTTCTGAACACTTTCTTGAGCAGCAGTAATGTTTTCAACCGATCTTGCAGTACGTTGTAGTCCATGCTTGGGCCTTTCACCTACAGACCCTGTTTCTTCAAAATCATTCACTACACGATAAATAGTGCGTTTTGTTGGCACGTTTTTTCTCCCAAGACTTTCACGTAACTTTCTCAACGTCACAGTAATCGATGATTGATTTTGATAAAATTAATGTTTTAATGATTAACACACGTTGGCTTATCGAATATTTTTCCATAATAAATTTGCCACGTGTCTACTTCACGACTGCCAAATATGAACTGTCAAGTCTAATGTTTACCAAAATGGCGGCAAAACAAAGTTGTATACCTACCCGGCGGACTCCCGTTATATTGTAATCTGATTTTCTTTTGAACAATTTTTGCACTTCAAATAATTTATTTCGAAGGGCGTTTTAATAATTAAGTTGCACATTTAAAATTCTTTTAAATCTGTACAATAAATCTTGTTGAGTAGCATTTGTTCTTTGTTCATTCATTTCTTATTATTACTGTTCTTACTTTTTGTAACAAAAATTTTTTTAATTAAAATAAGTTGTATGTATTCCTGCTAACATTTTAACCCATGACCTTCAAAAATTCAAAGTCAGTTCCCACCTTCTTAATTTCGCAAAAAAAAAATATTTTTTGTTCAAGACTGATTTATTGAAATAAGGTAAAAATATTAGCAGGTATATAAAAATTATTCATTGGCTTCATAATTATGTTTTTACTTAATAATTAAATAGTATACATAATATTCCTTGTTTCTATTTCTTTCTGTTTTAATAAATAATTGTAAATTCCCAAAATATTTTAATATATTCTTACATTTGTTTTAATAAAGTTTTACATTTAGTGTTTTTTAAATTTACTGTAAATATTTATGTTTTTTATAATAATTTGTAACAATGAACACAGATTTAGTTTTTACATAATTTTTTTTTAATTTTAATATAATATAATTTTTAGTATTTTATAAGTATTGAAATTAAAAATAGTTTTAATTTTTCCATTTTATTCTTAAATAACTATTCATAGTATTAAACCAAACTTGCATCAAATGCTACTGGAACGTCCCATGCCGGTGCATACGCCCGATGTGGTGGTTATATGATGATTACGCAGTGTTAAATTGTCAAAATTGGTTAGAGGTGTTTGCTTGGCAGAAACCTTTTTGAATAAAACAAAAAAATTTTTAATAAAAACCAGTTAGAGTGCTGTATTCGAATATGCCGAATATTTTATATACCCTTCACCATGGTGCAATAAGATCAGAAAGTGATATAAATACCCCTTTTTAGATACAAAATATATATTTTGTGCCTGGCCCACTTCTCGAATCCCACTGAAGGAGGGACAGACGGACGGACGGACGTCGTGGTTTATACTTCTTTTGTTATACGGATTCAGAATATATATAATATATATACGTTAATCATATATATACTTTAAAGGGTCTAGGATCAATATTGTAGAAATTATAAACGGAATGACAAAATTTTATTTACCCTTTTTACCTCGGTGATGGGTATAAAAGACAAAGTACGTTCATTTGCTTACCTCATCCACCTGATGACATAGTTGATTTTTTATCCAGGGCCATTTTATAGTTCGCATCAGTGTATTGCGAAAATCTTCACTAAATAAACAGTAGATGTAGAAGGTTATCGAGTAATTGGTCAACTCCAATAGATTCGCCAATGCTCTAAATACCTAAAAATATTCAAAGGTTACAAGGTCATCTTCAGTTAACTATTAGAAATGAAAGGGCACTAGTAAAATAAATAGAAGTAAAATATATGCCAAAAATAGCCATGTTTTTAATTTAGCAAAAACTCATTTACTTCCTTGCCAAACACATATACACTTTTTCTTCTATGCATATGGGGAAAATAGCCATTTAAAAGTTTTTGAGGACGGAAATGAAAACGATTTTACATTTTACACGTTCACCTAGAAACATACAACGGTCACGGAAATTTCATTATTTACAATAAGAACAGAGGTGCATCAAAAAAGGAGGGGCAGGATTTTAATGACCATTACAAGAACAAAACCAAAAAGTGGACATGTATTGAATTGGAAACGAATTCACATGCTCCTACATCCGCCTATACTGCCCTCCTAAGAAAAAAGTCGCAAGTGCCAAAATTCCAAAATTGAGATAAGGGCGAATTCGACACCGTGATTGTGTTCCTTATTTTTGTGTTAAGCTTAAAAGACATATTTTATTCTGTAAATAAATGAAAAATGTTAAGTAAAATGGTCACATCTACCACTTCTAGCGTGTTTCCTAAACAAAAGAGTCTTGTCTACCATGTACTATGATAAAAAGTCACATTGACAAACATTTTAAGCTCTTAAGACTTTTTTCGACCATCTAGGATTTTTCTTGGATAGTATGAGTTTTTTCTTTGCGTGTGCAATACTGCGGACAAGTTCTTGCAAACACCGACAAGTATGAATAACTTTCATTTTGCTTTTGGATCTGCAATATCATCTCAGAGTAATATGGGATTAGCAAAAAATAGCATCGAGAGCTCAACTCCAAAACATGATAAGTCTAAAAAGTCAGTTTTGCAGAAGCAGCTCTTTAAGTTTACGGGCGATACAACATTCAGTTGTATTCTAAGTAATTTTTTTGTGCATAACTTGGGCATGGATAACCCGATCAACAACTAAATTTGACATAATTTAAATTGAACAACACTCAAGTCCAAAACGTGAAAAACTTAAAAATATGCTAAGTCGACTTAGCATGCTAATCAAACTCAATTTTTAGCCAATTGTTGGTATTTGTGTGGAATGTCCAATTAAGTCCAATTATTTTCTTCTTCTTTTAGAGTAAAGTGTAGTATTACCAAAACTAATCCTGGTACTCTTTTCATGATTTCGTGCAAAATTTTATTAAACTCAATATAAAAAATGTCTGTGAAAAATGTACATATGAAAAAATGTTGATGAAGTTGTACTCTGTATATTTTGTGAAAAACATGCGAAATGTTGCTAGCAATATTTTTGTTTTCCGTACGAGACAAGCTCATACTATTTCGCACGGAATTCGAAGCAAATTTTTTGGAGTTTTCATTTTGTAAATGCGTAGTGGTTTCTATAACAAGCGTTACAAAAAGAAATAAGAAAAATGGCGAAAAGTGCGAAAAATAGTAATAAAAAAAAATTTATATTGTTTTTTATACTTTGGAATCGTCCCTCTCTAAACTAATTCTAAAAAAATTTCAGAGTATTTTCAAATTTTACTTTAATTTCGAGACTTGTTTCCAGGTTTTTATAAAAGTTTAAAGTAAGTAATTGTTAAACTGGTAAATTTTAACTTCATTGAAATGTTTTTTATTACTCACCTGAAATGAAAAATTTGGCAAGACCTCCGAGGCAATTGTCATATGTAAAATTGCCATTGGCGAGACACAGACAAGAAATAAAATTGATGTACTACCTGGAAAAATAAAATAATATTTAATTTAATTAACATAACAACCTTTTTTTAAAACTGATCGCACCTAACAATAAAAATAGTCTTCTTTCTTCAGCATCCTTAATATATGAGGCTCTAGACGAGGTCATTTTACGTCTTTTTTCGCATGTCTGACGATAAACCATCATAATGCGTAAATTTAGACCAGCTATTAAAACAGTTGGTATTAATTTAAATATCACTTCCAGCATAACCTTATAAATCTAAAAGGAATTACCAAAAAGCAGATTTAAAGGAAATTTCTCTAAATTGAAATAAGATTTAAATTGCAAATGTTGATTTTTATATATAAAAATCTACAGTTACTAAGTGCCTTTGTGGGTCTCCCAAAGCAAATAAGTAACTTTAATTAAACTTACCGAATAAAATATTGTTCTTAAAAATGCATTATTATCTCTACGAAAATAAACAAAACGTCCATCTGTTTGTAGAACACATTTAATTAGTTCCCCACGGAACACACTCGGCAGGTAGATAATGAAGGTTATCATTGCGGTTAGCAATACAATTAGGCTTAAATTAAAACAATAATTTTTTTATTAATAGAAACTTTAATATCGGATTTAATTGCTTTTTTCTATGTATTACCCCGGAGGACCCATCACCGGCCTTGTAAAACTTGGATGACATACTGACACATATCGTTCTATAGTCAATATCAAAAGCATCATTACACCTACACCTAAATTTTCGATTAAAAATTAAAATACTTCTTAGATTTTCACCTTGTTTATTTAACACAACACACCCACCTAAGCAACCATTTCCTAAAAAGAGTTCCAAATGTGCTGTATAAAATGCTGGCCCAAATTCTTCCCATTGGCCCCGGTCCTTGTGCACCAACATACGTATGCCGAATGGTATAGCAAAGACAATAGCCAATAACGCTGCTGTTGAATATGCTGGAAGAGAAAAATGGGAAATACTTGTGTAGAGTAAACAATTGTGTCACAATTTTACTAAACGGTTGGTGTCTGTACTAAGAAGTGAGGTGCGGCATTATTAAGTCTGTCTCGACTAAGGTGAGCCATGACAACTTTTTGGGACAAACTTAATAACGGCTAATAACTGTTATAACGCCGGAAAGGTGAATATGTTGAAAATAAAAAAACCAAATGTTAACCAATTAATGACCATTGGGAACCCACGAATATCCAACGGTTGTTTTCAGGAACCGAAAATAGCAGTTATTTTGAAATTTTAAAACAAAAAAAGCATATAGAAGTAAATACTGGCAAACTGATTCAAGTATAACATATTGCTCCTTATGAACTTATCTATGATAATATATTATGTGGTTTTAAAGTTTTGATTTTTATTTTTTCGATCAAAAATTACAGTTATTTTTTGATTTTTATTTTTTTGAACAAAAAAAAACAGTTATTTTTTGATTTTTATTTTTACGATCAAAAATAAATATTATTCTTTAAAGAAATGTACGTGTTATAATTATTGAGTTGTCTTTAAATTTTTATTTAAATGTGTGATCATCATTGGGATATCTTATGCGCATTAAAATAAATATTTAAGGTCAACTTAATAATTATAGCACGTACATTTCTTTAAAAAATAATTTTTATTTTTGCTCGAAAAAATAAAAATCATAAAATAACCGTTTTTTTCATCGAAAAAATAAAAATCAAAAAATAACTGTTAAAGGAATAACTGTTACGGTCCCTGGCTTTTTTTAGTTGATTTTTATACAAAATTAACTAATATTACAATGAAATAACAAACTCGTGAGTAGATTTTTTGGAATTTGGACGATAAAGGTAAACAAAATATTGTATGTTATTGTGATATGCGTACTGATTTTACAAAGAGAATAAATTCAATGTAAAAGAGCTGACAAAAATTTATAACAAAAACAATTTCTTTTGCTTGTAAAGCAAAGCCCAAGGCCTTTAAATTAGTTTGTATTATTAACTAAGGAAATCAACAAAAAAAAAAATGGTCAAAATAATGTTTTCTGCCAAGGCCGTTGATCTTTTGAGTCAAGTAACGTACAACGGGTTTGGCGAAACCGATTTCTGCATTATTTTTTTTTTTTAACCTTATATAACTTAAACTCAAAAACTTAGCCTGTAGAAGACACAGGTCTGTGCCATATTTTTAATTTTTATATGCTTGTTATTTTTGTATTACTTAGGGTATTCATTCGGTTAACCGTTAATCGATTAACCGATTAATTACTACCCGATTAACTGATCGGTTAACTTAAAATTGAATATTTTCGATTAACGATTAAGCCGGTTAATTGCAGTCGATTAACCGATGTTAATTTTTTGTAGTTTTATAAGATATTTTTTTTAAAGTTTTTTATTTTTTTTACTTCGTCTCATATACAAAAGGTAAGTGTTTAGAACATATTTTTTCATACAAACAAATTACTGATCTTTATTTCAAATAACCCAGCTAGAATTTGGGCGATACATTTTTGTAAAAACCACCCAAATGAGTCTTTTCAGATCACTTTTAAGATTAAAAACTGATGTATCACTTGAGCAATTGAAAGTCGATTCATTCATATGTACAAATAATTGAACTGTACTTGCTCTATTGCTTATACGTGACTTTGAATCATTTGTCCAAAGCTTGTCCTAGTCATAAATGTTATCAGTATAAGGGACAACCATATCTGCATCAGTAACTTTGAAAATTTGGAAAAACCTTGTAACTTATTATAAAGTTCATCTCTAAAAACTTCTATTTCATGTTACTCAATAAGGATATTTTGTTTTGTTAGACATATCTTAAAATATGTTCAGACCTAACAAATATTTGACGAAAAAATCCAAAAAAAAAGTGACTAGAAAATTGCTTTATTTTCAACAATTTCTGTTGATTTACTAAATTAACTTTATTTGCAAGATGATAATTGTATAATGTGTTATAGAAACTTTCTATTGCAGTCACCAGTGTAACCAGATCTTGAAAATTTTTAAAGCTAAGTCTGGCATTAGATATGGCCAAAAAATGCTAAAAATTATTATAAAAAATGCTACAATTTTTTAAAGATTTTTGTTAAAAATTTATTACCAGTATGAAATTTTATTTATTCGAAACTACATAGATTTTAGTGACTTGCTTTTAAACGAAATTGAAATAAATGGTTAGATTTCAACAAGAGGGTAGATTTTGGTTAAGCATCTTTTTTTTCATAGTTTCTTTATTTGAATCTTTATATATTAAATATGAACTAACAATAAGTAATCAAATCTTATCCTAATACTTTAATTCATGTCGTGCCAGTGCCAGACAAAGATTTTTTTTATCACGGTTTCTGTTCACATATGTAGGAGTTTATCGCTCATTTGATTGGGTGAGTGCTGCAGTGTCTCTTCTCCTTAAGCGAGTGTGGCCGCCATCATTTAAGATATTTCGAGCTAGTGGATTTGGGTGTAGTTCAAGCCTTTTAAAATATTTTACTGCGTATTTTGTAATCATATTTTTAACAATGGCACGTTGAGATCCTTGTGGATTTTCGAGTTTGCAACATACCGGGAAGCAGCAGTGATTATTGGAAGAAGTTTATTTTGGCGCCTTTGAATTTTTTCGATATTAGACGCTGAGGCAGTGCCCCATAATTGAATACCGTAGCACCAAATTGGTTTTAACCCTAGTAAGATAACGTTATTTTTTTGTACTGAAAAGATAACGTTACGCCTGAAAGACGTGTGCTAGTTTATATCCTTTAAAGGGCATCACCGAAAAATAAAGTAATTTTTTAACAGAAAACAATAATAAAAATGAAATAAAATAAAATGCAAAAAGTCTTAAAAAAATAT
Organism: Pollenia amentaria; assembly: GCA_943735925.1. Classification (NCBI taxonomy): domain Eukaryota; kingdom Metazoa; phylum Arthropoda; class Insecta; order Diptera; family Polleniidae; genus Pollenia; species Pollenia amentaria. The sequence continues at coordinate 180,491,284 of OX031008.1, forward strand.
CACAACTTAAAGAGTTTTTTATAAAGGACTTCAGTTCGGCTCTAAAAACTAAAATAGATCATTTTGTTGTACTTTGCTTAGATAATAATATCTGTACCAAAAATAATAAATTCAAATAGCATTTTATGCAAGACTTACAAACTAAATATTTGTGGTCGCCACATATAGCTGCATTGCATTTTAAACATACCATTTTGGACGTACGTCGAATTTTTGATGGACAGAAACGCCAGTATTTTCTCTCTTTGTTATTCAGGCTGTTCTCCACTGCTAATGAAATTATTGTTTACTTCATCTGCTAAATCTTTTTTAATCTTACCGTGCAAAGTTTTCGATAAAGTAGGAATTTTTAGCCTTTTGTTTGGTGCATTGAACAATTTCTGAAATTATTTCGGTAGTAACAAAAATGCCGAAGCATGAAACTGGGTCGTACAGTTATTTACATTCCCAAATTAGTCCTCTTGCCGATGAACTATATTCATTGAAGAAATTCGGCCAGCGCTTTGACCCTTTGATGTAGTTCAGCAGTGCTTACTTTTACGTCTTATATTGGGATATTAAACCGTAACAATTGGCTATCGGCAGAGGTAGTAACATTTTCAATATACATCACTTTGAACATTATCCTCCATTTATTGATCTTCCGATTTGCTCACATTTTCCAAGACGCTTTTCAAGGGCAGCAACTTCTGCGTCGTCCAAGCCGCGCTTACAAGACATTTTTACAGCTAATTTAAATAACAAATACTTTAAAATTTAACTAAAACAAAAAGTTGTGTTTATTTGTGCCTATTTCTCAAAGAAAACATAGCTTAACGCACAAAAAAAGCCACCACTAACGAGCTGATGCTAACGACTGAGATAATTGAGCTCGAGAAAGTTGTATGTTAACAAATGTCAGAGTAGGAGCACAAAATTGAAAAAGCGTACGTCTCGAAGACGTACCTTACCTATCTAGGGTTAAGAAGTAGAAGTTTGCAATCGAGACTAAGGACAGAATTTCTTCCAATAAGCCAATGAATTTAAATGGCTTTAAGTTTTATTTGCGTTAATTTTGCATCTATATGGTATTTCCACGTTAAACGGCGATCTAGATGTAAACCGAGATATTTTCCTGCGAATGCTGAGGTATTATTTGATTACTGATTTTAATAGGGGGGCATGAATCCCGACGCAAGGTGAATGTTATATGTATGCATTTTTGCTCGTTGACTATTATCCTCCATTGTTTTAACCATATTTCTAGTTGAAATACATGCTCCTGTAAGTAACGAGAAGCTTTCACGCACGCTTAGGAAAGCTGTATCGTCCGCAAATGTTCAAGTTTGGGTGAAGTTGTTAGTTGGCATGTCCGAAGTATATATTTAGCTATAATAGCGGACCCAGGATGCTGCCTTGTGGGACTCCAGCGGCAATTGGCTGAGGAGAACTTAAAAAGTCGCCTTAATAATGAATTTACGACCGACAAAGTAGCTTTCTAACAGCTTGTGTGTGTTTACTGGTAAGTTAAGCTTCAATTTATTTAATAAGCCCTCATGCCAGACTTTATCAAATGCTTGATGAAGAGAGCGGAACAATATTTTTTTCTTCAAAGGCCTTTCTTATGGCGTTTACTATACGATAGGTTTGTTCAATTGTGTTGTGTTCTTTTCTAAAACCGAACTGATGATTAGGAATACATCTATTTTCATTTAAACTTGGGATTAATTTTGACACTAAGAGTTTCTCAAACAGCTTTGATATATTAGATAATAAATTAATAGGCCTATATGACTCAACTTTTGTGTGATCTTTTCCTGGTTTAGGTATCATTTTAACTAAGGAAACTTTCCATTCTTGAGGGTAGTATTCAAGGCGTAAAATAGCATTAAAAATAAAAAGAATAATTTTCTTTCAAAGGTAGTTCCAAAAGCATTTTGTTACTGATCTTGTCAAAACCAGGTGCTTTCTTGGGGCTTAAATCGCAAATAGCCTTTTCGATTTCTCTTATCTCGAATCTTAAGGGAACAGCTGCTCTAACATCATCAGGTGGTAACTCCACAGCAATATTGTGTGATGTATGAGGGGTAAATACTGTTTTCAAATTAAGCATCTGATACATATAAATATGTAGCACTGGTAGTTGAGATTAAATTAAAGGGGCCCGCAAACCCCTGATACATATAAAATTTAAACGATTTTATTTCGATGTTATACAATTTTTTTTAGACCATTTTTTTTCTTGTTGTTGAAAGTTACAGAGAAGTTGATGTTTTAAAATTTTTATTTTTTCAGCAGTTTAGAGCAAAAAGTTTTTTCAAACACTAAAGGTAAGTTTATACTTAACAAATATTTGACGCAAATCCAAAAAAAGCATGACCAGTAATTTGATCAAACTTTATCTTTAATTTTTTTTTAACAATTTCTATTGACATACTTTACTTTATTTTTAATTGTATAATCTAATAATTGTATTATCTAATTAAGAAACTGTTGAATGATGTTTGATCTTGCCAAATGTTTTGCAAAAGCAAATAATTTTTTAATAAACCTAGGAGTTACTTGTAGGACGTCGAAAAGTTAATAGGTGTGAAGATACATACACTATAGAATTTTTAAAGTGAAAATTCTTTGTGCCTTTATATCGTAATGTCAAAAGGCAAATAATATTTACAATCAACATGATGAGGGCATTTCTAATATTCCCTGAATATTCTATTTTTTTTTTTTTTATCAAGATAGGTAAGATGTTTCTTAACATAAGAATCATCCCTTTTCATACGAAATTTCATTATGTACACTACTATTTATAGTCAAAATTTATTATAATTTATAAAAAGATTAAAGTTAAATTAATAAAAATATTCGTCCAAATTTTTAAAATAAACAAAGCTAAAAAAAAGCTTAAAACATTTTCTAAAAATGTTAAATAAAATGCCAAGTGCTAAATGAAAATTTTGAATGCTAAATTTAGCTGCAAAAATGCTAAAATGGCCACACTGGCAGAGACCATATTATGCCTATTAGAAACAAATGCTATTAAATTCAAAATTACCTATGGTCAATTATAGACCGATCTTCACGAAATTATACAATATGTTTTCTAGTCATATAGAACGAATTCTGTTAGTTTTTGTAACAAAATTATCAACTTTTTAAGGTTCACACTCTCATTTGGCTGGATTGCAATCATAAACTGCTTAGAATAACTAGACCGTTTGTCACATACCTAAAATTTGTAATAAAAACAATAAGTGAAACTTTAAAGGTAACAATATAAACTAAATCAAAGAGAACTAACATTATAATACGTTTAAGATTTCCCTTCCATGATTCGATAATTTATATTTAATTTTTTTCCAAAGTTTAGCTTTTATTTATGATTAATCTTCTTTCTTTTTTGATATATAGTTGTTAAAATTTCTACTTAATGTAAATAAGATCCTATAATTGCTAATTTAATTAAAAGGTTTTCCATTGAAGCAGGAACCGTAACGGTTATCAGTGGCATAAAAAAATTTCTTAAGGAACGTGGTTTTGCGATAAAAAAAACATCTTAAGCATTAACTTTTAACTTAAAAATAAGAGGTCGGATAAAACTCTTACTGCCAGTTTTTAGAACATGAGCACAAAACTCATTTCTTTAACTAACACGCAGAGAAAAAAATATGGTTGGGCATGGTTACGGCAACTACACGATATTGATTTTAACAATATATTGTTGTCGTAAGGGACAAATGCTATCGTGAAACTCCCGTGATCAATTTTTCGCGCAATCAGTTCTCAGTGAATGTAAAAAAGAAGAAATATTAAAAAAAAATTTTTGTTGAAAAATATACACCTATAATTTAATGAAAAATTAAAAATAAAAGTAAAATATATTGTATTGGATTGATCGTTTGATTGCAACATTAGCTTATTGCGCTTTTATGTAGTAAAAACAATTCTAAAATTCTGCCGCCACGTCTTTGAAAAGCTTCATAACTCCTTCATACAACCGACCTGTTTTTTGCATTTTGTTGAACAATATATGTACATACATATAAGTTTGTGCCTCTTTTAACGGAAATTGGCCTTAAAATTAATTTTGTAACTCCAATATTCGAATTATGAGAAGAATTACTTACATAAATGTTTTGTGCCCCAGCAAAAATAAAGTGAGAAATTTAAAGGGAAAAGTGAACAAATTACGAGGGAAAAAATTGTTCACGATAAGGGGAATTTTTTAACGCGAACATTTTTTCCACGTTATTATTCTCCTATGAATTAATTTTTTCCATGGGAGTTTTTCATGATCGCAAATACGTGAAAAAGGAACAAGTTACGAGGGAAAATTATTCACGATAGGGATGATTATATTCCTAACAACCATTTAATGATACTTAATCGCCACAACATGATCACTTTCAATACGTGTTCTCATAATATGTTTAAGATGCAAACAAAATATCTTTACCTTAATAATATTTTGTTATTGCCATTTGTAAAATAATTTTGCATCAGTTGTGTCGTTTGTTTTATATACGCCCATCGAATTATTTGCTATTCAGTGGTTAAACAATTTAAAAAAAATACTCATTAAAAACCCAAGCTTAAAGAAATTAAAAGGTAAAGAAATTGTAGATACATTAAAAAAAATTGTAAAGTGTCACAAAATAAAATATAAATGCTAAAAAAATTTTAATATCCCTGCGGGAAATTTGTGTCAATTGCTCTTAAAGCACTTTTCCCGTGACCAGTGAACCAAATTTTATAATTAAAATGAACGAATTGTGAAAGCTGAAAACAAGACCTATCACTTAACTGGTGATAATGTGTTTAGAGTGTAGTTGGTCCAGAGAAAAGGTAATTGGCACAAAACTATTCATGTGACTGGATTTTGTGCGGGTAGTGCGGATTTTCTCTAGTTCTATTATCTTATATGAAGGGGATCTTTTATATTGACATGGCTCATTTGGGACAATATCTGCGACAGGCATTATTTTAACCGAAATTGGATTAGTCCATTAACGTTATTTCAGCGACCTGTTACAAAGTGTCAACAAGGTGCCAATTAACCCCCTCGTAGGACATCGCCATGGTAAAGTAACTTGTCACGTGACAAGTTTAGTGTTAGTGTTAGATTGTTTGAAAATTGTGCAAAAATATTGACCATTGTTTTGTGTTATTTTAGAGAAAAAGAATGAAAATTCTATTAAATAATTTATAAATAATTATGACCTACGACAAAAACAGGTTAAAAATATTATGTTTTAAGTTGCATCATATTATATTTAACGTTAAGCAAAAATATATTTAAAATATATTTTTCGGTTTTAGATTTAATCTTCATATTATTACGATTAAAATGATGATAATATTATCACGTCTTAACTTATTATGATTAACATGATTATAAAATGATTACTTGTTAACTTACTATGATGAACATCATAATAATATGATTACATTTAATTGGGATGTAATAAAAACAAATTAGGATTAAGGGAAACATATTATGATGTAATACTACGAATATATTTGGTCATAATATGATTCAATAATAATCGTAATATGTTGACTACAATCATGAATCTTATCAGAATATGTTGCTCTCAGAGTATGTTTACCACAACCATGTTTTTTCTTTGCGTGTACATATGTAAAAAAGTCAAAATTTGATTTTGTTTTAAATGTTAGTTAAACGAACGAGTTTTTCGCTCATGTTTAAAAACTGGGAGTTTAAAAGAGAGTTTTATTCCGTCATCATAAAATAAAACTTATTTGAGGACTTTAATTTTTCGGTGAAATAATAACCGAAGTTCAAGTTCCTATAGAACAAACTTCTGCAAAATGCTATATCCGCCACTATTTCTGTTTGTTTTTGTAACAAAATTTATCAATTTTTTAGGGAGGGCGTTCCTCACTTTGGTTCATAGGTCTTATCCTAATAAAACACCAATATTGTTCGTTTCTTTTGAGTTTTGCAAAAGTGAGCGTGTTTTCAAAAGGCGGCCAGACGAACAGAAAGATGGGCATGGCTAAATCGACTTAAAATTACTCAATGACCCAAAATATTTATTGTTACGTTACTGCTTTTTCAGTAACTTTTTTGGTTTATTTCCTTTATAATAAACTACTTGAGTTCTTTTATTGCATCATTAATAAAATAAACAAAATACAAACAATTTAACAGTTCACAAACATTATTTAGAACTTAGTCACTTTCACAATCTTTATTTACAGCTCTTAGAAACTAAGTCACAATTGCGACCTCTATTTGTGATCTATACACTTTAATGTTTGTACTAACACTGAATTTTTTGGCCATCTGAGTGTGGTATTTACACTCTAGCCCAAAGTTTAGATGACTCTACAATGTTCGAGCCCTGACGTCTAGAATTTTCGACCCCTTACGTCTTTTACGTTAATTGAACTCATGCATCTATGGTTATCTACATTAACTTTGTGCATTAACACTATGGCTGAATTTAAATTGAGCTATTATGCATCGAAAAACTAAAATATACTTTAAGGATTAATCCAATATTCGAGAAATTACAGTGGGGTTGAAGTAAAATTATGCATAAAAATTGTAACATTACATATGCCCTACACAATTCTGTACAGTGATTTTTACATTAGAAATATGCATAACTAATACAATACAATAATTTGAACTAATACAACAACTGACAAATACAAAATGATTAATAAATTTAACTAATTCTTAACTAAAGTTACTTTCTTAGCAAAATATTTTATGGGGTCTTAGATGAATATTAAAAAAGTTTCCCACGGAACGTCAAACTTAGTATGACGTTATCCCGAAAAATTCCAGAATACCGGGATTCGAAATCCCGGAACTTGCGAAAACCATTCTCGACTAGCATCCCTAGTTGAGTATTATGCGTTTGTGCTTATGTGCATATCACATATTAATTTTGGTTCTAGACCAATTATGCCCAACTACATACAATCACAATTATGTAAAAGTTATAGAAAACACGATGTTAAAATTTCGAGTAATTGAAAAAAGTTGCGTAGCGAGATCTTACTTTAACGATATCTGATATCTGAGCAACTTAATTGATTATCTTTGCTAAAATGTAAACAAAAGTAAGCAAAATGTAAACGATTCGGCATTCACACGAATAATATAAAAGAGTACGTTTGTCGACATCACTGCAGCAGAGATTTTGCCCCATACTCGCGATTATAGGAATTGGGCTTCACTGCTCTAGACCAGCGGTAGGCAACCTATATAATCACATTTTGCGATTCTATGCATTCTAATTATGTTGTTGTTAATGTTGTAAAACTCTCTAAAAGGTGTGTGCGTAATGAAAATAATTTTCGCGGCGTTCTAAATTTGCCAATTGCTGTTCTAGACCCACACTTTAGTTTTCAGATCGAATCAAATTTACTTTCTCTTCGTCCCGTCGGCATTTTATTTTATAAATGCGGCCAAAAAAAAGTTTTTAAGGTTATCGGTTGTAAAGTTATTAGTTAGGCGAAATCAACTTTCAGTAAACCTCGAGGACCAAAGAAATTACTCTGTTCAACTATATCATAACGAACATATTTTTTCTCTACGTGTATCTAAATAATTTAAAAACAAGAGGAGACTCTTTTTAAGTACACATTTGTTTCTAACATTTGAAGTGTTTTTTTCGAGTATCCAGCTTTTTAAAATGTAAGTAAGCTTTTCAGTTAATCATCGTCTAAGTTCATTTAAAAGGAATAATGCCAATTAAACATTTTTAAATTTAGCAAGTTCTATTTATGAGTACTCCTTGGAAGAAGGCAAACAAAAAAGTTCTAAAATAAATATATTTAAGTAGAAAGACATTGTTTTTAATAAATTTTCTTACGACATTTAATTTCCAATTAGTTTCCTGTTTTTCTTTCATTTTGTCAAGGACGTGCTGAAATATTTTTTCTTTTTAATATAATAAACAAAGTAACAGAAACAATGACTTAAAGAAAAACACAACAGTGGGCAACTTTTGAAAATATAAGAAAAAAAATTATTATAAATTTTGGAATTTGCTACAGGTTGTATAGGTTTGATTGAGTGCAGCTAGAAAATTTAATTTTGATTTGAATATCATTGTCATTTGTTCTATCAAAAATATTGCACTATCTTTTAAGAAATTGCAATGCATGTTGTAAAGGTCTGCATAAGACTATAAAATACGTACTCAAAACATTTTACACAAAAACAGTAACTTCAGGTCGTATATTTTTATTTTTCAAAACGAAGTGCTAATGCAAACGACAACAACAGCAAACGAGAAACATAACAACCATAATATGCATGAGGCCGCTTAAGTCAACTTAAGCAACTGTGCGAATACATATAAAACAATTGTGGCCAACTATAATGTACTAAATGAAACTTTTCGTTAAGTTCCGTCAAATGTCATTTGCTTAAGCAAAGTGCCAAACTGAACGCACATTCCGTACGGAATCAGCTGTTTGTGTGTTGTTACAAAAAATTAAATAAATTGAAATGAATAAAGAAAAACAAGAATATAGAAAAAGAAGAATTTTACATACATTAATTTTGTATAAATTTTTTTATTAAAATGTATGTAAAACAATCGCCAATTTTTTTCTTTTTAAAACGTTGCTGGCAAATTAAATAAAATATAAAATAAACAAAAACAGGACTGTAATTTTTGGTACTTCTTTATTTGAAGTACTCGCAAGAAAACCAAATATTGCACAAAAATTGCAACATGGATCTTAAGTTGATGTAAGTACATTATGGCCACCTTAATGTCTCTTTTAATTTTCTCATGCATTTGGCAGACTTTTCGTTAATTTTTGACAGTACTTTAAGCTAACTTATGCATATTATGGTTGGGCCTTAAGAGTGAGTTAATGTCAATAACAAAAAATCTAGCGAAAAACAGTGCACTCTTCTCAGTACGGACTGAGTTCGAAATCAGGAAGAAAACACTAACAGAGCGAACATTTGCTTTTTTTTCAATTTGTTTTTTGCAAGTGCAAAAGAACAACAGTTATACAAAGTTATAAGTAAGTAGGGTTTCCAGTTTTGAAATCAGCGAAATCAGTGGATTTGAGAAAACAAACAGTACATATACTTTTTTAATATGAAATTTTATTTTGACAACATAAAAAGCTTTAATCCTTTTTAAAAAAAAACTGGAATTCTTTGTATAAATTGCCCAAACTGTTTTTATGGATTATTATTTTCAAAACTTGTCAATAAATTTTTTTTAAATGTATGTACACTTATTTTTTTACTGAATAGTATGTACGATATATTTCAAATGATTAATTTCAAGGCTTTTTCGAAATGTCTGTACCAAAGGTAAACATGGGTGAAAGTGGCCAAAACATTATGTCAATAAAAAGTTTTTAAGAAAATGTACAGCACGTAGCGAACTTTATGCAAAAATCTTTCCGAAACGTATTATATGCATTGAATGTAAAAAAACAAGACGAATTAAAAAATGTATAAACTTTCTCAATTGGGCCAAACACAAAACCACATGCGTTTTATTTTTTTAGTACAGAACAAGGGTAAATAAATTTAACTAACAAAATGAATTTTTTCAAAGCAATAATTCAATGCCTATTTAATTACATATAGCAGGAGCAAAAAGTGAACAACGAAAAATAAGAAACACATCAATTTGTTAAATATATGATTTTTAATTTCTTGTTAGATTGTTGGTTTAATATTTTACAAAGAAATACAATTTTAATAAAAGCAAAATTTTAGATATATGTATATGGAATGTTGCCTAAAGGGCCAATGTCAATAGTTTGCTGTTTTGAGTTAATCGTTTCAATAGGTGTGTTTTCTTACTCTCTTTTATTTTGTGGAAACAGCCAATATCTAATCTAACCGAAACCAGCTTCATAAGGGGTTTAATGCCCATTTTCACTAAGAATTTTTTGAAAAGATAATATTTTGACATTTGCCCTTTTAGCACCAACTCATAAATATAATGACAAATATTTAAAAAAAAACAAATTAATCATTTGAAATAACTAAACTTATTATATACATATATATGTATATTAGACCGACTCAAGTTGTATGGAGCCGAAAAAAGTGTTTTAGTTACCCCTCTGAAAATAAAGGTTGATATGTTTTATGATGATTCCCAAAATATTTTGGTTCTAGCGTTAACCATCCGTGAGCTGGACCATTTTTAAAAAAGGTATTTTTTTCATTTTTTGAATTTTTTTGTACTTTGCTCCAAGACGAGATAAATACAATTTATTATCATCGCAAAGGGGTTTTGAAGCAGCATCCAATGGTTTATAAAACTTGACCACTTCCGACCTACTTATTGAGATATTTAACTAAATACATATTTTCGAAAAATGAAAAAATTTTATTCCCATATTGCCTATATATGAAAAAAAAGATAAAATATATCGCGAATTTTGCGTTCTATATGAATAATTTGTATAAACACCCGAAACGAAAATATGTATTTAGTTAAATATCGCAATTAGTAGGTCACAAGTGGTAAAGTTTTATATACCATTGGATACTGTTTAAAAAACTATTTTCGATGATACTAAATTTTATTTATGTCGTCTTGGAGCAAAGTACAAAAAAATTCGAAAAACTGAAAAAAATACCTTTTTTAAAAATGGTCCAGCTCACGGATGGTCAACGCTAGAACCAAAATATTTTGGGAATCATCATAAAACATATTAACCTTTATTTTCAGAGGGGTAACAAAATCACTTTTTTTTTGAGTCGCTCTAATGTATATATATATTAGACCGTCTCAGTTTTTATACTTTTTTCGAAATTCCTTCATGAACATCGATTTTCTTTATCTATATAAAAACCAAGAATTTTGGTGTATAACACTTAATTATTGATGAACGGGAAGTGGTCTCTCAAATCTTTTTTTCCTTTTTTTAGGCAAAACCCCTTTTTTCCAAAAAAATTAAAAAATCTTGATTTAGTAATTTGCCTCAAACTCAAGCAGTTCTGCATGGATTTGAACATCAGTACATGCATTAGAAATCTTATTAAATTTCCAAAATGTTTCTTAAAGCAACATTGCCATTTTGTTCGATGGTTTTTTATTCATAGTACAACCAATTCAGATTTTTAAATACAAACTTAACATTTTTTTTCATTTGTGCTTACCTTTTCCTATATAAAAATTGAACGAGGCAAAACTTTTATATTCTGTAAATGCAGTATGGTAGAAAATTAAATAAATTAAAATAAAGATTTTGGTGTAAATAACAGTCGCATTCTGTTAAGAAATATAAAAAAAAATTATAGTTTGGTAATAACTTTTTTGTATCTTAACCGATTTTTCCGAGTTTTTCATCAAATATGTTCTACTTCCGATCTATTGATATATTAGACGTATCCATAGGTCATATAACAGCTCTTAAATTTTAGTTTTTATAAAAATTTTGATGCTTTTTAGCCCATTTTTGTTTTGGGCATTACTCTTCCATTTTTGGGAAAAACCTTGCAGGGTTTTCGGGAAATATATTCTGCTATTTTCTGATATTTTGATATATAAAACGTGTTCATATGTTAAACTAGAGCCCTAAAATGTAACATTTTGAGTATTTTCAATAATGTCTTTGTACGGGAGGTACCTTGCCTTTTTCAGACAACTTAAGAACATGTAAATCAATTAAAATAGATAATAATTCATTCAAAAGCAAATTTCGATCTACCAAAGTGAAATACCATTTGGTTTAAGGACTGATATTTGACTATTGACGTCATCCGGCTTCAATAGCCGAGTGAGTAAAACGGCAAACCCCACTGACGAGATTGTGTGGTTACAATCGAAACTAGTATGGGCAACCTGTTCGTGAAAGCCTGGGTTAAAATCTCAGCGCAGTCAAGAATGAAAAATTATCAATAAAATTTTAATTATTTTTATGTTGTAAAAATTCCTGTCTTCATAAAAATAATTTAATGAAAATTAAATTCAATGAACTTAAGCCTAATTAAAAATAATTAATTAAAATTATTAAAAAGTTTAATAAAATATGGTAATCACAACACAAAACGTGGACTTTTTGTAAAGTTAAAGAAAACTTTCAGATTATATTGGACAAAAAATGCACGAGCAAAAAATCATCATCTGGCGTAGTAATGCCACCTGTCTATTTCACCATGGTTCAGCCCTTTAGTATATTGATTATTTTCTGTAAATGCCCCACTGTGGCAGTGTTTAACGATATTTTTTCAACGTAAACATCCATATCGACTGTAAGCATAAGCAGTATATTTATCAGAACCATTACCAAAAATAACAATAAACGAAAAAGGTAAATTATTTTTTAGTATTTCACACACAAACCCACAAGCATTTAATAATTTTTGAATTTTATTTTTTCCTTCGCTATTTACGTTTTCTATTTTAACTTCCGTAGTTTTATTATAATAGCAGACAAGTATTTCTTTTTTATAATTTTTTTTATGCTAAACGAGCATTTTTAAACGCTTTAATATTCCCCTTTTTTGCAGCTAAAAGTAGCATTTAGCATTCAATTCCCCAATTGTTTATTCTTTGGTTAGGCACCTTTACCGGGTATATATGATTATAGGCTGTTTTCAAAGAATCCCTCAAAAGAACCCAACAAGATGCATTGTCCTACGAGCATCTAGCTCTTGGCGCAGAAGTCTCGGGTTATATAGGTGCATCTAACAACTTAACCCCCATACGTTCCTCAAAGGAAAGTTCTTCGGGAGATAAATCACCCAAACTGATTATATAATGAAAATATTCAGGGGTTTTTCTTTATTGAAGGTGTTCTATTTTATTTTTTTATACGAAATTATATTTAAAAAGAAAACAATAAACAATAAACTAAAATCAACCATAAAATTCAATCGGATGTAGGTAATACTTATACGTTTCTCTAAATGGGTGAAATTTCACTTTTCTTTTTTCGTAATTTTTCAAATAAATTTGTAACGTTTAGATATACAAGAAGAAAACTTGCTGTTATTAATGCAAAATTTCGATTTAAAATATTAGAAAAGTCTCATTTAGGTCCAGCGAAATGTTTAAGTGATATTAAATTTTGAAACATAAACTGGGTGAAATTTCACGCGAGGACCGTATAAGGGTTAAGCTTGGCTGAGGATTCAAATTAGCAATCTTCACGCTCTCCAGAGTTATATCTGATTGCGCAGGAATCAGGAGCCCCAGGATAGATTAAGACCCTAGGCCCCTATGGTTTAACATGGTAGTTGTGGCTTATACCCGAATATTAAAAATGCTTGGTTAGGTATCGTAACGTTACCGATTCTGGCTGTGTGCTGTTACTATTCTACAGAAGCTGCTTTACAGTGGAGACCAGATAGCTCCAGTAAGCCATGTACTTAAGCTCCTACCTGGGTGCTGGTTTTCGTAACATGCGTCGTTTTTAACCGGTGTTAAGGCCACTGGCAATTCAGGCCTACAATGACAGGTACTTACGTTATTCTTAAACGCAACTGTCTTCAGATTGCTCAACTGTTGTGTGCAGACCTCTAAAAAATCACTCACATTTTGGCGTTTCACTCTTAGGGAATTGAGATGCAGTAAAAATTGTCGGCCGTTTTTATGTTAGGAGATCTTTAAAAGATCGCGGATACCGGCAAAACAGTCTGGTGCTAGGGAAAACGTTGGACCTTAGGGAATCACGTCTTGGCTGTAGCTCATCCCTTAAATGCATAGGGTCTCAGATCTTTGCGAAAAATATATATTATATGTAAACCGACAAAAAAATAATAACTGCTTTTAAATTTTTCAAAAAAAAATAATTTTTGTTAATTTTATGAAGAAAAAATTAGTTGTATCTTTTAAGATACATTATGCACTCCCCGCATAGAGAAAAATTATAAGAAAAACAATTTTTATATATACCAAAGTATATATATTTACATAGAATTATTTATTTATTAATTATATTCTTACGTAATTAACCGAGCAATAGTAACTAAGACATTCAGCCCGTTGTAGTAAAACATACCACAGTCTCTGGCGGGAATCGAACCCGCACCCCTCTCATTAATATACTAGCTTACTACCAACAAGCCTAAAGGACCCTCAACAATATAGGTAATAAATATATATGTATAAGAAAAAAAATATACAAATATTTATAACAATTGGTTTTGATAATTAAAAATCACTTTTTATCAGACGTATGACATGAATTTAGTTCATGTTTACCGCCACACATCTTCGTGTGACCTGCACAACCCGGAACTTTGCATCTTCCTTACCAAGGTCCAATGTTAAGTTCCGTCTATTCGGTTTACGTTTTTTTTTTTTTTTTTTTTTTTGTATTTAAGGTCGTTCCAATTTTATATCTATAAATCTTAGCTTTTATTCCTGGTTGGTCTTGGACATTTCTGTTATAAAGAAAGAAGGCATTGATGCATGCCATGTCTAATATATGCTAAAGTAATATATTTGTCCACTTCCTGCAATTTAGAGCTATTTAGGGGTCGCTCATGGAACTGTGCAATAGATCTAAGCTCTCTCCTCATATTTCCATTGTAGTCCTCCACAATCTGCGGACAAGCGATCATTGAAATTTTGCTCTGCTTTTTGTCAAATCTACGAACATAAACATTTTTATTTGGCACAATTGAGGAAAACGCTGGCTTAGTTCCTATATATGCCGAAAACAGATTGACAGATTTTGTATCTTTTCATGAAATAGAAGTTACATATCGTCGGTCACAGGTTGACAACTCTTAACTCGCAAAAATATCGAATCGGGGTATTATTTATTTTAATTTTTTTTTAATCTGAAATATTTTCAATACCTTTGTTTTCTTTACACCATCTTACAATAAATATCTCCTACTAATTTTGATTTTTTTTATTTACTTCCAACACGGTTTAGTAACGGAGTAATAACGTTTTTTTTTCTCCTGAAAAATACAAAAAAACATGTTAAGAGTTGTGAACCGGGTCGAGATGTTTCCCATTATGTTGCTCGTGTGAGACTGGCCTACACCTTTGATCGTCTGGCAGCCCCGCATGTAGAGTGGTGAGTCTGTCAACCTGTTGATTTTTTGTTACTCATGTCATAAAACTCAGACCAGCTAGACGCCATTGCCCACAAATAAAAAGAAAAAGTTAAAGTGAAAACAAAAAAAAGGAAAAGGAGAAAATTTGTGCCACTAGATCTCAATTAAAATTAAATTTAAATACCCAAAAGGAAAAAAAAAGAAGATTAAATAAAACGAAATAAATAAAATAAAAGACCACCAGCCAGACGCCGGCAAACAACCAAAAATTAAAATTAAAATTAAATTAAATTAAATAAAACAAGATAATAATAAAATTAAATAATAAAAGGAAAAGGAGCAAAAAGTGAAGTGTTTTATTGTTAAAAGAGCCACAAACAGAAAGCTCCAGTGAGCCACAGAAAAATAAGGGTGGAATTTCAGTGTGAGTGTTTGAGTGTGCGCCTGCCACTTCCGAACCTGCCTCAACAAGCCAACCACTGACATCCCCTGCCACTTGGTGATTCCGGACAACGTACCCAGAACCAGGTAACCCCATTGTGCACCCAAACAAGAGTTGTCAACCTGTGACCGACGATATATTTCATTGACACTATACCTATGAATTTTGATAACAAATCTATATATGTATACAATTTAGGGAATCAATAACAGGCCTAAAAAGGTATAATATTTATATAAATTTAGGAAGTTTTGTAATGCTAAGAGAAAACTCTTCAACTAAATCAGCATACCGTACAATTTCTTCACAAAAAAGTTTTCTAAGCTCTAAGGGGATAAATAACGCCAAACTTGATAAGGATTTACTAATGCCTAAATATCTTTAGGGAGAGAGTTATCTCCTCTAAATTCAACTTCTTGACTGCGAAATTGTGAACTGCCATGTTCCCACATTATTTTCTCAAATTCTAAAGACCTGGGATCTACATTTATATTTTGAAGTTTTGAAGGAAATAAATTCAACTTCAAAGATCTTGGAAAAAAGTCCTGCGAATGTACAAAAGCAGCCTGTGTAAAAATATATTTTTTATACAATTTTTTTTTTCAAAAACAAACATTGTATCGGAGTTCGGTGTTTTATGAAAATGGTCTTGTGAAAGAGCAAATGCAAAATATCGTAGCTCTTTTGTTAAATCTAACAACAAAATGCTCAGAGTTTCCGTTAGAGTTCATAAAAGAGTTACGAAAATGATCGTTTTTTGCTCTTTCGCAAGACTATTTGCACGAAATACTGAATTCCGCTTGTGTATAAAAAAAACAAGGAACATTTGCAGTTAGTGCGGAGTGTATCTTGAAAGATGCAACCACTAAAAGTGATTTTAGAACTAAAATTGTGGTGATATTTGTTTAAAAATGTATAATTCATTCAAATACACCATAGTCGACAATATATATATATATATTTTGGTTAAATTAAAATCAACCACTACTAATACAATGCGACTTTAAGTTTGACTATTTCTAAAAATGTAAGAATTTTGAAACTTTGAGTTTCCCGTTATCTAGTTGCTCTAAATTGAAAGTTGTTGAATAAATGTTGATACGGTATGATAGAAAAAAAGGTTTTTAGTAGTTGTTTTTAATTTTTCTTTATATGACAAAAAAAATAAAGAAATTACATTGTACGGTTGTATCTTTAAAGATACAGTATGCATTTAAGGGTTATACAGAAATATCGCAGAGAGAGAACTTAACCCTCTAATGTCTAAGAGTGCCTTAAGGCATGCTTTACATAATTTGTACTGACGTCCAATATATAATAAATTTGTATTAATTTCCCTTTTTTACAATTGCTTAGAATCTAGAAAAATATTTGTAGAACCTTCGAAAACTCTTTAAAGCTCTAAAAGCATTGTTAACAATCTCGAACACAATGCTTTTGTGCAAAATGCAAACTTAATTTATGCTACTGAAATAATAAAAATTGTTTTTTTTTTAATCATCATAAACAAAGTTTTATTATATTCAACATTTTTCATTTTTCGAATTTATTCTATGAGTTAAATTTCAGTTATGTATTTTATAAAGCTTTTTGTAATTGCTCTATATGCTAGCATTAGTATCTGTCTGTCAACACTCGGAGGTGAGGACGATGCTAAGAGAGATTTGAGATAAGATGAGTGTTACCTTCTGTCCTTTTGTGGTATAAAAAGTGTTCAGTTCGTATTTTTTTTTTTTTTTTTGGGTTAACGTTCGTGATTCGTGATCGAATGCTTTTCGAATGGAAATCAATTTTATTTCTTATTTTTTCAGTCGATACTGAACGAATCAAAATCATTTTTTCCGTTTGTGAAAATTTAAATAAATGCTTTTCAACACTGCAAACATAATTTCAAATCGAAGAATTAGAAATCAAATTGCTTTCGAATCGAAAAAGTATTCGATCACGTCTGCCAGAATTAGCCCCCAGATTACTATGACAAATTATACGTGCCTACCATTATCAACTTTAGCTTTTCTTCTTTCCTTTTCGCCAATACAGTATATGTATGATTTTTACTTGTATATATGCTTATGAGTTTTGGAGCATAGTATTGAATAAATTTCGTTCTTGTCATTGCTATTGCAGTTGTGATTAAAAATGTGATATAAAATGGTATTTAAAATGGAGATTATGGTCGATTACAAAGAATTGTATGATTTATTTTTATATGATTTATTACGCGCATTTAAATACTTGAATTGAGTATAATTAAGATAATTAAAAAGACTTAAAGCTAAGTGATAGTGATAAAAGCGTGGAATTATGATATTTCTTAAGGTTAAAAGAAATTTATAATAGTATTACACAGGAACAGGAACAGCAAGTTAAAATGTCTATTTTAAGTAAACAGTCCAAGAAGTCCTTATATATATTTGTTTTAAGCAAAATAGTATTCAAAAGTTATTTTTTTAACACAAAATAAAAATCTTTTTAAATTAATTAAGGAATCAATTGCAGTGTTTTTATCAAAAACAAAAATTAGGAATTAATCACGTCATAGAGAAATCTTATTAATTATAAATTTTGTATTCCCAAAAATAACTTTTGAATTTTTTTTGTTTAAAAAAAGTTTATTATTTCAAGTTATATTATTTTTAAATATTTTTATTTGGTTGTTTATGCGTTTTATTTAAATATCAAAATAAAAAATAATAAAATATATATTTGTATGTTTTTGTTCTCATGCCACTATATATATATATATATATTATATCAACAGATTCTATGCTAAAAATATTGTAAATATTTTTCAAAAAATATATAAAAATGTATACATTTGTTTACACAAACATACGAACAAATATACTTGCATGAAATAAACCCATCGAGATACAATGTGTTATGCAAGTGTTTTGACAAAAAACAAGCAAAATGGCTACATTCGGCTATGCCGAATCATATATACCCTTAACCATAATATTGAAAAGTCAATTGCTCCCTTACTCCTATGGTATGGTCGCTATTGCGCCAAAATCCTTATTCCGTGAGAATATTTTTATGGGAATACTAATTACTAAACTTCTTGCGAAGTTAGACTTTCGGCATATGAGTGATAGTAGAGTAACCTTGAGATTATTTTGTGCTCATTAATAAGTTTCTTTATTTGCTTTAAGATTTTCATGACATACTGTCACCATCGGTAGTAAAATGCAGTAAATTTTGTTGCAAAGAATCATATTTTATTATACAAGTTTCTTCGTGTGGGAAAATAAATGCATTACCATGAATGCAAATGCACATATCAGTATATTGTGAGTAGAATAATGTAAAATAAATATTTATTTGCAATTTGATAATAGAAGTTAAAATAATATTGACCGTTTTTTTTTATAGAGCCCAAATTTCATGATAGACACAAATGTTCTCAACACTAGGGCTTCCAATCGGGAAATCCCGATCCCGGAAATCCCATGATTTTCGAGATTAGGCGAATCCCGATTCCCGGGTTTTTTAATTTTTAATCCCGGGATTTTTGGGATCCCGATTTTCTTTATACTTTTTATTATTTTTACTTTTTTTCAATAATTTGTACAAATATTTTTTGTACGCGTAAATAAATTTAAATTTTAAATATTTACAAACAATTCAATTAACGAGTAATGAGTGCGAAAGATGTTTCTCAACTAAACAACAAAATTCGTTCACGTATTAAGTATACACGCCCTTTAAAAGTTTGAAATACATCATATCCAATTGAGTTTTAAGAGTTTCCAAATGTTTTTAAAATTTTTCAAATGTATTTTAAAAATTTTTTAATTTAATAAAATCGTTTATACGTGTTTTAAAATTATTCAAATGTATTTAAAAATTCGCCCAATTGAATTTTAAAAATTTCCATTTTATTTTTGTTTGGACAATTTTAAAATGCATTTAGAAAATTTTGAAACACATTTATATAATTTTGAAAAACACATAGACAATTTAAAAATGCACATGGAAAATTTTAAATTGTATTTGAAAATTTTAAATATTATTTGGACAATTTTAAGAAAACTTAAATATATATTTTGGCAATTTTTAAGTTCATTTGGAAAATTTGAAAATACATTTGGAAACTTTAAAATACAATTGGAAACGGTGTAATTTGTTATACCAATAATCAAATATGGACAAAAATAAGATATTTATGTTTTTTGTTATGTTTTTGTATACATGATCTTTATGAATTGTGATCAATTAATAAATTAATTTGTTTTTATTATTATATTTTTTTGCTTTCAAAAACATAAGTATTATACAAAGTTCATATGTATTTTTACTGGAAAATTTAGTTGTTTTTCAAACTGGTTTATATATTGGGTAGAAATAAAAAAATAATTACAAAAAAACCCGAAAAAATTTAAAAAATCCCGTGAATCAATTCCCGGATTCAAAATATCCCGAAAATCCCGGGATCCAGAAAACGGGATCTTGATATATTTTCTTCAATCCCGAATACCGGGGTTTAGAAAAACCAGTCCCGATTGGAAGTCCTACTCATCACACATGTAAATTTACAAAATGAAAAATTTTATAATTAAAGTATGCAAAAAATATGATTTGTTTTATGGTCATAGAATTCTTTTTTTGAAGCACAATGGGGCTTTAAAAAAAATGGATACTGTCCTCCTAAGAATGAAAGTCACATCTCCATTTTAATAGTTTTGAGCAGGGTAGGAAAAAATTCCGCTCGCGCGCACAATCCAATTTATTCTCTCGTTTCAATAGTTGTGCTCGCAAGTTTTATTTTTACAGATTGCACATTTATGTGCTGTTTTTGCAACACAAGTAATTGAACGTGTAGTAAAATTTATATGAAAAATGCTCAAAAAATTTAGTGCTTTTCATATAAATTTTACTACACGTTCCATCACTTGTGTTGTGAAAACAGCACATTAATTTTATCTCTGTTGGTGCATTCTGTAGTTTTGCGTCTACAAGCACAACGAGCAAATTTTGCTTTCATAGAACTACCTTTTTCACCATGACCAAACATTTGGCAGTTATAAGATTGAACTGGTTTATCTTTAATTTTCCTTCGGTAGTCCCATTTAATTACCATATGAAAGTGGGTTTTTACATTTGGCTTAAGATCTATGGTTTAACTGATCCGTTTTTAACTTAGTACACTTACTGCCAATTTCACGATGTCGAAATAACGCTTTCTTTCGCACAAATACAAATGAAACAACAACAAATTTTTGAGAATTTGTTTTTGTTTTACATGTATTTGTGCGAAAGAAAGCGTTCGTTCGCATTTAGTGAAATAGGCAGTTACATTTTTTAATATCATTTCTTCTTTTACTTCTTCGGTTGTTTTGCCCTCTAAACCAAGTAATACATATTGTTACGAAAATAGATTTGTCTAAGAATTATTTATGGTTTTAGTTATAAGTTAACTTGTAAATTATAGTTTTATGTCATATTAGGTTCTATTTTTATGAACGCCACTGTATTAAATTTTCTAGCAATTGTAATTGTAGACTTTAGATTTAGATGTATAAGTTATTTTAAAATAATTCGAACACAACTTTCTAGAAAATACTAGACGGTTCTTGAATCAACTAGGAATAGTTTTGAACTATATATACAGGCTGACTCATGAAAGTTTAGTTTAGTTTGATTGGAGACATTAAACGGTTCAAATCAATACTTACAATAATGGTTAAAATTTTGTGAATATTAATTTCAATAAAGTTTGTTAAGTTGAATTCGTGTGTGTATTTATTTTGTTTTGCAATTAAAAGAACTCAAAGGTTTATTATAAAGGGAATAAATCTTAACGCGTTTTATTAAGTAAAAACGTAACAATATTTAAAATAAAAAAAAAAAATTAATTTGTTAAATGTCTTTTAAAAGTAGTAATTATAAATAACTGAGGAACAAAATACAGTTTATTAAAAACTATACATATAACCAAAATCTCCTTATGAATGAGTGTCATACTGAAATTTCCGTAATTTAAATAATTTAAATCACAACAAAAAATTTGTGTAGTTTTTACCGAAAATTTTACAAGTAGAACTTCATAAATTTGAAGAAAAAATAAACTGTTTATCGTATTTGTCTTAAAACTATAACAATAAAAATCTTGCATTAATTTGGTTTCATTAATCTAAAATTGATTAGCAGGCCATACAAACTCGTATTTACTTAAACTTATATAGAGAAATATCACTAAAAACTTTACAAATAATAATTGTTCTTAGAAATATAATATTAAACAAACTTTTATAGCATCATCATCTTCATCTTTAATAAAATATTATTTTAATGGCAAGTTTTTATACGGGCAAACATTTTAAATTATGCTTACAAAAATGCTAAAAAAATATAGAACTCTCAAAATGGTGCGGAAACTAAAACATGAATACATTAAAATTATTGAATAACTTATTTTTATTTATTTTGTTTGAAAAAAATACTTTTATTGTTCCTTAAATTTTTAAATTGATATTCACTTGTACCGCACAGACCAATACAATTTATGGTAATATTACTGAATTTTAGCAGTAAGGCAACATTTTCCATGATATATCTACAATCCTATTTTATTCAAATAAAAAACATTGATCATATATTTGATAAAAATATTAATTGGTAAGATGCCAATAAACGTTTTTTTTTCGAAAATCTTGCAAAACATGCAAACAGCTATTTATTTAGAAAAATAAGAGAAAAAAAATTTCCCTGTTTATTATCAATTTTAAAATAATTTTATTTCTTTCTTAACATCCTCGCCATTCATGAAGTCATACAAAGAAAACACACGGACTTTTAAAGTGTTTATAAAAGAAAAAAAAAATTATTTTCAATATAAGAAAAATATGGGCCAGAAATAAATGAAAGAAAACATAAAGGATAATTAGAAAAAAAAAATATGTATAAAGAAATTTTATTTTTTGCGAAGATGTCTTTGTACATTGACACATGTAGTAAACAACACCCTGGCAACACAGAATGGGCATTATGTTTTCATGCTTATATTGGAATTGAAGCGGAAAACACTTTATGCTTTTATACCCTACACTACCATAGCTGGGATTAATTTATGCTGAAATTTGTAACAAAAAAAAATAATACAGCATTCTTCGCACAGTAAACCATTTAACGAGATGGCGGCCAAAAATTCATAACTTTTGATTGGATTGGAATTTTGAAACGCGGTTCTTTTTGTTTTGTAGGAGGGAAATAAATTAAAATTGTTAAAAAGGGGTTTTTTATATAGTAAGTGTTTTATTTTATCCGTTACTTTTACAACTAATAATTTTTTAAAAATTTCTTACATAAATCTTATCAGAAATGCCAAGGAATAGAACTATTACAAAAAAACTTTATAAAATACATAACTGAAATTTAGCTCATAGAAGAAATTCGAAAAATAAAAAATGTTGAATATAATAAAGTTATTTATGAAAATAAATAATTCCCACATTCTATTTGTTAAATTAGTTGAGTTGAATACATGCAATTAATAAAGTATCACTATCCAGTGTGACACAAAGACTGCTGACGAAGGCCGTAGCGGGCCAGAAAGTGCATTAGATTCTGCTGGTGTCTAATAATTGTAAATTTTTCTGTACATAAATATACTTCATTGCTATCCAACGGAAAACTAAGGTAAAATGTAACAAGAAAATACAAGATAATAGTCTGGTAGTGTATAAAATCAATCCTAAAAATTTAAGGAATAGAACTATTACAAAAACTTTATTAAATACATAAATGAAACTTAGCTCATAGAATAAATTCGAAAAATAAAAAAATGTTGAATTGTAATTTTTTGTAATTTTTTTTTTTTTAAATATTTCTTTCTATATCAATTTTTATTATAAATTTATAAAATAAATAACTTAGTGGACGAGGGGAAATGAAAGCTCATCGGGCTCAAAGCGGGGACCAAAGAGGAAAAAATGGACTAAAAACCTGCATTACTGCCACCTGGTCACTCTAAGAGCAGTAAAATGTAGGACCCTAATTTTTCCTTCACAACATTTTCCGAACAAACTTACCCACTATCCCCATTCCTTAAAGGCGTTCCCATACAAAGTTTAAAATTTAATGAAATTTGTTTTTAACATACGAACCCGCTACCCTTTTTTAAAATACACAAAATTTCAATACAGAAAACAAATTGTATATTGAAGAAATTCTCCCCTAGGGGGTAACATGTATTACCGACTTCAATAACATGTTTGTCCCAGATATTTTCTCAAACATACTTGCCCCTTATCTCCACCACTTAGTGGGCTCCCATACAATTACGGCGGTTTAATGAAATTCATAACTTGGGCACCTGCAGCGCCTAGATTTTCCCAAGATGTATCAAATGTTAGACCGATCCTACTATAATTTTTATCCACAGCATTTGTTTTGAACATATTAGCCCGCCATCTCCATTCTATGTAAATAAAAGTTGAAAATTGATAATCAATTACATCAAATTTAGATCTATCAATTCCATTGGTTAAAGATTGATTTTTGGCTATAGACTGACTGGCGCCGCAGTGGCGCAAACGGTAGAACGCAAAGAATTCTGATGATGGGAATGTAGATATTCTCGAAACAGGTAAATTCGACCCGAGTGCAATCCCGAGGTCAGTCAAGAATTATCAATAAAAAATTTAATTAATGTTGTAAATACCTTCCGTCAATAAAAAAAATTTTATAAAACTTTAATTTGATAAACTTAAAAGCCTAATTAAATCATCAAAAACTTCAAATAAAACCCAACAGTTCAATTAAAAATCACAATTGTTAAGAAATTTTTAATATAAGCTAAATACTGAGAAATAAAATTTTGTATCATCCTTTTCGCCGTGATATAGTTGGAATGGAGTTGCAATTTTGTGGCTCACGAGGTTTACCGGTATTAAATTTCAAATAACTGAGATAACTTCATAATCGGTAACCATAAAACAATTATTTTTGGTCGCTTTCTCAAAATAACTTCACGTAGACCTTGTGGGGTGGTCACATTTGTAAAGATAATTAGATTAAGGTTCGGTAATTAAGCAATTTTTTGCTAGGAGAAAATGGATAACGGGCCGATTATGCAATTGTGCTCCCGGAATAAAACTTCAAAGCAATTTAACATGGTAATTATGTTAAAATTTAGTTTAAGCTCAACGAAAATAATTTTTTTACGTTCAAAGTAATGCTTTATAATAACGTTTAGAATATGACAAAGTTGTGTAGTACACGCAGAAAAAAAATGGTTGGAGGTAGCCATATTCCCAGAGCAACATACTATGGTTGATTTTAAACAATGTTTATGCTTGCAGGTAACCGTATTATGGTTAAATATGACCATTTTATGGTTGAAATTAATAACTTGCCCAAAATCAACCATGATATGGTCAAAATTAACCATAACTTGTTTAAAATGAACCATATTTTGGTAAATATTAACTATAACAATGGTCAAAATTAATTATATTGTGTTCAACATTATCAATAATATGGTCAAAATTTTATGGTCAGAATAAAAAATAAAGTGGTCTAACATTGATCATATTTTGAGTGTTTAATTTCGCATTTTTATTCAATTTGCTTTTTAAGTATCAAGTTATAATTTGATTTCGTTTTTTATTCCTGTTACGTGTTATGCTTCACTTTTATAAGCGAATCCTCTTTAATTCATTTTCCAGCCTATGACAACCTTCATAAGCATTCTTTCCATCCTACTACGTAAATTTATGTATTTGAATCAAAAATTAAAATAGAGCGATTGAGAGTTTTAAGCTAACCAGGCAAGTATGACAATGCCAGGTTTGTAGAGAGCAAAACAACAATAATGTTGTTGCTTTTAAACATATTATTTTAAATTTTTGTTTTAAAATATTAAAATTTAAAATATATTATTGTTATTATTAACAATACAATGTTTAGAGATAACCATAATATGGTTATGGCTTTCGGATGGATTAATTTAACCATAATATGGAAGCCGGTGTCAGTAATATGGTTAAAGTAGCCATAATATGATTAAGTGCATGGTTGTAGCATTATGTTATTAAAACATAATATTATTAAATTCAGCCATATTTATAATTTCAAGGGAGGTAAACACTTTATTGTTAATATATACGATATATTATTTCTCGTGAAAAAGTAATGTTAAATTCAACAATAGATTGTTTGATGCCATTGCGGTTAACATAATAAACAATCTTCAACCATTTTTTTTCTCTGCGTGCAGTATGTTCAAAATTGGCCGTCTCTTATGGGCACACTCTCGAAAATAACCTTCGTACTTTAATGTTTTTTCTGCTTCGACTAATCAGGCCTAGAAGCTACCACCGTTACCTAAAACCCTCCACCTTCATCTGGGCTTGGCATCGGCATGCTAAGCAAGATGGAAACTTTTATTGTTTATGAGACCATAATTCCTAATTTCGCAAGTTTTTCTTTTCTCAAAAAAAAAAAAAAAAAAAATACATAAATATTTCTTTGAAGTTAGGCAACAA
Organism: Pollenia amentaria; assembly: GCA_943735925.1. NCBI lineage: Eukaryota > Metazoa > Arthropoda > Insecta > Diptera > Polleniidae > Pollenia > Pollenia amentaria. Next base: position 180,517,187 of record OX031008.1, read on the forward strand.
TGTTTTAAGTTAGTTTTTCGTATTGTTGAATTGAAAATTATTTCATTGCTTTAGTTACTTGACCTATTTTCGTAGGAACAAATGATAACGCTGAGCAGTTGCGTTAGACATGAGTTATTGATACCAAACTATAGAGAAAAAAATGGAGTTATAACCAATCAATAACTTACGATTCCTTTTATTAACTTTATACCTTCTTGTCTAACGTCAAAGATCTAATCTCATATAAGAGCTTTTCTTTTAAATTATTCTGAAGTACTAGTGGTGTAGGGTATCATATGGTCGGTTAGCCCGACTATACAGTTTTACTTGTTTATTATTATTGTATGTTTTCCCAGAAAATACCTTTGTTTGATTTGGATTTGAAAGCTCTTCCTATGATACCATAAAAAAAAAAGAAAAAAAAACAAGTGTCAAAACAACATGACCATGTCTTCGTTATAGTCACTTAATTTTGATTTATTTTACACCAGTGTGCTTAGAAGAGGAAGATGTGTTTTTTCAAATTAAGAAATTCTTAACATAAATTAGTCAAGGATTTCTTGCAGGAATATAACAGAGACGAAACAGAACGGAAATTTATAAATCGATTTTTGAAAGAAAAACTTCGTCTTTGTGCCTGCAAGGTGTCATAAGAGTAATCCTTGAATATATTTTTGGTTTTTTTCAATTTCATTATTATATTTATCTTAAATCATATATTTAAAACAGTTCTATATTACTTTTTATTTAAGATATGTATATTAGGGTGGCAGCTAAATTTCAACTTTGGATTTTGAAACTCTCCCGGGCGGAATATTGTGCCACATGGTCTAAAACTGATGTGGAAAAAATTTCAGCCAAATCGGATAACTTTAACCCCTGCCCCTTTGAGGTCAAAGTTCAAATGATAAAAAAAAATAATTTCCATACAAGCAAAAAAAAATTTGGTTTTTTTTTTTTTTTTTTTAATATTAGTTTGCTTTATTAGCTTATTAACGACAAAAAATCTCATTTCGATCGGACAAGATTTTCAGTTTCTAAAGTGACTCCGAAAAAAAAATTTGAGGCTTGTTAGGGGCTTACTCTAAAAAATTTTAAAAAAAAATTTTTTTTGAGTTTTAATAAGCACACATTAAAGATTTTTTGTTGCTCTTTATACCAGGTTTTTTAAATTTTTTTTAAAAATTTTTTTTCGACATCGCATTTTTGTTTTAAATTGGGGTAAAAAACTGGAAAAATTCAGTTTTTGGCCCTATTTAAGAGCATGATTACAATGTCCCAGAAAGAAAAAAAATGATAGATTTGGAATATGTATTATCAAGAGAAACAAACAAAAGCTATTTTGTAAACTTTTTAAATCTAAAAAAAAAATTTTTTTTTAAGAGTATGTCTGTCTCAAGACAGTCTAAATTTTTTTTTTTTTCAAGAAAACTTTTGTTTTTAGGTTGTACAAAATTATAGAAAACTATATTCAAAGGAATTATGCTTATAAAAATTAATATTTTTTTTTATTATAGATTAACGTTTTTCTTTTTAACATTTATTTTTGCATGTTGTAGGGTAAGTATCTAAGAAATTTTGATTTGGCTTATTAGCTTAATTTGTATTAGCTTATTAACGACAAAAAATTTCATTTCGATCAGACAAGGTTTTCAGTTCCAAAAAAGACTCAAAAAAAAAATATAAAATTGAGAATGGTTAGGGGTTTACTCCAAAAAACTTAAATTTTTTTTTAGCTATGACAAGCAAACATTAAAGATTTTACGTCGCTCTTGATAACAGTTTTTCTTTTTCTTTTTTTTTTTTTGGTGACATCGAAGTTTTGTTCTAAATTGGGGCCAACAGCTGCAAAAATTTAGTTTTTGGCCCTATTAAAAAACAAAATTACGACGTTACAAAAAATGTTTAAAAAAACCTATTATTAAGAGCGACAAAATATCTTTAATGTATATGCTTGTCAAAACTAAAAAAAAAAAATTTTGAAAATTTTTTAGAGTGAGCCTCTAACAAGCCTGAAAAATTTTTTTTAGAGTCACTTTTGAAACTGAAAATCTTGTCCGATCGAAATGAAATTTTTTGTTGTTAAAAAGCTTATAAAGCTAACTAATATTAAAAAATAAAAAAAAAAAAAATCGAAAAAAAAATTTTTTGCTTGTATGGAAAATTTTTTTTTTATCATTTGAACTTTGACCTCAAAGGGGCACGGGTTAAAGTTATCCGATTTGGCTGAAATTTTTTCGACATCAATTTTAGACCATGTGGCACAATATTCCGCCCGGGAGACATCAATATTAATACAAAAAACTTGCTCCATACATTTCGCTGCAACCCTAATGTATATGTCTTTACTTTTTTATTACCAATAAAAGAACACAATAATGAATAATATAGATAATTAATTAAATTGTATGTATTTTTTAATAGACACATATACGCACAAGTACGTAACTTGGGTTTGCGCTTCATTAGAAATTTGTATTGTTATCAGATATTTCAACAATGCCTATTATTCGCCAATCGCATTTTTAAATTTAAATTTAAATTTAAAATGTTAAAAAAAATTTTAAATAAATTGATAATTTAATTTTTTTTTTTTGTTAGGACCCCTTCCAATGCACTGCATTATAGGAAAAAAAAGATAAGGGCAGTAGTGCTTGTGAACATTCGACTTGAATTTATTAATGTTGAAAGTGAAAGGAAAGACTTCCGCAGGAAGGTTATTCCACATACGAACACTTAGGCCAAAAAAGGGGATCAATAGAATTGGATACCCTACTCCTGCAAGCGCTCGAGAAGCTCCAAAATAGACTATGAAACACCGGCCCACGCATAAGAGCTGTATTTCATTCGCAGTCGGATATAAGGTGTATAAATAGTAAGGAGTCATTCGAATGCTTATTTCGATACCTTGAGTATATGTTTTATCTAACATCACATTGCATTTTTCTTCCCAGATTTCTTCCCAATCTAAGCAAGTTTTCCAATAATGTTTATGTGATTAAAGCTAAACAATCATCCAAGACCGACTAATATAATGTTTTATCTGTAGAAAGCTAAAATAGATTCAAGCTTATCTTCAGACAAAGATGTAAGATCTTATTAATAATTTAACGTAACAAATCAATAAAAAACGTATTTAGCATATTAGACATAAACAAAAGTCGTTCAGCTTGCATTTTGTTTTAAAATACTTTGCATTGTCGTCAAATCTTCTCATGACTTTTTAGATTTTAGAAAACAATTTGTGATAGTAATGAGAAACTTTTATTTTTACTTTAAATGTAAAATCCTTTGAACATTTTATAAAGATTCTGTCGGACAAGATGTCCTCGCCCAAATGTCGGTAATATAGTTTTTAGATTCTTTGATAAAGTTCTTAAACTTTGAGGATTTTGAGGAAGATTTGTTAAACGAATTCCAAGACCAGATCCGTAAATAGCGGTGATATACGTGCTATCATTTTTCAAATTTAATTTATTTCATTTACGGTGAATTTCATCAAGTTCAGTTAAATCTAACTATTACTTTAACTTCTACTTAATAATACCTTTTTGATAGCTATAACTGATAGGTTAATTTAACTGAACTTGCTGGAATTGGCCGTTAATAGTAAAACTGGCAGTTAGTATGTCTAAATGTCTCAAAAACTTAAATTTTGAACCAATATATTAAAAAGAAATTTCAAAAAACTTCTCGTCAGAAAATTCTTAGGACTTTTTAGTTTCCGAGAAATTTTCTTGATTATAAACCTTAAATTGGTCGGTGCCGCGAAATCTCGAAATAGAACGTTATCAGTAAATTTTGTTTCCGATTTCGAAAGTTTTCTGAATACACCGCCTTTGCCGTCAATTCATTTTAAGGCCACAAATTTTGAAATAAAAATTATTATTAAAATTATTTGAAATTTTTGGTCTTAATTGCACGATTTTTTTGCGATTAATCGCAATTAAGATTGCAATGGATATTAAAACCTTGTCTCAAGAATTTTCTTTATTTCCTTAATTCTTTTAAAATTTGCTTTTAATTAGAAAGATATTTGTAAAAGAAACCACTCCAAGATATTTACTTAAGAATTAAGCCACAATTAGAAAGAACACTACAATATTTTCACTTCAAATATATTCCCTGAAACTTATATTATGATAATAAGTTTTTGAAAAGAATTTGATTGATATATGTATTGAAAAGCAATAAATATTTTTATTTTTCTGAGTACAAATATATATGTAGAGAAAACAATATTTATTTACATAAAGGAATTGAATTCTGGAAAATTTAAATTAGTTATTGGTTCATCAGTAAAGAAAACGTAGAAGTGGAAGCAGAAACCATATTTTTATTAATAAATTGATTGAAAAAGACAATTTTTTTTTTAAATCGTGAAAAATGTACAAAAAGTTATTTTTAATCAAAACAGCTTGAACAAATTTACCTGGCTATTTAGAGAAAATTATGACAGATTTTTATTCCTGTTTTCCTTTTAACACTGAATATTTTCTTGAAATCGTCGCCAGCCATGAAGTCATGCAAAGAGATCACAATGATTTTAAATGTGTTTTAGGGCCAGAAATTTAGAAAGGCAATTAAAAAGTTAATAAGGACAAAATTTAATTTAGTTTATCTCAAAAATTGTAATGTAAATTGACCGTTCTCTTACATTTAATAAACAACACCCTGGCAATACAGATTGCTGAACACTGGACACGAAACGTTTTTCGTTTGCTTTGCTGCTTATAAATTTTATTTTAAAATTGTATTTTTCCCAACTCCCTTAACACTTTTTATTAGAATTCATAATGTTTAGACAATTTCCGCTACGCGTATATAGTAAAATATTTCCTACGAACACTTCTTTAATTAAACTTTTAATTAACTTTCACGTAAAGAACTTTACCTATAATTTCAAAATTTTTTGTGCAAAAATTTTACATTTCAATGCCAAACAAATAGATAAAATGAAAATTTCTGTGGCAAAATGAACCATTAGGTTAAAAAACTGCATACCACAATGCGGTGTACGGATGCAAAGAAAAACACCACAAAAAGCTTTATTAACTGCATACGAAAGAGTATTCAGACAAATAACTAAAGTTGTGTGTTTTACGGACGACACCAGCCAGCTACGAAAAAAACAAACCTCTACGTAAAAACAGCAGCCATGATGCCACCGACTCTCTGCGTTTAAAATTCGCCTTTTTCCGTTACTTAAAAACAAACAATTTATCAACGTAAAGTATTTTTAACAAAAGACCACAAATTCATCATTTCCCATATAACACAATGAAAAAAAGCTGCAACTACCCATCAATTCCGTAAGCAATTTAACATTTGCACATTAAAAAACGAAGTACGACAAGAAATGGCAAAAGGAAACAACTGAGTAACCACGATTGAAATTAAAAACATCAAAGGATTTTTGTAGGGACACATGCAGTGTGACCAGATTTGATATGGCCAAAAAATGCTTAAAATTATATTAAAAAATGCTAAAATTTTTTCAAGATTTCTGTTAAAAATTTATTACCAGTATGAAATTTTATTCGAAAATAAAAATACATATAAATAGTAATACAGGTAATTGAGATTAAATATTAAAATTTAGAGGGCCTGCAAACCTCCGTATATGTAAAATTTAAACGATTTTATTTCTTTGCTATACAAAATTGTTTAAGATCATTTTATTTCTTATAGTTTAAGAAAAGTTGAAGTTTCAAAATTATTATTTGTTCAGCAGTTTAGAGCAAAAAAGTTCTACAAACATTTTCACTTAAATTGTATATCTAAATACAAAGTGAAATTTCTTTGTAATTTTATATCGTTATATCAAATGGCAAACAATTTGTTCAATCAACATAATGAGGGCATTTCTAATATTCCACTAATATTTCTTAAGATAAGAATAATCCATTTTCATTTTGAGCACAATTATTTTTAGTCAAAAGTTATTATAATTTATTTAAAATAAAAATTAAGTTACATCAATATGTAATGCTAAAAAAAGCTTAAAACTCTTTAAAAATGCTTAATTAAATGCCAAGTGCTTAATAAAAATTTTGCAGCTAAAAACAATTTTTTTAATGATAAATTTAGCTGCAAAAATGCCAAAATGGCCACACTGGACACATGTATAAACATTGTAGGTGGAACTCTCTTTTGCCAGTCAACACCCCCTATCAACACCATAACAAACTATCCAACGTCATAAGTGAGGAAAAATATTCGAAAAATAAAATTCCAAAGTAAAATATTGAATGAAATGGCAGAAAAAAAACAAGCACCAGCAAACCTACACGCGCTGTGGAGATGCGTAGCGATATAAGAAAACAGATAAAAAACTTTTCTCCTTAATAGCGTAAAGTTTTTAATTTAAAATTTAATAAAATAAGTTATTTAACAGTAGACTTATTTTATTCTTACTGTAAATGTAAAATGGCTTAAACGTAAAAAAAACGATATTTTATTAGAATTTAGATTTTCCCTAAAGACACTACGCTTTGTGTAAGATTTAGTCAATCCAGCTGGACAAAATTAATATATCGGTAAGTAATTGAGGAAAATAGAACAACGTGCAACTTTTTTTGATAAAATTGCAGAACTGCCACGCCCATTAAGAACACATTACTTTCATTCAACCGCTGAAATCAATAGATACAAAGAAAGAAAAAAAAGGTCGTATTAAATTTAAGTTTTTTCTTCTTACTTTAGTACGTGTCGCTCTTAAAAATTTGAGAACGAAAGCACTGAAAAGTACTACAAATAATCCAAAATGGGATAACTTTCGAAAACAAATATGCGTCCATACGCGTGTGTTGTAGAAACAATAACAACACTTCAAAAGAAGTTAAAAAAAGATTTGCTTTTTTCATTAAGAAACAACAACCACACTACAATAAGAAATATACATATTCTATTTGCTAAAATTATTTAGTTAAATACAAAAAATTTTCAAAGTGTAATTATAACGAAAGCAATATCGAGTATGTTGCAGGTTTCTTGTAACGGGTAAATAAATAATACTATTCTCTCTATCTCTGGTTCTCTGGGCTATTTTTTTAGGTAGGTTAAAAACTAATCTCACTTTGGGATTATTTCAAGTACGAGTCGGGATTAAACCAACATAGAAATTCTTGAATCAAGCACAGTTTGAGATTTTTTTATATATCTTTTAATTAAGTCAATCTCGTTTTTGAATTATTTTAAGTACGGATCAGGGATTAAATATGACCAAATTAAGTATTTGGCACTTTTATAATGCGTACTTGATTGAAAGAAATCCGTACTTACCGTATTATTTACACCGCTTAGGCTTGATTTAAGTACGGATGGCTGGTTGTATCTTTTCAGTGTTTATACGGCCATGTCATGGAAATCGAAATCACGCGAAATTGAAATCGACGAAGGTTCTAAATTGAATTTTTGTAAAAATGAACGCAGCTTTTCCTGATTTCAAAAGTAGCTTAGGCAGAGGAAAGTGGTCCTCAAAGTATGAGATATAAAAAAGGAAATATTTTTATGAACTTTGAATACGGGAGAGTTATCAAAATTTGTTCGATTTCAATTTCACTTGATTTCGATTTCAATGACATGGCCGATAATTTAAAAACGTATCGAAATTGATAAAAACATATTTTCGTTGGAAATTATTAAGGTTATCATATCAATCATTATATATTTTATATTTGAACAACTAAGTGAAAAGTTTAAAAGAAGGACTCTTAGGTGCAAAAGAAATGTTTTCTTTTCCTTAAAGGCTAAAAATATTCAATGTACTCACACCATAATATGCTGATGTGTGTAACACCTTAAAATATGGTCCTAGGCACACCTTAAAGTATACCGATCGACTCAGAATCACTTTCTAAGTAGTACTAACGATGTCCGTCCAGCTGGCTGGCTGACTGGCTGTCCATGTATTTTTGTGCGCAAAGTACAGGTCGCAATTTTGAGGATAAGTTGATGGAATTTCGTGCACAGGTTGTAATTGGCCCAAGCCTATTAAAAAAAGGGCGAATCGGTCCATAACTTCATATAGCAGCAAGCTGCTTTCCGGAATAAATTAATTTAAAACATATATAGATCCATATTTATATGGGTCGAGGGGATATATAGGGAAATTTAAAAAAAGATAGATCCCTTTTCATATAGCATCGAACTAGGTACACTTTCAAAAATGTGTTCTTATAACTGTGTTGTAGGGTATTATATGGTCGAGCTTGAACGACTATACTTTCATACTTTTTAATGTTTGGTATTGTTTTTAATAAAAAGATATAACAACTATTTATTAGATTGTTTTCTCTCCTTATCACTGTCTTTTGCGAACATTCATCAAATGACTTTGATAGCCTTTCAAAGTCTGAAATTTGCCTTCGTTTTTTTTAAATATATTTATATCAATTGTCATCTTTATGTTTTCATTATCTTTATTTAAAAAAGTTTTTTTTCTTTTTTTTAAATTTTAATTTGAATTTTATGAAAAGATTTTTATAAAAAGTCTTTAATATTTTGTACCCGCTATACTCTACATTTTTCCACATATTTAGTCCATTGAACGGTCACATATGTTATTATTGTGTGTTTTTTCACAGAAAAAAATATAAATTGATATCAATTAAAAAATTTTAATATAATTAAAAAATTAATTAAATTTGCACCAGGTAACAAATATAATAGTATCAAATAACAGTACGTCTTAAAGATAATATTGTTAGCGAATTTCGGTTTTTTTTCTTAAGGGAATATGATGCACCATTTTCATGTTATTTCAAAATATGTGCTGAAAGTACCTTAATTTTGGACATAACGGTATATCTCTAAAACTGGAGCTTATAGAGAAAATGAAGGTTAGATTTGGAATCAGCGACCTCAAATTAGTAAAAAATTACACAAAGTTCCCGGCCGCACCAAAAAAGTTCAATTTTGTTCCGCAGTGTTATTTTTTGATATTAACAACATTTTTTGAAGTAATGTTGTTGATAAACCGTTAATTCAATTGATTCTATTTTTAATTAAAACTGATTTTGTTTTTGATAAATGGCTTTATTGGAAAATAATTGTCTAGAATCTCCATTGACCGTAACTCGTGCTTCGGTTTAATTTTTAAAGAAATAAGGTTCAATGATGCCAACAGCGTGTACACAATTTGTGGATGTCACGGAGTCTGTAGGTTCTGTTGTAGATTGGTCTAACTTCATATGCGGCAATTTTGTTTATTAACAAGCAGGTTAAGCCATAAATTAGCCTTAATGCTGAACAACTGGTTATTCTTAACTCCTTCAATATGGGTATCAAATGAAAGAGCTTGCTGAGAATAAGTCGAAAAATAAACTGAAGTCACTCTAAATCTAATATGGCGGACTAAGTTTTTAACGAATGCTTACAATATGGATACCAACTGAAAAGACTTGCTGAGAATACAAATGTGAGTTTTAAAAAAAACTCCGTTGCTCCAAGCTATCTGAAATTAATACTTAACACAATACATGTTTATCTGTGTTAAGTTATTCTAAATCCAACATGGCGAAACACCCAAGATGGCGGTCTAATTATTTTTAAAACATTCCAACAATTAGGTATCAAATAAAAGCGCTTACTAAGAATACTTAGCAAACAAAGGGACGTCTTTCAAATTCAAATATGGCGCAATAAGTTTTTAATGCTAACCTGCAATATAGGCATCAAATTAAAAGACCTACTGAAAATACGACTGCGAGTTTTAAAAAAATTAAAAGTAGAAACCCTCTTTAAAAACCAGTTTTTATTTAAATGCACTAAAAAGAAATAAATAAACTTTTACTTTAAAACTTTTACTATCAACTTTAAACATAATTAAACAATTTATATGAGATAAAAGTTTGCCGCGAGATTAACTTGTGAAGATTACAGTTTTTTAACTAAGTTAATACGAGGACTTAAATCTCGCGACAAGCTTTTATATCATATAGATTGTGTAATGACGTTATAAGTTGATGGTAAAAGTTTTAAAGTAAAAGTTAATTTTGTTTTCTTTTAAGCACATTTAAAAATGTTTGTTTTTTAAAAAGGTTCTTACTTTTCATTTACAATAGGCAGTTAGTAATTCATTCCGTTGTCTGTTCACTTTTTTAAATTTTGAAATAAGAACTTGTAGCTTTTTTCAATAAAGTTAAAATTTCGCTATAGAACTTCTTTAAATAACTATTTGCACAACATTTTATTTTATAACTTCTATAATTAATTTTTTTTTCCTATAGTTACCTATAGACAGGCTTTCAATGCCTTTGTTTTTATTCTTAATTAAATTTTCAAGTTAGTGATGCAGAATTGTTCGCTATGTTTTGCTTTAAATTGTGTATAAAATTAATTTTTATATCTTTTATATAGTGATTAGTACAAATTAAAAACTTTAAACGCGTTTATCTCGAAATTGATATTTTTGCGTTATTTCACTATTGAAGTAAATGGGCGGTGTAAGAATCTGAATTTCTATAGTTTTAAATAAATTTACCCCTAGATAGATAAGGTACGTCTGCGATACGTACGCTTTTTAAATTTTGTGCTCCTACTCTCACATTTGTTAACATACAACTTTCTCGCGCTCAATTATCTCAGTCGTTAGCATCAGCTTGTTAGTGGTGGCTTTTTTTGTGCGTTAAATTATGTTTTCTTTGAGAAATAAGCACAAATAAACACAACATACGTCTAAGAGACGTATCGTTATCTTTAGTGTAACTTTTGTTGCTAAGGAAAATCCTCAAGAACCTGATAATTTTACTACTTCTGCCGATAGCCAATTATTACGGTATATTATCCCACTATAAGATGTAAAAGTAAGTACTGCTGAACTACATCAAAGGGTCAAAACGCTGGCCGAATTTCTTCAATGAATATAGTTCGAACGGCAAGAGGACTAATATAGGAATGTTAATAACTGTACGACCGAATTTCATGCTTCGGCATTTTTGTTACTACCGAAATAATTTCAGAAATTGTTCAATGCACCAAACAAAAGGCTAAAAATTCCTACTTTATCGAAAACTTTGCACGGTAACATTAAAAAAGATTTACCAGATGAAGTAAACAATAATTTAATTAGCAGTGGAGAACAGCCTGAATAACAAAGAGAGAAAATACTGTCGTTTCTGTCCAACAAAAATTTGACGTACGTCCAAAATGGTATGTTTAAAATGCAATGCAGCTATATGTGGCGACCACATATATTTAGTTTATAAGTCTTGCATAAAATGCTATTTGAATTTATTATTTTTTTTTTGGTACAGATATTATTATCTAAGCAAAGTACAACAAAATGATCTATTTTGGTTTTTAGAGCCGAACTGAAGTCCTTTATAAATAACTCTTTAAGTTGTGATATTTTTTTAAGACTTATTGCATTTTATTTTTAATTTCATTTTTATTGTTGTTTTCTGTTTAAAAATTACTTTATTTTAAAAGAAATTTAATAAATAAATAATTTTAACAAAAAAATGTATCAATATAATTTTCGGTGATGCCCTTTAAAGGATATAAACTAGCACACGTCTTTCAGGCGTAACGTTATCTTTTCAGTATAAAAAAATTAACGTTATCTTACTAGGGTTAAAAATGCTTTATAAAAATAAAAATAAAAACAAAGAGGAATAGCAGAGATGCTATATTTGTCTGGAACGAATTTTTGATACCCTCTACCTTGGGAATACTTCAGAAGTGGGTTTTATATATATTAAATTATTAGCCGATCGTTACAAAGTTTTCTAATTTTATTCTTAGTACTAAATAACTAAACTGGACCTAATATTAATAAAATAATACGATTCGTTTTGGTCACAATTGTCCATTGGTAAAATGGTCGATAGTTACGAAATTTGCTCAAGCGAAAAAATAAATTAGACCAAATATTCCCAGAAAATCGAATTCGTAATAAAGTGTTTCTATATATGAGTGGTCTATATATGAGAACTATGGCAAATATTCAACCGATCATCACGAAATTTAATGGTGGAATTTCTAGTCTTATTGAACTTAAAAAATATTTTACAACATTATTATCGCTAGTTTTTAGGGCGTAATAAAGTTTTTTCCGAGAGTGTTTTAATATGGGCCTAATGGTAAGTTATCGATCGAACTTCACGAAATTCGTCAGTGTGATTTCTACTCATACAAAACGGAAAGTTTTGGTAACAGAACAATCGATAGTAGCTTTAGGGTATAATAATAATTGAATATGTAAAATGCTTAATTTCACGGCATTTTTTTCTTTTCCCCAAGACAAAGTTTTTTATTTGGAGTTCTCTATATTTATTAATTTTAATAATTAACGATTTTAAACGTTAAATTTTGTGATTTTTTTATGGTTATTTATTAGTGAAAACCCCCTTTGATTAAAAAAAATTAGAAAAATAATTAGTATTGTGGTTATTTTATTGAACTGTTAATGGTTTTTAATCCAAATTTAGATGTTTTTAACTAGGCTTAAGTTCATTGAATTTAATTTTCATAAAATTATTTTTATGAAGACAGGAATTTTACAACATGAAAACAATTAAAATTTTATTGTTAATTTTTCATTCTTCACTGCACTGAGATTTGAACCCAGGCTTTCACGGACAGGTTGCCCAGACTATTTTCGATTGTTACCACACAATTTCTTCAGTGGGCTTTGCCGTTTTACTCACTCGGCTATTGAGGCCGGATGACGTCAATAGTCAAACATCAATCTTTAAACCAAATGGTATTTCACCTTGGTAGATCCAAATTTGCTTTTTGAATGAATGATTATCTATTTTATTTGATATACATGTTCTTCCAAACTTCTGTTTTCTGGTACTTTTTGTCAAGAATTCTTCTTGAAAAATTAAAAATCCCTCAATTTAAAACAATTTTTCTCTTGTGATTATTGGAAATTGAAATCAAATTACATACTATCAAAGATATTTTATAAGAAATATTTTGAATGTTCTTTATTGCTAAATCTAGACGACTCATATTCTATAACAAAAAAAAAAAAAAAAAAAAGAAAAGAAAAAAGTTTGTTAAAGTTATCCCTAATAAAAAAATGCTGATGGTACTCTTTCACAGATGCGTACCCACAGTCAGTATTTGGGAAAATAAGTTAAATAATTTCCCAAACTTTGTCTTGCTTTCTATGCTTTAAAAAGTTTAAATTGCAAAATTATATTGTTTTTGTAAAAAAAAAATCCAGTGGTTTTCTCTCCTGGTAGTTAAGAACCCTTGTAGACCTTATTAATCTAGGTTATGTAGTTAAAGTTCTAAAATATACAATACTGTAACAACAAAATGTAGTAAGCCAAAATTGACTACGCTGTGGCTTGAAAAATTACATAAAAAGCATGTGTGCTTAATTTTCCATAAAAAAACAGTTGTTAAAAATCCCTCTCTCTCTCTTAGCAGATTAATTCATTTACAATACGTACGAAAAAGACACAAACGCTTTGTAATATAAAATCGTTATAAAATATAACGCAGTTGTAAACTTAACACAAAGGGTAAAAACCGCTCCTGTTTCTCATCTCCCTTTATACGCTCCTGAAAAATGTTGCTTATAATGGCAAATCAATATACACATCGCACTTGATCATAAAGAGAATATTAACTCGACATTTTTAATTTTTCACTTTTTGGAAAACATCGACAAGTAATATTTATATATATCTACTAGGGTATTCATTCGGTTAACCGTTAATCGGTTAACCGATTAATTATTACCCGATTAACTGATCGGTTAATTTAAAATTGGCTATTTTCGATTAATGATTGAATCGCTGAATTGTAGTCGAATAACCGATGTAGCGAAATTTTTATTATTTTAAGAAAAGAATATGCTTAGTGATTTTCATTTTAAATAGGTGTTTGTTGTCAACAGCTTTTTGTTTCATGTACTTTTTATATGTATCGGGAATGTTCTGGAAATCAAAATCACGTGGAATTGAAATCGAACCTATTTTGAAAACTCTACCGTGTTCAAAGTTCATAAAAATATGTCCTGTTCTATATCTCGTACTTTTAGGACCAACTCCTGCTACCTTAAGTAATTTTAAATTCAGGAATCGCTACGTTCATTTTAACAAAAATTCAATTGAAAATCTATATCGATTAAAATTTCACGGGATTTCGATTTTCATGACATGGCGGTATGTTTTTAGATATTTGTTTTTTTTATATTTTCTCATATCAGTCTTTCAACAAAATTAACCGAAACAATTAGAAGAGTAAAAAATTAAAAAATTGTCAAACAGGACTTTAATGGCATAATGGAATTTTTATACGTTTAGAGAAATACAGAAAACGGACTGTGTAATTAGATATTCTGTATTATGGGTTGCTTTCGATTTCTCCAACATCAACGAGAAGTGAAAGATTTTGTTAAAGTCAAGTTTTATCAAAACTAAAGAAAAGAAGCGCATAAATACTAAACATTTTTCTAAAACATTATTTTTTAAGGTCTCCTTAAACTATTGAAATAACTGATAAAATTATCTTACAATTTATTTTTTAATAACTAAATAATATTTATGTATTAATAAAAAATATGTATAATAGACCGACTCAAGTTGTATGGAGCCGAAAAAAGTGTTTTAGTTACCTCTCTGTAAATAAAGGTTGATATGTTTTATGATGATTCCCAAAATATTTTGGTTCTAGTGTTGACCATCCGTGTGCTGAAACATTTTTAAAAAAGGTCTTTTTCAGGTCTTTTTTTGTACTTTGCTCCAAGACGACATAAATAAAATTTGTTATCATCGAAAAGGGTTTTTGAAGCAGCATCCAATGGTATATAAAACTTTACCACTTGCGAACTACATATTGAGATATTTAACTAAATACATATTTTCGTTTCGTGTTTTCATACAAATTCTACATATGTGGAAGTAATGCTCTGCTTTTCAAAATGAATCTGTTTTAAAATAATGTTAGTTTATATATTTTTGTAATTATTCACATAAACCGCGAAAATCGCGATATATTTTATGTTTTTTTCATATATATAGGCAATATGGGTATAAAACTTTTTCATTTTTTAATTTATCAAAATGTGAAAAATACAATAAAAAAATATAAAATTAATAAAAAAATACGTAGAATTTGTATGAAAATTCGAAACGAAAATATGTATTTAGTTAAATATCTCAATATGTAGTTCGCAAGTGGTAAAGTTTTATATACCATTGGATGCTGCTTCAAAAACCCTTTTCGATGATAACAAATTTTATTTATGTCGTCTTGGAGCAAAGTACAAAAAAATTCGAAAAACTGAAAAAAGACTTTTTTTAAAAATGGTCCAGCTCACGGATGGTCAACGTTAGAACCAAAATATTTTGGGACTCATCATAAAACATATCAACCTTTATTTTCAGAGGGGTAACAAAATCACTTATTTTTTTGAGTCGCTCTAATGTATAACATATTTATTATTATTTTTATTATTATTTTGTTTGCTTATTTCAGTTCAAGAAATGTAATGTTTGTTATACAATTATTTTTTTTAACTAATATACTCCAAATAATAAACGATTTATGCATTATTATTATTGAAATTACTTAATTTATAAAAAACAACTTTATTAATCGGTTAACCGATCAATTACAAAATTAACCGATTAAACGAAAACTTTGGTTAATTAATCGAGGGATGAACCGATTAGAGAAAAAGCCCGATTAAATGAGTACCCTAATATCTACCCACTGTAAAAATTTCGTGTTATTTTGTCTACTTTTTCGTTATTTAAAATTGGTTTAAAATTTCTTTTTCCTATGCCTTTAATAATAAATTAAAAATTGTTTTATTAATTAATTAATTTATTAATGATGTGCTAATAATCCCAATTTTTTTTTAAATGAAAACACTGAAATTTATTGTTGTGGGAAAGCTAGTTCCTATGCGCATTTTGCTGGTTGCTTAGGCCAGCTCGTCAGGAAACTTTTTCCAAATACTTTAGAAAAGCTAAAAATATTATACAAGTAAGACCATAAAGTGAATAAGAATTTTAAAACACTCTGGTCTTAAATGTAACAATATCAAAGCTTCAACAAAGTCACAACAATAAACCGTCAATTTTTTCTTTCTTACATTCCCCTACAATTGGCTGGGTTTTTTCCAACACAAATTGTAGTTGTAAGAGGATAGAAAGAAAAAAACAAAATTAAAAAAACAAAATGCTTAAATAAAGCAGCTTGCCATTTCAGTTTTTTATTTGCCGGGCACATGCAAATTTATTATCAAAAATTATTTTTGGGAATGAAATATTTTATTAATTAATTCATTTATAGCCTATTTCCAATGTGCGAAAGAGTTCTTTCGTTCGCATAACTACATTGAAAACAAAAACAAAGTCTAAAAATTTGTTTTTGTTTTCAATGTAGTTATACGTAAGAAAGAATTCTTTCGCACATCGGAAATAGGCTATTATTAATGATGTGCTAATAATCCCAATTTTTTTTAAATGAAAACACTGAAATTTATTGTTGTGGGAAAGCTTGTTCCTATGCGCATTTCGCTGGTTGCTTAGGCCAGCTCGTCAGGAAACTTTTTCCAAATACTTTAGAAAAGCTAAAAATATTATACAAGTAAGACCATAAAGTGAATAAGAATTTTAAAACACTCTGGTCTTAAATGTAACAATATCAAAGCTTCAACAAAGTCACAACAATAAACCGTCAATTTTTTCTTTCTTACATTCCCCTACAATTGGCTGGGTTTTTTCCAACACAAATTGTAGTTGTAAGAGGATAGAAAGAAAAAAACAAAATTAAAAAAACAAAATGCTTAAATAAAGCAGCTTGCCATTTCAGTTTTTTATTTGCCGGGCACATGCAAATATATTATCAAAAATTATTTTTGGGAATGAAATATTTTATTAATTAATTCATTTATAGCCTATTTCCAATGTGCGAAAGAGTTCTTTCGTTCGCATAACTACATTGAAAACAAAAACAAAGTCTAAAAATTTGTTTTTGTTTTCAATGTAGTTATACGTAAGAAAGAATTCTTTCGCACATCGGAAATAGGCTATTATTAATGATGTGCTAATAATCCCAATTTTTTTTAAATGAAAACACTGAAATTTATTGTTGTGGGAAAGCTTGTTCCTATGCGCATTTCGCTGGTTGCTTAGGCCAGCTCGTCAGGAAACTTTTTCCAAATACTTTAGAAAAGCTAAAAATATTATACAAGTAAGACCATAAAGTGAATAAGAATTTTTAACACTCAGCTCTACTTGTAACAATATCAAAGCTTCAACAAAGACACAACAATAAATAGTGAATTTTTTCTTTCTTACATTGTTTTGCTTCTAATGAAACTTTTTAAATTTTGAGTTAATACCCTTTTCATGATTATGCATGTAAGTCTAGGCTCACACGCTTCAACTTTTGCTGCTTGTCAGCATGCTTTGATCTTATATTCGTAACTAAATGCACAAAGATGACTGCATGTCAAAGCCAAAGAAAACGACTAGATTAGAAAAGAAGAAAAAAACCTATCTCAGCTGTCAAAAAAAGCCTAACTCTAGGATTGCGTTATTAAGAAATGTGTTCATGTTGTTGTTGTTACTTTACACCTGCGGCGTTTGATTATACAATTTTTATTGTTTTGAGAGAGTTTCTTTCCTCTCAAGTTGTTTCTTTCTTAGTTACAAGATTAATAAAGGCCAGTTTACACGGTTATACAATGTATTACACTTTTATACAATAAAAATATTATGGTTATCTTTCCGTGTTTAATAGAAAAATAAATGTTGGTTGTAAGTATTTTAATGTTTACACGGATGGTATAAGTAGAATCAAAGTAAAGATATTCAACAGCTGAGTTAATAACAAAAAAGCAGATGACTACAGTTTAACAATATTTCCAAAAACAATATAAACATTTTCTGAGTTGATTTTGTTGGTTTTTGTAATTGTATTAAAATGTTACCACCTTCAATATATACTGTTTAAATACACTTCTCGTGTGATGCGAATACATAAATTTGTAAAATGGTCTAGAAAATGAACATTAGACCGCCGCTTTTCAAATTTTGTATCCGTATTCTATCTTACTTATTGCCTTTTTTGATAAGATTTTTCCCATTCAACATCATTTTTTGACATGTCGTAATACATTGTAATACCGTGTAAAAAAGCCTAAAGCGATTGATGGTGATTCATGGTTAATTTATAAAAGGATTTGGAAAGCAGAAAAGTTGAAGCGTGTGAACCCAGACTAATTGCTGAAAAATATTAAGAGGTCCTTTAACTTTCTGAATTATTTTGCTTGTGTGTGTGAAATTATACATTGCTATTAGTTGAAAAGAGTTGAAAATTATGTGTTTTGCCGTTAGTCACACTAAAAATCCAAACTTTGCAATTTTTATTAGGATAAGAACGAGCGCCTAAAAGAAAATACTTGGCATTGATTCCCTCATCGAAAACTTATTTTGAATATTTTATTAAAGTAAAGTAATCAATACTTTTAATATTGAAGAAAAACGTGTGTATATACATAAAATACATTTTAAAAGAAATAATTTTTGTACATACAATAAATATTTTTATAGGTCATTAAATTAATACCCTGTCATTTCTGTTATCATGCAATCAAAATATTAAAATAGCAAAATTGAAAATCAACATAATTTCTGACGCGTCAGATGATAAATTAAATTAATATGAGCACGTAAGAAGGTCAAGTCCGGCCATATGATACTCTATAACACAGTATTTAGAGACCAATTTTCGGGAGTGGATCTTAATTGGGACCAATGGGCAATCAAGGACCCGCCAAAACAAAACAATGTTATGAGCTAAAGATTCATATAAGATTTCGTTGTGTTGTATATTATCTACATAAATACATCCAAATGAGATTTTTTTTTTGAACCTAAGCTATTTTAGGGAGGGAGTTTATATGCTACATATAGTTAAAGAATATTTTTCCATGACATAATAGCTTTTATGAAGGTTGTGATTACCAAATCAATGCCAACATTTTTAAGGAAGTTATGGCACTTAAAGCCATTTCGAGAGCGGCATTTGTATGGGATCTATGGTCGAATATGAACCGATTTAAAAAAATTTTGTAGGACGATTTACGTTACAAAAACATATTTTGAATAAAATCCTAACATAACATAATAAGATAGTTTATGGACACAAAGACTATTCCGGAAAGAAGCTTGAGGGGATATGTGAAATTATAGACCGATTCTCATCATTTTCAACAACCTTTGTCCTTATGGCAATTAAAAAATATGTACCACACTTCATTACATTATCTTCAAGGAGACAGTCAGCCCGTCGCGACGTGCGTATGACCATCGTTAAATTGACTCAGAAAGTGATTCAGAACTAAAGGTGGGTCTAGGACATTGATATCAAATTCCTTCAATTTCATAGCATAACCACCAAATGAAAAATGAAATCCGAAAAATATTTTATGATGCACAATGCTTTTGGCAACATTCAATGTGTTTTATTTTACAAAAAAATTAAAGAAAGTAGAGAGTGCAATTTAAAAAGGCATTTTTATTCTTCTCATAATGAACAAAAATCACAAAATGTTCAGTGGTTAAACAATTTAAAAAAAAAATACTCATTAAAAACCCAAATTTAAAGAAATTAAAATGTAAAGAAATTGTAGGTACATTAAAAAAAAATTGTAAAGTGTCACAAAATAAAATATGAATGCTAAAAAATGTTAATATTGTTTGAAAATATTGCAAAAATATTGACCATAATATTTATTTAACGTTAAAGTTGCCAGTAAGTAAATAAGCATAAATATATATTAAAAATATTTTTCGTTTTTAGATTTAATCTTCATATTATTATGATTAACATGATAATAATATTAGCACTTCTTAATTTATTATGATTAACATGATAACAATATGATTACTTGTTAACTTACTATGATTAACATGATAATAATATGATTATATTTAATTATAATAGGATGTAAAGTAAACAAATTAGGATTAAGGAAATAATATTATGATGTAATACTACGAATATATTTGGTCATAATATTGACTACAATCATGAATCTTATCATAATATGTTGTTCTTAGAATATGTTTACCACAATCATGTTTCTCTTTGCGTGTATAAAAAACCTTTTTACAAAATTTTCGTATTCCTTATAGTTTGCGAGATAATCTAAGAATTCCATATTTTCAAGATAACGGGCGGTCGCTACCACCTACGACTCGAAAACGATAATTTAAGCCCATGACCACACGTGTAAGAACACAGAAATAATTTTTTTTAACAAGCTCATTCTCCAGTTCAGTTATATCTCGCTTAAGGAATGGTTAGTTGGGTAATTTAACTTTTTTTACTCACAAATACAACTACAATTTTATTTTTGACATCAATGGTTTAGGAACAATATTTGTTAGTGTTACATACATCAGCACAAGCGTATAATACCCTCTCCACTATTGTGGTGTGGGTATAATAGGTAATTATTCTGAGCAAAATTGGCCACTTTCAGTTCTTAGGAAGATTATAAATGAACTGCTTAAGATACAATTAAAAGCTCACATTTGGCTACATCCAAATATACGTATTAGTGTAGGTAGATACATATACATATCACTTTGTATACCCTCCTCCTCCACTAGTTGTGAATTAGGTTATACTCAGTTCATCATTCCGTGTGAAGATTTTGTATTTTTCATCTCAGATCCCATAAAGTATATAGATTCTGGCTCCTTGTACAGTTCTTAGTTGTTTCAGCCAGTTCTATAGGACTAGAAATCACACTATCAAATTCACTACAATATTATAATTTGTTCTATTTTTGGCTTTTTGATACCATAAATCACTCTACAGAATTTTGTTAAGATTGGTCCATAATTTACCATTGGTCCAATATAAAAAAAATTTCTTTCGCATTAAAAACCATACTAGACGGCCAGGAACTTCATGTGACACCCTACAAACGTATAGACTTTTGAAAATGTACCGGTTTTTTATCCCTGGGCCATCATAGATGGAACTGGCAAAACAAAGTGTTATTATAAGTAGAGATTCATATGAGAACTCTTTATGCTAAATGTTAACTAGATATCAATTTCTATATGAGATTTCTTTAGAGGCTGGGCTTATATGTGACCTATGATCAATTCCAAACTTACAAGTACACAATTTTGCCATGACATATAAACTATTATAAAAGCTATCGTCGCAAATTTAATATCAATACTAACATTAACAAAGAAACTATGCTGTATTATCCAAAAAAGTTAAAGTTCACATTAGTTAAGCAATTCATTAAGCCCATACTCTTTTGACTTAATGTATTGGTTAGCTAATGCGAACTTAAGCTTGTTTTTGCATAACGGGGAAGGAATTTAACCGTGGAATACACAAAAAAAAAAAAAAAACCCGCAAACACATCACCAGGGTACAGTTGTACCCCATTATAATTTTTAATAATTTTCAGCTTCATAGCAAAAACCATTTGATCAAATATTTTTTGATATTTACTATAATTTTTAAATGCTTGTCAATTAAATCATTTATTTCAAAAAGGGCTCAGGTACACATTTTTGGCACTTGGCTTTTTTGCTGTTGTTGGAGGTTCACATATAGACCGATATACTGTGAGAATGAAGGTTTATATATTCCTTCCATAGCGGTGAAAAACAGGTGGCTTTTTAAATGAATTTCGAAAAGGGCTCATCTTCATATTTATTTAGAAAAGTTAACAAGTTAGAGGTAAGTTTTGACTATGTCAATAATTTGCTATAAAAACTTATTTTTTATTTTGCCATTATAAAAAAATCTGAATAGTGAACATCGATTCAGGAGAAAAAATAAAATAAAAACACAAATTTTGTTTATTTTCATTTTGAAAATGTATGAATGTTGCTGGTCAGAGGATAATGATATCCAGATTGGTAAATTCCAATAATTTTTTTGAAGATATTTTGCAATGCCAAAAAGATTTCAAATTCATATGTTTATCTTGATGAAATATTTTCATTTTTGTTCTATGAATGCATGTGTTTGCCAATTTGTCATCTTAGTAAACAGATAAAAATGTACCGAAAGGTTCTTATTGTTCCTTTATAATAAAAAAAAACTTTCGTTGAAGATGTTGTTTATCTTTATTTAAATTTAAGAGTTCTTAAGTTTTTTTTTTCAGCATTTACTTATTGAATCTTCATATATTAAATATGAACATACAATAAATAATCAAATCTTGTCCTAATATTTGCTTTATGTCCTGCCAGTGCCAGACAAAAAAGATTTCGTCATCACGGTTTCTGTTCACATATGTAGGAGTTTATCGCTCATTTGATTGGGTGAGTGCTGCAGTGTCTCTTCTTCTTAGGCGAGTGTGGCCTTCATAATTTAAAATATTTCGAGCTAACGGATTTGGGTGCAGTTCCAGCTTTTATAAATATTTTTTGCTGCATATTTCGTTATCATAGTTTTTACTAATGGCACGTTGAGATCCTTGTGGATATTTGGGTTTTTGACGTACCAGGGAGCGGCTGTGATTATTCGAAGAAGTTTATTTTGGCGCCTTTGAATTTTTTCGATGTTAGAAGCCGAGGCATGCCCCATAACTGAATACCGTAGCACCAAATTGGCTTTAAGATAGAGTTGTAGAGTAGAAGTTTGCAATCGAGACTAAGAACATAATTTCTTAAAATAATCCAATTAATTTGAATTGCTTTTAGTTTAATTTGATTTAATTTAGCTTCTATATGCGATTTCCACGTTAAACGCCGATCTAGATGTATACCGAGGTATTTTACATGCGAGTGTTGGGGTATAATTTGATTATTGATTTTAATAGGGGAGGGGGGGGGGGGAATGTTTCCCGACGCAATGTGAATGTTATATGTGCGCATTTTTGTTCATTGATCTTTATCCTCCATTTTTTTAAGCGCCTTTCCAGTTCAAATATATGATCCTGTAAGTAACGAGATGCTTCTTGACAGTTTGCGTGTACGCTTAGAAAAGCTGTATCGTCCGCAAATGTTGAGGTATGGGTGTACCTGTTTGTTGGCATGTCCGAAGTATAAATTAAGTATAATAGAGGGCCCAGAATGCTGCCTTGTGGGAGTCCAGCGTTAATTGGCTGTGGAGAACTTAAAAATTCTTTGATAATAAATTGACGACCGACTAAGTAGCTTTCTAACAGCTTTTGTATATTTACTGGTAAGCTTTGCTGCAATTTCAGTAGTAACCCTTCATGCCAGACTTTATCAAAAGCTTGAGACACATGGATGAAGAGTGCTGAGCAATATTTTTTTTCTTCAAAGGCTTTTCGTATGACATTTACTATTGGATAAGTTTTTTCAATTGTACTGTGCTTTCTTCTAAAACCGAATTGATTTGGAACACATCCATTTTCATTAAAAATCGGCGTTAATTTTGACACTAGTAGTTTCTCAAATAGCTTTGAGATATTAGACAATAAGCTAATAGGCTTGTATGACTCAACTTTTGTGTGATCCTTTCCTGGTTTGGTATCATGATTACTAAGGAAACCTTCCATTCCTGAGGGTAGTATTGAAGGCGAAAATAGCATTAAAAATAAAAAGAATAATTTTCTTCGCTATACTTGGTA
Source organism: Pollenia amentaria (assembly GCA_943735925.1). Taxonomy (NCBI): domain Eukaryota; kingdom Metazoa; phylum Arthropoda; class Insecta; order Diptera; family Polleniidae; genus Pollenia; species Pollenia amentaria. The sequence goes on from OX031008.1 coordinate 180,540,735, forward strand.
GCTCCAAAAGCATTTTATTACTGATCTTATCAATACCGGGTGCCTTCTTGGTGTTTAAACCACAAATTCCCTTTTCGATTTCTCTAAACTCGAATGTTAGGGGAATAGCTGCTCTAACACTTACAGGCGGTAACTCGACTGCTAAATCGTGAGATATATTATGGGTAAATACATTTTTCAGATGATTAACAAACAGATTTCCTGTTTCAAAATCATTTCTGGCCCAACTTCCATTCAAGTTTCTTAATGGTGGCATAGCTATGACTGGTCTAAAGTTCTTAAGTGAATCGTCAAAGGGGGCGATCTTATCTTATAATGCGAATATATATTGATGCGTTAAAGACTATTTGAATATTTGTGAGTTTCAATAAATTGCATACAAAACCACGAAAATTTAAAAATAATTTTCAAAATGGGCTCATCTCCGGAAACTGTTCTTTTCAAATAGAACTTAAAATTATTTTTTATTTTTACTATTATAACATAAATAGAGGCGAAAAATTTAAGGAAAAAACTCGGCTTTAAAAAGTCTCATGAACACTTTGTAATTTTGTACCTGAGCCCTTTTCGAAATAAATTAATCAATTACTATAACAAATGATGCCAATCAATTAATAGATATTAATAGGTATTCATTTAATCGGGCTTTTACTTTAATTGGTTAATCGCTCGATTAATTAACCGAGGTTTTAGTTTAATCGGTTAAAAATCGCTTAGTTTTGTTATTGATCGGTTAACCGATTAACAAAGTTTTATTTATAAATTAAGTAATTCCAATAAATAAAAATGCATAAATTATTTTTTATTTGGAGTTTATTAAAAAAAAAAAACAATAACATAACAAACATAACAATTCTTGAACTCATAATACAGAATATCTAATTTCCCAGTCCTTTTTCTGGATTTCCCTCAACATATAAAATCTTCTTGGATTCCTATTTTAATTTGTTTAAGTTTTGAGCACTTCTAATTGTTTCGGTTAATTCTCTTAAAAGGTTAACATGAGAATATACCTATTAGAAGAACCAAATAACTGAACACATACATATTAAAAGTACGTGAAATAAAAAACTGTTGACAGCAAGCACTTATTTAAGTTTCCTATGCTAATCCCGCAAAACTCTACGCTTGTCTGCAGGAGACCAGAGTCTCTGGCGGGAATCGAACACGCAACTCCGGCACTGCTAGACTAGCTCACTACCAGTTAACCTACCGTGGCACTGAACATCTTCTTTGTTTGTGTAAAAACATGTTTGCTAAGCACAAAGCTTTTGTGTATGAGTCGAAACAAATAAATAAAAACCCAAAAAATATGTGTTATAATCAGAGAAGACAAAAAGAAGCAAAAAAAAAATATATAAAAAAAGCACAAAAATTTAGAAAAAAAGCAGCAAAAAAAGCATTTTTATTTTTTTAATATATAAATTTGAATATAAAAAAATTACAGTTATTCTATTTCTTCAGATTCATGAAAACAGTTACAATAACCAATCATGTGGGCTTTTATATTTGTAAACGTCATTTTTCTTCGTCTTTCTGTTAAAAGTGAATTGTATAAGTAAAAACTTCTTTCCACGTCAACGGATGTTGTTGGAGCAAATTTATATTTCAAAATTTCATTTCGTCATCAGGTTTAGCACCAGTTTGAAGAATGTTGTTTATTTGTAAAATTTGTTTGAACCCCGGATTTCTTTGAAATACATACTGCATTAAATTTCCTCATATGTATTTTTTCATGTAGATTCTCAAGAGCTTCTCGTACATTTGACACAATATTTACTCTTTCGTGAATAGCTAACCCAAATGTTTGTAGCTTTTTTTATAGAAGACACAATAATTGAAAATTGTTTTTGATAAACGCAAGTTGGGAACTTAATCCGGGCAAGTTATATATTTCCTTGGCGTGCGCGATCGAATCTGAGTCTTCACTTTTCAGTTAAGAAATAACAGCCTTTACTTTATCAAGGTATTCTGCATAATGCATTGTGGCTTCTATCCAAGTACCCCAACGTGTAGGGCATGAGAACGGTGGAAGAGCCAAATTGGGATTCATTTTTAAAAATAACTGGTTTCTACGAGGAGCCTATGGAAATTAAAATTTTAGTTTGTATGTGTGTTAATACGAGTTATTGAAAAATTAACTTAACAAAAACGGATTTGGTACAAGATATTAATTTATTTACATGTTGAAACTCTAAGCGCTGCATCAGTTACCATTAGCAATATTTTGTCGTATTGAATGCCTAGATTAAATTTAAAAAAAAAATTATGAATCAAATATTCACTTACCATCAGGCCATAAAATTTGTAATGAATCGTTGAAGAAAGATGCAATAGAAGCCCCATTTGCATTTTCGAGGACACCCATGTTCAATAAAAAAGGTTTATTTCCAACATCGTCATTTAAAATACCAAATATAAAGTTGGCCACATATATTTGTTCACTGTCTGTTGTTACATCAACAGAAATCCATATATATTTACCTTTAGCCTTTTCACGCATTTTTCCCAAAGCTTCCGTATACATTTGAGGTATGTATTTACCTCGAATAGAACTTTCGCTTGGAACTGACAAATTTGCGTACTTTTGAAAGATGTTTTTGAAACTGGGATGGCTTACTTTTTTTACTGGTATATTGGTCTCCAACAAAAATTTACATATATCTTCGTGAAATGTATTAGCAGTAATAGTAACAGGAAATTCCGTTATAAGTTTTTTTGTTTTTTGTACTAAGATGTTGCTCCACATTGCACTTCTTTTCGCTATTAATTTTACTCGAACACACATTACAAAAAATCCAATCTTTTTCAACTTTAAAAACTTCAGGATACAATTTTACGATTTTTAGCAAATATAACATATATGACTTTTCTTTTGGCATTTTTTTTTTTATTATTTTTTCGTTCACAACGGCCGGTTTACTTATTTTGTTTTAAACTCAAATAAGTAACATGGCTGTTTTTTTTGGGATGGTAAGTTTATTAATTTTAGTTGTAAAAACGTTGAGTCCACAACTAACATATTTTTGTTTTAACCCAGAAAAAAGTTGTCAATTATTTTTTTTTTCTCATGTTTTCTCAAAAAAATATTTTTTACGTAAAAATTATGTTAAAAAAGCTATTTTAGAGCAAAAACATAGGAAAAAAGCAAAATAAGCACCATAATAACAAAAACAGCAAAAAAAGCAAAAATGGGCAAAAACAGCAAAAAAGAAGCAAAACAGCAAAAAAAGCAAATTTGTCTTCTCTGGTTATAATACTACAAAAAACTAAGGCCTAATCATTTAAAAAACGCATTACATGTCAGAAATATTTTGTAATTTTGTTGTTGCTTCCTACAGAAATTCACATTGCGTTTTAAAATTTCAAACGCTGCATTGCTTGTGGCGTTGAAAATTTTAAAACGGTACATGAATTTCTGTTGAAAGCAACAACAAAATTACAAAATATTTATGACATTGCTTGTGCTTTCAATGTAATTCTTTGGTGTTACGTTGCGTTTTACATGATTAGGGCCTAAAAATTTTGTTACATCGGTTAATCGACTGAAATAAACCTGTTTAATCGTTAAATGAAAATAGCCAATTTTAAATTAACCGATCAGTTAATCGAATACTTTAATAGATATACGTACAGTAGGCAAGAACCAAAAAATACCACGCAACATTTAACCCGGATACATTTGTACCCCATTGTAATTTTACCTTCACAAAAAACAAAAAAAAAGTTATTTTAGAATCCTTTAATTAAAAATTTAGAAAAAGTAATTAGATAATTAATATATTTGATTAAAAAGATCTTTGAACAGCCTCTTATTTGCTAATTTTTTCATATAAAAACTATTCTTGATTTAATTTTGGTAACAGATGGAGATGACTGTTCATCGGAACACAATTTGCTACCGTCTGCCATTTAAACAAACAAACTACCATGCACTAAATGAATTTATCGTAAATGTAAACTGGAATAATATTTTATCATATCCCTCTGAAATAAATACTGATATTGATCACATAATTGCGTTTGCATAGGTGTCATCTTTGGTCAAAAAAAAAACGACTCAAAAAGATGTTTTAATTTCCTAGACCCAAAGTTTCAATACTCTATTTGCATTAGTTTTGCAGCTAGAAACGTTTAAAGTTGCTAGTGGATACACTGGGACCCGGTTATGCGTTCTACGGTTAAAGATATTTTCGGGAGTGGTACTTACGTTCTATACTTAACGCACAAAACCAACATGGACAGACAACTAGCGAGCCTACCGGTCGGATATCGTCTGATCCATTGAGAAAGTACCAACGCATATAACTCCCTCCCTCCTATGGTGTTGTAGAGTATTCGTAAAAGACGAATACATTTTGTAGGACTATTATAAGGTCATTGACTCTTTCAAAACATGTGTTTGTATTACATTAAATTTGTATACAATTTTGCACAGACTTTGTGTAGCTTAAGTGTGAATGTAAATATATACATACATGTGTATAAAGATAAATGTTAAATACACAAAAACATGAATACATTATTAATTTTTACACAAGCTTATATTTTGTTCATGTTGTCCCCTTGAGCCTGTTTGCATTGACTTAGGATAATGACGATAACTGTTAAAGTATCTGGGTGTATTTATGTTTGTCAGTTAGTCACACTTTGAAGACATAACAAACGTTTGCGTAGGTATGTATACAAAAGTAACTTGATATATTGTGTTACGATAATCTTAATTGAAATCAACGACTCATTGTCTGTGGGTTTAACAATTTTGTTAATTGTTTAATTAAGCATTCTAAATATTTTTTAAATGTTCATACAAATGTATGCATTTGTTATATGCGTACGCCAATACATACATATATTTATTATAATACAAGTTTTAAATTAAATTTTTTTTATTCTACAACATGGTCCCATTTGGGATTCAGTAATTAGGTTGATGACTTCTTTTTTGTCGCTTGAACTCTTTGCACTTTGTTGAAACTCTTCCTAAAGGGATTAATAATTAAGGAGTATTAACATAAAATTTCCGGATAAGTATTTTTGTCAATAAAACAATCAAATAATACTACAAGTAAATAAGAGTAGCCAAAGTCTTTTCTAAGAGTGCTTACTAGGAAAAATACTATTGGACTTAAAAGCTTTCCACGGAATAGAAGCGGCCTTTCAATATTGCTAAGTTCTCATAACGTCTGCAAAATGTTTGAGGCAGACGTCCATGCGATAAATGAAACAGCAATTCAAATACGTGATAAATCATTCGAAAACTAAGATATTTCTGTGCCCTTTTCTTCAAGTTTGGGTACGATATGTCATTGCGCTGGTAAACAAGCGGATCTGCGTCTCTGGAAATATTAGGAGATATAATATATCTTTCGACATTTTCTTTAGCTGAATCGTGGTGTAGAATGGGCATTGGCTCATCCTCCTCGGATGTTATAAGTTTTTTTACAAACGCTTTAAAGGCCAGTTCGTGTAGACTTATTAGACATTTTCATCAATTTCAGACATCAACAATTTCAGAAGGCAGCGTCATGTTTCTTAACTCAATTTTGAAGTCGATTGTCTTGGAAATATTTCAACTTTTTATCGAGGGCCAACAATTGTAGATAGGCAATAGATTTCATTATTATCTAAACACTCAAATCATTTAGCAATGCTAAGTCGAAAATTTTTAGGACTCTGAACTATTATCCTTTTTCGTCTATTCATATATTTGCTTATGTATTATGTAGTCTCTTCGAAGAAATCCAAAATTATAAGCAAATGAGAAGTTACAGAAAGTTACGCTGCATATATGCTTTTGCGTCGAATGCGTTAATCAGGATTAATATTTACTTTTGTATGCGTCACATGCGTCTTGAAAAAGTTCATAAAATTAATAAACGCATGGAAGGCACGGTGTAGACCTCCAGCTTAAGAATTAGAAGAAACCATGGAAGCAATGCCGCAAATGAAAAAGGCAATAAGCCTGTTTTATGCGGATTACCGTTAACATAAAGCTGGAATCACACGATTGTCGCAATGCATCAATTTTCACACTTTTTAATACCCCAATCGCGTGACTGCACAATCAAATGCCTCATGTACCAATCGAGGGCAATATTGTGCTTACTTTTACCAATAAAATTCAACCCTGGTGCGGCAACCGTGTGACTACTTGATATGCAACAGCGCGTCAATAAAAATGAAAAAAAGGTACGAATATTTTTTGGGTTCTTGTGCGGCAATTAAACAACACAATACGCGCCAATATTTGCCTTTTTTAATACATTTACTTTGTGTGTTTCTTTAAGTAGGAATAAATTAAAAATAAAAAATTAATTTATCAAAAATAAAAATTTAGAATTTAGCAACTCATTAATAAATAAATTAATACTAAATATTGAATTCCAGAAAATAACCTTTGATATATAACTTTTTTTTAATTAATGCAATAGCTGGACAATATAAAAGAATATATACAGGAAAACGGAGCAAAATTTATTGGAATTCCTTAAAGCGAATTTATTTTTGAATATAAATATTCTCTCTTTCTTAATATATTTAAACTAGAATTTTACTTTGTTTAATTTTTGGAATTTCATGCAGTTTACTTAAAAAATTTCAAATAAAACTTTTCGAAAAAAATTTGTTTGAATATAAGTGTCTATGATAGAGTTTTTTTTTTTTTTAAATGAACAAGGCAACTAGATCTTTCAAACAAATAAAAAATCTACCACTACAGCTGTTTTCGCAGTTGACACAAGTAAGAACAATCGTGTGATTGTGATGCGGCAATTATTGTACACATTTCGCTTTGTACCAACTAGCGGCAATTAAATTTGTATACAACAGGGCAATCGTGTGATTTCAGAATATTTTATTGGGGCAATTTCGTTATTGTGCGTCAATAAGGCACAATCAAAATTGTGTCATATTGGTGCATTTGCGGCAATCGTGTGATCCCAGCTTAAGTCTTTTAGTGCCCGTTTACATGGTGCGATTTCTTACTCTATGGCAAGCGGAGAGAGAGAGAGAGAGGTGTTAAAAGGAGAACACAGGCGAGTGTACTCTTCTGTTCGCTTTATTCGCTCATTCGTTAACTCACTGCTTTTAACACAGGGTGTCCACCTGAGATAAGATATACGATTTTTATATTAGCAAACGTCAAATTCAATCGCAGAGAATATTATCTTACGTGTGGACTCTCAAATAGTGTTAGTATTAATAGTATAATAAATATTATGAGACAGTTGTTATAAGAAATCTTATAACAACTATCTTATAAGATAAGCTGTCAAAAATACGCATATAAAACAATAATAAGCCACCGTTATTAAAATGTGTAATTTTTAGTACAAATATTGCCAATCTTGTGAAAAGTGTTTAAAAAAACAATATTTTAAAATAAAAAATTCAAAAAACTAAAAAAAGAATAAAAATTAATAAAAACGATACAAGTTTACTGAACGACAATCAGTCGATTATGAAATCTTATAAGACACGTGTTCCCCTTGTATTCAGATATTATCTCAGGTGGAGAACCAGTGTAACATTGAAGAAAGTTTATGTGGAAGATCGAAAAGACAATGCAAATTAAAAGTTAAGAAATAGCCGAAATGCATATTAAACATGAATAATAAGAGTATATATCAAAAGAAAGAAAATGTGAAGGAACATTCTAAGAACACACGTTTTGTTGATTTTTTTAAATTAACATGGACTTAAAATATGAAAAAAAAATTATTAAACTTTTGCCTTCTCAAAACGTTGTTTTGCTCTCCTGAAAAATATTTACTTTTTTACGTCATTCACAGCCTTGCTTCAATTTAAATAAAAAAAATGAGCATTGATAAATAATTTGTTTCTTAAAAAAAGTATCGTCGTATCGACAGTAAAATATCGCGAATACCGATATATTGGCAAAGCTGAAAAATCGCCGATATAGCGGTATCACTATCGGTTACAAGCCTATTAAAAACGTCACTTGTCACTCCTTTGTGTGACTTACTTCTGCTTCCAAAAAAAAAAAATCCCACAGAAAAAAAGGAAAGACACCTCAAGCTTAATTAAAAAATAATAATATAAGTATAAAAGCAAAAGCATATCTCAAATTTTACTACTCCCTTAATATATTTTACATACTTTTTGCTTTGTAAGCCCAAGCACCCAGCAGTGAAGGGCTTTAGCTATCATATTGCATACTTATTCATAACCAGTCACAACTCGAAATTTTTAAAAATCGTTTTTTTCATAAACCAATGCACAAAAATTAAAAAATAAATAAAAAATGATTTCAATTAAAAAACTTTTGATTTTAATCAAAAAATTAATTGAATTTGCACCAGTTAACATATTAACGTCCAATTTCACCAATTTCAGTTAAAATTAGCTATTACTTTAACTTCCAGTTAACAATATATTTTTGACAGTTATAACTGATAGTTAATTATAACTTCTAAAAATTTTTTAATTTTGAGTTGTGCGTGTTTATGATTTAGTGTGCGATATTTATTTAATTTGGAATAATTCTAAACACATTGAATGCATTTTTATTTTATTACAGAGAACCATTTTTTGCAAGTTGAAATATTTTTGTGAAGAAAAAAAAAAAATATTAAGTTGAGATTTGAACTCTAGAAAAAGCAACAACGAAAAGAGGAAACCCCAAGTTGAACTGGAGCAGTACAATTTTGTATACATATTGGGAATCGCGCTTATATGTAAACATCATTTTTTAACTGCCAATTGAATGATAAGGACGTGGTTAAGATTTAAGACTTACATATGACGACGTTGTTTGTGCAAGGCTTAGTCCAAATCTTAGCTTCAGTAAACTTTTTTTTCTTTACGTAAATATTCAAATGGGGATATAAATTGCAAAAAAAAGAACTTATTGCACTGTTTTTTTGTTTTTCCTATGGTAATCCCGCGAAGATCTACGCTTGTCTGCAGGAGACCACGGTCTCTGGCGGGGATTGAACCCGCACCCCTTGCGCTGATAGACTAGCGTTATATATAAAATTTTTCTATGTATGAAAATTTTTTAGGAAAAACTCGAAGAACTAAACACATTCCTTTTCATTTCTAATTAGTAAATTGCTTCCGAGCGAGGCCGGGACGGTCAGTTAGTAATGTTCTCATTTAATTTCTTGGAGAAGTAACGTGACAAAAATTGCTTACTACCAACTAGCCTACCGTGGCACCCTGAGTTGAATAGTAAATAAAGCTCAATAAAATTTCTCTTTACTTGGCAAGAGAAGCTTTTTCTGGGTATGTTAAATAAATTTGAAAGATGCTTAAATTTCTGATTATGACAGATATACAGGGTTTCTGGTGGCAAATTTATATTTTTAAATACGATTATTTCAAAAAGTAATAAACGGTATGGAGGCAGGGTGGCGCTGTTGAAATTATCGATTGTGTGGAGACATTTTTTAAGAGTAATGATTCTCACGTAACGGCTCGTCGAGAATTTTGTTCGAAGTTCGGTATTCGGCGAATACGTGATGGACCGAGTGTAAATTTAATTCATTCGTGGGTGCAGAGATTCAGCGCATCTACTTCGGCTATGAATGTCGCACGGCCAGGGCCCAGTCGATCTTCAAGGACTCCCGAAAACATTGAACTGGTTGAAAGCAGTTTACGTAAGAATCCGCGACTTTCAATACGGAAAAGAGCAGCCTCACTGAGACTTCTAAGAGCGATTAATCATAAAATTCAAATCGTTCAAGAACTGAAAGAAAGTGACTTAAATTTACGCAAAAATTTTTGTGAAACCATGTTGGAGCGTTTTCTCACTGGAAGTCCCATTTTTTGGAGCGACGAGGCTAATTTTTACTTAAACGGCCACGTCAACAAGCAAAACTGCCGTTACTGGTCTCCAAGAACCCGCAACCCCCGATTGAAGCATCAAAAACGATTGCATTGCCCCAGGGTAACTGTTTGGTGTGCCTTATCCACGCATGAGATAATTGGACCATTTTTTTTCGAAAATTCTCGAGGCCAGGCCACGAATGTTAACGATAAAAAATTATCGACGGATGATTATGGAATTATTTTTGCCGAACCTTTGACCTCATCCATAGTACTCTTCACACACGTGGTTTCAACATGATGGGGCGACTGCACACACATCCAGAGCTTCGACGAATTTGCTTCGGAAAAATGTCCCCCAAAAAGTGATCAGTCGCTTTGGGAACATCCCATAGCCACCGAGGTCGCCCGATCTAACTCCCATGAATTTTTTTATGGGGCTACCTCAACGAGAGGGCTTATAATGACAATCCAAAATCTCTTGTGGCTTTAAAGGAAAATATTCGTCGATAAATCAGCTCAATTGAACCAAGTTTACTGCAGCGTGTGGCGCAGATAACAAAGTTTCGTTTTGAACAGTGTGTTCAACTCGATGGAAGACATCTGAATGACATACTCCTTATAAAATAAAATTCGCATTTCCATTCTATCGTCCAATGCTCCTAATAAAACTTTGTGTCAAATATTACGTTTTTTATTTAAGTTTGAAAATATAAATCTATAAATATAAAGAAAATATAAAGCAGACACCCTGTACTTTCAATACATTTAATCACAACAAATCTATTATAAAGCTGTAGTATTCCTAATACTGTGACAGCAATTATTATTCATTAGTATGGGAAATAAAAAATATGTTATCAAAATATTTGCTCCAATATCCTTAGGAACTATGACTAAGGATACTCCTTAGTAGACTAAGTAAACAAAATTATATTAACTATTAAAATATAGAATACTTACCTCTCATATAAATGTAAGCCGTTCCACGCATATTACGTCTTGTCAATACAATAAGATTGAGCACATTTCCTATGATGCCAAGTGCACAGATGATGGGCAATATTATGCCGTAAGAATATTCTCGCAATGCTTCAGTACGTGGATCCTGTTAAAATGGATAAGAGTAAACAAGCCAACAAGAAGAAGAAGACACAAAAAATTACTACGTTGATAGGAAAACGTTGCAAATTAAAATTATAAGATATATTGTATAATACAGGATAGACAGATGTACTGTTATTAATAATAAAAAAAAAATGTCTTACATCTTTTTTGTGGAAATTACTTCATATCTTACTTAGTTTAATTCTGAAACAATAATGAATTTAATACAATTGGGACAAACAACGAATTTCGCACAGCACGATGAACTTGCCGGCAAGAACTTGTTGCATAAATTTATCAACTAACACCCAATTAGTATATGTATATCGAGCCTTAACCGCAATAAAAGCTTATGCGACAAAAACACAATTTTACAGGGAAAGTTTTTTTTTTAATTATAACATAAACAATTTTTTATAAAGAGTGGCGCTTAAGCTAGAATTATTTTGCTATAAAATACTAACGGTACTTTATGTGACCACGACATTTAAGGAGATGATGCAAGTGTTTCCAATAAATTCATTTATGCAAAAAAAGAACGAAAATTGAAAATAATGTCGCTTAAGCTATTTTTGCGGTAAGGGCTCGATATTTTAATGTCATTTAAAATTGTCTGGAATTTTTACATACAGTCAATCAATAAAGTTTAGGCACAACATGACTTTCAAAAGAGATCGGTCCGTTACCTTCACAGCTGCTTAGATATTGTACAATGTTTCTGACACTTGTATATGGCCTCCGTACAATGACACCCATTTCGGGATATGATTATCCTAGCGCGTGAATATTTATAATAATTTTGTGGAAGTCTATGGACATGTCTGACCGATTGATCATTTTGCTGTTTTCGCCAAAAATACCATATCGAGAATAATTTTTTGCATTTTAAACTCGCCTACTGCATAAAACGAATTAACAAATAACAAACTGAAAAATTACCGTTATAAAAGCAAAATCCACCTAAAAAAAGTTTAAGCACAGCCCAACGGATTAGGAGTTATTTAACCTTCAGCACGAGTTGATTTAACAATGTCAATGTTTGCGAAGAAACATATGACCATCAAATGCTTATTTATATACTTAAATGCTCAACAACAAGAATTAATGGCAATTGTTTAAATATAAATGGTCCTGGGATTTTTGAAAATTTTGTTAAACATTTTTTTCATATAAATGATTTTTAATTTATTAGGTCCGTTTTTGTAACAGTTCCAGTTTTCACCGGTGGTGTGATACATTTCTTTGGGTTTATTTAAAAAATTGTTCTTAAAAAGAATTCTAGGTGTTTTTTTATTGGAAAATTACCAAGAACTAGCATTGTAGTTAATAACACTCAACACGTTTATTCAGAATAGATGTGTGACTGGTCAAATGGTGGCTGTTAGATGTCAATTAACCACCTGCAATGAACACCCCAATTAGGAGTGATAGGTCCCATTTCAGAAAATGTTAGACCTAGGACCAATCTCTGCCACCAAAGAACCTATCACGGGACTACCTTAGTGTCAATTCATCGATATCTATGAGACGGCAACTGTAACTATACATATTTAGAAAAAATTATATTATATTGTTTATATTATAATATATCTGATTTCCTTCCGTAAAAATAAAAAAGCAGCCTGGCATCAACGGTTTGAAAAGAAAAATGTAAATTAAACAGTCCATGTATGTAATCGCATCACGTGAGAACGGCTGGCGCGATTTGGCTAATTTGTTTTTATTCGATTCGAAATGTTCAGGAAACACGGTTTGTAAAGAAAAAAATTTTTTGGTTAAGTTCGAAAAATTCATGTTTTTAATGTAGTGCCTACTATTCACTTATCATTTTTCCTAAGCATAAGCTAGTTTAAGGTGAAACGTTATATATAAAATTTTTCTATGTATGAAAATTTTTTAGGAAAAACTCGAAGAACTAAACACATTCCTTTTCATTTCTAATTAGTAAATTGCTTCCGAGCGAGGCCGGGACGGTCAGTTAGTAATGTTCTCATTTAATTTCTTGGAGAAGTAACGTGACAAAAATTGTACTTTTCTTTGAGAGTGCCCATATTGATCTCCAACAAAAATGCAACAAATAAACAAAAGAAACGTTATCAATGACGTTAGTTTTTATTTCAAGATTAGTTTTTTAAGGGATGCGAAAGAAAAAAATTATGTCTTAAAAAAGAAATAAAAAACACCTCCTTCAAAGTTTCAGCAAATTTTTTTAAAAATATTGTTTGTAGTCCTAAGTATTCTTTCTAAAATGACATACAAATCATCTTCGTATGTGAAGTAGTTTTTGAGATACTGAAAAAATAAACTGAACACATTCGTCTAATTCGGCGAAATTATGATATTTTGATTATGACATAACTTTTGAAAATAATATTTGAATTTTTTTTCGTTATATATGTTCCCTAAAGGATAAAAAGAAACTTCTCACCAAATTTCATTCAAATCGAAAGTGGTCTGGTCCAACTGTTGGTCGATTTGACATGGAATTACCCATTATTCTTGATATATAACGACATTTGATTATAAATGCCTTTTTTTTTAGAGCCTTTGGTAGAAAGCACAAAATGGCGGATTGGCCTGAACTCTGAGGAATATTTAGGTCTTGGCACTTTCGCGAATTTCCTTTTCAACGGAAAAGTGCTAGTCATTATGATTTATGTTATCAGAGCCAACCGCATTCGACTTAATTGCATTGAAGTATAGAAAGACTTCAGATTGGCTTATACAAGCGAATTAAAAAACATTACTATTAATTCGTAATCATTAGGATTTATACATGTTGCAATAAGTGCTATAAAATGGTAGTAGAGGTATATTTGTAAAGGTTCTATTAAGCTCTTTAACATCGACCTGACAACGGCTTCAACTCTCTGATCTAACAACTCCAATCTCAAAAATGTATTTCCAAGTTTGGATAGAGTCTATGGCAGAGCCAAAGTGTCTAGAATAATATCGATTTTTGCAATTCTGGTGCTTGTGTTAACGTTACTTCTTGCAGTCTTAAATTCAGATCTTACCCCTGAGAATATAAACGCTTCCACCTTGAATAAGGGCCGTCTCTCTTAGCTATTCAAAGTTTAATTTGCCCGAAATCATCCATAATTTGGTCGAAGTTAACCATAAGTTTGTCAACATTAGACATTTTATGGTCAAAATCATACATAATGTGGACAAAACTAAGCATATTATGGTCAGAATTAACAATAACTTGGTTAATGGTAAATATATATCAAAAGCATTTAACTACTGTAGAGAAGAAACCAACCAAAATTTTGTTACTTCTAAGCATTATTTTTAGTATTTTTAGAAGTAAACATAGTTTTTTAAAATTAAAAATTTAAATAATTCGTAAATTCGCAAAAAGTTTTATTGCGCATATTGGTTGTATTTTCTATAATATTATGAATGTCACATTTATATGGCAAGTATAATCAATTTGCCACAATAGAACACTTTGTGAATTGCTTAACTATAATTTTGTTGTATTTTATAATACCTGTTTAAGTAACTTTATTTCATTTCAACATTGCGTTGTTAAATTTAATCATATTTTAAGAGATATGGGCGGTAAACATTTTATTGTTACATAGAAACAAAATTTTATTTATCATTACAATAGTATTGGTAAAAATAACAGTTTAATGCCATTGCGGGGCCATAATATAGGTTTTGAACATACTTTAACCACATTTTTTCTGAGCGTAACAACTAGAACCTTTATAACTCTAAGATCCTGTGGTACCAAGTCCTTTATAACAGATAGCACCCTGATTTGCCGCGATACTGACGCTTTCATTTACCTGTTTTGGTCTCTGGTTATTCTCATGAAAAATTTCATTTAAATTCAATTAAGCATTAATTTTTTAAATTTTACTAATTTACTATCGAAAACAAGTTTTTTATAAAATTTTTTAAATTCAAATCATTGTTTTTTTCATAAATGTCAAGCAAATCATTACTTATTTTTTCCACCCTTATCACTATAATAACAATACCAAAAATTTCAAGGCAACATATGGATACCTGTTCATAAATATACAATATTTTTTAATTTAATGCATTTCCGCTATTTCACTTACCTCATTTGTTATATAAAGATCATCACGTAAATTATCACTAATGACAGCAACAGCACCAGCAGCTATAGCCGCATTTACTTCACTCCTATAGCCACCACCTTCGCCAATAACACCACCACTTCCACCGCCAACACCACCACCATCATTTATGCCACCCACAGAATTGTGTGATGTGGAGGCAGCTGTTATAGCATTGCTGTCATTTTCACTTTGTACAGGCGTTACTGAGAAATTTGTTCCCCATATAATCGAACACAAGGCCGGATCCTCTTCAGTTGTATAGAGTTGTGTTAGCATAGTTCCACCGCAAGTATTTCGTACAATTTTTCACTTTTTTGTTTCTATTTACATACAGAGTTAAACTGAAGGATTATTTTGTTTTTTGTTTTTTTTTTTTGTGTATGTGGAAACGACAACAGTTGCAAATGAATTAATAACAACGAATCCTTAAAATGTTAACTACTGCATGCAGCTCTGGCATAACCACTTGAAACGAAAAGCTTTTAAAGTTTAAAACAAAAAAAAAAAAAACAAAAAAACAAAAAAAAAATTCTAGAATAAATGTTTACTTTTTTCATTTAATTTACCACTCCTAAAAAACTATACTGCTCATTACTTTTTTTTGTTGTTTTTGCAATTTTTTATAAAAACTTTTTGTATTGATTTCATAATCAATTTTATTTGTTGTTCATCACAGTCATCAACATCATCATCATAATCTCCAGCAACGTGTTCATACTTATTCTGACCATCATCGTCATCATCACCATCATAAACTTGATGATTTTTAATGAATTTACTGTTGTGGTTGTTGTTATTGTTTTTAATACTTGCGGGTCTGTTGTGATTCCTTTTCTTGCTGCTGTTGGCAGTGGCGTTGAAGGTGGTCGTAATTGTTGCTACAGTTTCATCAACTATAAATGCTTTTAATTCACGTTGATTTTGTTGGAATTTCTTATTATATTTCTTATTATTTTTCTTGTTTTTCGTTAGTAAAGTTAAAATTGCATGCAACGCAATTTTATTGCTGCCAGCAATGTTGCATGGATGCTTAGTTAACATTTTATTTTTATATATATCTAAATCATTCACTATACTTTCATTTAGTTTCGGAAAGAGGGATATTTTTATACGAATTCATTTTATTCACTGTAAATTACAAGTTTTTTTTTTTTACTTTTTTGTTTTATTTCAACTGCAAAGAAAGAAAAGGTAAAAGAGGTGTTAGAGAATTTGTTACTAAAGTTGTTTAAAATGGATTTAAAATCTTAACAAGGATTTAAATGCTTAGGGGTAGAATTAGTACTAGTCGGAATTAAGTTTTATGAATTATGTACATAATTAAAAACAAAAAAAAAAAAAAAAAAAAAAAAAATTAAGAAAGGTATTTTTATTTAAAATATTCTAAATAATTTGATTTAAAAAATATAAAAAAAGCATGAATCGTATAAATAATTGTTGTTACGAAATTACCACTAAACTTCATTAAGATGTGGATGAAGTTTAAACTTAGTTTAACATACCCTGAAACTCGAATTTTTCCGGCGAAATGTGATTTTGTTTTTAATAATTTCATTGAAGAACAACATTTTAAGCAAAACAAAGCTGTTCCGTCAAAATTTTGTAAACAACCTTGGCAATGGGGACACAAATCTGTTTCAGATTATCTAAACCTAGCTTAACTGAGATCTCAAAAACCCAGTCTAAAGCGACAAAGTTTAGCTGCTAGCAACTTTCTCATCAACATAAACGACTACGTAAAAGTAAACCTTTTCACCAAGCTGCGATGCGATAATTGGCCATGGCTCTTACTAAAGGCATGTTGGTAGCAATAATTTCTTACAAGTTCACCTACATCATCGGTCAATAAGTTTTATCGTACACAAAAAATACATTCGGCATTTCATATTATATCTGCCCTTTAAATACTCAAATTTAATCAATTTATTGAGTAAAGACTAATCTACCATGTTTCTCAGGCCATACTGATATTTCTGGCCTTGCAAAATATGGCCAAAATTTGGGGTTTTTTTTCATGATGCAATTACCCCCAAAAATTTAAAAATAGCCCTAAAAATGAAATGATATGTCACCCTAAATTCGGGGTAATTCTTCATTATAAAAAATCACCTCAAAACTTTTTATAAATTTTAACCTCATACAAATTTAAAACAAAAAAAAAAACACAAAGAAAATTATATTAAATAATTGGATTGGGTTCATATACCCAAATTTCAAATACCAAATTTCAAAATCCCAAGTTTAAAAATCAAGAACTTCAAAAAAGTTAATTTTAATATACCGAATAAATAAATAACTTACACTTCTTCAACAATTTAAGATTCATTCAATTGAAAAAGGTGTAAATTGCAGAGACCCCCTAGGTCTCAGTTATTGAATGAAGCTTAAGTTGATGAAAAACTGTGAGAATAATTAACCCTAGGATTCTCGGCAACTTCTTACCGCTAAGTTCTCCTCTTGGTCTGATTCGACCACAATTAGAACTGCTAAAAGACCCAATTTAATAAAAAGTAAATAAATATATTGTTATTAAACGTAGGCTTATTATTTTAGATTATACGAATTTATTTTATAATTTTATTACTTCATTATTGCGAATAATCGAAAATTAATTTCGCACACTGCTTTTTCGCATATACCTCAGCTGACACGAGTTTTATGTTTGGTTTCTGTAGTTATATTTAACTAATCGGATAATGGGCCGCAGTTTTCTGATTTGTTTCAAACTTGATTCATTCAATTCAGAACATATCATTCATAGAATTCACGTTTCTTTTTTTTTAATATTTTGGTAAATTTGAAATATATTGGAAGCAAAAAAAAAAAAATTTTGGTCTGGCGAGACCAAGAGGATAATTTCATAGACTTTTACATAGAACTGAAATTTCGCCCTCATACTTTGCATCAATCGAATCCAAATTAGTTTCATTCGATGCAGAACATGTCATTTATAGAATTCACGTCACTGTTTTTTTGAGTTTTAGTTATTTTCGAAAAATATTACAAGCATAAGACGGTAATCCTAGGGTTAACAGCTGGTTTTAAAAATCACACGATATATAGCGTGATTAGGCCTTCGGGCGGACAAAAAACTTATACCTCAAAATAAAAATTGTGATTTTATTTTGGGATATTTTTCAATCCTTGTCATCATTTTTCATTTCATAAACACCCCAACAAAAAATGATAAAAAAAACTCCAAAAGAAACAAAAAAAAAAAAAAATTTTTTTCCCAAAATCTTGTTGTTGTGTCTGATGTAAAATTCTGTATTTTTTATTGGGGCCATATTTCCTGGGGTTTAATTGTCTCACATAATGACTAATTTATCCATAATGTGAGTACGCAACGGTTACGGTTACTGTTACAGAACCTACACAGAAAAAAGTATAAATTGTCTCTAATCTCCAGATTCATAGAATCAAGTAAACAATGTGTTGATTTTGCACCTATTGCCATATTGATTTCTAAAAATTTTAAAAATTGAAAATTGTGAATAATTTTTTTTTTAATAAAGGTTTTTTTTAATTTTAATTAAGCAAATGCTCAATCAACTTTGCCGTTTCGAGCAATGTCTTAATTGATTTAATAAAATATAGCTCAGGTTTTCACAATTCATAACAAAAATTCTGCAAGTTTAAATTATTTTATTTTAAACGAAAAATCAATTAAGATTTTTTGTTATTTAATTAATATATTAATTCAAAATTTATTTCAAAAACAACTAGAATATGATATTTTTTTTATCTTCTTTCAACTACAAAAATAATTGATTCAAATATCACATTAATTAAATTGAAATACTTTTTAAATAATTTTTTTAACTGATAGACAACAACTGATCATTTTTTCTGTGTACGATTAAAGAAAGTACACAGAACCAAAGTTCTGTTTTAGTTTTAACCGAGAGTCCCACTAAATTTAAAAATTTAAAATATTAATGAATCTTGCATATTGAGCCCTATTTGCGATTATATCATAAGCGACAAAATGCAAATTTAACAGGAGAGGGCTTCTATTATTGTTTCCTTAGAAGTGCAGCACTTTATTTGGCTACATGCAATGCATTTATTTATTTCTAAATTTATGATCGCGTAATCAGTAGTTTTCAACAGCACTCATCATAGTATCTGTCGTTTACGATAGTTTTTGTGTTACACTTTTTAACACAGCACTCCTTGCACTTGCATACGTAAAAAAGTTTTGTGATAAAAATTAATCAACTTTTTACAAAATTTTAAATTGGCATTGTTCTTTTAAAATAACCTTAATATCTTAATTTAAGTAGAAGCATTAAAATTGCCTTCAAGGAAGAATATTTTATAGCTTCGTACGTGGTTTATTAAAAATATTATAAATCTGAAAATCCTGGCAAAAGATTTACATAAAATTAGCTAAAGAAACGAAAAATTCACTAAGTCTATTATTTAAAGCAGCTTTTATACATACAAACAAATATGTATGTATGTATTTATATTGTAGATATGTTTCCAAATTGTTTATAATAAAAATAAATATCACTTAAATAAAGCTAAAATAAAAAAATGCGTAAACCAAAAGGAACGCACACGGTAAAAAACACATTTATCGATATGCTCATCTGCAACAAAACTTTTTTGGCGAAAACTTTCTAAGCTGATTATGGTTATTTAAAAACATATTATTGTCACCGGCAACCATATTATGGTTAAATTGATAATCAGTCAGAAAGACAAAACTATATAATAGTTGACTCCGAAGTTATTTAAGTAGCAAACGCATATTGTCGTCTTTATACCGTTTTTGTTATTATTGTTATTAGACGCCTAAACTTCTATACACAGAAAAATTTAAAAATTGTCTCTAATCACCAAATTTTAAACAAATTCATAATATCAAGCATGTTGATTTTGCACCTATTACCAAAATGTTTATATTGATAACTAAAAATTGTAAAATTGTGAATATTTTTTTCAATAAATGATATTTTTAATTTTAATTAAAAAATGATCAAAAATCTTTGCCATTTCAAACAATGTGTTTATATAATAAAATATTGACAATTCCCAACAACAATTCTACAAGTTTAAATTATTTTATTTTAAACGAAAAAGTCAATTAATAGTTTTTGATATTTAATTAATATTTTATTTAAAAACTTATTTCAAAACAACTTAAATATTAATTAAATCAAAATTATATTTTTAATTTTCTTTCAACTAAAAAATAATTGATTCAATTATCACATTTATTAAATTTAGGCCCTAATCATATAAAACGCAGCGCCACGCCAAAGAATAACATTGAAAGCACAAACAATATCATAAATCAAGGCGAATTCAACTACAGGTGGTGTCGAAACGCCATCTGATCTTGACAGTTCGAGCCAATTTGTTTTTATTTGTTAGTGTTTTGCTTGGAATGGTTGACATTTTGGACCGTAAACACTAACAATGCATTGCAAAAAACCCTGTGTTGTTTCTGTTGTTTTTGGATTGTTGTAGTTTCGACCCCACCTGTAGTTGAATTCGCCTTGGTGATAATTCACATAGCGTTTTAAAATTTCCAACGTTCCATTGCTTGTGTCGGTGAAAAATTTTTAAAACGGTACATGAATTTCTATTGAAAGCAACAACAAAGTTACAAAATATGTATGACATTGTTTGTGCTTTCAATGTTATTCCTTTTCGTTGCGCTGCGTTTTACACGATTAGGGCCTTAAATACTTTAAATAAAAAATGTTTTTTCTCTGCGTGTAGAAAAAATCCTTAATAAAAGTCTAATACTGTTAGGTAAAAATTGTAAGAATTTTTACACGTTTAAGATTTTGTTATTTTCTTTTATTTAAAAACCATTTCTCTTTCATGTGGTAAATATTGTGATTAAGAAAATGATAAATTCTTACATGAAAAACCTTATATCCAATATTAATTTGTTGTCGAAGGCAAAACATATGACTTCTATTTTCACGAATATGCATATTGTTCTGTTTATAAAAGAATATAACAAAGATTAAAGGAAAAACATCCTTACAAGTGGAGTACAGTATTTTTTTTTTAAATATTAAAGTGTCATAAAGAAAGAAAAGAAACCATATATCATGACAACATAAATAACATAATAACGAGAAAAATACTTTTTTGCGCACTAATAGTTTGTAATATATATGTACGACAGCAACCAGATAATTGCATTGAAATTTACAAAGATATTAAAACTTTCGATTTACGATGGCACTACCTAGGTCGGCCTACACTCGCGGCATTTAAAAAAACTGTGTTCATGCGGCATTATCCTACACACATGGGTGGCAGTTGAAGTTTTCAGAATTTGCAGAAGCTATTACACTCGCCCCTTGGTTTGCACTTTTTTTTGATACGCAACAGTACCTATAAAGATTCCTACAATGCATGAAAAATCATCCTTTAATTTTGTCATTATTAAGATCAGCCTTACCGCCACTTTGGTTATAACCCACATCAAGAACGTGATTCCCAAGAATCAGTCCAGGGCCAAGATGGCGGTAAACACTAGTTTTCACTGATAAGGAGCTCTATTCTTCCGTAATCCTAGCAGGAATGTTCTGCCAGCTTTGGCTCTGCCTTGTCATCGTATTGGCGGCTTCTGTATTCACTGACGACGTAAAACCGCGAGGGAAAATTTTCCCTACATGGGAAATATTTTTTAAAGTAAAAAGTTTGCGCCTTATAAAGAACTTGGAAGGATTTGTAATCTGATGCTTACTGTAACTCCATCCGCCAGATCTATCCACGTTTACGTAAACTTTAAAACAGAGCGAATAAATTTTAAAAATATTTTTGAAACTTATACGCAACTTACAACTATTGCAAAAGGATTTTTAGTGCCCATCCTCATAACCTCATTTTTTCATACAATATAAAAACATGCATCATTTAATACATACATACACATATGGAATACATTACATTAACATATTTATTTTTGTACATAATCGCACCACCACATACGAGTACGTGGATACATTTGAAGTAATAAAAAACACAACAATATCTAATATCTAATTTTTTTTTTGTTATTTTGTTAGAAGTACATATTTTTGTATCGGATTTCCATTAAAGACTTGACAACTTGTTTATTTTTTTTTTTTTGTGAAATAAAGAGCAAACCATTTGTGATAATTCGAAAATCAATTATTGGCTAAAAAACATTTATTTGCAGAATTTGACTTCGTTTATGTGTCCACCTCGGGCACTTTTGCAGCGGTCTAGGTTATACGTTTATTCGGAAACCGCCGCTTAAAACTTCTGCCTGTTTTAACCCTCTGCGACTGACGTGTTGTCTAATAGACACCAATGAAAGAAAAAATGGATTTTCTATTTTGTAACATGCCATTAAATATTGTTTAAAATCAATTGTCGTTTTGTTCGCAAAAATAAATTACAGCAAATAAGAAGCTATAACATTAATCTAAAATAAAAAACAATTTCAGAAGGTTTACAAAACAGAACTTGGAAAATACAAGCCATCAAAATGGTGTCTAGCGGACTACCACGTCATTGGAATTGTTATTACAAAGTCACGTCAGTCGCAGAGGGTTAAGAACGCGACCGCAAAAGTGACTCGCAAAATTTCAAAATTTGTTTTTGTTTTAAATGTAAGTTTGCGCTCGCGTTTTACAAACAGGCAGTAAGTTTTAAGCATCCCTTAATATCGCGACAATGGGAAAATCCATTTTTGTCAGCGCGATTATAATGGTAATTAAGCTATTTTTTAGTCAATCTAGCGGTGTTATCCTGATTTTTTATTTCCTTTATATGGGCTTTATTAAACAAGACAGTTAACACTACTGTTCGTGACATAACGTTGACACGAACAGCATTTCATCATAAAAGCTAACAGGAAGAAAACGTTCCGCTCTTATTTAGGTACGGCTGCTAGACGTTCAATCGACAGGACCAGTTCTCAACATAACACGCTTAACGAATTTAGTTCTTAATAACTCAATTGTTAAGCCAGCTACACCGTCTTGTCTTGTTGAAACCACATATAATTTACGTCAATTCCATTCAATTGATCATGGAAATAATGTCACCATACAGTTTGTTTTTGTGTTCCATATAGCTGCTTTACACTATCACACAAGTCTTACGTATTTTGAAAAAAAAAAAAAAAATACATGCCCGTCATGATAAGTTGCTATTGTTTTTTGAAAATAACTTTTGTGTTTTTTTTTTGTGTTTTATGAAAATAGCTTTTGTGAAGATAACTTCATTTTTCCTTACACTATCACACAAGTCTTGCGTTTTTTGAGGAAAATATAACCCTGTCATGATAAGTTGTTATTTTTATTGAACATTTTCAAATAATTATTAGATCAGAGATGCCATTTCGTCAAAATACGTAAGACTTGTGTGATAGTGTAAAACGGCCTTTAAAACTGTTTCAGGGGTTTTACTCGAACAATATTAGTGAATACTCTTGTTAACGAATTTGTTTTGCCAAAAATTTGCGTCTTTAATGTTATGAAAATGTTGTCTTTACTAAGGCCCTAATCATGCAAAACGCAACGCCAAAGAATAACATTGAAAGCACAAACAATGTCATAAATATTTTGTAATTTTTTTGTTGCTTTCTACAGAAATTCTCCAATGCGTTTTAAAATTTCAAACGCTCCATTGCTTGTTGCGTTGAAAATTTTAAAACCGTACATGAATTTCTGTTAAAAGCAACAACAAAATTGCAAAATATTTCTGACATTGTTTGTGCTTTCAATGTTATTCTTTGGCGTGCGTTGCGTTTTACATGATTAGGGCCTAAATATTTTGTCGTTCACAGAAAAAGTTTAAAGTTGTCATGACCTTTTTAGAAAACCCTTTATATGCGTATGATGTCATTGTCATAGCAAATTCACAATATATTTGTATAATGTTTATGGACCAGTTTTTGTTTAGCTATTGTTGCTGTGGTTGTTGCCTTTTCAGCAAGAGTTAAACCAATATTCCCCATACCAATAACAACAACAAAAAATTATATTCCAAAAAGGAGGAAAAAACTGTACATAATTTGTGTAAATATTTTTGTATGTACACACAAGCATAGGTATGTATGTATGTATATGACATTGCGGAGAAAAAAACATTTGATTTTTGGTAGAGCAAACTAAACGCATCGTATTCCAATACAAACATTCTATGTGTTTACTCTACAGAAAACAACAAAACACACACTCACAAATCCTTTTGCAAAATATGTCTAACAATTTATTTTCTTTTTAAATGTGTGTATGTGTATTTCTATGCATTTGAATAAAGTGTAAATTTAAATAAAATCATGTAGATATTCAGAAAATTTATTGACTCTATATTATACACTTTTATATACACCATTTGTAATGTATTTAAAAATTGTCACTTGGCATTATGAATTACGACATATTAATTCCCAAGGTTCTAACAATAGAAAAACCTTTGCCAATAGTTGTTAAATGGTCAATGACTTTACATTTTATTTCTTTGGGACCAGATATTACGGTAATGTATTTATTAGAACCTTAGAGAAATCTTTAAGGGTACTTTAGAGTTTTGCTAGTACTTTTGTGTACCCAGGAAGAAAAATAGTCCGACGTCTTTATAATGTCTGAGAGAAATGTCGACAAAAAGGAAGAATCGTATACGAATTCTGTCAGATTTCTGAGCCAAAACTGTATCAAATTGTTGATACGAATTCTGGCAGACAAAGAGTGGTAAATTCTGGGTTTTATCCGGCGTTTTTGATAGACATCTGACATAAATCTTATGAAACAGACATGGGAAATGTTGATGTGTTTGCCGACATTCGTAATGTTTTCTGAGAGAAGGAGTTCTAACCGACTAATCAGACGGATTTTTTACAGAAATCTAATAGGAGTTCTAGTCTTGCAGAAATGTTCAATGAGACTTTTATAAATAGCATTTTATTTCTTGTATTTTTTTTTTTTTGCGGATTTGAGCTTCACCAATTCTGATCTTGAATAATATAAAAAGATCGTCCAAGCAGTAGCTTGTTGTTCTTGGAATATTCTCTAAATCAAGATCTACCAAAATAACATTATTAAATTATAAAGCGTGGTCCATTTCGAGGTTCCCTACTTTTTTAAAGAAAAAAACACAGAAAATTCAAATTTGAAAGAACATTCTTTGGCATTTATTTTTTGAAGATTATGTCTATCAAATGTTGGCCGTTGCTACGTCGCAAATGGTTCATCCGCTGAGTCCAATTTTCGATGACTCGTTCCAAATGTCGACGAGATTACGAGCTTCAATTTCAGGCATCAAATAGTCGGTTATCATGGCACGATAACGGTCCGACTTGCTGCGAACGGCGCCGAATCGACTCTCCACGGTCTTCGTGTATACTCTCAGCTACGGCAGCTATATTTTCTTCACAGTCGAATATTATTCAATAATGAATGCTGGGTCTCAAAATGGGTGATGGTGTTGCGAATAGTACGCTCAGTAGGCCGATTATGTTGACCATAAGTTGAGCGAAGTGCACGAAACACATTCCTCACAGAACGTGAATTTTCGTTATTCAGGCGTAAAGCCTCTAGTACACGGAATGTAAAAAGCCTCATGCGCATGTGGTTCTGACGTAATTTTGACGTCAATGCAAAGCCACAATAAGCATTGCGTGTTGTGTAATGACGTCAAAATTACGTCAGAACCACATGCGCATGTGGCTTTTTACATGCCGTGTACTATTATGAAATGCCAAACAATACTAAACAAAAATAACATGACAGCACTCACACGTGATCTGTCAAAAAAAGGCTATTGAAAAAAGTATCTCTACTTGAATCACCCTCAAAAACCACAACCTCAATTAACGAGACTTTACAAACATTTGTTGTTTTTTTAAATTAATATAAGGCAATGATAACTTTAAATTAACTCGATAATATTTAGTTTTTATTTGACCTTATATAATTTGATAAAAACAAAACATTTATTAACTCGATACTTTTAGTTTATTTTGTGTAAAACTTTTATATGTTTAAAATAAACCATTATATGTTTAAAATAAAATACGAAAAACTTGTTTTACTCTCGTCATACAAAATGGTGTGCCCGTTTTGCTTCACAAAGTGCGAGAGTAAATTTATAACGGTTTAAAAATATTTCAAACTACCCTGTCGGAAAATGAGTCAGCTTAAAGTTAACTCACGGTTAATCAGAAGTTAGTCACAGGTGATTTAGAAACTAACTCATTTGCACTATTAAAGCTATTCAGTTTTTACACACAATGTTCGCAGCACCAGTCAGTACTCACTCACACTGCATAACTTTCAGATGACCATAAGTTAGCTCGTTTTTAGTTAGTTTCTGGGCGATAAAATTTGAGTGCACTTTAAGTTAACTGCGAACTGGCTAACTAATGGTTGGCCCATTATGGGTTAGCTTGTGGTGCATATAATATGTTCACTCTAATAAAAAAATAAAAAAAATTTACGTATTTTTGTTTTATATATTTTTTAAATCAAGATTGTAATTCTTACACTAACCCGTCCCAGAGAGCCAGAGAATATTAATATTATTAAATCACCCCCGCTGTATACATATGTTTTCTTTTACTTTTGTTGTATTGCCCCTTTGTCTACAGAAAAACTCCCAATTATAAGACACCAGCAGCATGCCCGATATGGTTTTCATAATAATAGCTTTACAAATGAGATTTATTTAACTAAATAATATAAACAAATAGAATATGGAAATTTGCTTCTTATTTAAGTTTGAAAAAGTACACAAAACAAGCAAAACGATTTTTACCAAAGTTTTTGTACAACGTTGTATTTATATCTGCATCAGCTTTGAGTTAGCCCAAAGACAGTTTGAAACATATCGAGAAGACGTTAGTTGAACAAAAATAACTCATTCATCTCTACATAACTTTTGAGTTATCCCAAAACTAGTTCAATACTTATCGAGAAGAAGTTATTTGCACAAAAAACAATTGACTCAAATCTGTACCAATTATGAATTAGTTAAGAAGCCAGTTATAAATAAGTTAGCTAAAAGTCAACTAAAAGTTGAGCTAGCTTATAAAAATTTTACAGGGTAAATTTAAAATCTTACACACACATTTTACACACATGGAAAATAATACTTATTATATTTTTTTTAAATCATTTGTTATTGTCCGTAGTGCTGTGTATTGAGTGTTATGCTTCATTACTCAATTAAATTTTTTTTAATGACATTAGCAATATGCACTTAATTAAGAGCGTCAGTTTGTCATTCTTAATACCTAAAAGTAGTGTGAATTTGTGAAATATTTTTATATTGAATCGCTCATGGCTTGTATCCTAAAAATGTCTCGAGTGTTATCCAAAATTGTATTAACTATTTAAAATTTTGTATTGTATAATTCAGGATTTTATGTTAAAACGCATCGAAGATAATACGCCTCAGTTGTTATTTATTCAACACTTAGTTTTTATTGAAAAAATAAGAAATTCGTGCAAATTTGTATTGTGCGTTACATTGCAAAAATTTTTATATGTAAGTTATCTGTAAATTTTTGGAAAGCGTTAAAAGTTAACACCAGCAGAAAGGCAGAAACGATATATTTTTTTAATTGATGTGGATTACTTCTATGCTCGAACGATTACATGCTGTTATACGCATACCAAAAAAGTGAAGGAGATATTACATGTTGGTGCTGATGTTTGTAACATCTTTTATTAAGCCGGATCGACTTAGAATCACTTTTTGAATCGATTAAATAATGTCCATCAGTCCGCCCGATAAAATTTCGTACATAGGACTAAATTGAAGCACTGCCTCAAATAACGTTGTAAAAGCCACTAATAAAAATATTAAAAAGAACTTTAAATATTATAACTTTGTTATTAATGATGGCATTGACATAAAAACTGTTGGTTAATTCTGATAAAATTAGTTTACATTAAAAGAAAACTTGGCCTGCTATTTTATCATGAATAATGTAATTAATTTTTAAAAATTTTAATTGTGGACTTCTCCGTGGGATCCCAGGTCAACATTAAAAAAATTTTCATAACTCTTATTTTCCACTTACGATAATTAATTTTTTTTTAGAGAGTTAAAGGCACTTTCAAACCCTATACTCACTTTTTGTTGACTATTCTGTTCGCACAAATCAATCCCAGAACAACCGTGAAAGCAAATGTAACGCTCAAGACACAAAAATGTTAAAAATTCCCAAAATATTATTTTATTTCGGGATCCATTTAATGATTCGAAAACTATAATATTAATCTTACTTAGTCATATTTAAAAAAATTAAATTGGTAAAGTAAAAAAAAAAATAAAAACACAAAATGAACACTTGAAATGAGAATCACCCGTATAGTAAATTTTATTTTATTTCTATAAAATATAAAAATACTTTCTTATACATTCGTCTCTTGATTTTGATCCAACGACTGTTTTTTAAGGTTATCGCTTGTTATTATATTGTTTTAATTGCTGCCACTATTGCCAGTTGTAATAATTATGGGTCTTAATTTCCCCTAAAGCATAAGCCTGTCATTAACATGACATGTCAATTTTACAAGGTCTACTTTAGAACAAGTAAGAAATTAATCTCTGTAAAACAATCTTTAGATTTACATAAGTTTACATACAAACAAACACACTAGCGGACGTGTGCTTGTGTGCGTGTGTATAAACGTATTGTTCTCGTATCCTTCTGCGTTGAGCATTAAAACAATAATTATTAATATGCAAATTTATGCACTAAGAGGGTCGAATTATTATTTATAGTTTAATTAAACAAAAACGGAAAAGTAACCTAAAAAATGGAAAGTTGTTGTTGTTGTAAGAGGGGTGAGTTAAATGCAGATCTATATTTACTTGAATAAGGTATAGATAAAGTATTCCCCAATTTTTTATTATTATTTTCAATAATGAATTTGAAAATGTGCTAAAGATTTAGATGATTTTTTTTTGCTATTACTCAACAATAGAAGAAAATTGGTTACTTATTTTAAACAGATCCTATGTTCCCCCTGGGATAAGACTACAGGATGAATTAAAGCAAGAACTATTTATCTCAAATTCTTATCTAATTGATAGAGGAATTTTTGACAAAAGGGGCTTAATTTGGTCTTCTATTATATCTAGGTCTTGTTTAGTCTTCCAAAAAAAGATTCTTGCATGAATCCACAACATTTTTACTAAATATTTTATATTTAAAAAATTGTTTATTACACGCAGAAAAAATATGGTTGGAGGTAACCATATTCTAAGAGCAAAATACTATGGTTGGATTTAAACAATGTTATTGCTTGTAGGTAACGGTAAACAATAAAAAATAACCGTGATTTTGTCAAAAAAAAACCATATTTTACTAAAATGGGCCAAACTGGTCTGTTTTCCATAAGTTTATATTACTTTAAGACACACAAATATCATATAGATATTGTTATCCATATGATTGACTAGACTAGACACGTGTAAACAATGATTAATACCATAACTTTGGATGAGAACATTTTTAAGAAGTTGGACCGCCACCTGAGGTTGTAGTCTACTTGCTGGTAGATCTCTTCGGGGACATGGAACATGTAATTAAAAATGACCACAAATAATATATGCAGATGTAACCGCGATAATCCTAAGTGTTATATTCTCGATCAAAAATGTGTATGCCCAAAGTTCTTACTTTAGCTCGGTAGCAAATGTTCGATGCATATTATCTCATGCTCTTCAATCACATTTAACACGCACTTAATATTCATACAAATTTCGGTTTTCTCGTAAATCCCAAAAAATAATTTATTTTGTAACTGCATTTTTTATTTCATTGTCTCTATTTGCAATCAAAAGTTCTTCTTGCATTTCATTATGCATTTTTAACTTTTAACACTAACCGTTTTAATAATTTTGCATCAATTGCCCCATTTCTTATATATTTTCTTAACTCAAACAATTTAATATTTGCCATTTCTTGTTTCCTTGTAAGTTATCTATCAATTTAAAATGTAAAATTATCTAAATACATCACGTATTTCATTAAGAAAAATTAAGTTTTCTTAAACCAAAAAAAAAAAAAAAAAAAAAAATATTACTCATATAAAAATTAATCTAAATCCTTGAACAAGTGTTCGAATATATAAAAGAACGGATGAATGGTATGAGTTTTGTTACTTGACTAAACTTCATGGCCATTTTATTTATCTGACTCATATTAACTGGATGTTCTTTTTCATGCTCCATAATTAAAATACAATTCAGAGAAACAAACAAAAGTGAAATGTTGTAAAGAAGAAAAAATAACTACAAACTACAAAAGTTTTTTATGCTTTAAATCTTTTTGAAAATTATAATTTTTAAGAAATAAAAAGAAAGTTTTTTTTTTTATTTAATTAGTGTTTAACTTTTTTGGAAATGGCAAATAAAAAAAAAAACTAAAGAAAACCGATATAGTGTGTGTAGAGGATGCCCTGTTATTCTATCGTAAAGCGTTAGATTGGATAGAAACATGAGCCCCCTTAAATGCTGATAACAAATCAAGAAACCACTAATGACACTCAGATACCACATCATAGTAAAAACAGAACCTCAAACGCTTACGTCTTAAACTCGAATTATATGTCAGTGCAAGGTTCCAAGCCAACCAAGGGATGAATTTAAGTCGAATTAAAAATTTTTTCTAGTCGACTTAAATTATTAAAATTATACATAGTTTAAACTATGAACAAATGAGTGCAAACGGTAAACAATTTTACGAACACAAAAGGTAACAGATGCAGCCAGTTTTGAAAATGCAATCAATGTTATTTCAAGCTGTACTTAAAAAGCCATGAACTGTCTGAAAATGTGTATTTAAAACGCTAACGGCATCCGCCAACATAAAAATTAATACTGTCTCAAAAAAAAAAAAAAAAAAAAATTAAAAATTGTTGTAATGATGGCTTTTGAAACTCATCTGACCTCAAGAAACTCATTTAAAATTCTTGGTTATTTATTATAATATACCAAGAACTCTCGAAAAAGAGCTTCTGGAGATTTTGCCTATTTGATATAAGCCCGAATGAAACACTTCTTAATGTGTGATCATGGTAAAGATTATTGGAAAGCAACGAACATTTCCATTTAAGATCTAAATCGAAACCTTGTAATTTCATTTTTATACTCCCACATAGATTTTTCAATATCAGTTTCAATATTCAATAAACGACAGGTCCTATCATCAATTGAATCTCAGCATACTCTTGAAAACTTTTGATAATAGAAGATAATAGTAGTTATGGAAGGCCTACTATGGGACCAGGCTTAAAAGTTGTTGGGTTTATAGAAGTGGAAAATTAAACAATTTCAATGAAATTTTAACGTGCACTCATTAAATTTAACAAATTAAATTTCAAATTCAAAAGTTAAAGTTTCTGTAAAAAAAAAACATTAAAAAAACAAATATTTCACAAAAAAATCCAATTTGAGCCATTATTAAGAAAGTTATGAACGCAAAACTAAAAAAATTTCATTTTAACTAGGGATGTAACGATAACCTTTTTAGACGACACGATACCGATACTCAGGAAGAAATATCGCCGATACCGATACCCGTATAAAATTAAAATTGAAGGTAAAGTTAACAAAATTCAAGTAGAGTAATTTCTTTATTATACAAAATTACAGTGTAAGAGATTATTAATATTAAATATCGATTTTAATAAGATTTAAAAAAACACGAAATTTAAATTCATGGTAACATTAATTAATTTTTTAAACAAAAAAGGTGTAAAAGATTTTATGTATTCAAAATTAATATTAATAAGATTTTTGTTTAAAAGACAAAGGATTCTCAACTTTTGTGCAGATAATTTGGCAACTCCGTTTGAATGCAGTAAAAAAATTATCTCCTAGATGTTACGGAACTCATTTGACCAATTAAGTATTTCGGCGCCATAGTCTTAAATCTTGAGTATAACCAGTAAAGAAGCGTAGCTGCGTCTCTAGAAAAATTAGAAAATCTAAGATATATCTAGACTTATTCTTTAGCTGAGCCACAATGTACGATCGACAGAGGATCGTCCTTCTCCAAATTTTCCTTTTAAGGGTGGCACATACGTTCCAAAGTTCAGTTCTTGTAGACTTATAAGAACTTGTAGGTGTAGGGGTGACCGTGCCTTCAACACGGTTGCAGACTAAAATAATTTCGATAAACAATATTCAAGGACAGACAAAATCTTAATTTTACTTTTTTGTCACCTAACCCACTCTTAACAGGAAAAATAATGGATATATATACATATATATATATACAAATTTTTTGAATATGAAATATTAGCACATTAAGTAAAAAGTAATTTAATATAATACTGATCAATTTGATTACATTTTTTATTTGGTAATAAATAATTACAGTCAAATACTGGTCCAATGTTATGTGGGTAAAAGTGTTCGCCAGTACATTTTTGAATAATGATAACATTTAACTGTTGCGAATGAATTCGCAATTGTTGAAAGAAAAGTAATCGGATTACTTTTGATTATTTTGTAGTAATCGCCGGTAATCCTAATTATTTTTTGATTACTTGTAATCGTAATAATTAGTAATCTTGCAAAACCAAAAATAATCGTAATCGTAATCATTACTTCACCTTTCAAAACAAAGTAATCTACTCAGAAAAAATTTTTGCCAAAAATTTTTTAATTATATAATTAATTGGTGAACATTAATTTCTTCAATTATTTTTTTTGTTTGCTGCAATTAATTTTTTTAATCAAAACACAAAAATGTAAATATTTTTGTATAAGTTGTGTATTTTTTTAATTGATGCAATTAATTTTTTAATTGATTAAATTTGTGTGGCATGACTCGAAAATACAAATCCGTTAATTGATATGATCAATTCTTTTGCAGGGGCAAAATTAGTAAAAAATTTAATTGTCTGAACGAATTGTTTAATTAAAGTCGATTTTCTATTTTTTCTGTGTAATAAGTAATTATTACGATTACTTATCATTACTTAACAGCTATACTCTATAACACACAAATATTTCATTCAGAGCTAATGCTACGTAAATCGCCAATTTTTGGGACTCTAAATTATTCTCCATCTCAGTTTATTCATTTATCGTATTTTCTTATAATGTTCGAAGACTGTTAACTAGCGAAATTGCGTCAGAAAATGTAGCAGTGACTTTTCTAATGGATTTTATGGTCTCTTTGAAGTAACCGAAAAGTTGAATCGGACTGATTTTTATTTTCACAAAATCATTAAAAATTAGCAGAAAATTATGCTGCAGGTCGAAACCAACCGTTGAATGCGTTTATGCTTTAGACCAAAAAGTCATAGTGTCAAAATTGTATTGTACATACCAAACGCGTAAAACGCATATACGTACCGAACGCTTGAAGAAGGATTACTTTCTACATTAGCATGCGTCTCGAAAAAAGGTCACAAAAGAAAGATATGCATAAAATGCGTAGTGTAAACCGACCTCCAAATTAAGAACTAAAAGAAACAATTTATTATTCTGTTTGATTTTTTGCTCTTAGTTGTTATGGAAAAATAGGCATTGAACATTAAATAGTTTGTTTAATAAAACTATAAAAAAGTATCGGCGTATCGACAGTAAAATATCGCCGATACCGATATATCGGCAATAGTGACGTATCGGTATTCGTTACATCTCTAAATTATATATATATATATATATATATATATATATATATATATATATATATATTAAAGGAAAAAACCAAATTTACTAGGCAGGCCCTTTTGAAGCGTTAAAAAAAATTGGGAAAATAAAAAAAAAATATTTTTTTTACACCATCCGAATTTTGCCGTATATTATTTCGATAAGTTACAAAAAGAATTATCAAATCAATTAACTTCCCTTTTTTGGTGGTGGGTATTAAAAGGGAATATAAGTTTTTATAATTTTATAAAATAAAATTCATTTCGATTTTCGCATAAACGTTAAATGCGAAAATCTTCAAAATAAATCAGCAAATAAACTGTCAATTCAGTTTTATATGGTAACAGTGGTAACAATTATGTTCGCAGTTACATTTCTTTATTGTTATCAAACGCTTTACACGACTTTCACTAAGAGGTTTACAAATGTATATAATATTTTGTTGTGGCTTAACGAATTGATTATTATTTTTGGCATTAAAACAATGTGCCTTAAATAGATTTTACACAACGATTAACGGTTAAACGGGTTAATTTCAGTCGATTAACCGATGTAACAAAATTTTTAATTTTATGTAGTATTATAACATATTTTTGTGTTTTTATTTATTTCTTTCGTCTCATATACAAAAGGTAATGTGTTTAGAAAATATTTTTTCATACACACAAAGCTTTTTGTTTCGCGTACTTTATATATGTATATATGCGTTTAGTTATTTGTTTCTTTCCATATCTTCTCATATCAATCTTTTAACAGAATCAACCGAAACAATTTGAAGTGTTAAAAATTTAAAAAAAAGGCGGAACTCTAATGGCATAATGGAAGATTTTATATGTTTAGAGAAATCCAGGAAAAGGACTGAGAAATTATATATTCTGTTTTATGGCTTGCTTTTGATTTGATTCTCCAACATCTACGATAAATAAAAGAATTTTTTCCAAGTCAGGTTTCATCAAAACTAAAGAAAAGAATCGATTAAGTCCTAAACATTTAAAGCAAATTATTTGTTTAAAAGATAATTTTATAAGATTTCCTTAAACTATTAAAATAACTAATAAAATGATCTCCCAGGTTCTTTTTTAATTGAAACATAATACGTATTAATAAAAATAATATGTTATATATATTTTGATTGCTCGTTTTAGTTCAAAAATTGTTATGCTTGTTATGTAATTGCTTTTTTTATTATTAAACTACAAATAATAAATAATTTATGAATTTTATTTATTGTAATTACTTAATTTATAAAAAAAACTTTATTTACCCATCAATAACAAAATTAACCGATTATTAACCGATTAAACCAAAACCTCGGTTAATTAATCGAGCGATTAACCGATTAAAGCAAAAGCCCGGTTAAATGAATACCCTAGTATATATGTACATACTATTGTATACATAGATATCGCCCTATAAATCATAAACAGGCACAACTCAAAATTTTTCAAAAACTATTTTTTCATAAGCCAAATCATATCTAAAGCGACCACAGAAATTTCATTATCTTGTTTAACTTTTCTTCTTTAACATTTGCGAAACTTTATTTGATTAAAAAATTGCAACCATGTTTTCGAAGCGGGTCTTATACCTCTCCTAAGCATTTTTGAATTTTGAGTATGCCTGTTTAGTATTTTGTGTGCGATATGTATGTCTTGTATGTACCAAATAAAAAATTTTCTTCTTTTGCGAAGCACTAATGGAACATTTTAAAAAAGTAAGCATATATTTATGCGCTATGCAGTAAGACATACAGAGGGTAAGTGAACGAATTCTTAATAAATTTAAAAAATATATATATAAAATTTGAAGGGCCACGTCATTCCCTTACTACGAAGCAGGTTTGTAAGGGAGAATATAAAAGAATAACGGTAACAAAAAATTCAGTGTGTAAAGCTGATAATTATATTTACCAATTTTTATATGTGCCGAATAAAGCGCTTTCATTGTCAAAAATGTATTGCGTCAAAGTGGGAACTCGCCATATAAAACTCATGTCTTCCGTAAGCGATATGGTAAGCGAAACTTTTACGTTGCTCTCTTACAAACATGCTCCTTTTTTTGGGTATTTGATATATTTAGGATATGTACTAGGACTATTTTTAATGTCCAACGTTGGAATGATATCACTTTTGAATTTAAGCATAAAATGTTTAAATACCAAATTCTAAAGGAGGCTCATAAGCAAAAAACAACAAAATAAAATAAAAATATCCCTCTTAATATGACGTCAAAAGTGAGAACAAATTAATTTATTTTATAATCATAAACATATTTTATGTTACAAATTTATTTATGAAACAAATTGTATATAATAGTATTAACACTCCACTCGGCAACTGTTTAACTGTAGCATTAAAAAATTACACTCTTAACAAGAAAACATTTGCAAAATAAAATAGTTCGCGTAAACGTTAAACGCGAAAATCTTTTAAATAAATAGAATAAATCAACAAATGAACTGTCTGTTGGGTTTTATATGGTTACAGTGGTGACAATAATGTTCGCAATTGCTGTTCTTTATTGAATGTAAAATGTATAAAATATTTTGTTTTGGCTTAACGAAATAATTTTTATTTTTGGCAGGAAGACAATGTGCTCTAAATAAATTTTTCACAAGGCTCATCCGTTAAAAATACACATGTTTATATTCAGATATAGGATATTTATTGTTTATACATACTATTGTATCTTTGAATGTACTATGTATGTAAGAACACTCCGAAACATTTTTGGGTTGTTAGTTATGCCTGTTTATTATTTAATGTGTGATATGTATATCTTAGATGTATTTGAAATCATAAGGATATGAATTAGGACTTTTTTAATGTCCAACGTTGGAATGATATCACTTTCAACTTAATCATAAAAGGATTTAATAGAGAAATTAATGGAGACTCATAAACAAAAAACAACAAAATAGAATAAAAATATTCTCTCTTAATATGACGTCAAAAGTGAGAACAAATTAATTTATTGTATAATCATAAACATATTTTATGATACAAATTTATTTATGAAACAAATTGTATATAATAGTATTCACACTCCACTCGGCAACTGTTTAGCTGTAGCATAGAAAATTACACTCTTAACAAGAAAACATTTGCAAAATAAAATAGTTGGAAAAATTATAATATTTTACAACTTTTCTGTGATGCTTAATTTACATTGTAATGCAAATTTAGAAGTTTAAAATTAAACATTTCCAATTAAACTGAAACGTACACTCATTTCTTAAAACAAGATTTAATTTTCAAATCAAAAAATCTTAATCTCAAACACTTGGAACATTTTTTCTATTTTTTTCTGTAAAAAACATGAAAAACCGAATGTTTCACAAAAATTTCCAATTTGGACTATTTTAAGAAAGTTATGAACCGAAAAGCAAACAAAAGTGTGTTTAGAAGGAGAAATCAAAAATATGTTTACATATACCAGGAAGGCCCTTTGGCAGTGTTTTAAAAAAAATTTCACGAAATCCGAAAAATAAAAAAAAGGTTTTTTAAACCATCCGAATTTGGAATGTCTGATTAATTCGATAAGTTACAAAAAGAATTATCAAATCAATTAATGTCCCTTTTTTGCTGGTGAGTATAAAAAGGGAATGCAGATTTTTATATTTTATAAAATTAAGTTCACTTCGATTTTCGCGTAAACGTTAAACGCGAAAATCTTTTAAATAAATCGAATAACTCAATAAATGAACTGTCAGTTGGGTTTTATATGGTTACAGTGGTTCGCAGTTGCATTTCTTTATTGTAATGTTAAATGTATAAAATATTTTGTTTTGGTCTAACGAAATGATTTTTATTTTTGGCAGGTAGACAATGTGCTCTAAATAAATTTTACATAAGGCTCATCCGTTAAAAATACACATGTTTATATTCAGATATACGATATTTATAGTTTATACATACTATTGTATATTTGAATGTACTATATATGTAAGAACATAGATCTCGCCCTATAAATCATAAACAGGCACAACTCAAAATTCATCAAAATCTATTTTTTTCATAAGCCAGTTCACAAATCAAATCTATATCGACCACGTAAATTTCGTTTGCGGCACTGTCTTCTTTAACTTTTCTTCTTCAACATTTGTAAAACTTTGTAAAACGACGCGGGTCTTATACCTATCCGAAACTTTTTTGAGTTTTTAGTTATGCCTGTTAATTATGTAGTGTGATATGTACATATATCTTAGATGTATTTGAAATAATTAGGATATGAATTACGACTTTTTTAATGTCCAACGTTGGAATGATGTCACTTTCAACTTAATCATAAAATGATTTAATAGATAATGATTTAATGGAGACTCATAAACAAAAAACAATAAAATAAAATAAAAATATTCTCTCTTAATATGACGTCAAAAGTGAGAAAAAGTTTATTTATTGTATAATCATAAATATATTTTATGTTACAAATTTATTTATGAGAAACATTTGTATATAATAGATGTCTTCATCTATCGGTAACTTTTTAGCTGTAGAATTAAAAAATAACACTCTTAGGAACGTTTTCACAACTTACCAATAGCTTAATGTAGGATTTTGTCGGCCGTATAAAAAATGCTCCATTATTACAACTATACTTTAACCTAAAGCGATCGATAAGTTAAAGGAAGGTTTATCCTACCTGGTAGGTAACAATAAAGTTGGAATAATTGAACACTTTTTATACGTCCGATAAAATCCTACCTTTAGGTATCGGTAAGTTGTGAAAACGGGGGTTAGTAAGAAAACATTTGCAAATAATAAACGTTGGAAAAATTATAATGTTTTGAAACTTTTCTGTGGTGTGTTGTTTACATTTAAAAAAATGCAAATAACTATTCCAGACTTCAAACAAAGTTAAGCCGTTCGATTTATAAATTTAATAATTTATAAAATCAAACGAACTGCGTATTTAACAGCTAATGATTTTATATCAACTCAACGGCTAACGAATTATTGGACAAGAGGGAATATAACTAAACTCCCCAAAAAAGTGACGGAAAATTCGTTAAGAGCTATTCTGTAATGAAATTTTAATCATTTTTATCGGCAGGCAATGTCGGTGGCCAAGAACAACTAAAAAGTTTTTGTTAAATAATAACTACTAGTGTTTGCCAATTGGTTGAAAATCGACCATATTTATTTATGCAAATATAAAAAAAATATAAACATATATATTTATGTTAACATGAATTTACATGTTCCGAGCATTTGTTTTTTTTTTCGTCTAAAGTAACTAAATAAAAGTTTTTTTTTCAGAAATGATGACATTTTTTTGTGGATAGTATTTGTTAGATGTTTCAAGTATGAACGCATGTTTCACACATTCAACATCTTCCATGCTTTGCTCCGAAAATTATGTAAGTTTACAAAGAGTATTAGGGGAGCTCGGACACTTCGAAGTTCTTTCTTAAAAAGATTTGAATCTTACATATTTGTGTTTAAATAAAATCAGTATTTACTCGATTTTATTCATGTTTAAGTAAAAAAAAATTTTACAATTTAGTATTTTAAAAAATTTCAAGTTTGACGTTCTTATATTTTTATCGATAATTGTCGTTAATATTTCTAAACGAAAATATTTGTTTATTTAATATAGAGAATAACAAATTCGTAATTACCGAGATTTCTTGTAGTTAAATTTAAAAAGTTACAGAATTGCGATACAGACTACAGCGCATGGTACGATCTCTTCGCTATGAACAAGCGGGTTTCCGTCCACACAGTATTTGTGTCGATCAGGCTAATACACAGCGTATCATAATCCAACAATCAGTGGAATTAAGGTCGCCTTTATATCTTCTGTTTATAGATTTCAGAAATACGTTTGACTCCGCAAAAGGTGCGCAATATGGAGAGCCTTGAAGTGCAAAGGATTCCCAATGAAGATAAAAAGCCTAATAAATGACACGAATGACAACACTTTTAGAAAGTAAGATAAATACGGGATATTCTTCGCTGTTTTTTGCGGTAGTTCTAGACAAAATTTGCGAGAAAATAAGAAGAGTTGTCCCGAATATCCACCGACAACTTGAAGATCGCGAATGATGGTTGCCTTATAGCCCACAGCCACAGTGGTAAGCAGAGTAAGTTGAATGATTTGGTCATATTGCAAACATATTGGAAGTTAATATGCAAGAAACTTTTGCTATTTGGGATACATTATGTTAATGCAAGGCAGCATGGATAAAGCTGTAGGCTATAAAGTGAACAAAGCCAGAGCAGCTTTTAAACGTTTGAACATGATATGGAGAATAACACAAATATCGTAGAGACAATTCGATTTTACTAACTGGTTAAATTTTAAGGGCCGATGTTGATTTTGAATAAAACACAAGTTATTAAGGAAATTATTGTCGTTTCTTTTTATTATGATAATATTGGTATGGTTCAATTATGAATGGAACAAAATATCGGCCAAATGGCCGCCGCGACTTCGGCGGCACACCTCCATCCGATGGTCCAAATTTTCGATGACGCTGAGGCATAATTGAGGTTATATGCCGTTAATGTGTAGAATTATCTCATCCTTTGGCTCTTGAACTGCTGCTGGCTTATCGACGTACACCTTTTCTTTCAAGAAAGAAGTCCAACGGTGTCAAATCACATGATCTTGGCTGCCAATTTACATCGCCACCACGTGAGATAACACGGCCTCTGAATTTGTCGCGCACAAGAGCAATTGTTTCGTTAGCTGTGTGGCAAGTGGCAAACCACATATCGTCAACGTCCATATCTTCCAATTCGGGCTATAAAAAAGTTCGTTATCATCTCACGATAGCGAACACCATTCACAGTAACTGCCTGACCGGCCTCATTTTAGAAAAAATACGGCCCGATGATGCCGCCAGCCCATAAACCGCACCATACAGTCACTCTTTGTGGGTGCATTGGTTTTTCGTAAATCACTCATGGATTATCATTCAACCAAATGCGGCAATTCTGCTTATCGACGAATTCGCTGAGGTGAAAATGTGGTCTCATCACTGAAGATAATTTTCACGATATGCATTTCGATTTGAACACAGATTTTCATAAAAAGCCTTAATAACTTAAACGATTTGCTCGAATGTGTATCTTTCCATGGTTCAAATTGAGTAAGTCTGAAATTGATAAATGTCTAATGAAATGCAGAAAATAACTTGACGTTTAGGTGTGGTTCATATTCAACATTGGCCCTAAAAACCACCCGTTAAATAAAGACAATTCTACTTTAAGAAATCGTGTCATTGCTTATATCAGTATCAACAAATTTTTGCGAATTATATGCCGCATATCTGGCGAAACATAATTAGCAATACCTATATGTCGAGAAGGTCAAATCAAACAGCCATTAAAGTGCAAATTATGAGAAGGAATTGGAAATCCCCGGAAATAATCACAGGATATGCCTTTGAATGGAACGCTCATGGCAGTAGAGGAAGAGGACGACCAAAGAACTCATAGCGCCGAACAATGATGTTGAAAGTTGGCAAAATAAACATGTCATTCAACGAAATACAAAATTAAGTGACGATAGAATAAGATGGAATAATATTGTTGATACCCTATATTTCCAAGAAAAATAAAGTGAAGGAGAGAAAAATAATAGTTTCAGTTTGCTAGGTCCATGATTTCTCAGAAGTTCCAAAAATTTTTTATTAATGCTGTGTGATAGGATATTATGTAGTCGGGCTTGACCGACTTTACATTCTTAAATATTTTTTTCATGGATATATTTAATAGTAATTATTATGTAGACAAACTTTTTCCTTCTTAATATTATTAAAGATATCTTATTTCTCTTCAAATTCGCTTAATAATGCCAAAGTAAACTTTTAACAATATTATGATTGTTTTGTTGTAAAAGCGCAAAACTTTTTTTATTCTCTTTAGAAATGAAAAAAATTTTAAATTACTTAAAACATCATTCAATGCCAATATTGCAATCACTTAAAGATGTTTGACCGCAATATTATGTGTTTTTTTTACTTGTACAATTTTCAAGGAAAATAAAATATAAAAACATTTTCCAAATACTTTTTGTGAAAAAAAAACATGAAATGAAAGTAAAATAACATGAAAAACTTGAAAACAATTGACCTTGTGTTTAAGCCAACATAATGAGTATCTTGTTGTTTTAAGAAAAGAAAATATTACAAACAAAAAAAAAAAAAAAAAAACTAAACAAAAATATAAATAAAAAGTAAAACATTCATAACATGTAATAAAACAAAACAAAGTTGAAATAAATATGTTATAAATTCCAATGTATCCTGAATTTAAAAAGTTCAAATTGTTGTTACTTTTTACGAGTACATAAGGGTATTTTCTGCGATTATCGTCCTAAAATTCTCTGGAAATTTTCTTTGCTTCATTTCCCGTTTTCCGGAAATTTAGAGCAGAATTTCCGGCATTTTTTTAAGTAAACATTATAAAAGTTTAACCCCCTTATGCAAAAAAAAAGTTAAAGTTCACATTAAATAACTAACACATTAAGCCAAGCAAAAGTGAATGGGTTTTTATATGTTGGTTAACTAATGTGAACTTCATCTTTTTTTTGCATAAGGGGGTATATGGGTATATGTGTAGACGAAAAGTTTCAAGGCACTTGTTTAAAAATACTTAAGGCTATTTATTATAATATTAGGCTTTTATTATACTATTAGGCAATTTATTATAATTTTCTAAATTTTATTTAAAAAGTGAATCTAATTCCTATTAACCGTTGATACCATATCGAAAAGTACGCTTTATATCGGTATTATATAGAAAACGAAACTGATAAAATTTTTAGAAAATATAATTCACTTACACAAATTATACAATTTTTATTTACTGGGTAGCAACGATAATTTCATTTTATAACAAACAACTAAACAACTAAATTAAGAATTAACAAGTCCGAAGTTAAAGTCAGTCAAGCCTAACCAAATGATATCCTACACTATATTATTAACAGTAAGTGTTTTTAGAAGTGTACCCTAGTTGGGACCATGACAAGCAAAATTATGTTATGAGATTAAGATTTATATAAGAGTTATTTGAGCCGAATACTTTCTAACGTATTTTTCATCATCAAAGGATTTAAGAGACGTAGCTTATATCCAACCGATAGTCAATTCTAAATAAAGTTCAGACTTTTCATGTACAATTTTGCTAGGAAATACAGTAGAATCGCGAAAAAGTTAACTCGCGTAAAGGTTAATCTCGCGGTAAGTTAACGATATTTTAGCGCCCATGTGCTTTGTTAAACAGCTAACTCACAGTTAACTACTCTGAGCGTATTAACAAAAAAAGTAGTACAAAATATAGCAAATTAGAATAGATTTACACCAGAAAGTGAAAAGTTAAAACCAAATCTTTGGCATTAGGCAAAAGGGTCTAAAGTCAGAAACTGTAGTTTTTCGTAATGTAACCCTGCATTCACAGTGTTAGTCGTTTTGACTAATATTATTTTTTTGATGTACTCGTAGCTTTGACTGAAAAAGAACAAAAGGTTATCTTATTTATCTCAGTTATCTCAAAGGTATAGTTAACTTTACTTCTTCGGTGCCTTTTTAAAAATTAGGCTTACAGTGGGTTCTTTCATACTGATTTTTCGAGATGTTTGTTGAATCGACTAACATTGGGGATACCGCATAAAAAATAACCTTAAGCATGCAGG
Organism: Pollenia amentaria; assembly: GCA_943735925.1. NCBI lineage: Eukaryota > Metazoa > Arthropoda > Insecta > Diptera > Polleniidae > Pollenia > Pollenia amentaria. The sequence continues at coordinate 180,584,012 of OX031008.1, forward strand.
GTTAAATTGAAAAATATTTATTTGGTGTATTTCATAGAGCAGTTGTGCTAGACTTTAGTTCTTGATACTAAACAAAAGAGGGAAAAAATGTAATCAAATTGATTTAATAATTTATTTGTTATTATTTTTTTTTTTTTTTTTTTTTTTTTTGACTTAAGATCTTTAATAAGATTTCTTTATGACGTGCTAAATTCCGAATTTATATTTTTGATAAATACACTGAAGTTTATTGATCTTTTCGCCTAACGGCAAGGAATTTAATAAGGTATTAAAGAAAAACTATTCGCGTTGTATTATGGTGATTCTAAAAGAGTAATCTCAAAAGAAAGTCATGAAATTCTCGAGGCTTCGGCGAACATATATAAAAAAAACACAGGAAAACACTTCATAGACCGGAATATGCTAATCTTGAAGCAATTTTGTAAAAATGTTTTTGAAGCACCGAAAGCGTAATTGTGTAATGACGACTCGTTTCTGTATTTCTCGCATCGTAAAATTTCTCACATGAAGTGTGAGACAAAAAATTCCATCTTTTCTCGATTTGTGAAAAAAAAAACGGTTTATGTATTTAAATGTGAAAAAACACAACACACTGGAATATTTCCAGTTATTTATTGTCAACTGTTAGCGAAAATCAACGAAAGAAATCAATAATAAAACCAAAACAAACTCAAGACAAAAAAAATTAATTTAAGTATCAAAATATAAAAATTATTTTGTTTATTTATTTTAATTATTCATTCATCATTTATGTGCTGTTTTCATAACACAAGTGTAAACGTGTAGTAAAATTAATATAAAAAACACTCAAAAAACTGAGTGCTTTTCATATAAATTTTACTACACGTTCAATTACTTGTGTTGTGATAACAGGATATTAAATTCTTTATATTTTTTCATTTAAAATAAAAATTAGTTGACAAACACATTTTCAATATAAAATAACTATATTTTTTCGGATTGGTTTTTTGTCGCACCATTTTTACTGTGACTTATTTTGACAGTTCTTTTCGCAAAATATGGTTACAGAAATACTTTTTCTTACATCGTTCCAATAATCGCTGGAAAATTATTTTAATGATAGATAATTCCCGCAAAGTGAAGATACAGAAGCGCTTGTGTGAGAAATACAGAAACGGGCTTTCAGTAGCCCACATAACATCAATACCAGTAATGGAAAATTTTAAGAAAAACGGCAGAAAAAATACATAAATGATTTGCTGCTCAAAAAGAGCTAAGTATTTTAAACGAAAAATGTACTCATAATATTTTTAGTTGTTTTTAAATTCTGTTTGATAATGTGTGTAAGTGGGTAAGTGGTCTAGGACGATTGCCGAATATAGCAATCTTGCTTTTTTTATTTAATTTTTTTTTTTTTGGAAAATGATATCAACATTTTTTTCCTTTTAAGTCTTTTTATTATTTGACTTCAAAGTCAGAATTTTCGTGAATTCCGATGTTTCCCCGCCTTCCCAGGAAGTAAAATAGTCCCGGAATAATAAAATTTTATGAGGCACTTTTTGTGAAGCGGACAACCCAATAAACAACTTTTCTTGGAATTCCCTTATATTTGGCTAACTATAGTTCTAGTATATATGAATGAGTGTGCGAATAATTTTTTGTATGATACTTATTTGTCGAGTTATGGGGTAATAAGATTTAAATTCTTCGAATTAAAATCTTATCAAATATAAAAAAAAAAATTGTGGCCAATTTCACCAATTCTATTTAAATATCAATTGAGGAGATCCATAACAAAACCCACAATTTCACTGTAACAATTTTTTTGGATAAATGAAAAAATTAATAATAGCCAGATTGATAACTCATTTTTAGAATTGTTGTGGTAAAAGGGGTTTATTAACACTTAAACAAGTCATAAATAAATTAGTTTGTCTGGCAGCTAGTTATTAAGTTATTTAGAAAACAAATTTTTCGTGTTAAATAAAAATAAAAATATATAAAAAAAAACTATGTTTAAGTATGAATTGATATTTAAATAAATTGGTGAATGTGGCCATAAGTGATTCTTATAGAAAGTCGGTTGATCTTTAAATAAAAAAAGGTTGAAAAAAAATTTTTTTTTTTCATCTGCTAAACCGGAAATGACCAATTTAAATCCAAAATTTTCTAACTTAGTCAAATTATTATTTTTTTTTAACCAAAATTAGCTATTGATGTTCTAATTATATTGTAAAAGTTTTATTATGTGCTCTCTATAAGTTTAAAAAGTTATGCAAATTTATTTACACTCGTACATGTAGTTATTGAATTGTTGTACCGTGAAAACCGGAAATGACAAGTTTAAACTGAAAGTTTTCTAACTTTATATAATGGATTCGCAAAATATAATTTATTTTTAAAATGTTGTGGGGCCACATCAGTTATATATATCACTTTCGACGCATCTATAGATTTTTACAATATATGTTTGTGAAGTATTTTTTCGTAAGAATAAAAGGCAGATGTATGGTGCTTTAGGTTATCTGAGATCATAACAATGCTTCCCTGTTTTCCGTGTCGTTGTTCTATTTTGTTTGAAAATTTATTAAAGTGCATTAAATGTTGAATCAAGTGAATTCAAGGTTTAATCAAGTGAATTAAACGTTTAGTTTATACTATTATTTTGTTTACTGGTGCAATTTTGTTTAATTTTTTAGTTAATATCACAAATTTTTTAATTGATTATATCACAAATTTTTTAATTGATTATTGTTATTTTTTCTGTGTGTGATTTTGCAGAAAACTAGAGTTTTGTAGTGCAAGATTCTGTCCAATCGTTTCATTAGAACAAGTACCAAGCAACACTTCTGACTTCGGTCAGGTACTATAGAGATGGTACTAAAGTAAAACTAGAAAGCATTGTTATGATCGCAAATGACCTAGAGTACCTTTTATTCTAACAAAAAATAAAAAAGTTATGCCAAATATACTGGAATTCCAACAATATATTTTTTATTGGGATGTCCGCTTCACAAATAATGCCGTATATGATGGTTTACAATTACAAAATGAAAAAACCTCATCTATTCCATTTTTTTATCCAGCCAGTAGGAAGGACACAATTAATACCCATTACTATCACTGATAAATTGTTTGCATAGAAACATACATTTATGTTTGTACTTGAATGTTTGTTGTTGTTTTGTAAGATGACGGAAAAAAATAGTTTATAGAAGGAAAAACTTCGAGTAGCTAAATAAACATATGTCACTTGTTCGACAATAGCGTATTAACTCAAAGTTTTTATTTTTCCACTTTTTGAAAAAAATCGCCACATAATATTCATACCTAACCGCTTCAGATATATCGTGCTATTTTGTCTACATTTTGGTAATGAAACGGCTGGTTTGAAAATGTTTTTTTGATTTGACTTTAATGTAAAATTACAAATGGTAATGCTTCTACTGAATATATTAAAATTTTGAGTAAATACAGTATTGTTGAACAAGTGCGATATATGAACGCCTACACATTCTTTTATCTCTTGTTCTTAGGCCATTATTATAAAAAACAAAACGGAAATATATGAAGTATTATGCTATCTATTTCGTTTATATCTGCACAATTCTTAAATATATTATTGATATAAATAAGGCATATCTTCATATTTAAGGTCAATAAGAAGGAATAAGCACTTTTCCAACTTCCTTAAAACGAAAATAATAATAAATTGTTATGTGTTTTTTTTATTTTTGCACATACAAATTCTTATTGTAATTTTTAAAAATAAATGTCCAACAATTTGGTCTTTTATGTGCTTAACAGAATAGTTTATGAATGTATAATTTCCGCTATTGGTAAATCCATTTCAGTACTATAAAGTGTATAAATAAACAAAATGATAATTTATTACCATTAAGACATATTAATTTTTCCTTGATGACAACACCATGTTTAGTAAATCAGTTTTTATTTCACCACAAAGGCTTATTTGTTTACCTCAAACATATTTTTTAAATATTTCTATGCTAATCCCGCGAAGCTCTTCGCTTGTCTGCAGGAGACCAGAGTCTCTGGCGGAAATCGAACCCGCAACCCCGGCACTGATAGACTAGCTCACTATCAGATAGCCTACCGGGGCGGGGCGCCCACGATTAGAGCAGTCTTTGAAATTGTCATTGATCCCAATTTTGTACGGTGGTGTCGTAAATAAGATACGTCCAATTGAGCAGTCACAGAACAAAACTTGCCTCTTTGTATTTTTTCGAAAACGATGTTTGACGTCTTTGCAATAATTTGGTTGAGTTCTATTGAAAAAATATTATTTGCATAATTTTTGTACTCTTAAAAATATTTATGTAAAAAAAAAGTGCTTTTTGGGTCTAGGGCCAATATTCTATGGTACTACAAATATCAGAACAAACGCATAATACATTTTCAAATAACAAAAAGGCAAATCTTGTTCTGCGACTCCTCAATTCTAATACATACAGCTGCAGAGAAGATAAGAATGATAAAAATTGTCGCACTCTTTCTTAATATTTCTGCAATATGGCTACCCTGTGACGAAATTATTTAATTTTAGATAATAAAGCTGGAATACATTTTGTTTTTGAGTTTAACAAGTTGCTTTATTGGATAATATCTATAATATAAAAAAAGCACCTCAATGTAAAGGTCCCCAAAGGAGCTACAACTAATTTTACTACTTATATAATTTATGTGGACAGGGCAATGTTAAGCGTTTTATAAAGTCCGATAAATAAGTTTAAGTTTAAGTTTAAGTTTTAGTGGGACGATCATATTGCGTGCTGATTTGAAGTGCGTAATCTGATAGGAGTTTTGAGAACCAGGCCTGGCTCCCTTAAAACTAATTTTCCAAAATAATATTACCCCACTCTTAGAAAATTACACCATTTTTCTTACCAAATTTCATAAAATTTTATGTCATAGAATTTTGTTTGTTAAAGGAGGTCCATAGTTATCCCCTTTATTGCTCCGTTATTGATGAGATCATTTTTCGGAATTGATAGATACTAGGGTATTCATTCGTTTAACAATTAATCGGTTAACCGATTAACTACTGCTCGATTAACTGATCCGTTAATTTAAAATTGCATATTTTCGATTAATGATTAAACCGGTTGATTTCAGTCGATTATCCGATTAACTGAAGTAGCAGAATTGTTAACTTTTTGTAGTATTATAGCACATTTTTTGTGTTTTTATTTATTTTCTTCGTCTCATATACAAAGGTATGTGCTAAGAAAATATTTTTTCATAAAAACTCTTCATTTTAGATAAGTGTTTACTGTCAAAAGCTTTTTGTTTCATTTACTTTTTAGTTATTTGTCGTAATAGAACTTCGGTTAGTACAATTAGAAGTGATAAAACTTTAAACAAATTAAAAGAGGACTCTAATGACATAATAGAAGATTTTATACGTTTAGAAAAATTCAGGTAGAGGACTAAGAAATTGGATATTCTTTATTTTGGATTGCTTTTGATTTCTTCAACATTAACGATATATGAAAAAATTTTTCAAAGTCAAGTTTCATGAAAACAAAAGAAAATAAACGCTAAAATCCTAAACATTTAATCCAAATTATTTGTATAAAAGATTATTTTATAAGATCTTCTTAAAATATTGTAATAACTAATAAAATTATCTTATAGTTTATATATGTATTACATATTTATGAATTATTCTTTTGTTTGCTGTTCAAGTTTATGTTATTGGTTTTATTTACTACTAAACTCCAAATAATAAATAATTTATTCATTTTTATATATTTAAATTACTTAATTTATAAAAAAAACTTTATTAATCGGTTAACCGATGAAAATAAAATGAATAAATGAATACCCTAATAGATACATATGCTATGTTATATACTACTAGCTTAACCCGATGCGCTTTGCTACCCCCATCGAAATAAAATTGGTCAGATTTTTTTAAAAAGTAAAGCATCTTGGACTTAATTTGAATGATTTTAATGCCCGCTTGTCTAATCCAGCCGACTTTTTGGCGGATGGATTGTATTGATAACGAAGTTATTTGTTTCATATTGGAAAACTCTTATTGTAACCGTCCTCCAGATATAAGGTTATGTATATGTTTATTGTATTGTTGTTGCCATGCCTACTCAATTAAAATATATTAATAGCCTATATTAAGCGCCGAATAATAAATAAATTGCTGTGAAACTTTCAGGAAAATCGGCTCAGTAGCTTAGGAGTCTGTAGAGAATATTTTTTTTTTAAAGGTGTAGTTTACCGTAAGAGTGGGTCCTACAAAGCTTGCAGACTTTTGTCTTCAGATATGAAGTATTTAATATTTTCGTCCTATGGAGTGAATTGCTCCTCCTTCGTCTACCCAACCCATTTTTATTTTGGAATTTATAGTTTACCATAATAGTGGCTTTAACCACATTTGAAGGCTCTCGCTGTAATAGTTCTTCAGTTACGCGATATTAAATATATGCTTCCTATTGGGGGTACTACTCGCCCTGCGCCTACCCCCTTTATTTATATTTTTAAAGGTGTAGTTTTCCATAAGAGTGACTAATACCAAGTTTAAACATTCTCACTATAACAGTTCTTACGATATGCGATATTAAACATTGGCGTCCTATGGGGGGTAGCACTTCCCCTGCAGCTATCTTACTTCTCCCAACACCTACATACGTGAAACAGTATCGAAGATAAGCGGATTATAAATTTTGAGTTGATTAGGCGTGCCACCGCCCCTTTGTCCAACCACAACTTTACATAGCCTAGGGCTCATTAATTCATAACAACATCGTACTGTGAGAATTTGATGACGATCGGTTCAGTAGTTAATTAGATGTGGTGGTTTTTACTTTTTCTATAAAGGGGCTTGGCTCCGCCCTTTTTTTCATGGAGCTTATTTCTATTCATACTAACACCATATGTACTAAATATGATTAAGAAATGATTAAGATATAACGATTTTAAATTTTGGATTGTATGGGCGTGGCATCGCCCCTTTGTCCAATTTCAACTTTATATAGCCTAGTGTCTCTTCCAGGGTCACAGTTATATTCTGTGAAAATTTCAAGATAATCGGTTAAGTGGTTTGTCCTCCTGTAAGGCACAAATATATATTTATATTAAACGCCCGGGAGACTATCAAATAATTACATCAATCACATAGTTGTGTGCGTGCAGTCGTTCTTTTTCGGGTACACATACGCGTTGTCGGCAATGCTTGATGAAAATCAAAAAGTTTTGATTTTTTTATTTGATGGCTGATTTTTTGATAGTCTCCTGTTGTGATTGACAAAAAAAAATTATTTTCTTTGTGTTTGTTGTCATGAAAAATATAAATATTTTGGTTTTTTACAAAATACAATTGTTGATTGCCGTGTTTATTTGTACGTCTCCGAAAAAGCCTCAAATAAACGACACTAACACATATGCACTGATTGACGGGTTTATTTGAAAGTCTCCAGAGCCCTTTAGACCGACTCAAGTTGTATGGAGCCGAAAAAAGTGTTTTATTTACTCCTCTGAAAATAAAGGTTGATTGTTTTATGATGATTCCTAAAATATTTTGGTTCTAGCGTTGATCATCCGTTAGCTGGACCATTTTTAAAAAATGTCTTATTTTAGTTTTTCGAATTTTTTTGGACTTTGCTCCAAGACAACACAAACAAAATTTGGTACCATCGAAAAGAGTTGAAGCAGCATCCAATGGTATATAAAACTTTGCCACTTGCGACCTACTAATTGATATATTAACCTAAATACATATTTTAGTTTCGGGTTTTCATACAAATTCTACGTATTTTTTTATTAATTTTATTTTTTTATTGCATTTTTCACATTTTGATAAATTGAAAAATAAAAAAAATTTGATACCCATATTGCCTATATATGAAAAAAAAGATAAAATATATCGCGATTTTCACATTTTATGTGAAAAATTACAAAAAAGGAATATATTAACATTATTTTAAAACCGATTCAATTTGAAAATCAGAACATTATTTCCACATACGTAGAATTTGTATGAAAACCCAAAACTAAAATATGTATTTAGGTTAAAATATCAATTAGTAGGTCGCAAGTGGCAAAGTATTCAAAAACTCTTTTCGATGATACCAAATTTTATTTATGTCGTCTTGGAGCAAAGTCCAAAAAAATTCGAAAAACTGTAAAAAAGACCTTTTTTAAAAATGGTCCAGCTCACGGATGATCAACGTTGGAACCAAAATATTTCGGGAATCATCATAAAACATATCAACCTTTAATTTCAGAGGGGTAACAAAATCACTTTTTTTTGAGTCGCTCTAATATATATATGTATATATACAAACATACATTCACTTTTATATAAATATATAGATGGGAAAATTTTATGGAAGTAATACTTAACAAATTAATTATGAGTTTTACGACGCTTTATGTATAACAAAAAAACTGTTAATTATTGATTAAAAAACTTATGAACCTAAAGTCCAAAACTGTTCTTTCAATTGGGACCCGTTTCCCAAAATTATCTAAACTCGTACAAATCTAGAATAAATGCCGTTATCAGCATAAATTTCGGCAGAAATAATGCATCATTTTGGATTGGATCAACATCAAAATGAATTTAAAGTGAACAATACTTAATTGAAAAACGTAAAAAAATTAAATATATGCGAAGTCGACTTAGTATGTTTTGGAATTGAGCTGTCTATATACATATAAATAGAACATTTGTTGGCAATGAGACTATTTTTCTACATGGCGTTCTAGTCTCTATTAAAAATCGCATATATAAGCGATTCCAAGATGAAATTCGGCCTAAATTACTCTTCCAAAGACCTTACACACACTACACAAATTCTTAACCCCATATATCCTATATAAGGCTTACTCCTGTAGATCACTTAAGTTCGAATCTTCCATTTTCATTACGATTTGGAATTTTAAAAAAAAATTTTATGAACATTTTTAAGGATGTGGAAGGATATATTTTCAAAAGAATTTTTTTTTTTTTGATATTTTTGTTTAGAGGAACTGAAATAAATATTTTTTTAAAATTCTACAGAGCCGGCCCTTTTATTTGGTACCGAGATTGCTAAAATATATTAGATACTTTTATTAAAAAAAAGTATTTAAAATAAGTATTCTTGAAAAAGGTTAAGTCCTTTAAAAAGGAAAAAAGATGAGGAAATTAAAATCAAACACGCAGTTTGACTTAGTTTTGACTCTAGATGTGTTTCTGCCAAAAAGAAAAAATGTTAATTCGCAACACAGTGTTTTTTTAAATATTAATTTAGTTTTTTTCTTGTTGTTAATAAATGCTTTTATAATAAATGTAAATAAAAGTTTTAACTATAATATTTACAAAATGTTAACAGAGCATTTTTTTGTTTGTCTGAATCTGTAGGAATTTTCTTAAGACACGTAGGGATTTTTATGAAATTTCTTTTGGCATCTGTGGTACGAATAGACATACAATTTTGTAAATTTTTTTTTTAGATATTATTGGAAATATTGAATTTCTAATAAGTTCTATCTTTTACTTAAAATATATTTAGTTTTAATAAAAATTTAGTTAAATTTAATAAAAATATTTACCTTTGAGTTAAATTTGTTTTACCTCTACTCTTTGCCTTGTTTACCATTTCACCAGCAAACAAAATAAAGCTCCAAGACAAAGTGTGTTTACAACGTAAAAATCATAAAGAATACAAACGAAAATCTTTTCCTTTTATTTGCTTTCAAAAACATTTAATTTGACATTTTTACACGTTTTTATACTAAAACCAAACCAAACAAAAAATACCCAAAGGACATTAAGGCATATCAATAGCAATTCGCTCACATTTACTTTTGACGAAGTATTTTTTAAAAAAATGCAAGTGTACATTTAAGTAATTGTACAAACCATTTAAGAAAATTTACAATGCGTAAAGTGGAAGTACAAGATATTAAACCCAAAGGACTTGTAGCTGAATGAACAGAAGGCAATCTGTGTCGTATTTTTAAAACAATTTACAAATAATACGATGTTTTCTTGAGATTTTCGGTTTGATTTTCTTACTTCCTTATGATTTTAATAGAAGTTCTAGTAAATACACGTGTTGCCCTAGGTATAGAGTATAGTAAAAGGGAATTACTTTATGAAAATAGGATCGTTTTCAATTTCACTCGAATTAGATTTTTTTAAATGCCTGCTTGTTATACATGTAACTAATGGTAAACCTGTGCTAGTTGAAAAAACAGAAAAGCTGGACACATGGCCTAATTTGGCTAGACAAATGACCTAATTCGGGTATGCTGAATCCATTGGTGCTAATCTTTTTTTTTTTAGGTTAGATCTTGTTTTCAAGATTACCGTTATTTCGAAAATGGAGGAGGTTGCACAACATATAATTGCGTAACTCAAAAACGGTTTAGTTCAATGAACAAACTAAAATAAACCGAAATTTCGCAAATAAATTTCCTAGCTTTAGAAACATATTTTTTTTTTTTGGCAACAAAAAATAATTTTTTAGCAAAATTTCGAAATTTTTGTTTGCAATTCATAAAAAACTGGAAAATGCAGCTGTGCTTCCAATTTTTGTTAGACATATAAAAAACAAGCCATAAATGATTTAACTGCCTATTTCACTAAATGCGAACTAACGCTTTCTTTCGCAAAACTACATGTAAAACAAAAAAAAATTTTTGAGAATTGGTTTTTGTTTCATATGTATTTGTTGGAAAGAAGGCGTTCTTTCGACGTCGTGAAATTGGCAGTAAATCTGTTAACAACTTTCGTTTTAAGGCACAAAAGATGAATTTTATAAAACAGTATATTTGTATGGGAGCCCCCGTAAGAAGTGGTGATAAAGGACAAGTATGTTTTGGGAAAATGTTAAGGACAAATAACTACTTGAGATCTGTTATGGGACTTTTTGTTCAATATATTTCTAGTCTGTATTGAAAATTTTGTATGGGAGCCCCTTTAAGGAATGGAGATAGCGGGTAGTTATGTAAGAGATAAATAATCAAGATAAAAAATAATAAATTTGACCCGTGTAGGAGCGCGTATGATTTCGAACTTAATACCCTCTTACTGATTAAGTGCGATATGAATTTGTTTGTTTGCTCACTTTTCATGAGTGAGGAAATTAAAATTTTTTTCAATTCCCTACCCTCATGAGGATGAATAAGCAGCAAAATGTTTAAATGTTTACGATCGCTTACGACTGTATAATAAGTGACCGTTTCGGCGGTATGCTTTTTTTTTTTTGTAAGAAACAAAAAAATCAAAAAATTGTTTTTAGTTTCTAAGCAAAAAATAAAACTCCAAAATAATTTTTTATTTCCTGATGAGTAAAAAAAACTTTGAAAAAAATTTTATATTCTTAGGAATTAATAAAAATCGGGAAATTTCTAAGCAAAAAAAATTGTGAAATTATATTGAAAAAAAAAACAAATTTTCGTATTTTATTGTTGTTTTCAATATAATTTCTAACGCGAAGTTTTGTTGTAATTTTTCAAAAACATGCAAAAAATAATTAAATTGAATTTTATAAAATAAAACTACTTACCAATTTATACAGTTGTGTTTTTATTAATTTAATGGAGTCATTTCGTTTTTCGTTTTGTCCTTAAAAAAATATGAAGGATTATCAGTAGTTTATCGTACTGTTTCGCGTAAGTATATCAAAACAAGGTTTTAAATATATAGAGCCCGTCAAAGTGGGCCAATAAAATTTGTTTTTCTTTTAATACCAATACATCATAAGGACCAGGGCTGTGAAGTCGTCAAAAAATAGTGCGAACTCCAACTTCGATTCCAACCGCCAAAACTATTTAAGTACACGTCTGACTCAAACTCCGACTCCTACTCTAACCTTGACACTGGTCCTTATTTGACTTTAAACTATTTATTTATTTATGCAGTAGCTTTTAATTGGATATATACAGCAAGAAAATTATTCTGTTTAAATTTCAACCCATATTTTAATTTAAACACGTGCCGCATTGCGCTTCAATATATATGTATGTCTACATATGTAAAGTAGACTGGTCCTTTTGTTCTGACTTCAAAATTTTTAAAGCAGAGGGTCTGCTTTTAAAATTTTATTGTTAGCATTAAAATCACTTTATTAGACTCATAATTTAAATTATTACATACTTTTAAACTGTTTAAGTAAAGTACTTGAATGAACTAACTCTCATTAAATAAATAGAAATCTACATTTTCTAAGTGATCTACAAAATATTGCATCGCCAATTGTGAATAATTTTTATTTTCGAAAATATTAGAAAAATTTTTTAATTTGCTATGCCGAAAAATGTTGGAGTCGGAGTAGCGAAATTTTGTGGCTACTTCGACTCAGACACCGGTACAAAAACTTCAACTCCGACTTGTTAAGGCCTGAAATTTTTACGGAGGTTGCTGCACAATTTGGTCGATAGCTCTTTTCTTATTTAAAGAGAGAAATTGACATCAAAATCACTATTTTCTGTTAAGTCCTTTGTAAGTGACCATATTTTCAGTAGCCAGACGGTAATGGCTTAACCAAACTTAAGTTATTACTTAAAGGCCCAGAATATACTTTCTGCCTTTGTGGGGTTCTTATATGAACATTTCTTAGTGTTTCGCATGGAATGACAAAATAAAAACACCCTCATTCATCAATCGTGACGATGAAGGATGTAAAAATAGCCCTAAAAACAAAAAATACATTATTGATTTAAAAATAATAGAAAACAATGAAAAGTCACCAAATAAGAAAACAGTTTTTTATCAAAATTAAAGACAAAGATAAATTGTTTACTTTTAAGTAAAATAAGATAAAGTTGTTAAGTGATTGTGTTAGCAAATAACAAAATTTTATGCAGACGTGCATATGTATCTAACATTTGTATAGATATAAAATACGATTATATTTTAATTAAAAGTTATTACATGTATGTTAACATAATAAAAAAAAGTTAGATCTTAACTTAATTTTATTCCCAAAAAGAAGTAGAACAAAATCATTTTGGCTTCAAATTCACAAAGTCTGCTGTATGTTCAACATGACCTAAAGGATTAAGTAATTTATTCTAATAACAGAAATAACACAAGCATTTTTATTTAATAAATGAATTGAAATTTAATACAGGTCATACTGAATTTGCCAGTTTTGCATGTTTTACTTTTGCCTGTCTCCTTAAGCCACTTGTTAGTTAGTTTATATCAGTGTTGCCAGTGAAATTTCGAGAAAGATACATTTAAGTTTCCAAAACGATACATATTGAAAAAAATTTGAAAATCAATTTTTAGCGTTTAACATTTATTACCATAACGTTTTTATATTTTCATATTTACAGTAAGCAAACTTTTAAATTATTTATATGTAACTGCCTTTGGATGTTATCAAAACAAATTATTTTTTATAAAAATTAATATACGAGTTAAGCCGTTTATACAAAGGTGATTAGATGAAAAAGTTCATATAAATTTTTCTTCTAAAATTTCATCTTAACACACATACACAAGAATAAGCAGACAATAGAAGAACTTAGAAAACCTAACAACAAAATACATGTTATTTTTGTATTTAGTTGTCACTGTTTTTTTTTTACTATTCATAACAAAATGATAACTTTAAAAAAACTTTGTCAGAGACGGAAAGTTAAAGTTTAATGTACCTGAATCCATCAAAAGATACGAAAAATTTATATATCGTATCCTAACGGGATCACTGGTTTATATTAGACTTCGGTTGTATAGTGGCATCACCTGTTTGTAAAGCACATTAATCGTTATAATACTATTTTTTTTTTGACTCACGAGTTAAATAAATTTGAAATTATATATTCGCACTTTAAAGAGGTAGTGTTTAAAGCAATTAACACTTGATGAAACTATCTACTACATTTCCGTTTGACACAATTTTTCAAAATTATCCACTTCAATACAAGTTGGAAGAAATATAAAAAATATTTTTATATCAGTATTAGTTTTCCATGAAAAACTACAATAATTTTGCTCTGAAATTTAAATATGTTCATACTTAATGCTAACTTTTCTTTTCAGGTATGCAAATCTACAATTTTGTTTTAAATTTGTTTAAGGTTTGTTTATATATTGAAATGCTTGGAACTCAAAAAAAAAAATGCCTTAAGGTACGAGTATGTTCAGACTAGAGAAATCCCGGACGAGAAATCCCGGGAATTCCCGTGATTTCTAGTTGTTTTCAATTCCCGCTTTTTGAACAAAATCTTTTTTTAAAACTTTAGTAAATTTATGTCAGACTTGTGTCTTTAGTTGTTTTATCCAACTTCATTTCACCACGATATTTAAATTTTCTACAATTTAAGGCTTTTAAACTACTTTTTGTGAATGGGCTTTATATTGGGCCTATGATAAATTATACCCCTATCAGCACGAAATTTAATTTATTGTCCTAGCAAACTGAAGTGTAAATTTTACAACATTATTATAAAGCTTTGCGATTAAGGGCGTAGTAAATCGTTTTCCTAGATTGTGTTTCATGTGCGGCATTTCAAGTGATTTTTAGTCTTTTAAAAGTAGAAATTTGTGTGCATTTCGCCACAAATTTATGGTAGCTTTTGCTGAGTTTTTAGGGAGGTAGTTGCACATTTGGGTGCATAACTCTTTTCCTACTGAAGCGATTCTACTGGAATTCAATCCCAAACAGCCTAGAAGATCTAGAAACAATTTGACACCCAAATCGCAAAATCGGCTTAGAATTAATAAAGGACTAATAATATAAATACTTTATGGGACACTAGATGAATTTAAAAAAAATATCACATGGAATATCAATCTTAGTATACCTTCATACACCACTGCTGACTTAGGTATATAAAATTGCAAAAAATATGTAATTAAATAAATGTAGCAAATAAAATTTCTCCTTTCTGCTAAATTTGTTAAACGGTAAAATTGTTTCAGAATTCCTATTTCGTAATATTGAGCTTTTAATTCCTAATCACCCTTCCAGAATTGTTATTCGCGTAAGACTAATACTTTCATTCTAATTATGCAAATAAGCACTTAATTTGACAATGTGTATATATACGTATATTGATTTCTATTGTCCTATTGGCATCAATATAACCTCATAAAATAATTTGAATCTTAAATTTTTTACGTTTTTGTTATATAATAGATACTAGTTTTAATTATGTTAAGCGTAATAGCCAATAAGAAATATTAGTTTCATTGGAGCAATAAGTAAATAAATAAATACAGTATTTTGGGCGAGAACCCCGGGATCCCGGGAATTTGATTTTTATTTCCCGCTTTT
This sequence comes from Pollenia amentaria, assembly GCA_943735925.1. Lineage (NCBI taxonomy): Eukaryota > Metazoa > Arthropoda > Insecta > Diptera > Polleniidae > Pollenia > Pollenia amentaria. The sequence goes on from OX031008.1 coordinate 180,599,230, forward strand.
CCCAGGAATCCAAAAAGTGCACGAATAAGACCGAACAAATATTGGACGAAAAAAATCCAAACAAAATTGACCAGTAAATTGATCAAACTTTAGTTTTATTTTTGACAGTTTCTATTGACTAAATAAACCTTATTTTTAAGAAGGTAATTGTATAATGTAATTTGGAAACTGTTAAGTGATGTTTGATCTAGCCAAACGTTTTGCCATAGCAAAGGAGGACGTAAAATATTTAAAAGGTGTAAACATAGCTTTATCTTAATTTTAAAATTTTTGCTAAATATACTTAGTTTTATATGACTTTTATGAATTAAATTATCCAAATTTAATTCATACTAACTAAAAATAAGTAACATAAAGATGAAAATTTAGTAATTTTCTCGAGGTGTTCCATTTAAAGTGGGAGTAGGTGTATATGGCACAGTGGAAAGTTTTGAAAAAGAGGGTAGGGGGTAAAAATATAAAATTCATTGCAAAGGATTTCCGTAATATAATATCTAAATATAGCTAATTGCTGATAAAATTTAAAATAAGTTCTTATTCGATCTCTAAACATTTCAGGGCAAAATCATAAACTATTAAAAAAAATTGTTAAATTGTTATTTTCGTTATTTTTCTTTGCAGAAGACACACACAGGCGCTCAATAAAATTATTATTGAAAAAAAAAAAAAAAAAAAAAAAAAAAAAATTGATATACATACATATATTTTTTTTTAGTTTTAAAAATTTAAAAAAAAAAACTTCACGGGGTAAAATAATATATAAAAGAACTGTAAATTCAAAAGAAAGAAAATTTAATTTAAGGTCATACATTGTATAAAAAGAATATTTAAAAAAAAAATATATGTGGTATTAATAAGTTCATTATTACGATGGCTGATCAATAAGTTTGAATGAAACACAGTTTTTTTTACAAAAAAAAATTTATTTTTCAACATAATCTCCTTTAAGCTCAATACACTTAGTCCAACGTTTCTCCAATTTGTGTATCGCTTCCAAAAAATAGGATTTTTCGAGGTCCATAAAATAGGCATTTGTTTGACCAATAATTTCATCGTTGGAGCTAAATCTCTTTCCACCGAGCCATTTCTTTAGGTTCGGAAATAGGAAATAGTCACTGGGAGGTAAATCCGGAGAATATGGCGGATGAGGTACCAATTCGTAGCCTAATCCATGTAATTTTGCCATTGAGAACGCACACGTGTGCACCCGTGCATTATCTTTATGAAAATAATCTTTTTTCTTCCCAATATGGGATCGTTTTTTTTTAGTCTTTGTTAAATCGGTCCAATAAGTTGGCATAATATTCGCTGTTTATTGTTTTTCCCTCTTGAAGGTAACCGATGGGGATTATCCCGCGTGCATCCTAAAAATCTGTTGCCATCACCTTATTGGCCGACATACTTACATTGGCCGTCTTCGGAGCCGGTTCACCCGGAGAAACCCATTGTTTAGACTGCTGCTTGGTCTTGGAGTGTTGTAATGGATCCATGTTTCATCGACAGTTACAATACCCCGGAAAAAACTCATTCAAATTGCGGTTAAACAACTCCAAACAATCCTTTGAAGTTGTCACACGATAACGTTTATGGTCAATTGAGAGCAAACGCGGCACCCATCTTGCAGACAGCTTTCTTAAACCCAGCTGATCACTTAAAATCGAAACCACACTGCCATATGAAATGCCTATGACATCAACAATCTCACGCACTTTTACTCTACGATCGGCCAACACCATATCGGCCACACCGTCTAGAACGGTCAGCGTCATTTGTACTTGTGCGACCACAACGAAAGTCAGTAAACCACTTTTTTTGCCATTGCAATCGATTGTGCAGAGTCCCCATAGTATTTTTCCAGCTTTTCCATGGTTTGATTGACGGGTTTTTTTCGCAAAAAATTATGAGCACTCGAAATTCACTTTTTTTAATTTTGCAAAAAAAATTCACGAGGCTGTATGTTTTGAACAGCTGTTAAACGCAAAGTAAATGACGGAACTTGCTCAAAACTTGACAGTAGTCTATTAACAGGTGGTACTTGATGGGAGCAGTGTTGCATTTAATATAACTACGAGGGAAGTTCGAAAAGTCACGGACTTATTGATCCGCCCTCGTACATCAAGAGAAAAACCAATAGCTCTACAGTGACATCTGTTAACATCATATTTTTCTTTTTAGTATCAATACTTCAGATTTTCAGATATATCGGTATCGGCGATATTTTGCTGTAGATACGACGATACTTTTTATATATTTTTTGAAGTAATTTTGAACAAATAATTTAGTTTTTTATGCTCGTGTTTTGCATAGCAACTTAGAGATATAACATATTAAAAGCCGAGCATAAAATTAAAACGGAATAATGAAATTGTTTCATATCTTCTTATAAATAAATACGGGAATAATTTTTTTGTAGCTGAGTTTTAGATATCTTATCGTCCACCGATTTTAATGAAATATATATTGTCTTAAAGGTAAAGGTGTAGGTATTAAAAATATATAATTTTCTAAATTTTAAGGATTAAAGCATTGAAAAAGTGTTTTAAATTTGCTTGCAAACACACACACATACAAACACAATTTTTTAAGTAAAATAAAAAATTTTCGTTCATAAATTTATATTTTTTTTTATTTTACCCTTTATACTCGAATCTTTATCACATACAATAAAGTAAAATAGTAAATAAATGCTTCAATAGTAACGAATAAAAAGAAAGATGAAAAGACATTTGTTATTTTCTTAAATTAAGGTAGCTCTTTTAAATAAGAATGGCATATTTCATACGTGCATAAAAGGATTTATTTTAACTGCAATGCCAAGTGGTTGAATTTCGGCCACCTGGCGGTCATAGTAAAAAATTAATCAACGAAGATGGAAAATAAATCAAAGTCTCAAAGCGGCTGACTCAGCATTAGCTCTAACTAAAAGATTTGATGCTTTGGAAAATAATGAAAGCTATTTTTTATCTACAATATTTGACCCTCGATACAATGCTCGAATATTTGTAAGACAATTGATTTCAATCGTACCGAAAAAACGTCCTATTGAGCTACTTGACATGTATCTGCATTCCGAAAGTGTTGAAGACACGGTCATACCTACAGGTTGTACAATTTCTAATATGTCTCCAGGAACTACCCTTTGGAGCATTTGTGATAAAATTAGAAGAGGATCCGAGGAGAATAAGCTTATTTGCATCCTATGCTGTAATTTTGCCAAAAAAGAAGTGCAAAGATACCGTATGTTCCCCAATATTCCTAGAGACGCAGATGCGCTTCTCGCATCGAAAACATGTGAAACAAAATATTCCATCGTTTTTCGAAAAGTGAGAAAAAAGTGTGTCTGTAACTCATGTCGAAAACTATCAAAAGAGATTACGTCGTTACGTAATAAATGTCATAATATTCCACTCGAAGCCAATTAGAAATTGCAGATGTTGAGAACGCCAGTCAAACATTTTGTTGACGGTGACTAAATTTGACTAAAATTGAAAAATTTTCAACGACGGCGGCGAAAAAACAACCGTCGCACAGTGGCGCCCGTAGAGCAAGCGAGGTTGCAAAAATCAAAATTTTCATGAGTGCCGACGAAGTTTTGAATAAACCCATGTTATAGGAAACTTTTCAACGATTTCAAATATGCCACTCTTAATAATATCACATTTTTAGTTTAGAAGATATAACCGTTCAAAGTTGACCGACTTTCGGTTTTCAAAAAAACACACAATTTTTAGTCAATTTGTTGCGATTTCAGGTGTAATATCACGAAAAATAGGTAACGAATCGCCTTATTTTTTGTTTGTATTGATTGATGTATTTATTAAATGTATAATGATAAAAAAAAAATTAACTGTTTGCTCTGTGTTTCTCCTGGTAAATCACTATTTAAAAACTATCCGTTTTTTCACTATTTTTCAACTTTGACGGAAAATAAAAAAAAACTATATTTTTCTATATTTGCCATATTTGAAAAACCTGTTCTTTGATAAGTTCTTTACATAATGCAAAATTTGTATCTGCCCGTACGTGCCCGTTTGGCTTCTAGAGGTAAAAAAGTTTAAAAAGACATGGTTGCAGAAATTGTATGGCGTCCATCCCTTATATGTTTTGACTGACAGTAGTTTGATCTAATAGTTTGAAAAAAACTACTCATTGAAATTAGCAGGTATGTACCTCACATAAACAATACTTTGGCGTACAAATGGTCAGGAACAATATTGACTTATGGTCCCTACAGGTAGGCACAAATCTTATTTGGACACGTGCATAATATCAAAATTGCATTATTCAGCCTAAATCCATATGTATGCAGGGAACAGATAAATTTTTAGGCATGGTAGCATAAGCCTATATATTGCAAAATAAGCATAATGCCTGGATTAGTCTACGCCTGAAAGTTGGCGCAACAATTACTGAAACCATTAAACAATTTAAGTACTGAAAACATGGCGTTGAACAATTTAAAATTATTTGAACTGTTTAGAAAGTCAACCACACCAAAGTTTTTCACGGAAGTGAAAATTCTTCCTGAGAAGTTGACATTGATCAGCAAATGGGGCTGCGATGGATCATCCGGACAAAGCGTTTATAAGCAAAGGATATCTTTCGATGACGCTACAATATCGGACGGAAATATGTTTATGGCATCTGTTGTTCCTTTGCGGCTAAAATCGGATGATTCCCTACACTGGAAAAATCCACGTCCGTCATCAGTGCATTATTGCCGACCAATAATGTTTCAGTTTGCAAGGGAATCGGCAGAACTCATAAGGACTACGGTGAAGGACATTGAAGAACAAATAAGCAAGATTAAGCCTACAAAGCTGCAAATTGGAGAAGGAAAATATATTGAATGCAATTACGAGTTCCACCTGACCATGGTTGACGGAAAAGTCGTAAACGAACTGACAGGAACAACCTCAACAATGTCATGCCCGATTTGCAAAAAGAGTCAGAAGAACTTTTTTCAATTCAATTCAATTTATTTCATATATAATATGTTACATCTCAATTTTATATAATTAGTTGTAAAGAGTTTAAGATTAGTATCTTTTTCTGCTTAATTATAATATATTTCAATTAGTTATCATAGACAGAATTATATTGGAGGTAAAAATTTAGCAAAAACCTATCTAAACCCCTTTTTTCGTATTATTTTTATATTTTTTTTATCGATTTTATATTGTTATTTGTCAGAAGAACTTTGGTAATTTAAACGATTCTACAAATGAGGAGAATTACGAATATGGAATGTCACCATTGCACGCAAGGATAAGGTGTATGGAATTCTTGCTAAAACTGGCATATACCCTACCACAAGAGGAAGAAAACTTCGATGAAAATACATCAATAAAGGATAAGGAAAAGATCAGAAAGAAGCAAATACAGGATGCTTTTTTTAAACAAGTTGGACTAAAAGTAGACTGTCCCAAGCACGGATACGGTAACTCAAACGATGGAAACACTTCTAGGAGATTTTTTGAAAATGATGAGGCAGTAACTAGAATCATTGGAATTGACAATCAAATCGTGAAAAGATTGGGAACGATCTTGGATGTTTTAAACTGCAAAGAAAATGTCAATTCTACAAAATATAAAGAATATGCGTCGAAAACTGCATCTCTTTTAGCAGAAATGTATCCACAGAAGAAGTTGACCCCGACCGTCCATAAAATATTGGCGCATGGCAAAGAGCTTTCTGAAGAAGCAATTGGAGAGCTTTCTGAAGAAGCACAGGAGTCTCTTAACAAATTTTATAAAAAATATAGATTGCAGGACACATTCAAAGCATCAAGGGTAAGGCAAAATGAGGACCTCTTCAACATGTTGGCAGCATCTTCCGATCCACTTATTTCTTCCCTGCGGCATGTGAAGTCACGAATAGAGTTACAAAATAATTATAGTTTAGAAATTGTTAGTCTTTTAGATATACCTTCTCTTACGAATTGTGATGAATATTTTACAGAAAATTGAAAAAATAAATTTAAAAAAATAAATAATTTTTTTTTTTTAATTTGTTGGGTAATAATTTAAAACATAAAACCCTTAAGAAAAAAAATAAAAACAATCTAAAAATGTAAAAATAATTTTTTTTAGTTACCATAAAATTGATTTTTCTACTAATTTTAACTTTGATAACCCATAAGTAGGCCCCTACAAAGCGTAGCACCCTTTCCAAACGCTCATTTCATAGGCTGAACAGTTATCTATCATATGCTGTTTAAACTGTTCAATTATCTTATTCGGTTCAAAAGATATGATTTTTGCAACGAAAAAACTCAAATGGCGCCACTGTGCGTCGGCTATACCAAAAAAAAAATGTAAAGTGCTACTTTAATGTTTATTGATGGACAAATTGCTTTGAAAACATTTGTATATTTTTAAAAAATATTAAAAGCAAAATAATTTAACAATGAAAAACATCTGCCAAGAATGAATATTCCGTGTTAATATTCATTGCATTTTGCATTTTTATTTATTTTTTAGTGTTAAAAATTTTTCTCACCCCGTTTTTACGAGTGAGTTTATTTGACTATTCAAAGCGGGAACTTTCTCAAAAACATTTTATGGACACACTTTTTCTGTATATTGTCGAAAGCATTCCTTACGTAACAGTTATTACTCGCCAACAATGTTACAGACGCAGTTAAGTGAGAAAAACAGCTGTTTGTTTCAATTCATAGCATTTTTGTTTAATTTCTCACATTTCAATCGAAAAGTTTCTCGCCGCGGGAGTTACAGAACATGGGCACAGGTCTGTATAAACGGACTTGCGAACTCGTCTATCTCCGCAGTGGTTAAAAATTCTTTGTTTATTAAACAAAAATCTTATTAATATTTCTGTAAAAGAAATGTTTTATTTTTTGTTAATTTTATCATGAATTCAAATTTAATTTTTCGTTTTTTATATCTTATTAATATCAATTCTAAATATTGATATTTCTTTGCACTGTAATTTTGTGTAATAAACAATTTACTCTACTTGAGTTTTAAAATTCAATATGCGTTTCGGCGTCGGTATCGATATCGGCGATATTTTTGTTTGAGTATCGGTGTCGGTATCGTATCGGCAAAAAGCCTTATCGATAGGTTTTAAATCCTATTCTTATATGAGAATAGGATTTTATTGGAGTCCCATGATTTCTTCTGAATAGTTTCTTGAAGTTTCCGTAGATTTTATATTTGAAGTACGACTTTTCATTTTTTCCATCGATAAAATTTTCCCACACAAGTAACCATAGAGACAATTCGTCATCTAAAACTCAAAACAACGTATCATCGAAAAATTGGATAATGCCTTTTTTTATTGACTACGATTTAGGCCATCACATTACGCATGTTTACAAAACTTTAAACTTTTACCTTCGAAAATAATCATGTTATTAACAAATTTCAAAATGATGTATCATCAAGTGCATAATTTTCTTAAACAACATAACGGTTCCACTTGATAAAGAAAAAAATTGTAGAGTATTTGATTTTATTTAAGAACACAACTTACATTGATATTATTTTATTTATATTTTATATTCATATTTATATTAATATTTTATATTATATTTTATATTCAGTGGTTAACTGTTAACACCGTGTTAGTGGAACTAGTGATCAAACTGAGAAGTATTGCAGAAGTTAAAACAAAAGTTCTATTAATAAAAAGAATATGTGTTCTATAACCGAAAATCGAATTAATCGAATTAAAGGAAGCTTAAAAGATAGAAGGATAAGATAAATTAAAGCTGGGTGTATTTCAAAGTATTGGGAAAAAATTTCAACTCGGTACTGAAACCTTCTTTTTAATTTTTCCGGAAATAAAATTAGACTTCCTGTTAAAAATATGATTCGTGTTTTGGCGTATTAGCTAACATCACAAAAGGATGACTTACACAAAGAACGTGCATGCCCCTTTAACGGCTTAATCAATTGATTTAAAACTTAACAATTTAACTTTACAAGTCCTAGTGATAAGTTGTTTACAGCGATAATACAGGATTGTTAGTAGTAATACAAAATTGCAGAATTTCAACTGAACTAGAGTTGTGCTGTAAACCGTAATAGGGGTATAACAGTACTTTGTGAAAGAAGCTGATAGCCATCCTTAAAAAGGGGTATTATAAATTTTACAATTCGGCAACCAACTAAATATTGAATATTAAAAATTTTTAATTTTTTTAATGTAATTTTTAATTATACTGTACATTTTTTTTAATGTGTGTACCTTTTGTCCTTTGAAGTATTAATGTTATTGTTATTATTGCCTTTTTATGCTTATTTTTTTTTTAAATTTGTTAATATTGGCATTTTTTCAATATCGTTACCAATTCCAAAAAATCGTAAAATAGTAGGATGCATGTTGCACTATAGTCATTTACTGTATATTTTTTCAACAAAATGCTTAAATCGGAAATAGAAATTTACTCTTCATATTTTCTTTAATAAAAAAACTTACTGCTGTGTTTACTTTTCATACTTTGTTTTTTACTATCTTTATCTTTATTAATGTAAATATCTATGGAAATGGCTTACTAAATCAAGGTCAAGTAATTAAAAAGTTTCATATTTCTTTAACCACAAAATTTCATCATATAGTTATAATATCGTCCTTCTATCTATTTTACTGCTTTTAAGTAAATTTACAAGAGGGTGGCCAACAGTTAAAATTTACCATTTCTGTATACCATTTTCAAGGAAATCGTCCCCTCACAGTTTTACCAGTACGCTTTGGTTTTTTTGTAATATAAAAAGTATTCAAATATAAGAGCATTTTTTTATCGTATTAAATTCTAAACAGTTTTTACTGAAAGCTGACCACAAGCACTTATAAGCAGATTTTTTTCATCTAAATCCCCGTTTATCCGTGCTTTCTTTTCATTTATTTTATTGGGTGTACAACTAAAAATATGTGGAAAAGAAAATAGCATATCTTTTAGTTCATAAATAACTTTTATGGCATTTAAGAGACTATACTTCTGTCATTAGCCGACATATTCATTGAACGATGAAATGTAAAGACCAAGATTTATTTAGCCTCAAAATTTCAGATTTTGTGCCAACATACATTGCTGACCCAAGTTTATCTTCAATATGTTCTATGCACCTTTATCGTGCAAGAGATGATTTTGGCTGCTTAAAAGTTCGCTTAGGTCAGCCAAAAACTTTTAACGATAACGAATTGAAGGCATTGCTCCCTTAAGATTATTGTCAAACTCTGGTAAAACTAGCAAAATCATTGGAAGAAACTTACGCAGCAATTTGTAAACGGATTTATCCAAAAACAAGGAAATTGTGTACCACACGATTCAAACTCGACAAATGTTGAAAAACGATCTTACATATTAAAAACGGTATTTAAATGCAATTAAAAACGCAGTTTTTGCAACGAACCGTTAGGAGCGAAGAACAATTTATTTATTACGACACACCGAGTCTCAGTCAAATTGCTGAACAAACTCTTAAGCCAAATACACGATGCGTCGAGGTAAAACTGTAAATTTTGTGGGTCTAAAAAGTTTAATCTGTTATGAGCTGTTAAAAGCGGGTGAAACGATTACATTTGTACCGAACACAATTTAGCAAAAACGGCCGGAAATCGCAACCACACAAAAAGCCGTAATAGTCCAGCATTACAACGACTAGCCATGTGTTTTACACCAACTTTGCCTCTTCTGGTTTCAGAAATCGTCCCATCCATCTGCTATTTATTTTGATCGATGCAAAACGTTCTACCTGAAATACACTTTACTTAAAAATAGTGTATCCGAGTTTTAAGTTCGTGCCTTAAAAAATTAACCATTTTTTTCACTTGGAATGTTGCCAAAAAGATAGGAAAACGTCATTACTAACAACTGTGAAAATATAATCAGTCAAGCCCGACGATTTGATACCTTACACCACAATATATACGGACAAATGTTCGAGAGTGTGCCACATCTGAGACTCGAGTGTATTTATCGACCCGACAAAACAATACTATGTTTTTGGATTAGGATCTATAAAAGAATTCTTTGTGCTGAATATAACATAGAAATCTGCAGGAGATTTGTTTGTCTTAAAGCGATTTTAGAGAGGATGTTATATAGAACCTATGGTCAATTCATCCATGTTATATAGGGAAATTCAAAAGTTATTGTCGCTTAATATTATACCAATACTAGAATTTATCAGTTCTACCTCCTACACTTTTTCCTTTTTTTCTTAGCGACCTCCTGGTTCTAACTTTAAATCATATATATTCTTTCATAGATGACAGCAGCATTTTTCATTTGTTTTCCTTTAACCATTGACTTAGTCAAGAGGTTTAGGCTGAGAGCCAGAATATGAACGACACCCTCAACCATTACCTTACGACAATCCCCGAGTGGGTTCTTGCGAATAGGGTCGATTTTAATGCTCGTAAGACCCAATGTTGTATGTTGACCCACGGAAATCTTGTGGAGTCAGCGTCATCTGTATCCATGCCAGGTATAGCTATTGAGGAATCAGACACTCTTGATGTTTTCGAAAGAAACATTTAATTGCCTTGGTTTCTTAATTCGATGCAAGAACTACTTAACTCCGTTTGATCTCCTCACTATTTATACCGCCTATATCCGACCGAAAATAAAATACAACTCCCATATCTGGGCAGGTGCTTCAAGGGATATATTGAAACTTCTGGATCGGATGCAAAGGAGTGCGTTGAAGCTTATCAATATCAGTAGTAGGGAGATCAAACGGTTATTATTCGACCGGTTTTAACCGGTTATTTTTGAATATCGAATAAACCGGTTATTTTGGTATAATAACCGGATATTTTAATAATGTGTAATTAATATACATGTTCCTTACTCTGGTTATAGATTTACCCGTAATTTAAGCATTTTCTAACTGAATATAGGTCAAACTTAAACTTTTAATGAAGAATGTCAAAACAAAATGTAACAAAGGTCAAAAAACATTATGAACAAATACAAATCTCTTAAAAACGCGTGTGTTCTTGTAAAAAAAAACCAAAAACTATTCAAAATACTACAAAAACGTGTGCAGTTAAAAAGTAAGAATTTGTGCGAGAGTATTTTAAATATTAAATATATTTTTATATAGAGGTTATCTCTAGAGATTTTTCGAACGCGATTTAAAAGACAAGGTTAAAAAAGTTATAAAGGTTCTTCCATGTCACGACTTATTAATCACCTTTAATTAGTCTACATGCTTGACATTAATGGGCTGCACATAAAACTTAAATCCGTTTGAATTAGTTCTTAAGAGACGACAAAGAATACTTTACTTAAATACACTTTAAGGCACTTAGAACTTAAGAAGTTCTAGCATCTCTTCATGCTTAAAACTACAACATTCCGGCGGAATCAACGATATGGGAAAAATTTCTACCAATTTTATTTATTAAAACACCAAGAACTAAAAAACAAAATTGAAGAAATCAAACAATGTCATGGAAGGTTTTAAATTGTAGTCGACGAATTGACAAATATTTCACACAAAAAGCATTTTCATTTTACTATTCGTTTCTATTATGCTGAAACAAAATAATTTGAAATAGATAATCCTGGCTAAGAGGTTTTGTTTGAAACTTTTCAAAAATATCGTTGATTTATATAGACATGCTAAACCACCAACAAATTAAAACTCAATCAAAATAAATTTGGGAGAATATTTTAAATAAAAACTTTATTAAATTCCTATAATTTATTTGCTTTTGTAAAACGTTTGTCTAGATCAAATATCATTCAACAGTTTCTAAATTACATTAAGTAAATATCTTCTTACAAATAAAGTTTAGTAAATCAATAAAAAATTGTTGAAAATTAAGCTAAAGTTTTATCAATTTACTGGTCCCATTTTTCTTGGATTTTATCGTCAAATATTTGTTCGGTCTGATCCAAGTCATATCTACATATGTATTTTGTTGGTTCCTTACCTTTGGAAATTGTTTTGTTATTATTCAAATTAACGTTTTATTACAAAAACTTATTTGATTTTTGTGTTTTTATGTATTCGAATTAAAACCGGTTAACCGGTTATTTAAAAAATTCTTAACCGAAAACCGGGCTTTTTAAAATAGCAACTATTCGTAATATTCGAAAACCGGTTATTGAATAATCGATTTCCCTAATCAGTAGGGTATCCAGCTCTATTGACTCATTGGAACATCGTCGTAATGTTGGTTGCGCGTCATTGTTCTAGCAATATTAAAATGGTAATGGTTTAGCTGAGATTGGCGAACTCTTCCGCAGTACACGCCTTTCCAGCAAATCACATTCGTTCGTTGTCGACTGTAAAAGTAAAAGTAAAAAAAAAAATTATAGGACAATTTTACCATTTTCAATAGGCTTCGTCCTTCTGATAATTACAAAGTGTGTACTAAATTTAATAAAATGTTCTTAAAAATTGCGAACCTTACTTCGTGCACAGGACAGATAACCAGCCTCCAAACCTGCTAGCAGGATGTACATCGTCACATCGAATTAGAAAGTGATTCTTAGTTGATCGGTAAACGGTCTAGAACCAACATTTTTATGTATTACCCACAGCACCATTAACCCATAATACCCTCTCAACTATTTTGGTGGGGGTTTAAAAATGGCCAATGTTTTTTTATAAATTTATATTGTTCTTCTATTTTAAAATAAATGCTCAGTATCTTGTGTTTTTAAGTTATACACCCAATATTTTTTCCATATAAAAAGATTAAAATACATTCGCTTATACATACATACATATAAACTAAATGCGATAGTATTTATATATGTAAGTATGTACACAATGATATTTGCAGAGATAAATTATGTGTGGTGTATGAGTTCGAATAAAACTAAATGGTTTATTTACACAACTATTCAGAAACGTGAAAAGTTTGTTGGAATATTTTGTTTCGTTTGCTGCACGAGTTTTATATTTATTTATATTATTGTGCAAGTTTTTTTTATACCGATGGGAAATTAAGTTGGTGTCATATTGGATTATGTTTTTTCCGCCTGTCGCAAGGCATTCGGATTTTTGACACATTTCTTTATAGGTTTGTATGTATGTGCCTGCGTGTTTTAGGATACATATTTTTCCTATTAGGGATAATTTATTTAGTGTGAAAATTAAATTGTCTGTAATTTTGACATAAATAAGTATGATGTGATGTCATTTTTAAGTAGGTGCTTATGATTTTTTTTTTTTATTGATATTTGAAAACAAAGTTTTTGTTTCCTTGAAATTTGGAAAAAAAAACAAGAAAGGAAATGCGTGGCTAGTATTTCTTAGTGTCTTTAAACAAACAAATCATTTTTTTGTTTTAGTTTGTTATAATATTTTTTCAATTGTTTGGTGTACTTAACCTAGTTGGAAATTGTTTTTTTTTTTTTTTTTGTTTTATTTAGGGACCAGTTCTGAGAAATTAAGACTTTTAGGTTCAAAAGCAGTAGGTTTTCTGCGGTACTAAGTTCTTGTTACAACACGTGTTAATATTAAAGATGACATCGTAGAATATTGATGAAGTACAGATCAGATATTCTAATATAACTGTATTTTTAAATATTCATACGTATATCAATAAAAAAAATGTTACACAAGAAAAATACTTACAAATATTAATTCCTCCATTTTAAAGCAATGGGATAGAACCATAGATGGGGCTAGTGCACTAATTTTGCAGTTTCAACTCACAGGTAGTATTAGTGCAAAGTTATTGCAATCATTTTGTTCATGTTGAGTGATTGAAAATAAGCAGCCTCACTAAACATGAGTGAGAGTGAATTTTAAAAATTGTGTACTCAAAAAAAAAAATTTTTTTTTTTGTTTAAAAAAAGAAATCATCAGTTAATTACAATTTTTTTGGTTTTTACTAATTTGAATGCAACTAAAAATTATGCACTAAATTTACAAATAAAAAATTTGTTTTTTCATGATTAAAGCCATGAAATATTCCGTTATTGACAAAATTTCATGTTGTTTATTTCCTTTGCTTATGCATATCATCACAAGAATCAATAATCATGCACATACAAAATTACATTTTTTTTATTTAAGTGAGAGTCTGTTTATATGCAGCTTTTTGGATTGCAAGTACAAATTTTGCACTATTTCAATTGAGTGTAGATTTTATGCATTCAATCACCGTTAGTGATAGTGACAAAATTTGCTAGACCACTCAATTTTTTTTTTTGCTAGTGAAATAAATACCAATCACCACTAAAGCTGGTAAAAAAATAGTGCAAACTTAGTGATGGTGCAATTCTGATTTAAATCAATATTTAGTGCACTACCCCAACTATGGATAGAACCATATTTACAAACAAATTAATCCAAGTAAAATTCCAATATCTCTTTCAACGTCTACCAACTGTCAAAAATATAAAATTTAAGAGACAACGTTGACAAAATCTATGATTTTTTAAAGTGTATTAAGCTACAAAATTATAAGTTTTTTCTACATTGCATTTGACATTTCTCAATTTCAGACTAACTCAATTTGAACAATGGAAAGATACACAATCGAACAACGCGTTAAAGCTATTCAGGCCTATTATGGAAATGGACGTTCAAATCAAAATGCATATCGTGAAAATCATCTTCAGTGATGAGGCACATTTTCACCTCAGTGGATTCGTCAATAAGCAGAATTGCTGCATTTGGGCGAATGATAATCCAAGAGTGATTGTCGAAAAATCAATGCACCCACAAAGAGTAACTGTTTGGTGCGGTTTATGGGCTGACGGCATCATCGGGCCGTATTTTTTCCAAAATGAGGGCGGTCAGGCAGTTACTGTGAATGGTGTTCGCTATCGTGAGATGATAACGAACTTTTCACGGCCCGAATCGGAAGATTTGGATGTGGACGACATGTGGTTTCAACAGGATGGTTTCACGTGGTGGCGATGTCGATTGGCTGCAAAGATCATGTGATTTGACACCGTTGGACTTCTTTCTTTGGGGTTATTTAAAAGAAAAGGTGTATGTCGATAAGACAGCAACAATTCAAGAGCTAAAGGATGAGATAATTCGGCACATTAACGGCATAGAACCTCAATTATGCCTCAGCGTCATCGAAAATTTGCACCATGGATGGAGGTGTGCCGCCAAGGTCGCGGTGGCCATTTGGCCGATCTTTTGTTCCATTCATAATTGAACCATACCAATATTATCATTATAAAATAAAATGACAATAATTTCCTAAATAATTTGTGTTTTATTCAAAATCAACATCGGCCCTTAAAAATTAATCACCTTTTATATAATTTCTAAATTATTTAAGAAATATTTTTTTTTGGCGATAGCCTTAGATGCTAGTGCTTAAATTGTATAATTTATTGTAATCTAGCTGCCCGGTAGGCCAGTTGGTAGTGCGCTAACAGCCCCGGGGTTGCGGGTTCTCGTTTCCAGGAGACTCTGGTCTCCTGCAGACAAGCGTATAGCTTAGCAGGATTAGCATAGGTAATTTAAGAAAAAAAAAAAATAAAAACAATATACATATATAAATAAAAAAAATATGTTATTCTAACTTAGTCTACAAAGCAGTATTAACATATACATACTGCCCGTTGAAGTGAAACAGGTCAAACTCTCTATCGCGAACTAAACCAGCTATATCTCAGTACCAACTATCCAACGCAGTAGCCGGCCCTTTAAAATGTATTTTAAGCTGAAAATTTCCCTGAATTTTTTTTTATTTATCGTTATTTTGAAAAACTAACTTTTTTCGATCAAAAAATTTTTATTATCGAGTTTGGCTTCTGAGTTTCCAGTAGCATTGATATACAGATGCTTTGAAATTGCTTGGTTTCATTACTGCGCTAACTTTGTTGAAGTTTTGGCTCAAATTTTTAATTTAAGGCGACCGGACAAACGTAATGCTTCCGTTGAAACAGCCAAAATTTTGTTTTACAGGTTTCAAGAAAAAAAATTTATCAATGGGGTAATGTACTTGTATTTTTATTAAGTGCCAATTAATGAAATTAATTTTCTGAAAATTTGGTAAAAATCGGACCATGCCAAAGTTCAAATGACAAGGTTTAAAGTCAATATTTTGGAAATTTTGCATTTTTCACGAAATTGAAAACGAAATCTGTGGTCACAAGCAATAACCGCCTAAGTCGAAATAGTTTTTGAGGAAAGGTACTTTACATTTATGCTTGCGCATCTAAAACCAATTAATTGCATTAGAAAAATTCAGAATCAAAGATTATTATCCCCACAATGCTTAGATAAAAAATTATAACGCAAGTTGTATTTATTTCAGAAATATTAAGTGAAAACAAATATAAACTTTCTTAAGTCGACCTAGGCGGTTATCGCTTGTAAACACAGAAATATCGTGGGGTATATTAAAATTTTGGTGAAAGTTAACTAAATTACTTTCTGTTATTTATAATGAATATTTAAACAAATTCGAAATTAACTGCAATATTATGCACTTGAGGACAAAAATGAAAATATATTTTACTTTTATAATGAATATATTTAAACGAAACTGCATTAGCTACGTTTTAACGTTATGGCGTTAACCGGAGGACAGGCTAGGGCCATCCAAAAAAAAATTTATTCCATATTTCACAATTTTGACTCTTTTGACAAAAAAATTATATTACAGAAATCAGATTAAAAAATCTTTTAGGTGTATGCTCGAAATTCTCGGTCAATTATTTAATAGACACATTAGTGGACTGAGGCATTATTTATTAATTAATTTTCAGTTCTTATACCTTTTTGAAAACATCTACATATCGACTAATTTATCATCTAGAATAAAACTTTTCAGACATCTAAAAAATTTAACAAAACTATTCAGGATTTCAATCGCTTTGAGACACCTCTAAGTCCGTTATTATTCACCCTAAATTTTTTATTTCTTACTTTTTTTTGGGTATTCGCATTTTTTTGCGAGATACGACAGAGAGTTTGAACACTGTTAAGAACCACCTTTTTGCCAAAAATATTCACATTTTTGCCATTACCATTCATATAATTTAAGTTAAACAATAGATTTAAAAAAATATTTAAAATAAAAAGAACTATTTAACATTAAAATTCTTATCTGACTGGCATAAAGGTAGACGTTTTTGTATGTGTATTTTGGATTACTAAGATTACGACAACAATAAAATTTCATGAATAAACATTAAGGGTAATCACGATGCTCATTTGGAAGTTTCTAGGGCATATTATGATTGTTCGTGAGCATACCACTTTTATTTTTTGTGCATATAAAAAAAACTTCTGGCAGCACTAGTTGTCAAAAATCGTCTTTTTTACAATTAAAAGCAAGCATTAAATAAAAAAAAATAGGGGTATGCCAAAAGTTGGTGGTTTTTTATTTAAAACTGAGTAAATATGCACTAATATTTCTGCTCAATGGTTTTGTTTAGTGCAAACGAAGTAAAATGAAGCAAATTGCAAATACGTAAATTTTGTTGTGTATTTTTGTACACATTTGCCTCGTTTGCAAACTTTGCACTAACCATCGTGATTACCCTTAATATACTAAGCAAATGAATTAGCAAACCGACAATTTTAAAGCACTTACTTGATATTCTTTCTGTGAAACCCCATGGTTACTATCAATCCCATTTTAAGCAAATTTAAATTTGCTTATTAAACTTAAAAATTAATGGAGGAAACAGAGAATGAAAATATGTCATACCAATTCTTAGGGAAAAAGTTCTTTCAATTACTTATTTGCATAACAATTACTACCTCTTATAATCCCAAACTTTTAGCAAAAAGTCAAAACATTATGTCCTTTTCCATATTTATTTTAATCCGTGTTATTGTTATTTTTGTATGTAATAATGGGTGATGCAAGTAGAGATACTTTTTTCATACAGCCTTTTTTTGACAGATCACGTGTGAGTCGTGTCATGCTGTCATGTTATTTTTGTTTAGTATTGTTTGGCATTTCATAATAAATAAAAATCGTTCAACTTTATTACGAAAATTCACGTTCTGTGAGAAATGTGTTTCGTGCACTTCGCTCAACTTATGGTCAACATAATCGGCCTACTGAGCGTACTATTCGTAACACCATCACCCATTTTGAGACCCAGCATTCATTATTGAATAATATTCGACCGAATAGACCACGTCCAGCACGCTGTGAAGAAAATATAGCGGCCGTAGTGTACACGAAGACCGTGGAGAATCGATTCGGCGCCGTTCGCAGCAACTCGGACTGGCGTATGGAACGACTTAGCGAATTTTACGTCGAGATGTTAAATTGAAAGCGAACAAAATACAGCTTGTGCAACAACTAAAGCCGCTCGAAATTCCCAAGCGACATCGCTTCGCTCTATGGGCTCTTGAAAAGTTCCAAGAAGATCCGACGTTTTCGAGGCAAATTTTGTTCAGCGATGAGGCCTATTTCTGGCTCAATGGGTATGTAAGCAAACAAAATTGCCGCATTTGGGACAAAGAGCAATCTGAAGAGATTCAAGAACTGCCACTTCATCCAGAAAAAAACAACGGTTTGCTGTGGTTTGTGGGCCGGTGGAATCATCGGTTCATATTTCTTTAAAAATGATGCCAGTGCGAACGTAACTGCCATTTAATGCCTGAAATTGAAGCTCGTGATCTCGGCGAAATTTGGTTTCAGCAAGACGGCGCCACTTCCCACACATCGCATCAATCAATGGATTTATTGAGAGAACACTTCGGTGAGCACATAATTTCACGTTTTAAGCCGGTCGACTGGCCACCAAGATCGTGTGATATCACACCGTTAGACTTTTTCCTGTGGGTATATGTAAAGTGTAAGGCTTATGCGGACAAAACTGCTTCGATTCAGGCCTTGGAGGAAAACATGACGCGTGTCATTTGCCGAGTCATCGAAAATTGGACTCAACGGATGGGCCATCTCCGACGTAGCAACAGCCAACATTTGATAAACATAATTTTAAAAAAAATAAATGCCAAAGAATGTTCTTTCAAATGATAATGCCATATAATCAAAAAATATCCCACAAATTTAATAGCAATGTATCTATATCAGGGTGGGTAAGGACAAAAATTTGTCGATATTGCGCCATCGATTTTTCGATAGCTTTTGGCATGAGAAAAAAAAGTCTCACTACGACATATAAAAAAATCATTTTCGAGAGACTTATTGTTTGCTGGGAATATTTTACGACTTTAATGATATTTACCTTGTTATAAACACAAGTGATAGAGCGCGACTACATAATAACCTACACCAAACACAAATTTGCGAGAGTGTACCTTATTTGGGACTAATGTGAAATCATGGACGCGCCGAAACAAAGTTATTTTTTAACTTTAAGATATATGTACTTATACGAGTTCTTTGTGCCGAATATGATCTAGATAAATACATCTGAATAAGATTTTTTGGAAAGCGTTTGTATGGGATCTATTGATAATTCATGACATGTCATGACATTGAAGTTATCGTCGCCGAATTTCATGTCAATGCCAATATTTTTAAGGCTGTTAAGGCATTCAAAGCTATATTGGGGTACGGTATTTTTGTGGTAGCTGTGGTCAAATATAGTCCAATTCAATTAAAATATGGTTTAATGGTTAAGTTTGGAATAAAATATTTCTGTGCCAAGTTCAATCGAAATCTATTCTGCAAATAAGTTTATATAGGGGCTTTATGAATATGTTGGCCGATTCCTGCTATTCGTCATTATGACAATTTAATAATTTGTACCAAATTTAATCAAATTGCCTCTAAAATTGTAAACTTTAATTTGCTTACAAATTGTTTATAGCCAGCCGGATGTCCGTTCATATGTCGATTCAGATATCGTCTGACTTAGAATTATCTATTCTAAGTCGATCGGTATGCTTAAATAAGGGTCGAAAACCATTATTTTTATGTGTTACACATATCAGCACAAGCCCAAAATACCCTCTCCACGTATGGTGGAGTAAGTACACTTACTGCTTACCTTAACTCCAGATGAGACATTTGTCAACCGAAGATTATTAAAGGTGTAAATATTATGCTGTATAAGCTTGTGATATAGACTACTTTTTTACCCAGACAGCCAAGCCTAAAGAACAAGCTCCTCAACACGCATACGAACAATCCACGGAAACACTTAAAAACGTAAATGTGACTTGTTTTTCTTTTTGTTTGTCTAAATTTCTTTTAAGACATCAAAATAATTTAAAAAAAATGTTTTTTAATTTTTTATTGTTTAGAAAATATTTGTCAAAAAATTGAGGTGAACTTCTACAAGTGTGTTGAATTCACACAGTTCCTAGGGCACTGCTACACGTTCAATAAATATCGTGATATTTCTAGTATTACGATATTTATTGAACGTGTAGCATGCAATATTGATGGATCGCGATCCATATCGCATAATAGCCTAATTTGATGTGATCCATCAATATGGATCGCGATCATATCACAATATATATTGAACGTGTACCAGTGCCCCTAGAGTAGAGGTAAAATTGCTTTTTTCAATTTTAAGGGAGTTATGCCAGCAAATATTTTGACACTATTCAGCTTTAATATATCTAAATTTGGATTAAAAATAAATATTTTATATATTTGAAAAACTTTTAATTTAAAAATTATGAAAATTATTTTTGTTTTGTAAACAAAAATCTAAAACAGGTGGTTGAATAATTCTTGCTAGAAAAAATTTTACTATCAGAAACTTTCAACAAATTTTTTGTCTTTCAAATTTTTATGTTCTTTTTTCCTTCTCTCGTTGAACGTTTTTCGAGTACGTGAACAATTTCTAGTACCAATTATTGAAAACAAGCAATAATTTTCTGTAAATGCACCCACATAATGTCAGATTGTAAGAAGTGTCAATACAAAAATAAGCAGGGACCGTAACAGTTATTCCTTTTTTCATAAAAGTCTTAAGATAACAGTTGTTTTATAATTTTTATTATTTTGAACAATAATAACAGTTATTTTTTGTTTTTTATTATTTCGATCAAAACTAACAATTATTTTATGATTTTTATTTTTTCGAGCAAAAATAAAAATTATTCTTTAAAGAAATGTACGTGGTATAATTATTTAGCTGACTTTAAATATATATTTTAATGCGCATAAGCTATCCCAATGATGATCACACATTTAAATAAATATTTAAAGATAACTCAATAATTATAACACGTACATTTCTATCATAATATTTCATCATAGAAAAGTTCATAAGGATCAATATGGTATACTTGAATCAGTTTGCCAGCATTTACTTTTATATGCTTTTTTTGTTTTAAAATTTCAAAATAACTGTTATTTTCGGTCCCTGAAAATAAGTATAAAAAAAAATTTGTGTCTAAAAAGTGAAATTTGTTTTTAAAAATGCCTAAAGGCCCAAAAGACTAATTTGCTTGGATAAATCCGAGAATTTGTGTTTTGTTGAAGACGACGCATAGTGTGACTTTTGTTACTTTTAGGATGCCAAAAGAAAAATAAAAAATGTTCTCCGATTTTAATAATTTTATGCTATGTAATAGTAAAATGTACAACTATTACGAATATGTACTCAAAACAAATCAAAAAAACAACAATTAACATGATAACAGTTATCAAACTTGTGCCACTCTGACAAGTGTAGTAAATCTGTTTATAGTTTTCATTTTTTGTTGAACTTTGCGGTGACATTACTTTTGTTTGGCAAAATATTTTTACAAAAGTATTTTTGCTTTAATTAAGTTGGAACCTTTTCTATAAAGACTAGTAAGTTTCTGAAGCTTTAACGTTATTATTTTAATTTTTAATCAAAGAAA
Organism: Pollenia amentaria; assembly: GCA_943735925.1. Lineage (NCBI taxonomy): Eukaryota > Metazoa > Arthropoda > Insecta > Diptera > Polleniidae > Pollenia > Pollenia amentaria. The sequence goes on from OX031008.1 coordinate 180,620,935, forward strand.
ATATGCAATCACTAAAAATTGAGTGATTTCCAAAAATGTTTGTTTTTCGATAGAGAAAAACTTGCATGATTCTGTAGAATTCTGTTACGTGATTATATGGAGATTGAAGGTTTATATATCTATTTTCAGATTCAGCAATAAGTTTTTGCGTCTTTTTGCTCCTTTCTGCGATATTTTGAAAAACATCTAGAACTTAAAGTAATTTCGATTTGTTGCACAGATTACTCACATCGTCAGACCCCTTTATATGCAGCTTGCGGAAAGCGACTAAGACAAAGCGACGAACATTACCAAACGAAGTTATTGGCTTATTATCCGTACCGGAATATGGAAATGATATTGACACGGAGTAATTATTTTTATTTCCAGATTGCTTTTTTTAATATGAAATTTAAATTTGTTTTCAAAAATATATATTGATCATCTCAAAACAAATACTAATTGAAGGCATTTGTGTGCATCTAAAAATTTAGTGAAATTAAAATTATTTTTTTTTCTTTCCGCCATAATAAGTACAATTAAATTAGAAATTTTGGTATTTTGAAAATACACCTTATATGGGGGGTTGCCAAAAAAGTGGGCGGACCACGCCCATTTTTTGTGTCCAATGATATATTGATCTCATCATTATTATTGCTTAATTTCATTGCCATATCTACTTTTATTTGACTGTTACGACTTTTGGCATCCTAAAAGTTACAAAAATCACACTGTGCGACGGACGGTAAGCATGAAAAATTCTTTTTGTAAAAGGACAATTGAACAGCGCTAGTATACAAGTAAAAATTGTTAGGCAAATTTACGAAGTTTGTGTAAATCCATTTTGCTACAATTTTTAAATGCACAGTTTGCACAGATTGCGAGACTTTTAAGCGATATCATGTAAACCCTAATTAAAATTGTAAAAAAATAATGTGTTTATAAGCCTATTAAATAGAACTCACATATAGAATTACGGGAATTGCGGTTCAAAATTCGGTTATTATCCGTTCTAATAAAATCCCTGTTTGAGAGTTTAACTATTATACACAGATATTTATAACATACATAAATCAAAATAAATTAACTTTATTTGAAAGTCTTCATTTTTATTGAAACAATTCAAAAATGGTACAATTTATAAATAACTTCCTGAAATATAGTTTGTTAGAATAAATTTTATAAAATAATCAAAATTTTTAATCTCTTTTGTTTGAAAAATTAATTTTTTCCATATTCTTGAATTGTTTTGCCAAAATTGCTGCTTGTATACTTATTTTTTGCTACGAATAACTTCAATGTAAATGACAATAACATGCCAATTCACCAGAAAAAGTCTTAAAAAAGTCAAAATCTCCTTTATGACCCAACAATATGATTATTCTTATGATTTGGTCTTTATTGAGTATTCTGCTCGCGTAGTTACAGAAAATTATATATTCTGTATTAACATTCCCTGTATTCCGATTACTTTAATATCATGACATTTTATTCGTGAATTTCCTATACATAAAAAATAATTGTTGAGTAGCAGAAATTACACAAACTGCATACTAAAAACGACGTCTGAATATTTTCTTGTACCCAGCACTAACATTTATACGATTCTATGCACATAACCTTATCGATTTTATCCTTCTCGTCTGTCTTTTTTTTTATTTTAATAACTAAGCCACAAGGGCCTTATAACTAGACTCAGATTTTAATATCATCGAGTAATTATGCAAAAGATTGTGCCATTACATTGAATTAAACGCTTAGTTAAGATAGTTAGTGAACACAATCGTGAGTACCAGCTATTTAGTCAATATTTCACAGTAATGACACTAATATTTTAGTACTTGTTTAACATATTCTTAGAAACCTGAGGTATTTAACCCCAACTGCAAGAGCGTACGATTTAAAGGCCGTTTCACACTATATTGCACGTCTTAAGTTAATATTCCCTGTTCAAATTATTGTTTAAACATTTTCCAAAAACATTTACAACTTATTATGTGAGGGTTGCATTTTCCTTAAGAAACTTAAGACTTGCATCATAGTGCAAAACTGCCTTTAATACGCATTAGAGCATCGTACAGTTCTCTTCTTGCGATTTGGTTATAAACACAGCTCTAGCTGATCTCCGAATATGCTGACCGTTACCCATTTTAAGCGTCAGATAAGGTCAAGGTTTTGGCTCCTGAAAGCACAGAATCCTGCATGCCACTTAATACTTTGACAGTTAAAAAAAAAACCCAAAATAAAAGACTATTAAAAATAAATTCGAGTTTTCAGCATTTTTAGTCGTAATATCTAATAATTAACAATTGTGATTTTTAGTTGAACTGTTGGTTTTTAACTGAAGTTGTTCAAATTTAATTTATATTAAATTATTTTCAACAGTTTTTATTTTTTGAATTTATTATATGAGATAAATTTCAGTTATGTAATTTATAAAGCTTTCTGTAAAAGTTCTATTCCTTAATAATTTTTAGGAATGGATTTATGCACTACCAGACTATTATCTTGTATCTTCCTGTTACATTTTACCTTAGCTATCCTTTGGATAGCAATGAAGTATATTGTATGTACAGAAAAATTTACAATTATAAGATGCCAGCAGAATGTAATGCATTTTCTGGCCCGCTACGGCCTTCGTCAGCATTCTTTGTGTCACACTGGATAGTGATACTTTATTAATTGCATGTATTTAACTCAACTATTTTTACAAATAGAATTTGGGAATTATTTCTTTTCATAAGCTACTTTATTATATTCAACATTTTTTATTTTTTGAATTTATTCTATGAGCTAAATTTCAGTTATGTATTTTATAAAGCCTTTTGTAATAGTTCTATTCCTTAAACATTTTTAGGAATGACTTTATATACTATAAAATACATAACTTAAATTAAGCTCATAGATTAAATTCAAAAAAAAAAAAAAAAAATTTTAAATATAATAAAGTAGCTTATGAAAAGAAATAATTCCCAGATTCTATTAAATTAATTTAATTGAAAGAAGGAATTTAAAACATGAAATTAATAAAAATGTTCTTGACAATTCTTGACTGAACACGGGATTGAGCTCGGGTCGAATTTACATGTTTCGAGAATAACCACATTCCCATCATTAGAATTCTTTGCGTTCCACCATTTGCGCCACTGCAGTGATTGCCAGTCTATAGTCGAACAATAATATTTAACCAATGGTATTGGTAGATCGGAATTTGCTGTAATTGATTATCAATTTTCCATTTTAATTTACATGTTTTTCCTTACTTCTTGTTTTTTCGTACTTTAATACAAATAATTAAATGAAAATTAAATTTGATGAACTTAAGCCTAATTAAAAAATCAAAAGCTTCAGTTAATTTTAATTAAAACAATTGTATTTTCTGAATTGGAATTTTAAACAAAAAGTTAGGCATTTTTGTGTACAAGTCTTTTATGGAACAAAACTTCTATACACAATACACTACCAAACTTAATAAAATAATTATATGATTCATCGATAACTTTGATATACACACAGCGTCAAAAGTGACTCGACATCGATAAAAACTTTGTGCATTCTTTTATAACAAAAAATTTATAACAATTAAAAATTTCTCGCAATTTAAGTCCAAAGTCTATTCTTATTTAACTGTGATTCTGGGCACAAGGAGTGAAAAATTATTTTTGTGATAACAAGTTAACTGCAGTAAAAATATGTAGAAAGTCATTGCTGATATTGACTTACTTATGACGCTAGTGTATATATGGTCCTATTCTGCAAATTGTTTTCACTTCATTTTATCAATAATATATAATAATTGAAATGATTTTTTGTTGTTGATTTAATTTGGAGAATTAAATACCGCAAATATTTTTTGGTTGCATAAAAAAACTTTTGTTCCGGAGCTTGCCATAGACATGGACTGATTTAAAAAAATTTTTTTTTAAAGAAAATGACAGTAATTATTTGTGCTATACTTTCGTTTAATGTACGCAAAATGAAAAAAACCTCTGTTAAAATTATCCATCAATTGTAATTCTTTTAATATACCAATATTTTAAACATTAAGGGTTTTCATGAAACCGCTTGAAATCGTCATTTGTGCAAATGGGCAACCTTGCGAGACTCGTTTCATAAAGCCCCTTTTTAACTTTTGTTTAACTTTAAACAATAAATGTCAGTTTGTAAGAAATTTCAATACAAAGAAAAGAGTTCAAATGTGTTTATAAAAAGCGTAATTTGTTTTTAAAAATGCATAAAGAATGGCAAAAGATAAATTTGCTCAGACTATTTTTGTGTGTGATTTGTTAACACTTAAATTTTTCGTTGAAAACGACGGTCAGCATTAAAAAAATCTGTTTGTATAAATACACAATTGAACAGCGAAATTTAAGAGATATTTGTCATTTGTTTGAAAAAATTTATGAATTATGTGGAAACGAATTCATATACAATTTTTGACAGTTCATTTGCGGGGGCATAAAATGCACAGCTTCCACAGATATCGAGACTTTTAAGCTATATCATGAAAACCCTTATTGTATTTTTTGTTTGGTTTAATTAATCTCGCAAACGCCGCAATACTGCCCCTAACGTGCACTGCCTTTAGTCTATAAACTATAAAATCAATTGTCGTTAAATCGTTATGAAATTTTTTTCTTGTCAGTTTTGTTCTCACACACTCCATTAAAACTTCTTTAATTATTTTCAATTTATTTATCCTTAGCATTCAGGTTGTCTCTTACACATATTCCCGTTCAACTGAGTTCTGTCGCTCTACTCTGTTGCTCTACTCTGTGGCTGTTGTACATTGTAATGAGTTTCATCTACAGATACAAATCAGTGAAACAGGGTTATAACGAACTATGTCAACTACGAACACTTGACTGCGGTCCCATAGTTTTTACATTATGCTTTTTAACAACACAGAAAAAATTAAAAACTGTTTCTTAACACTGTTTCTTATTCATAAAATCGAGCAAACAATTTGTTGATTTTGCACCTATTACCAAAATGATTATATTGATTACTAAAAATTTTAAATTGAACAATTTTCTCAATAAATGATATTTTTAGTTTTAATAAAAAAAAACAAATTATCAAAAAACTTCGCCTTTTCAAACAATGTGTTAATTGATTTAATTAAATTTACCTCAGGGTTTGAAAATTCCCAACAACAATTCTACAATTTAAAATTATTTCATTTTAAAAGATAAAAAACTTATATTATTTTTGTTATTTAATTAATATTTTAATTAAGAATTTTTTTCAAAACAACTAAAATGTTAATTAAATCAAATATATGTTTTTAATTTTCTTTAAAAAAAAAGGAATCGATTCAATTATCACATTAGTTAAATTTAAATTAAATTATATTTTTGATTTTGTTTCAAGTAAAAAATAATTTATTACATTATTACATTAATTAAATTGAAATACTATTCAAACAATTTTTTAATTGATCAAAAACTACTGAAATTTTTTTCTGTGAATATAATAACATATATAACGAACATTCACAGAAAAAAATTATCAGTAGTTTTTTATCAATTAAAAAAAAATGATTAAAAAGTATGTATTTCAATTAAATTAATTTAAAATAAATTACTTGAAAGAAAATATAATTTTGATTTAATTAACTTTTTAGTTGTTTTGAAATAAATTTTTAATTAAAATACATATTAATTAAATAACAAAAAATTTAATTTTAATTAAAAATTTTAATTGTGAATTTTAATTTTAATATTCACAAAATTAAATTTTTACAATTTTTGGCAATCTATAAAATCATTTTGGTAATAGGTGCAAAAGCAACAAATTATTTGCTTGATTCTATAAATTTGGTATGAATTTGGTGATTAGAGAGAATTTTGAATTTTTTTGTGAATGGTTATAGCAAACTTTTTTATAGCGAACAAATTTTCGGTCCCCAAAAAAATATTTTCTACAGATATCTACTTTTATAATGAACTCTCCGAAACACACGTGTTTTTATACCTATACCACAATAGTGGAGAGGGTTTGTGCTGATGTGTTTAACACATAAAGGTATCGGTTGTAGATTCACTATTAAGTATACCGATCGACTTATAATTCGGCTTGCTGGTTGGTTGTCTGCTTATGTACAATTTGTGCGCAAAGTAAAGGTCGCAATTGTATAGATAATTTAATAATATTTGATATACATATACGTTTTAGTTGTCATGAGGTACGAAACCTATTAAAAATTATGAGATTCCATCTATAGCTTCACATGATTACCATACAAACATCTTTCCGGAAAAGAGTATTTGGGCCCCTCATTTTGCTAATAGTTTTCCTTCAAAATCATAAATTATTTATAAATATATTTAAATTTTTGTAATTAACCTGTTAATATTTAAGATATAAGGCAAAGCCATTTCTGTGCAATAGTTGTTTCCTTAGAATGTAAGAAATTGTGTAACTTACTATTAAATAAATAAATAAATATTTGGGCCCGTAAACTATCTTATTAGGTTGATATTTAGATAACGAGGGCGGATCAATAAGTCCGTGACTTTTTGAATGAAACACAGGAACTTGCTCAAAACTTGACAGTAGTCTATTAACAGATGGTACTTGATGGGAGCAGTATTGCATTTCTTATAACTACGAGGGAAGTTCGTATATAGATTGTAACATATAGCTCATTAAACGCAAGTTTTTTTAATTGGTTCATATATTGACCACAGCGCATATGCAAATATAGCTCCCGAAAATATATGAATATTGATATTTGGCGAATATTTTTTTGTACTGGTAGATCCGAAAGTGCACATATGTCCCATAAAAAACTTTCTCTACATAACCCCTTTAATACGAACAAATCTCATATCGATATTGATATCTAGATTATATTCGCCACAAAGGAATCCTCTATGAATCTTTACGTTATAGCATAATTTGGTTTTGCTGAGTCCATGGGTCTAGAAAATTTGGCTGAATATTTTAGGGTATCAAAGTTTTGTCTTAAAATTAGGAAGAAAAAGTTTTGAAATTTTTTTGCTGTAGCAAACTTTATTTATAAGTGTCGGTTTGCTATAGCCGTGTTTAACTGTATATTGATTGATATTAAATTTTGTTCATACAATACAATATCTTTCAAATACAGCTAAACACTTATTTACACATTTCAGAAACATGTTGCTGAGTTCTTGTCAAATAGTAAAAACAAATAATAATTTCATCGTTGCCAAGAAAGAGTCTAAAAAATATGTGTTTAAATGGATGTTGAGTGTTGTACGTACGAGCTTTTTCACTTTACTACTCATACCAATTAATGTAAAATAATGGCTTAAATATTGAAAATTTGTTTAAATGAAATAAATGTAATGAGAAATATTTATAGATAATTTTAATAAAGGAATAAATAGTTTTAAAGCAATTGTTACGCTTAGACTTCTTATGAAATATTAAATTATTTTTATTTGAAATACCTGGCGTAGAAGCTCTGCTTTAAAGATCTGAAATATGCTTATTTCACTCTTTAAGGACTGACATGATTTAAGCATTGGATATAAATTTGAATAACTTTTTATTAATCTAAAAGATTTTTTTTCAATAAGGGTGTTAAGCTTTTATATTTAGTTTTTAGTTCAAACTATAGTGTGTTAAAACTTTATATTTTTTATCAAAAGAATTTTTCCAGTGGTCATTGTTACAGTGAAGCGGAAGAAAATGTGGTCCTTAAAAACGAATTAACAGGGAGTTTCCTCTATTATTAAGCACCGCATTTAGAAACTGTTGGTTTGTATGTCTTGTCTTACAGCAGCAGAGTAAGACAGTAATTTTTAAAGGCAAAAATGAGGCGGTTAAGGTCAATTGTAATTAAGTATCAATTGTAATTAATCGTCGAATATAATCCGCAAGATTCAAGGAGACCTCACAGATCTGCAAATAGTTAGAGACGACAAATTGAGAGCGAGTACATGAGCATGGTGAGTCCTGGAGTGAGGTGAAACTATTGTGTAATGATGAAATACAATGGAGGGCAGTTGTTATGGCTCTATGTTCCACTGAGAATTAAAGGATTGCATATATGTATATAATTGTTATTCACCAGTTGGATCGATGAAATAATTTCCATTTTTTTTTAAATTTAAGTTTTCTCCCCAAAATATATTTGTAAAGATATCTATGAGTGTGTGGGTTGTGGCTTTCTTATCTGTTTAACTACAACTGGCTGAAGATCTGAAGTACTATTGTTCGGTGTATTAAGTAGAAATTTAATTTAAAATTGTATTAAACATACATATAACACTATTGAAAGAAAACTATCCTCTTATCTATTTGATATTAATTACTATTTGATTACATTCTAACAAAGAAACATGCCAGTGACTCAAATTAAACAGTAGTTAAGGGCGTGCAAATAGTCTGATAACTGCAAAAAATTATATTATTCAAAGATGCTACTAAAACGTATTAATTTTCAAACGATTGAAATAAATAGCTTGAGCTCAGCACAAATAAAACAAATAATAAGCAAGACAGTAGAGTCGGTCAAGGACTACCATTTGACATTCTACAGCACAGTACATAAGGACAATTGTTCGAAAGTTTGCCATGAGTTTAGGATTCATATTAGAGTTCAAGGTGTGGACATTTTTCTCGATATCTACAATCAAATGAGATTTGTTCGTCTTAAAGCCATTTTAGTCGTGGTTAATATTTAAGGGGACCCTTCTGTTCTGTATTACACAGAACAGTACTGTATTTAGGCGCCTTGTCCTGGGTAAATTATTTTATAGTCGAAAACCGTATTTGTACTGTATTTAATTAAATAACTAAAATAAATATATACCCAATTTGCCTGACTTCTCTCATTACAAGATATATGTAAAAATTTATATTTTTTCGAAAATAAAGTAAAAGTAAAAAACGTTGGAAAAGTTCAAAAGATCTTATATTATGCCAAATTTGTTCAAAGGAGCACTGCAAAGATTAAGTTTACTTTTTTGACACAACCAAAATTAAATGATTTATTTTAAAATGTTCAATAACTACTGGGGTATTCGATTTCTAAAAAAGTTTAAAAGGAATTTCGAAATACTCCACATTGAATATTTTGTAAATTTATTGCTTGGTAATGATTTAAAAACATGTCGTTTTAAGATCGTTAATCTTTTTTATGATAAATGTTGCCTTGCACTGATGGAAAAAACGCGATAACGCTGACTTTGGCAACAGTACTATGACAAGAGTCCACGTTTTTGACCGTATGACACTTTACATCATTGTGATGTCAGCCTTAACTTGCCCAAATTTTCATCAGGGTCAAAAATTGAAATAACGGTATCAATGGGTTGACACATCGGCATCACAGAAATGACGAATCGGAGTCAGTTTAATAAAACATGTCGTCAGTGCGATGACTCAGTAACATCGTAGTAACGATTCATAAGGCTCAATTTAATAACTGTTTGTCATTGTCATTTAAGTCAAAGTGAGAGTGTTATTAATTGCTTACAAGTTTCACGTGTTTTTGTCACTTTTGTTATATTCCGCCCTTTGTTTATAAAATAGTTCTTAATTAAGAGACACTAGCAGCATGCCCGATATGGTTGTTGTAATCATTCTACTTTGAAAATTTTATGTTTTTAACTAAATAATTTAAAAAAAAAATAGAATATGGGACTTTTAGCCGCCCATTTTACTTTTTAAACATGAAAATAATGTTAATAATACACAAAATGTGGCATCGAATTGATGTCACTGTAGCCATAGCATAGATGACGCATAAAATATGACAAAGTTTTATGATGACGTTCGTCATCGGATTGATGTCACTTTTTGCCTCCTGGATGTCATTTGTAATTACAATTATTTCACAAGTCTGATGTTAGGGTATCATCAATATGAAGTTGCGTTTTTCTATGAGTGTGATACTCTTCTAACCAGGGTTTCGAACAACTGCTAATAGCAGTCAAAATTTGCTAAAAATGTCATTTATTTTCAGTAACATGCTGAAAAAAAAGAACTGTATTTTATTTTCATCCACACTCATACTTAAAACAGTTGAACTGTGTGCGCACAGTTACTGAAAAAATAGTAACACAATTCATTTTTTTTCAGCAGTCAAAAGAATCAGCAGCAGACTCCCTCCATTTTAAACACACAGACTGCTGAACTTGCGACTGAAAACCAGAAGCTGCTGTGTTTACAGTTGACGTAAACTCTTTTTTTTAGTTTACTAAACAACGTAGCTAGAAACTGGCAGTTCGACTATACAGTAACGTAAACACAAACTGGTTTGTTGAATGAATTGAGTAATGTTAAGTGGAAAACACATTTGTTTTGTTGTTTAAATCAAATAAAAGAAAGGAAAAAAAACAATTATTTATAGAATGAAACAAATAATTTGTAATATTTCGAATGCCAATTACAATAGGTACATACTTTTTATTTAAAAATATTAATTTTTGTTTTATAAATTTTATGAAAAATTAAAACACTATTTTTTAACTTGATAATAATTCAGTGAAAATCTCAACCATTAAAACACATTAAAGATAATATGAAAATAAGATTTTCTATAGTAAAAATAGTAAATATAAAAATTTTTCCTGTTACCTACTTTAAAATATAATATTTTTCTACTAAAAAATTTTTTTAACGTTTATTAATTGAACAATATTATATTGTACAAACTTAAACTATAATAAACACTAGTAAACAATATTAATTTTTACACATTTATTAAAAAGTTTCAAAAACAAGGTCGCGAGTACTATTATTAAAATGGATTAGATTTTGATTTTCAGAAATAGGCTTTGATTTTGAACTTCAAATGATGAAGATAAATATTATATTTAATTTAAGAATGTTATGTACAAATTGTTTAAAAACTATAGATTTAAATTGTTAAAAACTATGGTCGAAAAGTAAGAAAGCCAAAAACAGATTATTCATCTAGCCACCAACTTTTTTTGGATTTAGAACATTGTAAACTACGAACTACTGTATTATAGAATACTTGTGTCGTGACGTACATTATAATTATTTGTTGCATTGCAATTTACCACTTTTATACTGTCCCGTCTATTATTCTGATATAAGTCTACTATGCCATTTTCATTTTGTACAACCCCTATACTATCGTGGTACATATACAAATGCGTCAGTTTGAAAAAATCCTTTTTGCAATGTCTTATGTATATACATACATATATTCTTCAATTGTATAGTATGGTGCAATTACCAGATTATTTTTTTTACATAAAGTACATCTTAAATATTATTTATAATTAAATTTATAATAAAATTATCTATTCTAATTATATTTGAATTATTATGCAATTTTTTATTTGATATTACAGAAAAAATAAAAAAATGTTTTTAATCACCAAATTCTTAGAATCAAGAAAACAAATTTTTGATTTTGCACCTATTACCAAAATGATTATATTGACTGATAAAAGTTGTAAAAATTAAAAATTGTGAATCTTTTTTCAATAAATGATATTTTTAATTTTAATTAAAAATATGATCAAAAAACATAATTAAAATTTGTATAAAAAATTCATTAATTTAGTTTTGTATATCTAGCAATGGTACCATGTAATTTTGTGACGATCGGTCATACCATGTTTCCCATAGAAAGCCCAGTAGGGATGCAAATCTCGATCTCGGGATTTTCGGGAATCAGCGAATCCCGGGACTTGAATTTTTCAATCCCGGGATTTTCGTCAAGATAATTTTTATATAATTTTTTTATAAAAAAAAAAAATCATCATGGCATTCTTCCTTGAGAGGATAGGGAACACAATATTGATCTTTAATATTTATTTGATTAACTCCGTTAATACTGTCATTAAAAACGAAAAAAGCAAGTTAAACTTTGTTATTCTTTTTAAGCGTGTCCAACAATTATTAAGAAATTTAAATGTGAGAAGTTCTGAAAATAATAAAGAAAGAAATGTCGTTTAAAATGCACAAAACAAAGAGAAAAATCCAAAATTTCCTTGTGTTTTTATTTTTTAATTGATTCCACTTGTGCACCAAATCCAAAATTTTAACTTTACTCGTTACAGGTTTAGGCTTATTTTAGTGTTTTTTGAGAATGGCCATGGGACCTAAGGTAATTCATAGAGTGATTATACGAAATTAAGTAGTGTAATTTATACACTACATAATTCCTACCACGAGTGGTGGTGGGATAAAAATGTGTTTTTTTTTTTAAATAAGATTTTTATTTTTAACTGAAAATATTGATTTTGTTAATTATTTCGAATTCAAATTTCAATTATTCATCTTAATTCATTTAATAAAAATTTTAATAGAATCTTAAAAAGAAATCAATTACTAATTTGTTCTATTCGATAACTATATTAATTAGTTTTTTATTTAGTTTGAAACAACTGAGCTAATTGAGTTAAATATAGATTTTATGTTAATTATTTTTTAATTGAATCAATTAACACATTGTTGGAAATAAGATGTTGTTTTTTTATCATATTTTTAATTAAATGAATCATTAATTAGGAAAACAAATCACAATTTTCCATTTTTACAAATATTAGTAATCAATATAATCATTAAACAACTTTGTAATATTAAATTAATTATAAAACTTTTGTTTGTAAACCTCTTTTAAAGAGGGGTTTTTTTTAATAAATATTTATAAAAAGCATTTATGTTTTGATTTTCAAAAATCCCGAATCCCGAAAAAGCCCGGTATCCCTAAAGCTCACCCATGGAAAACACTTAAACAAGTCCAAAACTAAAACCAAAAATGATGTTGTGATGCCATTTGGTCCAAATTAGAATCCTGAGACTAAAAATCACACTAAAAAACTCTTATATAATCTGGAATCTTTATAAGAAATTTCTTAGATTAAAAAACTTAAAACAATAATTGTATTAAAAATTATTTTTGATAAATAAATCTAATCTTTTGACAACAACCAATACAATTATACAAGTTGAAGTTATTTTATTAAAAACAAAAAGTGAATTTATTTCTTTTAATTAATATTTTAATAACGTATTTGTTATTGAATCAAATAAATATTTTAAGTTTTTATTCAATTAAAAAAATAATTGATGCAATTACCACGTTAATTTAAATATTATATTTTTCAAACCATTTATTTAATTGATAAAACCCAACTTAAATTTTTTTAATTTTATTTTACTTTAAAAAATTGCTGTTAGGAGATCTATATAACGAAGTGCAAGTTGTTAAACATTTTCTTTCGAAATCCCGTATCTTTTTTATATAAGAAGGTGAAACATTAAACAATATTAGACTCCCTTATGTTATGATTGGTCTAATTAAAGATTGAAACGTTATTATTTTGATTCGATTTTTTGTATCTTAAATATAATAAGAATTTATAAACAAAAAATGCCTTTCTAGCTTTGTTAAGTATTTCATTTAAATAAAATCAGTGTTAATTAAAAATTCAATCAAGTATATTAAACTTTAATCAAGTTAATTAAACGTTTAACGAATACTATTAGTTTGTTAACTAGTAAACATGTTATTAATTTCATTTTATTTTATTTTTGTTGGGTATATCAATATTGTATAAATAAGATTTAACTCCTAATTATTTCCAAATTTACTTTTTCATTTATCAGCTTAAGGTCTAGAAAGAATTGTCTCACATTTTTCTATATTAATTGTCATATTCCAATCATTTGTAAACTTTTAAATAAAACACAGTTGCTCTGTTAATTGAATAAACAGTGCGTGCACATGCAACTGTGTTTTCTTTTTTACAACTATGGAAATATGTTATGAAAAGATGTAAACCTAAGTAACGTTAAAAATTAAAAAATAAGCTGAAGTGCGTGATAGATATTATTGTTGACCAAAAAACAAAATAAAATAATTTTAAAATGGAAGATATTTCTAATTATTTCAGTGACATGGACACTAGTGGAAAAGTTATATGCAATATATGTAAAAAACAACTAAAATCGTCTAGAATTTATAATTTAAAAATACATTTGAAAAATTGTCATCAGGTGGAGATATTACAAAATAACAATGTTTTAAAAAAAGTGCAAAAAAAGAAAATTATTAAAGCAAAAATAGAAATAAACCGATTTGAAATTATGCGATCATTTATTGGTTTAGTAACTGAAAACAATATCCCATTTGATACTTTAAATAGCAGCAATATGAGAAATCTACTCAAGCCTATTTGCAATGCAATAACCAGTAAAGAAGAAAATATATTTACTTTAAATTCCGAAAATGCTAAAATTATGTTGAGCAACGTTGTTAAAAAATTAAGAGACGTGATAAAAAATGAATTAAACAATAATCTATTTTCCGTCAAAATAGATAGTGCAACGCGACTAGATAGAAATATTTTCGGAATAAGTATCCAATACTGCAAAGATGGCTGTATTGTGTGTCGAGAGTACTAGGAATGTGCGAACTAAAAGGTGTAGGTAGCAGTAAGTCAAAAAACTTAGCGGCAGAAATGATTAAAACATTAAATAAATTTGATCTCAGTTTGCAACAAGTGGTGGCTATTACTTCTGACAATGGGGCAAATATGCTTAAAACTACATCGTTATTATCCCAATGTATTGGTAACAGTAATGAAGAGGAGGTCTTAGACAACGAAGACTACTTAAATCTTTTAAAAGAAATTGAAAATGATGGTGATATCAATATAGGAGAAATAACTATATGCCGATGTGCAGCTCATACTGCACAACTTGTTGCAATGGACACTCTTAAAAGTACAGACATAAGAAGATTTATATTTATATCCAGAAATTATGTGAAATATTTAAGAAAGTCTGCAAATGGAATTCGGTCCTTATTTGAAATAAATAAAATAAAAATTCCACAAATTGACTGCCCTACCAGGTGGGGATCAACATTTAAAATGATGTTTGATTTAGAATCTGCAAAGTCATTAATAAAAAATGAAATTTCAATTGTAACTGGAACTGAGGATTTTGAAATTAATTCAAAATATTGGGATGATTTGAACGAATTTATAATAATTTTCGCGCCATTAAACGAAATCATTGTTAAATTTCAGGCTGAATCATTACATTATGGAGATTTTTTTGCTCATTGGATAAGGTGCAAACTAATAATATCAAAAATAGTTGACGACTCCTTACAAAATTCATTTAAAAAAATTGTTGGTACTTCATTGTTAATAAATTTTGAATTACGTTCAAAAAAGTTATTAGATAATGACATATTAAAAGCATGCCTATTTTTTGATCCGAGGTTTCAACATACATTGTCTCCAGATGAAAAAGAAAGTGCGATAGCTTGTTTAAAAAAATTATGGGAAAAATTTATATTTATAAATAAAGATTACGTTTCTAGAAATAATACTAATGAATTGGAGAGTTTAAACGAAGAAGACATTTTGACGCAATTTTTAATGCCAGAGACTACAGGAATAAATGAAACAGTTTCAGTCAACAATAAAATAGAATCATTGAAACTACCATTTTTAAAAAGCACAATCTGTGTATTAAATTACTGGATTGAAAGAAGATTCACTGATCCAGAATTATATATTTTGTCAAATATTGTTTTCGGTGTACCCCCTACACAGGTAAGCGTTTTGAATAAAGTTTGTATAACAGCCAACTCTTATATTACTTAAATTAACATGAGGTGCGTTCATTTACTTTACTAGCAGAAACGTGCAACGAGAGAGTAAAATTAAAATTTACGAAATTTTTCTCCTAATTACTCATAAAAAATAAAAAAGTAAATAAATGCTTTTCTAGCAAAAATTATCAAGTAACAGCCATACCTAAATAAAAGCGGAAGGCGGAACGTTTTCTTTAGCGTAGCTTTTACCTTAACACTCTTTTTCACTCATTCGTTGCAAGTTTTTTTGAGTAAACTTACTAGTAACAATTATTGACAATAAGCAATAATATTCTGTAAATGAACACACCTATGTTATCAACTATTTTTTGACATATTAAAGTACGTTTGATAAACCAATTTATTTTTATTTTCTTTCTTTTAAGGTTTCAGTAGAAAGAGCATTTTCATCTCTAAGGAACGTTTTGACTGACTCTCGAAATAGATTAGGTGAAGAAAATCTTGAAAATATTTTATTGGCAAAATTAAACTCATCCCTTTTAGATGATGTTGTAAATGATATAGAAGAAAACAACAATACATACTTGTTAAATGAGCATTAAAGTTTTTTTTTACACAGTATAAGTGATATCATATACAAGTTCTGCTTTGTTAGAATCCATTAAATATATAGAATTACTTAAATAAATAAAATGTGTGCATATATATGTACATATAAATTCAAAAAAATATTTGTTTCATTCTATAAATAATCGTCAGTCTGATTTCTTTTATTTCACTTAAACAACAAAACAAATGTCTTTACAACTAAACAGTACTCAATTCAGTCAACCAGACAGTGTTTTTATTATTTTACCCTTTTAGGCCATCTATTGTAACAAAACTCTTATAAGTTTCCGCAAAAATTATTTAAAAGAAAAGCTATTTTATTATTATTTATAAAACGTACCAATAATAAAAAGTAGAATCTGGGAATTATTTCTTTTCATAAGCTACTTTATTATATTCAACATTTTTCATTTTTGAATTTATTCTATGAGCTAAATAAATTTCAGTTATGTATTTTATAAAGCTTTTTGTAATAGTTCTATTCCAAAAAATTTAAGGAATAGAACTATTACAAAAATTTAAGGAGTAGAACTATTACAAAAAGCTTTATAACAAATTAAGCTCATAGAATAAATTCGAAAAATGAAAAATTTGGAAAATAATAAAAAGTTTTTTCTTCTTTTTTTCCTTTAAAATTTTGAAGACTATGCTGCAATTCAGAAAGTGTTCTACAGTGGTATATAATGGTTTTGTGCCATATTTTTATTAAAGGAAATGATAATAGAAAATATAAGGTATATGGGTTTGTAAAACATAACTTACACATATAAATTTATTTTAATTAAGACAATCGTTAAAAAAAAAACAAAATAAAAACTTAAACTTGGAAACCACAAATATGCATTTTTTAGCCATTTTAACTACTTGTTTAGCCATAATTTTTTTTCCGTTTTCCTTTAAAATAATAATTTTAATTATCATATAAAAATTTTTAAAATTGATAAAAGTACAATAAACAATTTTAACAATTACAGCGCATTTAATTTAAATCACTACTTTTATTAATGTTGAAAATTCATCATCATCATGATGAAACCCTTTAAGGCAAAAAAATCTCATATGGATGTTAATATCTAGATAATATTCGCCACAAATAACTCTCATATGAAGTTTCGTTTCCAAATGGGGTTAAATCTCGAAAATTAGTCTAGTATTTGACCATTATCGAGTATTATTTTGGTATTTTTTTTAAATGCAAATGTTTTTAAACTGTTGAATATTTTCTTTTTAAATGAGCTATTTTTAACCGTTTTCCGTGCATTTGTTCGAGTTTTTACTGCATATCTAATTCGCATAAAACGCGTTTTAGAGCATATTTCTGGTTTCCCTGATTATCACAAATAATTTATAATATAATAGTTTAGTAGAAAACAAGTAAGAGTGACATATATGGCTGCGCCGGATTTTTGATACCCTCCACCGACAGTTGGAATATTTCAGGCGTGGACCCTAAATGGGATCTATAAATAATGAATTAATCTGTATTAAAACGGATGTCACTATTAAAATTCGTCGCGTTTTAGACCGACATATGTTAAATTATTGACGGACAATCAAAAAGCTTTATGCTTTTATTTTCGGTCATACTAAACTTTATTTTAGCAAATTTAAGTAAAATGTCAGTTTTAGCCGAACTAAAACTTTTTTCGAGAGGGGAATTCTGTAAATTAATTTCTGGTATTAGAAAACAAATTAGAACATATATTGATATATGTTGATGTGTTATAGCTTTTAATACTTTTAAAGTGGATTTCAGAAGGATGCTTAATATGTGACATAAGGCAAATTATGTACAGATTATTACAAAATTGCATGGTATTATTTCTGGCCATATGAATTTTAATTTAAAAAAATTTTACGACAATATATATATCTGCTACGGTTTTAGAATTATTAAATAATTTTTCAGAGCGGACATTATATGGGGAATATGGTAAATTTTGGACCGATCTTCACTATATTTTCTACTGTGATTTGAAGCTGTTGAGAAACTATGAAAGACCAAATTCTGCTACAAAAACCTTATTTGTTACGGTTTTAGGCGTACTAATTTCTTTTCTGAGTGTAGGCTTTACATCGGACCTATGGTAAATTGTGGACCGATCGTCACGAAATTTTACAATATGATGTTTAGTCTTATAAAACTGTGCCTTACCAAATCTTGTTGCAGTAGCATTATTTGTAACGTCTAGTCATATAACACGAATTTGTGCCAAATCTCATATTAATCCGTGTATTATACCACCATTTATGCTACTTTTTGTAACAAACCTATCAATTTTTAAAGGAGGTGGTTCCACATTTAGACTTATAACTTTCATCCTACTGAACCGATTTTACTAAATGCCCATCCCAAACTGCTTTGGATAGCCAGAAGCAATTTTACACCAACATTCTCGTTTTCTTTTGAGTTTTTCGAAAATGAGCGTGTTTTCAACAGACGCACAGGTGGACAGACAAGCAGACGGGCATGACTAAATCGATTTTGAATTACTTAATGACCAAGAATATATATATTTTATGCGGTCTGAGATGAGTAATAAAAAAGTTTCACACAGAATGACAAACTTAGTACCTATACCCTCATTCACCACTAGTGTTGGTGGAAGGTATAAAAATTTTATATTTTAAACTAGCAGGAACAATTTTTATATTTACTTTTTTACTATAGAAAATTTTATTATCATAATATCTTTAATGTGTTTTAATGGTTGAGATTTTCACTGAAAAAATAGTGTTTTAATTTTTCATAAAATTTATAAAACAAAAATTAATATTTTTAAATAAAAAGTATGTACCTATTGTAATTGGCATTCGAAATATTACAAATTATTTGTTTCATTCTATAAATAATTGTTTTTTTTCCTTTCTTTTATTTGATTTAAACAACAAAACAAATGTGTTTTCCACTTAACATTACTCAATTCATTCAACAAACCAGTTTGTGTTTACGTTACTGTATAGTCGAACTGCCAGTTTCTAGCTACGTTGTTTAGTAAACTAAAAAAAAGAGTTTACGTCAACTGTAAACACAGCAGCTTCTGGTTTTCAGTCGCAAGTTCAGCAGTCTGTGTGTTTAAAATGGAGGGAGTCTGCTGCTGATTCTTTTGACTGCTGAAAAAAAATGAATTGTGTTACTATTTTTTCAGTAACTGTGCGCACACAGTTCAACTGTTTTAAATATGAATGGTGATGAAAAATGATGGTTCGAACTATTTTCAGTATAGTTGCATGTGTAAAAATATAAACTGGCGACTGAATTTTAAACACTGCATAATACCATAAATGATCTACAAAGAAAATATAGAAGTAGAATTGAAAGAAGATTTGTTGGTATCTGCAGTGTAGCTCAAGCTGGAAGTCGCTACACAGATTCCATGCTCACCCACCATGCTGACAGAAATGAATATGTTGGTTGTCAGCCCAATATAAAAAAAATTTAAAAAACTACTTAACTATTCACCTTTCGTAATTAAAAAAAATTACCAAAGTTCAAAATTTCATTATTTAAATCAAAAGCGGTGGCACAATTTTATTAACATAAGTTTAATGTATAAATAAAAAAAAAATTGAAGTTATTAAATCAATTTAATGGTCACCAAATAAAAACAATAAATTAATAAATAACAACAAAATATAAAATAATTAAATACCGGAGAGGCAACTTAATAGATATAAAAAATATATAAAAAAAATTGGTTGAAATGTTAAATCATTAGTAAGAGAATGTGCAAAGGGGTATAGGGTGTCAATTAACATGTAATATGAAAACTTTCACAATGGCATTAAACAAAATTTAACATTAACAATTGAAAGTGGCAATATTACGTTGCTTATGCGATATTTCTAAAATTAATCAATGAACAGATTTAATAAAAAGATTCATATTACATTAAAAATAAAAACATTGAACTAAAGGATTTTAAATATGGTAAATAAACAAATAACTCAACTTACTTAAGCATGGTCCAACGATGTCAGCAGGCGCCGCACAGTGGCGCCATTTGAGTTTTTTCGTTGCAAAAATCATATCTTTTGAACAGAATAAGATAATTGAACAGTTTAAACAGCATATGATAGATAACTGTTCAGCCTATGAAATGAGCGTTTGGAAAGGGTGCTACGCTTTGTAGGGGTCTACTTATGGGTTATCAAAGTTAAAATTAGTAGAAAAATCAATTTTATGGTAACTAAAAAAAATTATTTTTACATTTTTAGATTGTTTTAATTTTTTTTCTTAAGGGTTTTATGTTTTAAATTATTACCCAACAAATTAAAAAAAAAATTATTTTTTTTTTAAATTTATTTTTTAAATTTTCTGTAAAATATTCATCACAATTCGTAAGAGAAGGTATATCTAAAAGACTAACCATTTCTAAACTATAATTATTTTGTAACTCTATTTGTGACTTCACATGCCGCAGGGAAGAAATAAGTGGATCGGAAGATGCTGCCAACATGTTGAAGAGGTCCTTATTTTGCCTTACCCTTGATGCTTTGAATGTGTTGTGCAATATATATATTTTATAAAATTTGTTAAGAGACTCCTGTGCTTCTTCAGAAAGCTCTCCAATTGGCAAAGACTGGTACTCAATTATATCTTTGCCATGCGCCAATATTTTATGGACGGTCGGGGTCAACTTCTTCTGTGGATACATTTCTGCTAAAAGAGATGCAGTTTTCGACGCATATTCTCCATATTTTGTAGAATTGACATTTTCTTTGCAGTTTAAAACATCCAAGATCGTTCCCAATCTTTTCACGATTTGATTGTCAATTCCAATGATTCTAGTTACTGCCTCATCATTTTCAAAAAATCTCCTAGAAGTGTTTCCATCGTTTGAGTTACCGTATCCGTGCTTGGGACAGTCTACTTTTAGTCCAACTTGTTTAAAAAAAGCCTCCTGTATTTGATTCTTTCTGATCTTCTCCTTATCCTTTATTGATGTATTTTCATCGAAGTTTTCCTCCTCTTGTGGTAGGGTATATGCCAGTTTTAGCAAGAATTCCATACACCTTATCCTTGCGTGCATTGGTGACATTCCATATTCGTAATTCTCCTCATTTGTAGAATCGTTTAAATTACCAAAGTTCTTCTGACAAATAATAGTAAAAAATCGATAAAAAAAAATATAAAAATAAAACGAAAAAAGGGGTTTAAATAGGTTTTTGCTAAATTTTTACCTCCAAAATAATTCTGTCTATATATATGTATATGATAACTAATTGAAATATGTTATAATTAAGCAGAAAAAGATACTTATCTTAAATTCTTTACAACTAATTATATAAAATTGAGATGTAACATATTATATATGAAATAAATTGAATTGAATTGAAAAAAGTTCTTCTGACTCTTTTTGCAAATCGGGCATGACATTGTTGAGGTTGTTCCTGTCAGTTCGTTTACGACTTTTTCATCAACCATGGTCAGGTGGAACTCGTAATTGCATTCAATATATTTTCCTTCTCCAATTTGCAGCTTTGTAGGCTTAATCTTGCTTATTTGTTCTTCAATGTCCTTCACCGTAGTCCTTATGAGTTCTGTCGATTCCCTTGCAAACTGAAACATTATTGGTCGGCAATAATGCACTGATGACGGTCGTGGATTTTTCCAGTGTAGGGAATCATCCGATTTTAGCCGCAAAGGAACAACAGATGCCATAAACATATTTCCATCCGATATTGTAGCGTCATCGGAAGATATCCTTTCCTTATAAACGCTTTGTCCGGATGATCCATCGCAGCCCCATTTGCTGATCAATGTCAACTTCTCAGGAAGAATTTTCACTTCCGTGAAAAACTTTGGTGTGGTTGACTTTCTAAACAGTTCAAATAATTTTAAATTGTTCAACGCCATGTTTTCAGTACTTAAATTGTTTAATGGTTTCAGTAATTGTTGCGCCAACTTTCAGGCGTAGACTAATCCAGGCATTATGCTTATTTTGCAATATATAGGCTTATGCTACCATGCCTAAAAATTTATCTGTTCCCTGCATACATATGGATTTAGGCTGAATAATGCAATTTTGATATTATGCACGTGTCCAAATAAGATTTGTGCCTACCTGTAGGGACCATAAGTCAATATTGTTCCTGACCATTTGTACGCCAAAGTATTGTTTATGTGAGGTACATACCTGCTAATTTCAATGAGTAGTTTTTTTCAAACTATTAGATCAAACTACTGTCAGTCAAAACATATAAGGGATGGACGCCATACAATTTCTGCAACCATGTCTTTTTAAACTTTTTTACCTCTAGAAGCCAAACGGGCACGTACGGGCAGATACAAATTTTGAATTATGTAAAGAACTTATCAAAGAACAGGTTTTTCAAATATGGCAAATATAGAAAAATATAGTTTTTTTTTATTTTCCGTCAAAGTTGAAAAATAGTGAAAAAACGGATAGTTTTTAAATAGTGATTTACCAGGAGAAACACAGAGCAAACAGTTAATTTTTTTTTTATCATTATACATTTAATAAATACATCAATCAATACAAACAAAAAATAAGGCGATTCGTTACCTATTTTTCGTGATATTACACCTGAAATCGCAACAAATTGACTAAAAATTGTGTGTTTTTTTGAAAACCGAAAGTCGGTCAACTTTGAACGGTTATATCTTCTAAACTAAAAATGTGATATTATTAAGAGTGGCATATTTGAAATCGTTGAAAAGTTTCCTATAACATGGGTTTATTCAAAACTTCGTCGGCACTCATGAAAATTTTGATTTTTGCAACCTCGCTTGCTCTACGGGCGCCACTGTGCGCCGGTTGACAAATTATCGTAGACAGAGAATATTCAATACACCTTAAGGACGCTTTAGCCGACCGTAAATGTAATGGAATGCAATGTAACGTACCGTAACGTACTGTAAGCTCGTTTGTGCACTTATAGAACATGTAAGAACGTGTCATCTGTTTTTCAAAAGCATAAACAAAGAAGCATTAGTATACATAAAACAACACCCACAGTGATGGGAATTTTAAATGTTCAAATGGTGACCGTTTTGCAGCAAAAGTACCAAGTGGTTTAAATGGTATTAAAACTGTATTTATTGTTTATATAAATAAAAATTAATATTTGTTATTTATATTATAGATTTAAAATTAACAAATATGTTTTATAGCATATACATACACGTTTACGTTTATTATTTTGAAAATGGGCATACACAAAACTAGGTTTTGATACCATTAAAAACCACAGTTTTTATAATTTGTGTATATGTATGCATTTTTTTAATTTTATACATCTAAACATATATTTGTATAAATGATAATATGTATGTATTGTAAGTTATTTTGTCAAAAGTCCACAGATATTATTACTGAAAAAAGTACTGAAAAAAATGAATTTACCCGCATTCCATTTGATATACCAGCAAACCATCTACAGCTGTCACGTAACCTCGTAATGAAATTCTATTTTCTTCAGGTTGACACGTTACGGTTAAGTGACATTACAGTCAGTTAAGCATTTGTATAGCTTTCCATATAACAGAAACGATCAGCTGTTTACATTACATTTACATTTCTACATTTACGGTCGGCTAAAGCGGCCTTTACTTATGTTGAGAGGCTAAGTATGTATGAGTGAATCCTGCTATCACAGAGAGAGTTTTTTCTTTGCGATTAACAAAAAGCACTCAACACAAATATTGTTTATTTGTTTTGTTTATTATTTAATTGTTCATTTTATTATAGTGTGTTGTTGTTCTGTATATGTCTAAAAGTTTATAAGTTTATGTTTCTTATATATAAGTTAATGGGTATCGTCTGAATGTAAAGTGTTAAAAAAAATATTTGAAATCTAAATTTGCCATTAAATGAGGTGACCAAATAACAATTCCGGTAAAAGCAACAAAGATAAAACTTGATATAAAAAAAAAAAATTTAAGGTTATTTTCCCCTTTTCTTTTACATATGTAACGTTACTACATAAATAAATTTAACTATATTTATTAGTTATTTTACATTAGAAACGTATTTCTGGTCTCTTTTATCCAAAAAGGACTTTAAAATAAGGGCTTTTACGACTCCTATTTAATTACGAAATTTTAATATTTGGTCCAATAAATTAATTAATATAGACTGGTCACTCTAATGACTTTACTCAAAAAAAAAAATCTTTTAGTATTTTAAATTGTTTGACTGGAAACTATAAGGATTCTAAATATATTTCCACACAAGAAATTTAGTAAATAATTGATCCGATTAATGAATTAATATAAACTTCCGGTTAATTAATTTGAAACGTTGATTTCCGGTTAAAGAATTTGTTGATTTCCTGTAAGTGGATCTGTTGGTGTTGATTTTCCGGTAAATGGATTTGATATCCAGTTCGGGAAAAGTTATCCCTATTTGTTGTTTGAATTTAAGTGGAAGTTTCCTTCTTCCAGCAAAATTTTAGGTAAACAAAATAATCGGACTACTAAATTTTTGAGCTTAAAACAAAAAAAATTCGAATATTCTTACCAGTTTCCAATTCGGTACAAACACAAAACCACCAATAAAACAATACTAATTGTGAATCTGCCCATGTATATTTAAAACACTATTTAAACAAAATTAAATATTTCTCAAAAACCGTCTGCTTAGTCAGAAACCAATTAAAAATTAATAAAATATTCAAATTCATGACAAATTAAAAAAAAAATTTAAATCAATGATAACTAAATTTCGAATTTGAATGTACAAAAAAAAATATTATTTATATATGTAAGTATCAAGACCATTTTAAGCCACAATAAAATGTTAGTAAATTTATATATAAAACAGTCAATCTATATTCAAAGAAACCACCATCACACAAATAACTGTTACAGCTGTAATAGAGAAAACGTTGTTAGATTTTTACAACAGGTGGATATGACCACTGTATGTCATTTTCTTGCCAAATGTGAAAGCTTCTAGATTTTGAGTTCAGCCCCTTTAGAGGAACTGGTGCGATATATCAATTTAATCATTGCATGTTTGCTATTGTTATTAAATCAATGCTCATGTCCTTAAGTTTCCAGTTCCCGATTATTTAAGAAAGATAAAAAGAGTTTAAGTCTTCATCAAAATAGCCAAAATATATTTGAGAGATTCTAAAGGCGTTTAAATATGCGTATAACAATTAATACAATGTATAAGCTCTAACCCCCATATTCATAAAAAATATTTTTGATTAATAATAGTCACCTAAAATCCAAAAGGCCGTAACTGCACTTCTTTTTTTTACATGAAAAGCAAAAAACTTTATAATTTTAAGCTATTTATCTTTTGAAACCAAAATTAAGAATCAAGGATAGAAAAACCAATGCGGACGTGAATTAATAAAAAAAAACTGTAGAAACATTAGCAGTTTTTCCTTATGTTAGTAACGGCCTTTTGTGGCCAATTTTTCTGAAATAAAAGAGCCCTAAGTGCACTATTTTTTTTTTCAATAAAAGTAATAACACACATTTTTATTAAGTCAAACTATGATTCTTACTTCCTTTTCCATTTGTTTTGAATACACTATATAGAAAACTCATTACAACCACATATTTAATTAAAAATTAGAGACAAATTTATTAAATTATAGAAAACAGCCAACAAACATTATCAAAAAAAAGTGTATTCAATTCGATTAGGGTATGTTGTCGCAGAAACGGTTTTTATTAGTAGTAAAAATTTAAATAACTGAAGAAATTTGTATTCTTTCGGGGCTTGATTTCTGCAAATATTTGCGGTATACGTTGTGGGAAAACGACGTATTCATCTTTTATATACACACATATGTTTTATAATAAATTATTCCCGAAGGATCATATACCAATGCGCTAATCATATTAACAGTTGGCTCGACAGTTTTTCTACCTGTAATTCAGTCAAGACGTTTTTTTGTTCAAATGTGTTAGATGTGTGCTAAAAGTTGCCGCAAATAATATTAATTTTTCGAAAAAAAAAAAACTTTAAACCTAGAAAACAACATGAGTTTGAAAATAAAACGGAAGCCGCCTTTTGTTAATTTCAAAAAATATAGTAACAGCTTTTTGGTTTCAGCATTTGTTGGCAATATAGTTACGGCCTTTTGGATTTCGTTAGTAAAATTGTAATTATTAAACATGTCCAAGTAAATTTTAAGGTAAGATGTATTTTAGTTTTTTACATCATAATCAATCAAAAAACCAATTTTGAATTTTTTTTAGTTACAGTTTTTTGGATTTAAGGCGTCGATTTGAAACGTCTTTTTAGATATGGCCTAATGGCTGGGTTACTTTTGAGTTCCCTTACCAAATATTGAAACTTCTGTTCTATATCTTGGGTTCAAAAATATCGTCACCGTATTTATATGGGATATACGGGCAATTCTGGAGCTAGCAGTGCAACATTTTACCACGATATGTTGTTAATATAAAAGTTATCTTCGCCAAATTTTATATCAATACCAACATTTATTAAGCAGGTATGCAATTTAAAGCTCTCTTTTCGGGAGTGTTAATTGTATGGGAGCTATGGTCAAATATAAACCAATTTAAAAAAAATTTAGACGGTTAAGGCTGCAAACGTATATTTTTGGACCAAATTTCATATTACCACGAAAACTTTATTTCGGAACTAAGTTTGTATGATGGTCATTTGAAATAATGAACCGATTCGTACGTTTTTGAATAGGCTTCTTCCTAATGAAAACTTAAATGTATGTACCAAATTTTATTAAATTTCCTCTGAAATTTCGTCCTGTTCTTTGCGCAGAATGTTATATGGACAGACACCCTGCCGGACGGACAGCGTATGATCGACTCAGAAATTAATTCTAAGTCGATCGGTATACTTTAAGGTGTGTCTTGGACCAATATATATACATAAGTGTTGCACACATCAGCACAAACGCATAATACCTTCTCTACTATTGTGGTGTTGCTATAAAATTAACTCTTCAACGTTGTTGTAAACTAGTATTTCCTTTAGGTAATTTTTATTGACAATCAACAGTATTAAACATTAATTTAATGAAGTTTATCTTGTCTTAATAATAATTAATTATAGTACTCAAACCAAATGCAGAATAACATACGGTTGTCATAGTTCGCCTATCTAGTAAAGTTATTTTTTCAGTGCTACATTGCAGGTACAATATACAGGTGTATCTTGCTACTCCCTCATTAGTCACTAACAAAATTTTTTTTTTTTTTACTTTAATATTATTCCGATAATCTTTTGTATTTGTTTAATAGTTAATTAGAACAAATGACACTTAATATTGTATTTCAAAATGTTTCTGTATGCGTGTATACGTGTGTATTTAATGAAATTTATGGCTACTGGATGATGGCTGATTATTGAGTCAATTGATATGGTTTGTAAGATAAATGTTAAAAGATAAAGGCAAAGTTAATTATATTAAATATGGTCTTTTAATAGTTTTAAAAAGTCTAGATAATTATTAAACATATTATACATTAATGATTAAAGCAAAAGTCGTAGTTCCTCCAGTTTGAGTTTTTAATTACAATAAGTATCAAAATGTTCTTACTATGCATAACTGCAGATGTTGTAAAGTTTGTAAAGCAAAAGGTATTGTTTTGAAAACTTCATGTTTGTGATTCGATGTAACTATGTTTACCGCTGCCAGACTGTGTATTCATAAAATTCTCTGTAACTTTTACAGCGCGCAATGGAACTTCTTATATAAGCTTTAATTAGCCCAAGAATAAAACTAGCAAAAATAGTCCATTGATTCTAATAGTTGTTTTTTAAGTTCCATACACCTTTAAATTATAATAAAATACATAATGAATTAAATTTGATTTTTTTTATTCGAAAGGTCATTCAATTTAAAATTATTTCGGGCACCGCTTGACATAGCGCATTCTAAATGTCCAATTTTGTCCAATGTTGGCCGTATGTTACGAATAACAGAGACAATCTTGATCTCCAAAGTGTCAATTGTTGTTGGCTTATCAGCATAAGCTAATGAATTCTTCACTTAGCCCCACAGGAGATATTCAAGAGGTGTTAAATCGCACGCCCATTAGGGCCAATTGATAGGTACATTTCTCGAAAACAAATTATTGCCAAAACTTTATATTAATAAGTCGAGGGCTACAGTCGCTATATGGCACGTAGTTATAGATATTTTTAAACACAAAATCACTGATCGTGATGCGATAATTAGCTCCATTTTCGGTAACGCAAGCTCCGCCTTTCTTTTTAAGCGGTTAAGGTCCGTTAGTTCACCAGCTTGTTAGCCGCACCAAACAGCGTACTTTTCTGGATGTTGTGGATAAGCCTCTCTTCATATGCAGCAATTTTTTGCCGCGCAACGTAAAAATCGCGATGTTGTCTACAGAGAGCGCGAATCGATAACTGATTTTCAAAGTAATTTTGGATAATTTGGAAGCGTTATTCTATCGTAAATCCGTTCACGATGAAAGTGATCATAAGTGTTAAAAAACGAGTGCATTATGACAGCTCGTTTGACAGCTAACCATTTATTAAATTCCATCGCACAGAAAAAATTATTAAATTTCTCCAATCACCAAATTTATTCCAAATTCATAATATCAAGCAAACTAGTTGTTGACTTTGCACCTATTACCAAAATGATTATATTGATTACTACAAATTTTAAAATTTTGAAAAAATATTTTCAATAAATAATATTTTTAATTTTAATTAAAAAAGGGATCAAAAAACTTTGCCATTTCAAACAATGTGTTAATTTATTTAAATAAATATTGATAATTCCCAACAACAATTTTACATGTTTAAATTATATTATTTTAAACGAAAAAAGTCAATTAAGATTTTTTGTTATTTAATTAAAGTTTTAATTGGAAATTTATTTCAAAACAACTAAAATATTAATTAAATCTAAATTGAATTATTAATTTTCTTTCAACAAAAAAAAAAATAATTGATTCAATTATCACATTTTTTAAATTTAAATTCTTTTTAAACCATTGATAAAACACTTTTTTCTGTGCGGGCTTTACTAAACATCATTAACCTGGTCCTATCCAATGTGTCCACAAACCAGAATATTAAATTCCACCTAAAAACCTATTATTGAAACATTCGGGTATGTTCTAGAAATCGAAATAAAGTGGAATTGAAATCGAACGATATTTAGAGTTCAATTATTTAAAAAACAATGGTAATGGCAAGCTGCTTTATTTAGCAACTTGTTTTTTTAATTTTGTTTTTTTCTATCCTCTTACAACTACAATTCGTGTTGGAAAAAACCCAGCCAATTGTAGGGGAATGTAAGAAAGAAAAAATTCACTATTTATTGTTGTGTCTTTGTTGAAGCTTTGATATTGTTACAAGTAAGAGCTGAGTGTTTAAAATTCTTATTCACTTTATGGTCTTACTTGTATAATATTTTTAGCTTTTCTAAAGTATTTGGAAAAAGTTTCCTGACGAGCTGGCCTAAGCAACCAGCGAAATGCGCATAGAAACTAGCTTTCCCACAACAATAAATTTCAGTGTTTTTTATCATAAATTGGGATTATTAGCACATCATTAATAAATGAATTAATTAAAACTACCATAGTTTTTTTCTGGTTTAAAGAGTTGTTCTAGTAAAAGTAATTGCTACTCAAGCAATGAAGTAGATAAAAAGTTCTATTTAAATGAACTTTCATTACAGTGTAGTTTTTAAAATTTGCTGGATTTGAAATCCACTTCACTTCGATTTCCAGAACATGCCCGATAAATGATATTTTAAAATTTTATGAGAATCGAAGCACATTCTTTACAAAACCTTCCATACCACACCCCCTTCTGAAAATTCCTGTCATTGCCAAAAATGTATTATAAATATTGAGTTTTAAAACTAATTAATCTCTAATAAATTTTCGTATAAAGATAAAATTCAGCACGAATAAATCTTTATAAAGTGTAACCTCTTAACGAAGTTTTATACAGGAAGTTTCATCTCTGCCCACAGAGTCCACTATGAAAATCATTTTGCTGATAGTCACAAGTGGTGAAAGGTAACATAGAAATACATGGTGCAACATTTTTAAGGTTATCAAATATGCACTTAATTTTCGGATCTAGATTTGTCAGCATCATTATTTTTTTAACTGAAACCTGATTTGGAGATATTTTTCTCATAGCTTCAGCTTGTAAACCAATTGGAATTTTGTTTTTCTGTTTTTAAAGTCGCAAGTATTTCCAAAAAATTTAGTTTTTCCACATTTTTCTGCCAATTTTTTGGACAACCCAGAAAACCCAAAACGGGTTTTGCAAGATTCGACCAGTGATCGAAAATAAACCGAACATTAATTAGCGTACGATACACATATCCAGAAACGATATATAGTGTTTATTAATTGTTTGTGTATTAGTACATAGCCCTTAATACCGTTCATAAATATTTTCATGAAAGTAACAGCCATTATGTGATGTTCTGTTTTTCGTTATTAAACGGTACAATTTTAGTGATTCTGTAGACATACATTATATTTTAATGTTCTTTAGTGTTTTGATTACATTGATGAAAGGAATGAGCAAACTAAAAGCGTAGCCACGCTTCTCACTAGTATTGTTGTTTTTGCACGGCAACTTATACGACCACAGTACAACTAGCCCGTGTGTTTATTGCGTGTTGTTGTCTTTACCAGCCAAAATTTTTTGTTGGCTTTTAGTTCTTTTTTTTCGTTATAAATGTATTTTGTTTTCCTAAAGATTTTTTTTGATGTTTTTACCAGCCAAAAGGAAGCTAAAAGGACTGAAACGAAGAAATATTAATGTGTTGGAACGAATACAACGAATTTTGTATTTTTTTTTTAACTAAAAACAGAATGCAAATAAATATTTTCATCTTTATATTGAGTTGGATTAGTATACAGTATTCTGATTGTGTAAGTAGATCACAAACAGAGAAATGCTTTTTCAAGGTATTTACTTTGCCATATTTTTATTGTACAGAGCACTAAAGTACAGTATATAATAATTATTTTCCAACTGGTGGTTCGATGAGTACTTACAGGAACTGAAGTCAAAATAGAGTGCACATTTTATGTGTTGCACTGTGATATCAATGGGGTATTTCTGGGAAATTTTAGGACTTTTTTGCTAATTCAAATTTTAGGTTTAAATTGCGTAGAGCTCTAACATTTTAATAAATCACAAACATATATTTTATTGCTTAAAAGGTAATATATTTCTAATTAACTCCGGGAATTTTCAGAAATAAAAAATTCATACGTTCCCTAGAATAAAACATATTACAAAGCCTAGGTAAGCCTTAAAGCTAGATCATTGATGTCAAAAATAAAATTGTAGTTGTATTTGTGAGTAAAAAAATTTAAATTACCCAACTAACCATTCTTAAAGCGAGATATTACTGAACTAAAGAATAAGCTTGTTAAAAAAAAATTGTCGTTTTCGATGCCGTAAGTGGTAGCAACTGCTCGTTATCTTGAAAATGTGGATGCGAGTAGTTTTCTTAGATTATCTCGTAAACTATATAGAATACGAAAATTTTGTTAAAAGCTTTCTATAGATAAGAATATTATATAAAACTACGTCAAAGAAAATTTAGTTCTTAATTGTATAATTAAGAAGAAATATTAAAAATTCAATATTTTTTTTTCATTAAATCCTCCCTTATATTTAACAAATTTCAAAAACTCATGAGTAGGTTACAGTTCACAGTGCTCTTTTTCTTTCCTTACAAATTTTGCTTAACCAAAAACTTTATAATCAAAAAGTTGGCTTCCAAAACAAAAAATAATAAGATAATTTTTTTTTTGTTGTCCTTTAGATAATTTTATGAACGATAATTAATCTTCATGGGAAATAAATTCAATACATGCTTTTTTATTAAACGCAACTAGAAATACTCTATTTAACAAAGTACCAAATCAAAATACAAGAGGCGAAACAACTTTTCTGTGTAATGACAATAAAAAAACACACACACAAAAAAATCCACTTATTCAACACTCAGGATTATAAAAAATATGTTTTAACCATATTTCCTTTTAAATTTTACAAACGTTTATTAATTTCTGAATTTATCGTTTATATTCTTCGGTACAATTGTGTTTGAAAATAAATAATTTTTTTTAATTAATTATCATGACTAGAATTTTTTATCAAATATTTACTTTGTATAATAAAAAAATTTACATACTTACAAAAATATAGATATTAATATACTGAAAATTTAAATGTATATAAAAAATGGTTTGCCAAGAAATTTTCAAGTTTTGGTTTCTAAGTTTTAGCGCCAATAGGAATCATTCATTTAAAGATTTAAATTTTTCAACATACTTTGTACACAAGCAAATGCAGAAAAATTTAGGCATTTTTTGATTGCTAGAAACCCTGTAGTTCCATAAAGCAATTGCTTTTCGTTTGTATAAACTTTTTTAACGTACATACCATATCGAGCCCTTACCGCAAAAAAAGCTTAAGCGACAAGTACAAAATTTTACAGGAGAAGGTTTTTTGCAACCAAAATTTAAATGAAGATTATGTTTCGTTCAATGCTTGAGATGGAACTTTTTCACATATTAGCAGGATAATTGCTATTTTTGGCGCTTAAGCTTCTTTGCCGTCACTCTGATGACGTAGTGAAGAAGATTGTTGAGATAAAATACTCTTACACTTTTGTGCGTATCAAATGTAGCGAATAATGGTATACTACTCTGCCAAATCTTGTAAAATTTGTGATCGGTTTAAAATTAGCTATTATATATATATATATATATATATATATATATATATATATATATTCATAATTCACCATAGATCTCATATAAAGCGGCCTTCCTAAAAGGTTTTCAAATGCAAAAAGAGTTCACTGATCCATACATAACGAAGCATATTTACGTGTCACTCGTTAGACCCATCTTAGAATATGGGTCAATCATTTGGGATCCATATTACAACATTCATAATTCTCATATCGAAACTGTCCAGAACAGTTTTTGTTGTTCTGTTTACGTGGTCTTCAATGGAGTTACTCGACAAGCTTTCCTTCCTATTCTAGAAGACTGGCTTTAATAAAACTGCCATCGCTCAAAAGTCGTCGTACAATGTTAAATGTATCTTTTATGGTTAATCTTTTAAATAGTAACGTTAGTTGTGAATTTCTAATAAATTCTGTTAAATTTAATACACCTTGTCGCAATACTCGTCATTATAATCTGCTTTTTGTAAAGTTTTGTAGAGTAAATAACGCTATTGCTGATCCTTTTTCAAGGTTATGTCGACAATTTAATTCGTTGTCACAATTTGTTGATTTTTCTTTATATTTAAATGTTATAAAGCATAAGATAATTGTTTATCTTAACTAGAAATTTTTTATGTACATTTTTAAATCCATCATGTTATTCATTAATTTTTAGTCAATAATGTTATTATTCAGTAAGGATAAGTTCCATTGATTAAATAAATATATAAATAAGTAAAAAAAAATGTGTGTCCCATATAAAGCGTACTTTCGGAATTAATATACTAAACTAGATCCCGGAGGGTTTTAAAGTCTCAGTGTTTCCAATTTAGGCATTAGTAGCTATATTTAGCCATTTTATAGCTTTTTAAATGGTGATTAATGCTTCTTTAATAATTATGTAATGTTGTATTTCTCTAAATAAATAAACGTTAATTGTAAATAAAACAAAAAATTTTCACAAAAAAATTTTTTTTTTTTTAGAAGTTTTTATCTTTATTTTCATTCTAGTTTTGCAAAAAAAAAATGATGTTTTTGCCTCAGCGCCAAATAAAGCTTTAGAGAGGCCAGTAGACAACATAAAATATTTACATAATTTAACTTATTTTACTTTATACAATCAAGATGCAAGAAGTACTTCAACATTGTGCAATAAAAATTCTTTTAAATTTCTTTTAAAAGGTAATAAAACTTCGATTTTAGGTAAGTCATTAGGTTCAGCAAAAGAAATTCAATGTTTAGTTAGCTCGAGTCTACATCGTTCTAAATTTAAGTCCATCGCCTGTCTTGTGATTCTTCGTGTGTGTGATATGTTATTACTAAATTGTATGATGTGTGAACCAATACCTATAATACATTAAAAAACATAGAGTAATAGTGGTTGTTTATAAAGACCTTTCACCGGAAGTCTAGTTTTAGCATAATTTTTGAACAAATCTGTTGTTCCAAACTGTAATGGAAGATGGTACACTTCTTTCAACACCTTATTTTGTGCTGATTGCAGTGACCAAACTGAATTCCCTTTACTACCGTAAATAACTGGAAGATGGGTTAAGTGCGAGTTAATCAGGGATTGGTAAATTAACATTTTTGTATCAACACTCAGTTTATTTTTAAATTTATAAAGAATACCAATTCCTGATGATAATTTGGATTTGAGGCGGCTGATGTAATTTTCCCACAGAAGATTATGGTATAAGTGGCATTGTGTTAGTAATTGATGTTCTCTGGTATTCGTGAACCGATTTTTGCAAAGAAAGGTGACGTCAATACCAAGGTTTTTATGTACAAACGGTCTCTGTATGTTTATTGGTTCATGAGTTATAGTTATTTTAGTGAACACTGCATAAATTTCGAAATATTTGAAAATATTTGGGTTAAAACTAAAATACAATTCGTTTTTAAATGAATTACAATTCAATTTCAGTCAAACTATTAATTTAATTAATATACTTAGCTATTGTAAATCACAACTTCGGGGATCTATGAAATAAATTACATTTAAACACATCACTAAAAACTTAAATATTTAAATACATTATGCACAGCAATGAGCTCTCTTATATGTTAGGCGAAGATGTATTCATTCCACGCATCCCAATGATTCCGTCTGATATGCTATTTGAATTTACTTCAGTTCCCTGTTCGCCTTGCGTTTGCGGTTACCATTAATAAGGCGCAAGGCCAATCCTTAGGAATTTGTGGAGTGAATTTAGAGTATCCAGGTTTCTCACATGGACAGTTGTATGTAGCCTGTTTGCGCGTTGGCAAACCATCGGTTTTGTCTATTTTCACCGAAAATGGAAAACAACAAACGTTGTTTACCACAGCGCATTACAATAAAAGCAATTTATCACTGATTTAAATGAATTCTAATTGATTTTTTTATTTATTTTTTTTTTGCACTACGAAGTGTGCAGGGCTTTCGCTAGTCATTTATAACAATTTTAAATAACAAGGTACCAGGAACACTGCCCTGAAGAACTCCACAAGCAACATCAAGCTCACTACTTCTTGAATTTGCTATTTGAACAAATTGTTTCCTGTTACTCAAAAAGTCTTTAAATAACTCAAGAGATTTTTCATCGAAATCAATATACCTTAGTTTTTTAATTACTATGTTGTGATCTGCCAAATGATTTTGATAAATCAAAAACACTCCAGCAACTTTTTTTGTATCCTGCATCAAGACCAATGCAGATGTTTGCGACTACATTTATGATAGCTTCTTTAGCTCCACACCCTTTCCTGAAACCAAACTGACGATCAAATAAAATTTGGTTAATCTCAAGATAATTCGTTAGTTGCTGAAAAATAACTTTTTCACATATTTTGTCAATAATGGAAAGAATGGAAATCGGACGAAAATCTTCAATTTTATTTGAACCAACATACTCTATAAATTTTATGTGTTTTCAAAAAATTTGGATATCTGGCATCAGCAATGATTTTATTAAATATTATTTTTATTACTTCTGCTACAGCGGATTTTCGGATCAATAGCATCTTGGGTGTGATGTTATCACAACCAGAAAATTTTTTAATTTGTCCAAAATAGACTCAATTTTTGTTTTATCCATAGTTTCCAATTTAAAACGGTTATGATAGAAGGATTTAATTATGATAGAAGGACTTATGACAATCAATCAGTGATGTACGTGAAATGTTCAATTGATGGACACGACGACGAGTAGAGGTTGACGGCTCTTCTCCCACACTATCGCGAACAACAGCAATGTTTTTCTCAGAATGCACTGGGCGAGAACTCACAGGTGTTTTCACATTTCCTACAGACCAGGTTTGCTAAAATGTGCGCACAATTCGCCCGATTGTGGGCACATTTGGCGGATTATGCTGACCAAAAAAATCACGAAGTGCACGAAACCCATTTTGGTTTGAAGGCCCCTATTCGTAAAATGCTTCAACAAACTTAACGATCTGCTTAATAACATATCTCTCCAAGGTTGGATTTTGTAAATAAAGATTGAAACAAAGAATTTTTATATTAAGTTGGAAAAAAATTTGGTGATAAAGCATAACTCACAATTAATATCGGGTACTATGGTTGGACCCCCCTTATATACAAAGAGTTTAACAACTATGATTTGAATTTTTTAGATTTACAAAATCTTACTCATGTTTTTCTTATTGTTATAAAAAATTGTGGATTAAAAAATTAACTTTGTTAATTTTTTTTTTCTTTTTTTAGCTGTAAATTTATTTATTGGATCTTTCTTTTTTTAAAGAAAATAACAATAAGTATTAAAATCTTAAGTTAACTAATAGTTTCTGGGCCTATTGCCACTGCAATAGAAAATCCCTTTTTTGTTGCGTAAAGTGTTCATCTTCGTTGCAGTTCTGCGAGGGCCAATGTGTTGACCCTCTTGAGGCGAGTATGTCCATTAAAATACAGTAGATCCTGTGCAAGAGGATTTGGATGAGTTGCTAGTTTTCGTGCGTATTTGTAGCAGAAGGTTTTTATATCGTCGCGACCGAATGGAATATTTAGGTCCTTATGAATTATCGCGTTTCTAATATACCACGGGCCACCAGAAATTTGTCGCAATATTTTATTTTGTCGTCTTTGTCATTTTTCTATATTAGAAGCAGAAGCTGTTCCCCATAGTTGGATGCCATAGGTCCATATTGGCTTAGTTATAGCTTTGTAAAGAAGAACCTTGTAGGTTAGGTTTAGAGCAGAATGGGGCCAAAGCAGCCACTGAAGCTGCAGTACTTTAAGTTTTAGTTGTTTAGATTTGGATTCAATATGTTGAGACCAGGTAACGCGACGATCAAGGTGTATACCAAGATATTTTATATGAGTTTGCTCAGGGATGTCGATGTTATTTATCTTCAGTTTGGGACAGTTACCCTTTCTCAAGGTGAAAGTGATATGTGCGCACTTTGTTGGATTTACTTTTATTTTCCATTTGTAAAGCCATCTTTCGAGTTCTTTTATATGAGCCTGCAGACAACTGGAAGCAATTACTGAATTTTTATGTACACTTATAAAAGCTGTATCGTCTGCAAAAGTTGACGTTATTTATTATTTAGTAGGTTATTTGTGGGCATATCTGAGGTAAAAAGTATATACATTAAAGGACCAAGTATACTGCCTTGGGGAAATCCTGCTGCGATTTTTCTTGAGTTTGAGATGTGGTCTTTATACTTTACTACAAACGAGCGATCTACTAAATAATTTCGCAGTAACTTGTGGGTATTTTGGGGTAACAATAGCCCCTCATGCCAGACTTTTTCAAAGGCTTGAGAAATGTCTGTGAAGAGTGATGAGCGGTAGTGTTTGTCCTTAAAAGCCTTTCTGATTAGAGTTACTATGCGATGAACCTGTTCTATAGTGCCATGATCCTTTCGGAAACCAAACTGCTGAACGGGAATGACATGGTGGTCGTTTAGATATGGAGTCAACGCGTATAAAAATACTTTCTAGAAGAGTTTTGATAAAATTGAAAGTAAGCTTATCGGGCGATAAGATGAAACTTGCCTAGCGTCCTTACCTGGCTTAGGTATCATAATTATTTCTGATGTTTTCCATGATTTGGGGTAGAAACCAGTAAGCGGGATCGAATTGACGATGAATAAAATTAGCTTTAGGGCCGATGTTGGTAGTTCGCGAATCATTTTCCTGAAATTTTGTCCATGCCAGGGGATTTATTGGTTTTAATTTTTTTAATTGCTGCAGTTAAGGACGAGAAACGAATTTTCATTGGGGAAACAATACGGTCTTCAATAGCTGGTAAAGTTATGTCTGAGCTAGAAGTATTAGGCGTAAACACTTTCTCGAGATGATCGGCAAAAAGTTCCGCTTTATCTTTAGCCCAATTACCATCGCTATAACGAAAGCAAATTCATATCTAGATGGGGTTTTTAGCTTTTTTGTGACTTTCCAAAGACTATAATCCGTGGATTTTGTTGGATCTACACCTTCTAAATATGCCCTTAGAGCTGACTGTTTGTCCTCCAAAATAGCATTATGAAGGGTTTTTTGGCAGTGGCTTAGTTTAAAGTAGGAGAGCGGTGTAGTTGTCATTGTCTTCTGAGATTTCTATTTTCCCTTATACGGTTTTGAATGTTTGTTGAAAATTTATTGTTTTTATTGCCGGTAGAGCGTTTAAAAGGTGTAGCGACTTTAGCTGCAGTAGATAATGTCTCCGAGAACACGTTTATAGCATCTTGTATTTCCCTATCGGACTTCAGTGAAATATTTTGATATATGTGGGAGCTTACATACTTCTTATATTTGAGCCAGTTAGTATGTCTATTTGGGAAAGAAAGAGGTGTTTCGATGATTTGCCAATTGGTCATTGATATAATAGTTTGAGAGTGGTCAGAAGACAAGTCGAACAAAAAGACTGTAGAAAGCTGATCGCGTCTGATGTTCTTAGTGACTGCAAAGTCTATTAAATCCGGAGTCTTTTGTAGATCTGTAGGCCAGTAAGTGGGCTGTCCACCAGATATAACGTCAAGTTTGAGAGCTGAGATAGCTTTTAGTAGCTGTCTGCCCTTTGGAGTAATAAGACGTGAGCCCCAGAACGTGTGCTTTGCGTTGTAATCTCCTGCCGCTATAAATTTATTGCCTAGAGTTTTGTAAAAAGTAATGAATTGATCATCTGTTATTTTGTGTCTTGGAGGACAGTATAAAGAAGATATGTTGATGTTTGTGGCCGAAAGGCGTATTGATGAGGCTTGTATGTGATCTGTTTTGTATTCTTGCATTGGGTAATGACTAATATGATTACTTATAATTATAGCTGCACCACCACACGCTTTACCACTTGGATGTTTTGTGTCGTATATAGAATAATCTTGGATTCGAAAACAGTTTTTGTTAATTTTGGTTTAATATTTGTTGGGCTTAAAAGCAAAGAAGTACAAGTGCCAAATATAAAAAAATTGAGTTACACGCAAGAATCAACATTTAATACCAATATCTATCCTAGAAACCAAAAATAATATGTATGAAAATCATGGGAACAAATAACTTTAAAACTTATTTACTCAGAATTTTGTCTTTTTGCACTTGCTTTTAGCCCCAAATTTTTTTTTGTGTGTTAAGTCACTTTGCTCACAAAGAATTGGCGACATTGAATTTATCGCCAATTGTGTTTTTTTTTTGAATATTATTTTTTCAAAAAAAAATTAATTAATTAAATATTTTCTATTTTATTGCTAAATATTAATTAATAAATTATGTTTGTTTTGTTGTTACATTTTTATATGCTTTTAATAATTAAGCCCTTTTTGTTTACATATTTTTGTAGAGATTTTTAGCTTAAGCGACAAGCCGCTGTCACAAAAAATGTAAACCAACCATCAATTTGCACTTAAGCTAAAATTTGTTTTTGCTATATTTTCGAAACGGTACCTTGTGATGAAATTTTAGGTGATTAAAAATAACGAAAATTAAAAATTATGTCGCTTAAGCAAATTTTGCGGTAAGGACTCGATATATATGCACAATTATAAAATGTTGCGCAGAATGCACGTAGGACGTTATTCTCAGCCATTTTGTCTATGGCAAGCACATACATTGAAATATGTTAGTAGTACAATTGTGTATAGAGATAAATTTAAGCAGACTTTAACAAGGCTATATTGGTAGAGATTATCAATTTTTTTTTAAAAAAAAAAAAGAACAAAATTGCTAAAATTAACGTTTTAAATTTCGCGACACATTTCGTCTGTTTATAAAAAGATATCACAAAATTCAAAATTCAATAGAAGCAACAAGCGATAATCCAATCTATCTGTGTGAAAGCTCAAGGGAGACAACTTGTGTTTTTTAATATTTGAGTACACGTAGATGTGAGTTAAAAAGAGATAAAAACACGCTGTTTTAAAGATAACTTGCTGATGAGAATGACCAGTAAGCCCATGCCAACTCTTCAAAAAAAAAAAAGGTAGTTCGGAGAAAATATGCTCTTATGTGAATCTAACACTTATTATATAATCTTGGTCGAGTGCATCCAGGACTACCCATGGTACCTTAATAGGATACCCGTACTGCGGTCTAGGTATCATATACGACTATACTTTCCCAATTAAAAATAGAGCTTCCAACGAAGCAGGTTTGTAAAGAAGAAACATAAAAGTTTTGCTTACCATATCGCTTACGGAAGACATGAGTTTTATATGGCGAGTTCCCACTTTGAAAAAATAAATTTTTGACACAAAAATTGCTTTATTCAGCATTTTTACTCTTAATTATAATTGGATATCTCTTAAGTATATTTTTAAATTGTTAAAGAAAAAAAGATTGAAGAATTCTAAAAACCAAAATTTTTTTTATGTTATTATAAATAAAAAACAATTGGTCATTTCTGAAAATGAATTCATACAAAATAACCCAAAGTGCTCTATCTAGAGAATACTACAGGGTAGTTCTCCTAGTGCTGAGAATTTATACAATCAAAAATTCGTACCCTCCGTCTTCATTTGTATTTATCAATTTTACTCATAACTACACTTGTGTAAAATTTTTAATGGCACGTGATTTCAAAAATATCTCAAATATTAAACAACACTCAAACCCACAACGTAAAGGAAGTTATTTACTACAATTAATAATTAAAATTCTGCAGCTTATTCCAAAAATTGAAAGCAAAAACCACATAATCTAAACTACAGCAAATATTTTCATTTGCAGATGAAAACTTTTCTTTTTTTAAGGTTTAATTGTTTAAGGGATCTTATTATAAATGAAAAATATAATAAAGTGAAAAAATATAAAAACAAAATGATATGCGGTTTTCTTGAATAACCGCACAAATCTTAAATTGAAAATGTTGAGGAAAGCAATTGGTATGAATTCGTTATGTAAATTGAAGAATATTTTTGCAACCGCCAGCTTAATATATTCAGAATATAACAAAAGTTAGTTAATACTTAAAAACTAAATGAGGTGATATTTTAACTAAAAGGCCCTTTATCTTCGTTGGAAGTATTTGTTGAAACAAAATTTATTTAATAGACTGGTCTTAAAAAAATTTAAGAGTTATAAGTTAATATTTCTCAAAATATTATTTATAACA
The DNA here is from genome assembly GCA_943735925.1 of Pollenia amentaria. Taxonomy (NCBI): domain Eukaryota; kingdom Metazoa; phylum Arthropoda; class Insecta; order Diptera; family Polleniidae; genus Pollenia; species Pollenia amentaria. The sequence goes on from OX031008.1 coordinate 180,662,290, forward strand.
ACACAGAAAAAATAATCAGTAGTCTTTTATCAATTAAAAAATTGCTTAAAAAGTGTTTAAACTTAATTAATTTGATAATTAGTTGTAAGAAAATTAGAAACATAAGTTTGATTTAATTAACATTTTAGTTTTATTGAGATAAATTTTAAATTAAAATATTAATTAAATATCAAAACATCTTAATTAATTTTTTCCTTTAAAAAAAAAATAATTTAAGCTTGTAGAATTGTTGTTGGGAATTGTCAAAACCTGAGATATATTTAATTAAATCAATAAACATATTGTTTGAAATGGCAAAGTTTTTTTATAATTTTTTTAAGAAAAATTAAAAATATAACTTATTAGAAAAAAAAATTTTCACAAGTTAACATTTTTAAAATTTTTAGTAATCAATATAATCATTTTGGTAATAGGTGGAAAATCAACAAATTGTTTGCTTATTTCTATGAATTTGGTTTCAATTTGGTAATTTGGGACAATTTTTAATTGTTTAATGTGCTTATGCTGCGCGTGATATACCTCCGAGTATTTTAATAGACTGATTTTCGCTTTGTCACCCGAATGTTTCCTTGCAAAGTTTGCAATGGCAATTTTAAAGATAGTTTTGAAAAATTTGGTGTACAAATCTTATTTTAATCCAAATGATTGGGTACAAGCTCCCATGCAAGTGATTACTTGGAATGAGAAAGCGAATCTTGTTAACAACTTCACAGAAAAAATCAAAAATTGTCTCTAATCACTAAATTCATAGAATCAGCAAACAGTGTATTGATTACCAAAAATTTAAAACTGTGAATATTATTTTCCAGTAAAAGAAATTTTTTAGTTTTAATAAAAAAATGATCAAAAACTTTGCCGTTTCAAACAATGTGTTAATTGATTTCTTTAAGTATAGCTCAGATATTGACAATTCCCAACAACAATTCTGCAAGTTTAAATTATTTTATTTAAAACAAAAAAAAAATCAATTAAGATTTTTTTATTAAATTAATATTTTAATTAAAAATTTATTTCAAAGCAACTAAAATGTTAATTAAATCAAAATTAAATTTTTAATTTTCTTTTAATTAAAAAAATAATTGATTTAGTTATCACATTAATTAAATTGATATACTTTTTAAACCATTTTTTTAATTGATAAAAAATAAATAAATATATAAAAAATTAATTTCAAAGCAAATTAAATGTTAATTAAATCAAAATTCAATTTTTAATTTTCTTTTAATTAAAAAAATAATTGATTTAGTTATCACATTAATTAAATTGAAATACTTTTTAAACCATTCTTTTAATTGATAAAAAATAAATAAATAAATAAATATATAAAAAATTAATTTCAAAGCAACTTAAATGTTAATTAAATCAAAATTAAATTTTTAATTTTCTTTTAATTAAAAAAATAATTGATTTAGTTATCACATTAATTAAATTGAAATACTTTTTAAGCCATTTTTTTAATTGATAAAAAATAAATAAATAAATAAATATATAAAAAATTAATTTCAAAGCAACTTAAATGTTAATTAAATCAAAATTAAATTTTTAATTTTCTTTTAATTAAAAAAATAATTAATTTAGTTATCACATTAATTAAATTGAAATACTTTTTAAACCATTTTTTTTAATTGATAAAAAATACTGATATTTTTTTCTGTGTTAACAGATCATTTTATGAATTTAGTCGATTTAGTTCCCTTTTCGTTATCCTTCATACAAAATATATCTCCAAGTAGGTTTCACCATCAGATTTTGTGTCATTAAAATGGTGACAAAAGTAACTTTTATATAAAAACTAGCTTAACCCGATGAACTTCCTTATCCTTAACCTTCGCCTTACCAAAGATTTTTATGTTCATCGTTTACAAATATACCCACCCGGGTATTACGAAATGTTTATAAGTGATGAGAATAAGGTTTCGTCATAAAATGCTTTTTTCAGTTTTATTTTAAAGAAAATAATTTGTTCAGTGAGTAAATATTTCCTTTTGACTGAAGCCAACTTAAGAAAGTTATTAAAGGAATTATACCGAAATGGTCGCACGGGTAGGTTTGCTAAAGCTAAGGTCAACTCAGTAAAACAAAATTAGAAAGATTTTCTTTAGAACAGATCTCGTGTATTTATAATGAAACAATTTGTACCAGTTGCAAACTTTTAATATTACAGAAGGGAACAAAATTTAACTTTTTTTGTGTTGATTGGAAATTAGATACAATTTCTTACTTAGTCGCTGATTTCAATTCTAATCTCCTTTTTACTCTATAAGCTAGCATTTTTAAGTAAAACTAATACTAATCGTATTTTTACCTTTTTTGTAAATCATAACTGTACTCTTCATTAATCGATTTTTTTAAAAATGTAATAGTTAGCTTTAAAAAAGCGTAAAATTTTTAAGAATCACCAAAAAAAAAAAAAAAAAAAAAAATGGCTGAATAATGGCTGTTTACGTAAAAAGAAAATTGTACTTTTAAAAATCATGAAAAATCCACAGAAAAAATTATATATTACCAAAATTATTATATTGATTACTACAAATTTAAAAATTTTGATAAAATATTTTTAATTTTAATTAAAAAAGTTATCAAAAAACTTTGCCATTTCAAACAATGTGTTAATTTATTTAAATAAATATTGACAATTCCCAACAACAATTCTACATGTTTAAAATATTTAATTTTAAACGAGAAAAGTTAATTAAGATTTTTTGTTATTTAGTTAATTTTAATTGAAAATTTATTTCATAACAACTAAAATGTTAATTAAATCAAAATTTTATTTTTAATTTTCTTTCATCAAAAAAAATAATTGAATCAATTATCACATTAATTAAATTTAAATACTTTTTAAACCATTTTTTTAATGGATAAAACACTTTTTTCTGTGTTTAAAACGGGAAAAAGTTAAAGTCTTATTACTTTCACTTAAAGTCCCATAACTTATGAACAAAATGAGATGATATAGATCATAAAAATCGATGAGTGCGTTTTGCTTTTATTTACAATTTTGAAGTGAACGAAAATACGTCCATAAATAGAACAGCAGCAAACACACACATATTGCAATATTTTATTTTTGTGTGGAAATCTCGATTTTTATTAATTCAGTTTTCTCAGTAAATTGTGAAAAAATGAAAAATTAAATGTGCACCGATTACAATGAAATAAAGCTAATTTTATTCGAAATGTATTTAACTAAATGTTTTTAGAGCAAAACTTTTTTATGTATTCTCAAAGAACAAAAACAAAATTTTTTTTTTTTAATTGTTCTTTTTCCAAAACGTCAACGATATCTCAAAAGCTACAGACGAACTTAAAAGCAAGGTAAGCAGGGCTGAAAGATAATTATCTTATATTATAATACTGTTGACCAATTTTCAATTTTTTTTAACTGAATATGGTGAACCTTTTTTAAGTTATTACAATATATGTAGCGAAAGTGCCTTAATTTTGGACATAACGGTATACCGCGTAAAGTCGAGCTGAAAAACTAAGTGCAGATTTAGATTCAGCGTCCCAAATAACTTTAAAAAAGCATTCAGTTCCTAATCAACAAAAACCTTGTTTCCTTGTATTATTAAACAATTAAAGGCAATTATATTGGCCTTGTATGGGAGGTTTTACGATCACTTCTCCAGTTTAACGGAAGTGGTTGAGGCCTTCGTTAGTATGGTTCTTGTGGAAATCCAGAAATATTGCCTTTGCGGCAGTTTCGATTTCCGTTGAAAATTTGCTTTCGGGCATCAACTAGTGCTTGTAGTTTTCTATCCAAAGTCGCGGAAAGGAATATCCTAAGAAACTCACTCAAGGACTAATTTTGCACCGCTTCTGGGTGAGTTCGGCCTGAGGAACGGATCAGCCCTTGGTGCAGTTGCTACTCCTCAGATGCATATTTCCAAAAGTAGCTGGGGTCAGATAGTCCCTAAACAAGGGGCAAGTGTATAATATTGCCGACTTAATTTTCTTTGAAAACCGGCTCAGTAGTTTAGGAGTCAATAGGATAAAAACAAATAAACCCAAAAAAAAAAAAATTTCCATTTGAGTAGAATGCAGAAGATAATCGGCTTAACAAGATTTCGTTTAAATAGGTACACAATAGATCTTAGCTTCCATATAAGACCCTTTTTCTTCAATCTATTAAGCCTCTCTAAATCATTTAAAGATGAAAGAATCCAAATAACATTTCGCACAACAAAACTTTTTCTTAAATATATTACTTTACCTATATTAAAAAAGGAAGGTCAATATTTGTACCTAGTACTCGCTTTAAACCCCATAAGCTTCACATCATATATCGTTTATAGTAGTAACATAAAAAATGTGTATAACTTTAATGTGAATTTTAATAAGTCGACCAAATTTTCCCACTCCCGAAAATCTCTTTTACTCTGAAAAATATTTTGAAAGTGTTAGTACTAAAACTAAAAAAATCGTAAATTAATGAACAAAATATATTTAAAATAAGAACTAATTCTTATAATGAACTGAAAATATATAAAAATGGTCTTATAATTAACTGAAAATATATAAAAATGGACATATGATGTTATTCTAGAAAACTACAGGCTGGCATAAAATTACCTTATTTTTTATTGCTGCTCTGCTACTGCCGCTGACGCTTAGTTTCCATATTTATCATAGGAATGATAAAAGTTAATATATTGTTTTTCTCATACTTTTTTTTAATTGTGTATTAATAAAAATTTACTGGTGTTTTATAGCTATAAAACACTTTTACGAGATTTGTTTGTGTTTGTTTTAAATAAAATTCTTTATTTATTTTTTATTTAAATTTGGTCTTTTGTTTTCTAAAATTTAGCACTTTAATGGCATTTGAACATTTATGCATAACATTATTTAATAAATATTTTATTTTATTTGTTAACAATAAATAACAATACAGGCAGATATTTTTATTAGACGATTACAAGTATTTTTTATGGTTTGGAGACAAACTTTATAAAAAAATTAAAGGACTTTGAAAATAAATATAAAAAATTAATAATTTTGATTATTGTTTTATCTTCCGTAAACAATGTCTGTCTAATATTTGTTATACACCAAGTCGTATGATTAATTTCTATTAATTTTCGATTAATTCTATTTTCGAACGAAGTCAAATTATAAAATATTGGTTTTGTTTTACATGTAAGTTAAGCGTCCGAAGTCTTCGTTTGAAATCGGTGAACAGGGCAATAATCTTTCTTAAAACATATCAACAAACATCGTTTAAATATAAGGGTTGTTGGCTTAATACTCGTTCGTATACAAATGTATGTTTTATTGTTAATAATTGTAAATTTATTCAAAAACAAGTGAAAGTTTTATATCTGGCAGTACCGAATCTTTGGCATTCTTTACTATGAGTAGGAATATATCGGGAGTGGGTTTTATATATTAAATTATGCGCCGCTCATCACAAAGTTTTATTTTTAGACATGCAAAATATGATTTAATATCAATAAGATATTATGATTCTTTTTGGTTTTTAACTTATGGGCAATTATAGCTCGCCTATCACGAAATTCGGTAGAGTGATATCTAGCATTAAGGAAATCAAGTTCCATATTTTAAAATTATGTAAGCCCTATCTTAAATTATCATTGTATTGTCATAATTTTAAGGTGTGCCGGTAGGCTAGTTGGTAGTGGGCTAGTCTAGTAGCGACGGGGTTGCGTAGAGCTTCGCAGAATATTAAAAGAGTTTATGTTCGTTTTGATAAGAGAATAACCAATTTTTTAAGTCGGTTGTTCAACATTGGAATTCACAACTCTTTTCCTGCAGAACCGATTTTGCAGGATTTCCATCCCCGACTTCTTAGGATGTTGAGTTTTTCAAAAGTAAGACGGACACGGATAAATTGACTTAGAATTACTTAGGGACAGAGTAATTATATTTGCAAAATATAATAAATAAAAAGATACGTTTTTTTTTCTTATGCTAATCCCGCAAAGCTCTACGGTCATCTGCAGGAGACTAGAGAATCTCGCGAGAATCGAACCCGCAACTACCGCACTGATAACCTAGCTCACAATACAAACAACATTTCGAAAAACGTTTTACAAATCTTTAGAGATAATCACTGTGCACAAGCGATACTAAATATTGTGACATCAAATAGCAGTTTATCGACAGGCAAGGCGAAGGAAATAATTTTTCGTTGGCATAAAGTTTCAACCGGCTTAAACCCCGCACAAGCAGCACATTTTCGAAAAACAGACACACACATTAAATGAATACCCAAAAGCACTAAAACATACAAAGCTGTGTACATATTTAATTTTATGTCGGAAAATTTACTTCCGAGTGTTATTGATAATAATTTTGGCTCTTTTTGTGTTATATGAAATACTTCCAAATGTTTATTAATGTTTTATCAGGAGCCATATTAATTAATTTAAAATTAATTGTTTTAATATTTACTCCAAATCGTTAACTAGCAATTAATAAAATCAGTTAGATTTGTATAGTTTTTGTTTAAAGCGGTTGCCTGAAGTTACGTTTAAAATTGTTTGATAAATAAGTAGATTTTGGGACTTGACAACCTTAAATCTGATGACATTCCTATGGTGTAATAGCATAAAGCTAAAACAAAATAATTCCTATTACTAAATCTTTTTATGATTTTATGAAGAATTCGATCTTTTTGTTAGAAGAACAAGTTGAAAGAGCAATTAAAATTAAATCTTTAGATAACTAATAATATTTTTGCTTCTACTAAAATGTTTACCTTTATACTGGTTAACCCATTTTTCGCCGACCGGTGATTATAATCGCACTCATACTCTTTTTTTTTTTTTTTTTTCTTTTTTTTTTGTTTCAATGATTTTTTTTCTGTCAGTTACTTAACATCTTATTTCTTTATTATATTGAAAAATCGATTAAAAAAAGTATTTTGAAGAAGTATTTCTATTGAAACATAAACTTTTAAGAAACTTTCCTACAGAATGTTACATTAATGGGAAAATTATCTATATAAAATAACATTTTCTTTAGAAAGGTACTTTTGTAAAAAATTGTCTGGAGAAAACTGCTCTCATACCAACATTTTCTCCAAAAATAAATTTATTTAAAACTTGTTCTCTAGAAAATTATTCTCCTGCGAAAACTTGTGGTAAATGCATAAACTAAACCATTCGTTTTAAAAAGTTTTTTATAGGAACTAATAAATAGCTCGTTTACATTAATACGATATCTAGAAGATATGAATTGAAAAAATTCCTCCAAATCTAGTGCGTTTACATTTTACTTTTTAATAAAAAGATCGTACACCCTTTACGCTTATATGTTATATGGGATATCTAGTGAAAGATAACTAGATCTCGCTCGAAATGATTAGATTTTGTTGCTATTTCATAAAAAGTTGTACAGAGTAAGTGCGGGTAATGTGGCATAGGCTAGTAATGTGGTACAGTATCTTTTGTAACTAACAAGTCAATAATAAGAGAACCAATCTAAATGATTTGTCACTCTCAAAAGGTTAAGAGAACTTTGATTTGTTTTATTTTTGCAAGTCATTTTAGGTGTGAGATGCAAAAAATTCCCGTAGAAGTACAGTATAATTTTTTATAGTGCTGTTAAAAATTAATGGTGTTTTCTTTTCTACAAAAAAATAGCACCTTGTTAAAAGGTACATGTATAAAATGTCTTGCCGGCCCTTTAGACCCCTTTGAGACAAGCAAAGTTTACTTTGCAAAGTCTTAAGTTTATAGAAGGGAAGGGAAAAGAGAACAGTGCGGGAGTACATACTTTTCTGTACTCACAAATTCGTTTTGTTTTTCGTTCGCAGTTTGTAGCTGAAGTTGGCTGCAACTTTTTATTTATATACAGCGTTACCAGAATCTTTGGAAAGAAAATTGTCATATGGCGAAAGAAATCATATTTTGAAGAGGAAAATCTTAAATTATTTTTTTCTTAATTAAAATTTTTAAAAACAAGGGCAAAATAGTAAGAATTATTAAAAACATTATTCGTCAGTATAACTTTATAAAAATACATTTTGTTTTTCACAAAATTTTTTTTTATCAATATTCTAACTGCCTATTTCCGATGTGCGAAAGAATTATTTACTTCGTACAAATACATTTAAAACAAAAACAAAGTTTTTAGAATTTGTTTTTGTTTTAAATGTAGTTGTTCGAAAGAAGGAATTCTTTTGCACATTGGAAATAGGTTATAATATGCCTTTTTTAATATTTTTTATGTCCAGAAATAATAATGCAATTTTGTGTATTCTAGATACTGGGTACAAAAGTGTGCAGCACCAATACACATCAAGCTGATGCAAAAGTTCATTGTTTTAAAAATTGAGTATTAAAAAAAAATAATCCAAAATATGATAAAACCATCATTCTGGCAACGCTGTTTATAAAAACAAAAGAAAACAAAAATTTGTCAAATTAAACTTTGTGTGTCTGAGCACGAAACAAAGTTTAAAAGAGAATTCAACAGACGTTGTCAAAGTAAACTTTGCCTGTCTGAAAGTGGACTTAATAATGCAATTTTTTATTTGACGAGAAGAAAACACAAGATTGGACCTGATTTTAATAGCTGACAAAAAGTTTGTTCTTTAAAATATAAAAAAATATGTGCATAAATTAACAAGTTTGTTCTTCAAAATATAAAAAAAATATATACATAAACCAAAATTTGTTAATAGATTGATATTAAATAAATAAATGAACAAAATAAATGACGAAATTCCAATTTCTTTAGTTTGTTTTTTATAAAAAATGTGAAAAAGAAAATACCTTTGCCAGATTGCTGATTTATTAATACCAAGTTTTTCCGATTTCTTGATTTGACGTTTTTTTTTTTTCAAAAACAATTTTATAACACCGAATCCACTTAAATTTTATATCACCGACAACCTATCATTAACAATGTAATGCTTTCTTATGTTTTTACTAATAAATAATAGAAAAATAACTATTAAAATTTTAAATTTACCTAACTTCGTCTGGTAACCCTATATATAAAAAGCCATTTTTTACAGGGCATTATCAACACTGTCGATTTATATGGGGCGTAGAGTGCAATGCCTTATGCCATTAGTAAGGGCGCATTTTTTAGAATAAAGCAAGCCACCCTTTTAGAGAGCGAAGCATTTTTAAGAAACTAACATCAAATTGCATTTTTTTAAATAAAATGTCACATTTTTTGTAGAAAAGAAAACACCATTAGATAATGCCATGCTTCCCTAGCCCTTAGTTAATTTTGTACCATATTTTTAGGTAATTTTACCTATGATTTTTTTTGTGTGTATGTATGGATAATATTTTTTCAAATATACATAAAAAATTACAATTTATGTATTTTATAACAATAATCTCATTAAAAAGTTAACAATAATAATTATTTCCAACTATTGCCCTATAAATTTGTGTATGTGATAACTTTGGTAACTCTAATTAGGTAGTAAACAAAACAACACAAATGAATGCAAAATTAAACCACCAAAGTAGAATTAAATTAATAAATTTATATCGTTCATACCCAATTTTATGGAATATGAATAATTCTACAAGTAAAATAATTTTTGCAACTTTTCGCTTTGACGAAATTTTTAAAATGAACTTTCACTTTCCTGTATAATCGAACAAGAAATTTTCAAGAAAGTCGTCTATTTCATTAAAATTTTATTTGTAATACGTTTACAGAAATTTCATGAAAGTACTTTTTATGTAAATGCAGCGTTATTGGGATTTGCAATATTTTCATAAAAATCTTTGAAATTGTGGGTGTAATATATTTCGCTAATGACTTCGTAAAAGCTACAGATATAGTTATCATGTAGATGATGGAACCATATTTTAATCGGACCAAAACTAATATTTTGGCCCTTTCTCTACTTAGTTTGTCATTCCGTGTGAAACTTTTTGAATATACAATACACCTTAAACCCCATAAAGTATATATATATATATTTTAGGTCCATGAGTAATTCAAAGTTTATTTCGCCATGTCCGTCCGTCTGTTGAAAGCACGTTTACTTTTAAAAAAAACTCAACATAAAAGCACAATTTTGCAGATTTTGTCGAGTTTCGACAAATTATTATTAAATTTCTCCAATCACCAAATTTATTCCAAATTCATAATATCAAGCAAACTAGTTGTTGACTTTGCACCTATTAACAAAATGATTATATTGATTACTAAAAATTATTAAATTTTTAAAAATATTTTTAAAAAATGATATTTTTAATTTTAATTAAAAAAGTAATCAAACAACTTTGCCATTTCAAACAATGTGTTAATTTATTTAAATAAACATTGACAACTCCCAACAACAAGTCTACATATTTAAATTATTTTATTTTAAACGAAAAAAGTCAGTTAAGATTTTTTGCTATTTAATTAAAATTTTAATTGAAAATTTATTTCGAAACAACTAAAATGTTAATTAAATCAAAATTTAATTTTAATTTTCTTTTAAAAAAAAAATTAATTGATTCAGTTATCAGATTAATTAAATTTAAATTATTTTTAAACCATTTTTTTTAATTGATAAAACAATTTTTTCTGTGTAGGAAGACAGCACTATCGCCTTAGTACGAAAATAATTACAGACCCAAATGTGGAAGAGTCACACTAAAAAAATTGATGATACTGTTGAAAACCTAGCAATAGTTTGAAGCGGAATGCACCGATGGACATCTGATTTAGCACAAATTGGTTTTATATAAATAAAAATCACGCCACTAACTTTCGTGAAGATCTCTGCCCATAATTTACCATATGCCTTATAATAAACACACCCTCGGAAAACACTTCAGTACGCCTAAAAGCTTAACGAATAATGTTACAATTTCTTATGTCATAGTTTTTAAGGACTGGAAAACAGACATCCAAATTTTGTAAAGATAGGTCCATAATTTTTTACAGGCCTCATAAAAAGCTTTTACTTGAAAATGTTATTTTGGAATACGACTAAAACTGCAAGGAATTTTGATAATGTGAGGTAATTTTTTTATTAAGATTCGCTTATAATAATATAGATTTCATATAACTCCCACTTCTGTTATATTCTTACTCTTGGTGTAGAGTATCCAACTTTTGTTTATTTATTTTTTAATATCTGTTAAACCTACGCCAAATGAAAAATATGAATGTTTTTTACTGAACAGCTGCTTATATTCTTATCTTATTATATATATGTTATAGTCTAATCGCAGTTGTAATGATTATTTGATTTTTTGAAAATTTTTTGAAAATTTCGTCAAAAATCATTGGATTTTGTGGGTTAAAAAAACTTAAGACTTGTAAAATTCTGTAAATGGGTTAAAGTAGTATTTCATATTCCACTTCCCAGTTAGTTCATCTATTGGTTTTCGTTCAGTGTATTAATACATTTTCTCGTACCATAAATATTTAAAAAAACGAATTCTTGTTCGAAATTCTCATTGCACTCATGCCACATTATTTATACAGCTTTTAGCTGGCAGTTAAATTTATTATTTACTTAAATTTAAAAAAAAAATCATTAAAAATTATGTTTCATTTTGTAAACAATTAGCCATGACAAAAATTATTTAGTATATTGACTTTTTGCTCTGGTCTCTGGCGCATAAACAGTATAATTATAATTCGTTTTTTTTTCTTGCTATTCCAATGTTTGAACATGAATAAATATTAATTAAATAAACATACAATATACATAATAAATCAATTTATATTAGTTATTGAGACTAAATATAAAAATTAATAGATACATATAAATAAAAATGAAATTAATTATATGTTACATTTTTTAAGGCGATTTAATTAAGAAGAGGAGATGAGGTATAAGCGGGAGCTTTGGGTGAGGTAAAAAGGTTATTTTCCCAATCACATCTAATAAAAATATTTAATTTCGTTATAAGAAAAAAATACTCAAAATTTCAGATTTGTACATTAATTTCATTATGGAAAATACTCGTATGCTTGAAAAAATACGAAGCAATAAGATATGCAACCGCCAATTTGGAAGTAGCCAATATTCATCATAAATAGTTTGGCATTTAATGTTTATTTTTTTATGTAAAATACAGATTTCAATTATACTTTGAGTTGGATATTTTTCTATGAATTGAGAATTTATAAAAAACTGGGGACCTTAACACCTATAGAACAATTAATAAGGTAACCCCAGTAGCCCAGCTGAATATTGTTTACGAACGTTACATCTTGTCAACAATTTTTACAAATAAGAGTATTTTTGTTATTGTAAATAAACATATTTTTTTTGATGATCTCTCATATTGTTCTACTAACACAATACATGGTGTTTTTGACTAGTTGTACTTGTTGTAGAACTAGGGCTACCTTATTAATTGTACCACGATAACAACTATGCCTTTTTTATCAAAATATAATTGCTATATTCAGATTTTTTGACGGAAGAAATGTTATCGAACTTCTCTATAATAAATCTGCATGGGACCATTATATCACTTCAGTATATAGAGACTTTCTTAAGCAGAAAATGTTGCAAATAAGATTTTAATATTTGTAATTCTCATTCCTTTAACGGTTTTATTTGTAAGTCTTTAGCTTTTCCAAAGTCGTTGGAAAAAAGTTTCCTATGATCTGGCCTCAGCAATTAGTTAAATGCGCATAGGAACTACCTTATCCCCTAACAAAAAAATTTCAGTGTATTTATCAAGAATAAAAATTGGGAATTGAGCACATTTCAATTAGAGAATAATAAAAAATATTTTAGTTTTTCTAACACAACGTACAGCGGTTATCCATTTGAATGTCACTTTATTAAAATCATTAAAAATAAAGGTTTGAAGCCTTTTGTGGTTAGTGCTTCAATTTGAAAAAAATTTGCTAGAATAATTCGTTATATGGAGAAAAGTGCATGAGAGGCAAATTTTTATTTGAAACATTTGTCGCTGTAAAGAAAATTACACTGTCTGGAAACGAATTATAAGGAGATCAAAATAACTAAAAAATGTATGAAAAGGTTGTGTTTAAATGTCAATTCCTAATAGTACACAATTAAAAATAAGAATTGATTTCAATTAAAAAATTTGTTATATTAATTAAAAAAAAACTAATTGAATTTGCACCAGCAAACAAATTAATAGTATCAATTAAACGTTTAATTCACTCGATTAAATGTTTTAATCGCTTTATTAAACGCTTAATTCATCTTATAAAATTTATAATTTTATTTTTGATTAATGATTTAATAAGAAAGTTTGACTGTATTTTATTTTTCTGTTTTTTTATTTTAATATTTTGTTTACCAAAAATAATTCTTATTTTCTAATTTTCAGTTTTATGAGCCGAAATTATTGTTTTTTTATTTATTTTTTTTAATAATTGTTATTTTTTATTTTGTTAATTTCTAATATTTTTTTTTTGCAGAAATAAGTTTTTTCCACATAAAAATTCTGAAATTCAATTCTGACACTCTTAAATCATCTTACACAGGTTTTATTACAGGTTTAAAGGAATTTGAGCCAAGAAAAAAGTTAATGGTATCAATGTTCCACTAATTTTTAACTCAAATTACTTCTATTTCTAACCAATTATTATTAACCAATTTTTATCTTTAAATCTACAAATATGTGGTTTCCATGGGCATCTGCGTATTTCATGCTATTTTAAATTTACTAATTAAAATAAAATATCATAATTCATAGTAGTTTTAGCCATACAAAAAGGATTAAGGGGATATAAGGGTAATTTATATTGGGCCCATTGAAAATTATGGATCAATCATCACAAAATTCTACAGAGTGATTTCTGTTATTAAAAAGGCTACAAACTAAGTCTCAAAAGCAAAAATTAACTTATAACTTATATCCATATTTTTTTACACAGAGAATAATTTTTAGAAAGCTTGATAATATTTGTTTTAGGTCATTTTTAATTTTGTGCAGGTGGATTGTTTCATATCAAATTAGTCCCCAAATATGATTTGAATTGCATTAAATATTTTAAATACTGTTTTATGTGACTTTTTAAAGGGTGAGGTCATATGCCCGAAACTTAAAACCCCGAATGCAAAAATCACGAATTTTAAAATTCCGAATTGATAACTAAAGCTCCTCTTTATAGCCTCCCTTTGGCCGGGCCCAAGAATTTTCGCCTCCATGGCATTACAAACACCAGCTTCGCTAACTAAAGCTTCTAAATTTGTTATTTGCTATCGGGATTGGGGACTTATATCATTGTGAAATAAGTGCCAATTTATAGAGTTTTAACTCATTTTTGTTTTGGGAGTTATTTTGTACTTTTAAGAATTTCTTTCATTTCCTAATTTGGGGTTTTAATTCATAATGATCTAAGTCCCTAATTTAAGTTTGTAGCGCCATTAAGAAACCTAAATTAGATCAAATTTGAATACAGCAGTGGAATTTACTTAAGCACTTTGCAAGTATTAAAGTGGTTTTCAGAAGTCTGCTTCTAGGGGACCTTTGGTTAATTATTCACATGGTCTATTTGACATGATGGCCAAATAGAGCTAAATGGGACCGAATTTTACCACATTATACATATTTGTTACGGGTTTATACGTATTGAAATGATTTTTCAAAGTGGGCTTTAAATGGCAGCTATGGTGGATTATTGATCGATCTTTACGAAATAAAGTACTATGATTTATTGTCACATAAAAATAAATTAGGCAAAATCTCGTATCAAAGTAAAAACTTTTAAAATGCTGTTTATTATTTTTATTAAATTATTTGTAAATGAATTAAAATTAATTTCTAAAAAGTCCTATCCCCAAACTGTTAAGCTGGATTTGTGCCTAAGTTAAGTATATGTAGTATAGTATATTTAATTATGATTATTTCAATTAATACTCAAAAACAGAACATGATTGTTTTTGTATGTATTTCGATTAAATCTTTTAATCGAAATTAAAAATTAGTGATTATACTTCTTGGAAGAATTTATCAAAAATAATCTCCGTAATTTGTTTCTTTTTCTTTGAAGGTGGAAAAAGCTGATTTATTTATAAGTTTAACTTTTGTTGTAATGTTAGTTTTTTTCTATAGAAAGGGGTTGTAAACACCTGTGTTTTTTTATTTTTTAGTGTTTGATTAACTGGTTGTTACTGTTTTATGATAGAAAGTATTTACAAGGTACTACATGACGTATGAGTTGTGATGAATTATTAAAAATAATTTCAAAACTTTTTTAAGGGGATGTTTGTTTTAGAATTTGAAACTAAAAATTATTTATTATTGATTATTTTTTTTTTTTTTTTTATTTTAATTCTCAAAGGCTTAACAACTTAAGCCTTTAAATTAACTTTTTTTAAGCAATATGTTATAAACTACTTTACAATTTTCTGAAATTTTATTACATTTCTTTTATAAGACATTGTCAAACGTATTTTTGGCCATTCTTTTATTCCAATAATTGGATTATTTTTTAAAAATTTTTACAAATTATTAATTTTTTTAATGTGTGGTTAAACTTTGTTTACACAAATTTTAGTTTTTTTCTTATCATTTTCTTGTTTTTCTTAAGCCAATTTTTCCACTTTTCAACCGTTTTGTTTCGCAGCCCGTTTGCAACTGACTGAGACCTTTACCATGCACATGTATTATCAACATTGAAATTTTCAAATTTGTTTTTATTACATTCACATTTACTTGAGCTTCAACGTTAAAAAGCCAACAAAAACAAAACTCGTCGAAATTTTATTTTCTTCAATGAAATTTTATTTTACTCCAAAAAATGTCTCTCAACTTTACAATTTCTTACACTCTCAGTTAAGTAAATGAATTATTTTACCCTTCAGTTATATTTATTACAGTTACTTTTTCATCCTCTCATATTCAGCTCTCTGTGGGCATGCTCTTTAATATCTAGAAAAAGAGCCAAAGAGACCTTTAAAAAAAACTTGATTGAAATCAGCTGTTTGAATGCAAGTCCTGAGTTTGTTTTTTTTTGTGTTACAAAATCAAAACAAATACGGAATTTTATTCCTTTTTTTCTTGTTTATATACACTCATACAAATAGACATTTATACTTTAACAATTTACGGTAATAGTGTATACATATTTGGATGTATTTGTGTGTGTGCATTAAGTCTGGGTGTTTTTTGTTATGACGGTTAACGGTATGAAAACATGTTTAAACATTCACTTTTCTGGTGTTGTTGTTTTGATTAAGACTTTCAATCTTAAGGTATACGAGTATGTATGTGTATTTGAGCATATGTAAGTATATCTGTGTGCATTTATATCTACATACATATTTTCAAATATGTTTGTATGCAAAACTGAAGTGCTAGAAAACGTTGATGATGTTGTAGTCATCGTTTACCCCTGTATTTGAAATCTGTTTTTCTATTGAAGGTCATTTATTTTTATGGTACGTTTTTATGAATTCGTAATCTTGATTTTTTAATATTTGACGGCTGTAATATTTTCAGGGTTACAAGAAAGACAAGATACATAACTCTACAATTTGTGTGTTATAGTGTCAGCATCTATTTCTTTAAATCATCTATTTTCTTTAAATTCTCTTCTTTGACTCGAGTTAAATGAAACACAATAGTGCTTGGGGAATTTATTGCATTAAAAAACAAATATATTTTATTAAAACAACAAAAAAAATTGGTTACATTTTTTAGAATTATATTTTTAAATGGGAAGTGATTTTTATCTTGGACTCTTGGAAAAAAAAGCTGAGCACAAAAAATGGGTTCTGTAAGTGCTTTTTACGTAAAAATAGTTTAAAAACAATTCGATACATCTTTATTTTTACACATAGCAATTTATTTCTTTTGGGTATTAACTATTGAATTGTTTTAAAGTCCTTGTGTGATTTTTAACATATGGGCATTTCATTTCATCGTGCGTGGCATTTGTACGCCTTCAGAGCGATAGAGTTTCTGCACAAATAGTAGTAGCTGGGAATTTTTTTTATCATTATGTTTCATTAAGAGGGTACTATATATGACAAAATTTATTATAACATTCGGAACCTTGATGTCCAAAATATCTAGCACAATAGGTGCGTATCGTACGTGACATAAAACGGAAGTGATTTTGGGGTAAATGTAAAAAAATTCGAAAATCTGCGAATAGTGGGAGGTTTTTTTCCTTTTTTAATTGTTTAAATTAAACCACATATCTTTACAATACGTAATTGGAAAGAGAAAACTTTTTCTGTATGGCTTTATAATAAAAAAAATGTAATATCGTTCGTGACATACCGAACGTGACAGATTTTTCTCTTATAATATTTGAAAGGTATGCACTATATTTTAGGTAAATATATGTATACAAAACTTTAAAACAAACAAGGTAGAAAGTATAGTCGGTCAAACTCGATCATATGATACCCTACACCATAATATTCTAAAAACAAATTTTTGAGAGTGTTCCCTACTTTTCACTAATCGGCAATCATGGCGGCTAGAACATAATTATGCTATGATATTAAGGGTTATATAAAAGTTATTTGTGCCGAATATTATTTAGATATCTTCATCTATATGAGATTTGTTTGCCTTTCACCGATTTTAGGAAGGGGGTTTATATGGGACCTATGGTTAATTTTGGACCTACCCGCACAACATTTTGACATGATATAGTACCTGTCCTAAAAGTTTCTGTCGCAAATTTTTATGCCAACATAAACACTTATAAGGAAGGTATGACATTAAATGCTATTTTCGGGAAAAGTATTTGTATGGGTGCTATGGTCAAATATGGACCAATACCAACAATATTTGGTTAGATGGTTAAGATTGCAATAAAATAAGTTTGGAACAAATTTCAACTTAATACCAACATAATAAGATGATACATTTGGTTGCATTTATAGTACTTCCAATATCGTACGTGACGACCTTTAGAAGCTTATAAAATTTGTATTATACCTATTTAAAAAAAATTCCGATCCATATTTTTTTTGCAACAAATATCTTGCTTATATTTTGAAACACGTTCGACTCATAAAATACAAATGACATAGATAAATAATGTTTTTGCACCACGTACGTGACATTGAAATAGCATCCAAAACAAACCAAAAATATACCGCTAATCAAACTACATATTTGGTCTTTCCTCGTGGATCTTATTCATTGTTGTTGTAACATTAATTTTAAGGTATAATTCCAATGCTACCAGTATCTGTATTTAATCGGCAGAAAAATTTAAATTGTGATTGCAGTGACTAAAAATGAAACAAAGAGATAGTCAACTTTTATTTTGTGCTCTTTAAAAATTGTAATAAGCTATAAAAATCTTTGCATAGTAAAGTTTGAGTGTTTTTACTTTCTGCCATATTTGAAAAAAAATTGCAAGGGTTTTTATTTTTTGAGTCGAGGTTAACATTCTCATGGAAATGCCCATATGCTTTACTCAATTAATCAGTATAAAAAATAGGATTTACAGTGATTTCGATTGATCGACTGGCAGAAATATACAAAAAAATGTTTGCAATAGACTTTAGCAATTTTGGCTGTTAAATGAAAAACAATTCGATGACAGAAATATTATGTGTCCCATGTAAAAAATCCGAAAGTTTACACTAATTTTTTTTCACATGTTTTCTTTAACATAAATACGGATAAATTTTTTTTATTATATTAAGAATATTTGTGGCTTCCACATAAGCATGAAGAAGGTTTTCGCCCGATAAGCATCAACAGATATTATTATATAAATGCAAAATTGAACAGCGCAAGTTTAGGCAGCATTTATACGATGGCTTTTCGGACATGCCCAACAAACACGTTTGTTTTATTTGTAGGCACTCGGGTTAGGGAAGCAAGAGGTGTTGCCAAACAGACACTTAATGGGTTTTCATATTTGTTAATATGAGTTTTCATCTTTTTTAATAAGTATGTATATGTATATAAGACAATTAAACATGAAAACACACATATTTGGAAAGACATCGTGAAAGTGCAAGAGGTTTTTGCTTGCATGTTTAAAAGAAAATAAAACTGACATGTCCGAAAAGTTTGTATCAATTAATTCTCATAAAATTTATGACAGTGATATTCTGAAAACTCTTTATATATTTATTTCTTCCCAGGAAAAACTTTTTGAATTTTGGTAATAGGTCGTAGTTATTTCATACATTACCTGGTAAGTAGTTGTCATTACAATTGTCATTATTCTGAAAACCTCAATAAGTACTTGCTTGTAATGACCTCAGTAAGTACTTTTTACTACTATTATTATCAGTTATGAATATTTGCTTACTAATAATCAGCTAAATAACTACTTATTAGTTGTCTTGTTTTCAATACTGAATATTTACTTACTGGTAACAAGCTCAATAACTACTTATTAGGTCTCTTAGCTAGCGCTAATTAAATAAAAACTAGTTATTTTTTGGCTTCTAGTAAGTATATTGTAAGTACTTACAATTCAACTTACTGGTAGTTAAATTATAACTAAATATTTAGTGACTTCTAGTAAGTGTATTGTAACTACTGAATTCTGTGGACAACTCGAACAAAAATAAGTAGTTATTCAGTCGAAAAATAAGTAGTGTTCATATGTCTCCAATATTACTCGCTAACTTACCAGGTAAGTAAAGTTTTTGCTGGGTTACTCATATGTACCAATGCAAGATGAGCAAAAACAGAAAAAAGTTGAAATTTGCGAAATCACCATAAAAACAAGACATTTAAAATTTTATCGTGATCTATACCATTTTTAGGATCTGGACTAGCTGCACTTCAAAAACCTTTTAAATTTGTTTTCTTTACAAAGAAGTGACCAAACAAATCATTTTTTTAAATTTCGAATGAATTTTTTTTATCATAAAAATTTAAAATAAAATTTTTCTAAAAATTTCTATAAACAGCTGTTAAGAAAATCTTTCACAGAAAAAAATAATCAATCTTAAATCTTAAGTTGCTTAGCCACAAAAAATATATTATAAACGTCTAAAAACTTTAAAAATTCGATGAAAACGCATGCAATTTGCTCAACTTTCCTGACTTTAACAGAGTATAAAAACTGCTTATCTCAAGAAAAAGACTGGAAAACTTACTATACGATGCGGAATTTAGATCTCGGTCGAGCTGCTAACTGGCGTACTGCGATTTGGCCTAATGTCCGGCTAAATTGGCAATTGGTGCATTGGTGGCTTGGATAGATAATAAAGTAAAAAGTTAACTTTTTTGTTTGATTGAGCAAATTTATTTGTTGAAACTGTTTTTAAAAATCGAAAACAAATTTATCGAAATATCACAATTATTTCTTCGAAATTGTCAGAATTTAATTTTTACTTCTTTTTTTTCAAAAAATTTAATGCAAAAAATTGATTTAATATGAATATTTCATTATAGCAAAAAAAATGTTTTGAATCTAAAAATTTTTTGTTTGAATTGGAAAAATAATTTTTTCTGTGTTATGTATAAAAATGTAATTCAATATATGATAGCATGTAAATGTCTATGTATGTATGTACAATAGGGCTGTAACCAAATTATGGACCTAGTATCACACGACTGCGAATGTTGTTCTATTTACGAAAAAACAGATTTAAGGTAATTTTTGAATAAAAACCTCACCCGCAAAAACGATTTTGTAAAATCTCCATTACATTAAAAAAATTTGAAATTAAAAATGATGTTTAATTACACTGTCCAACACACAAAAAATAACAATGGTCTGCGAACTGATTTTTGTAGAGGGGAATAAAGCAATGTATACGTGTTTCGGCATTTTAAAAGCTTACATCTGAAACTCATTTTACGGCCTATTTAAAGTTGCACCATTGTGTATTAAAAAAAAAACGTAGAAAATCGTGTGCTACGTAGGATTTTGGTATATCGTGTATTCAGAAGATTTATTGGGAACATGACAAGCAACGTTTTGCTGGTATACCATAACCCTCTAACTCTTCTGGAAATGGGTCTTTTTTTGGTATTTTTTGAAAAAAGCAAAAATAAAACAGGGATGTATGTAGTTAAATATTCTGCGAAAATATTTGTCATGAAATTCTACTATAGGTCACCGAACACAATTAAGTCTGCGTTACTTTAATACCAGAAATAAGCAAAAACTTAAAAGGGGGATTAAGGGCTAATTTTATCTATTTAATTTGATTCGGCACTATTTTGACAAACGCAGCATGTGAAGTCAGAATGCTCTCCTGGGTCTAGCCACCGTATGGGAGTACCAAATTGCATTAAATTAACTTGCCCAACAGCAAAAATTCAAACGTACATCTACTGTGTTAAGAAGTACAATAGAACAAATATTTCTTGAATATTAAGACAAAGACATTACATTACTTTTTATTTTTTTTTTTTTTTTTGTGTAACAGCGGGTTTTCCTCTTACCGCAAATTTTAAATGCAGATTCGAGTCAGATGGATATAAAAACATATTGATTAAATAAAACTTTTTGCGTTTTTTGGATAAATAGGTAAAAAAAATAAAAAATATGATTTCCAAATTTTACCGCGTTTAGGGGATGAACTTTTATGACAACCGCGAAAAAATAATACCATTTTTTAAAATAAAATTTCAGTCATCCATTCGATATTTGCAAAAAATGTATAAAAGTTATAGCCCTAATGTGCATATACATATCTACATTTATTTTTATACCCACACCACAATAGTGGATATGCATTTTTGCTGATGATGTAACACCCTAATATGTTGGTGTTAGGCCATCTGAAAGTATACCGATCGACTCAGAATTACTTAAAGAGTCGATCTAACGATGTCAGTCCGGCTGGCTGGCAAGCATTGCAACATTGTGCGCAAAGTACAGTTCGCAATTTTTAAGATAATTTGATAAAATTTAATACATAGTTTCTAACTGGCACAAGGACCATGCCAATTGAAAATTGAAAATAATTTGATATATCCCCCACACAAACTGCTTTCCCGAATAGGGTCTTTGTGCCAACTATCAAACCAATTTTAATGAAATTGAATACAAAAAAAATTCTCGTAATAAAAGCATTTTTATTTATAAATAGAAAGGTTGAATATAAATAACTTTAATTAACAAAGAAAGATCCATATTTATATGGACACATAAGCTATATTTTTAAAAAGAAAATAGGACTACGAGGAGAGAAAGGGGGCAATTTCTGCCTCTCAGGAACTATCTAACAGATTTTAATGAAATTTAAAACATAGATTAATCCCTATTCATATAGCCACTTAAGATATGTTTTTTTCTTGGCCCCAAATAGGTACACCTGCAACAATTTGTTTTTCTAAGATGCTCTTAATGACTTATAAAATAATGCGTCTACCAACGATTCATGGGCGAGCGTGTTATGCAAAGGCACATGATTTTTAATATAATATACTTAAGCCCTCCTTTAGGAACATGAGTTTCCTAACAGCCACTGCAAAATCAGATATATTAAGTGGCAATATAATACAAGTAACCTCGCCGTTAGACTGATTACCTGCTGAGGTTAAAAGGAAAAAATCAGTCGATATTTAAACTTCAATTAAAGCCACATCGTGTTACCCGCATGATAAGAGATATACCAGTATTAGCTTTAAACAGCAGAGCCAACTCTTTATTCTTTAACTTAGAACTAACTCTCAGGAGGCGTGTATGCAGTAATTTTACAACGTATTATCCGAAGGTATACTTAATATCGTAAGTATACTTTTTAAGATTTTTTTTTTTGGGCTTAGGAAGTGCGCTATTCGCAAAGTGAGAGGATCGCAGGTTTGATTCCCGCCAGAGACACAGGTCTATTTTGCCAGAACGGGCTAAACTTCTTCGTTACCATTACAAAATCGAATGTAATTTGTAATTGCATTTGTAACATTTAATAAGCTAATAACAAAAACTGTGTAAATCAATTTTAAAAAATTGTAGAATCTCAAAGAAATAAATACTCAAGCTCGCGGTCATAAGTTTTTTAAATAATTTTTATTTATTTAAATATATCCAATATTTCGATATTCCTTGAATATCATCATCAGGCATAGTCTAAAAACAATAATATAAATTTTTTTAACATGAATTTAAGGAGCGATGGAGAGAGTGGCTGTGCAAAACAATATAGATATCTAGTTAATAAGACAAAGCAATATTCAAATTTAGTACAATCATTTACTAACATAAACACTACAAACATAGACAATAAGGAAAAATTTGCTTGTGATTTTTATTAATAATTAAGTAAGTTCTTGTTGTTATTGTTATTACTGTTTGAATTTTGTGTTTGTATTGATGTTTAATACATTTATTTTATTGTTTTTAGACTATGCCTGATGATGATATTCAAGGAATATCGAAATATTGGATATATTTAAAACAATAAAAATTATTTAAAAAACTTATGACCGCGAGCTTGAGTATTTATTTCTTTGAGATTCTATAAAGAAAAGGTCGAATAAAACAAAACTAACGTTCATTATTAAAAAATTGTAGTTGTATGTTTCAATATTTCCTTGTTATAATCGCTCTTACCTATTAAAACTAATTTAAGGAACGACAGCTTGGCTGTTACCATTATTGTCAATGAAGCAGTTGGAGGTTGAAATCCAGAAAAATCCATGAAGTATGTGAACAGAGAAAGAATCAAAGTTAACCAACCTCCAAAAAAAAAATTAAAATATTTTTCATATCGATACCTTAATCCAAGAGTCATAACGCACAATTTGTCGATTTTAAGTTAGTTTAATAGAAACACAAAAATTTGTAAAAAACCTAACGCTTCTGTTGATTTGCTACAAAGTATACAACTAGCATGCCGACTCTTTGACAGGTACCTAACTCATGCAACTAACACAACTGGGACAAACGACGAATTTCGCCCGCCACGACGAATTTTTCAGTAAAAATTCGCTGAGTAAATTCGTCGTATGAAGCACAATAACGACGAATAACAAGCAGCTTTTATAATTGAGAAAGTTGATTGCTGCTTGTGCAAAGATAGAAATAGTGTGACCATATTAAAAAAAAAAAATAATGCTTAAAAATTAAAACATAATCAAAAACACAACTTAAAACTATTTGTACAGCAAAGTACTTTGTATATTTATTTTAAATGTTATACAATAAAAAAAATAATTATTAAAGTAAAAAGTAACTCGTTCGCCGGCGTATGAAATAGAAATATATAATTTCGCCGGCCGCTTTTATTGTGTGTATTTATATATAACCAATATGTTTTTTTTTTTTGGCGACGAATATTCGCGGTGAAAAATTCGTCGTTCGGCACAGTTGTGTTCCTAGCATCAAATGTCAGTACCTAACTCATGTTTGAATAAGTAAGATTTTTTTAAATGAATTGGTGTTTAAAACTATTTGCACCACTAAACATAATTGCATAAAATCGTATAGAATGTGGCAAAAAAAAATTTTTCCAAAATTAAATTTTCTTAGTTCAAAAAATTTACAATTTATTTAATGCTGGCTGCATTTATAAACTTACGGAAAAATATTTAATAAATTTATGATTTTAAATATTATTTTCATACCACTAAATACTACTCTACTGGCTTTAATAATATCAACAACAGCAAAAAATTAGTGTCAAAAATTTAATTTAAACATTTTTAGTTTGTAAAAAATAAAAATATTTTGCAAAAACAAATAAGCAAAATGTGTTGGAAAATATTATTAATTGTGTTTGTATTATAAAATTAAACAAAAAGTGTTATATTGTGATAAGTTTTAAATAGAAAAATTTTAAATTTTGTTTTGTTTTTGTTGTTTTTATGTGTGTTGAATTCACACAGAACATATATGTGTGAGAGGTGAACTAAAAAATTGAGAACGCTCTCTCCAGTTGGCAGTATTATTCAGTTGTTAGTATTATTAAAGCCAGCAGAGTAGCATTTTGTGGTATGACATTTATATTTGAAATTATATATTAATTAAATATTCTTCGATATTGCAGAATAAAAACTTAACAAACATTGTTTCTAAAAGTTTATAAATGCAGCCAGCATTAAATACATCGAATATTTTTTGAACTAAGAAAATTTTATTTTAGATAAAAGAGTGTTGCCACATTCTTAACGATTTTGTGCAACTATGTTTAGTGGTGCAAATAGTTTAAAACACCTATACATTTGATAAAAATCTTACTATGCAAACATGAGTTAGGTACCACTGACATTTGAGTTAGATACCTGTCATGTTCGGTCGCGTATTATTCAATAAAGTTCACTGAAACTCCAATTTGCGGATTGTATTTGCATAACCAGTCTCAGAAGCCAATGATGCACATCACATGTTGATCGAAGTACATGAAAAACTTTTCTCACTGAACGCTGATTTTTGCAATACAGCTGAATAATTTTGAGAAGCGGTTGCAATTTAAGCCTTTCCATGATGAATTATCAAACACTACTGAATGAAAATAAGATGACAGTATGACACCAGTCACGCTTGATCTTTAAAAAACAAATGCAAAAGAAGGTATAAAGGGATTACCTTTTAAAACAGGACACATGAAAAAAAATTTTTTTTATCCCAATACACAATTTCAATTCCATTTTCAAGCCTTGAATTATACTTGAATTACACTGAAATTCAATAGCATACTTCAGAAAAACGGATACTGGAAATCCAGTCGAACATAACAATGTAAATACATTGAAACTCAAGCGGTGAAGGAGTTTGGTGGTTTAAAGTTTAAATGACTAACGAAGGTACAATTTTTGGTGCTGGAGTGATGTTATACAGTATCAAAGACATAACGAAAATGATTCCATTAGATTTACCTTAAATTTTTTTTTCGATGATACCACATACATACATACATGTATACATACATATGTACATATATGCACACATACATATGTATGTATTTATGCATATTAGATTTTATGTTTGTAGACTTCGTTTCGTTTGATTTTGGGGCATCGCCACAGTTGAAGATGCATTACAACTAAGCAAACTAATGGTTCCATTTTTTTTCGAAAGTTTAAAATCATTCTTCCTTCTAGCACAAGGAAATACATATTTACAAATATTTGTTGATAACAATTTTTTTTGATAGCAAAAGCAATGCAAAAGAAAAAAAATAGTTTCAATCATTTTTGTATAAACTGGAATTTTACTTGAAAATAGGGCATAAATTAAAGCTGGATTCCAGCAATATTTAAAGCACTTTAGTGCTTATTGGGTATTATCCTAGTAAAAGTTCTAGAGTTCTGGAGATTAGAAAAATGATTTAGGTCTTCTATTTAACTACAAAAATATTTTTATTATTCAATTTAAAGTCTCTCTGCTGCTTTAAGATTTCAGTGTTTATACATTAACTTTAAATAACACGTGATATGTTTCCTTGACATTGCGATATCAAGTTTTCCTCTTTATTATATTATCGTTAATTTTAATAATAATATATTATAAATTTTTTTTTTTGTTGTCTCTTTCGTATTACATCAACTTAAGGCCAGTATCATTATACATACATTCTTAAGAATTTTTAGTACAAAACGTGCTCTTGTTTCTTAACAAAATTATATGTAGGAATATTTTTCCTTCATTGTATCGTAGACTTTAATAAAGAATTTTAAAGCAAATTAGTGTTTTCATAACTATAAATAAAAAACTTTTATTACTTTTATCTTTTCTGCCATAACAATTTACTTCACTTAGTTTTATTTGCCCGTATTTTCGCTTTTTAATCGCATCAGCACATCTTAATTTTGTTTTATATCTTTTATTTATTTTATTCTCAATAAAACACCAATTTAGTTAAAGTTGTTTCCTTTGGTTATTGCCCGCCCTTTAACAACAGGGTGAGGGGAGTACAATTATTACATTTACTTAGTTTTTATATTCAAGTCTTTTTTCAGCTTCAGGTGATGATGTTGGCCTAAATTGTATTTTGAAAAGTAAACCTTTATAACGAAGTTTTTCAAAGCCCCTCATATTTGTATGTTTTTTTTGTGGTGTATTTTGAGTTTTATATAATTTGTCTTGTTTTAACTGCTGTAGTAGTCTGTCTGTCTGCCTGTTTATTTGTCTGCTTTTTCATATGAATTTTTTATTTTTATTTTTCATTTGTCTGGCTTTTTTTTTAGCTCGTAGGGTTATAACCAGGGAAACCGGAAGTATGCTCTAAAAAAAAAGTTTTATGCGCATTAAAATGCAGTAAAACTTGAAAATATTAAGGGTCATATATTGTTAAAAATATATCTTAAAAACAGAATGTTCTTTTCAATTAAACTTAAGTCTGGTTTGGTACATGGCCGTTGTATGCTTAGCTTCCAGACATGCCCATTTTGGATACTGAATCCTTGAGATTATCTTTTAATAGGTTCAAATACATAAAACGATCTGTCGTTGTCCAATTGTCTCAAAAAAATCATAAGTACCAACTCCAGCCGCTGACATACATCCCCAAACCACCTCCTCTATGTATAAGTGTGGGGACTTAGTTCTTACCCAGTAAAAAAAATTTGTGTTTTTTGAAGCACTGAAGAGAAAAAGCGCATAATCGAGCGCTTCAACAAGAGAGCTCTTATACAGCATTAAATGAAAACGAATAAAATATACAAAAAAGCTGCTATTTTAGTGCATACAACGAAGAAAGCGAAAAAAAAATTTAAATGTTTATGATACGAAAATGCTTGGAAAAAAGGCATTTAAACCAGTAAAAGCAAAAGATTAATAAATATGTTATTATACACGCAAATAAAAAAACATGGTTGATACAATCACAATCGCAAACTATCATTAATGTTTGTGGTTATGATTGTGAACAATATATTTTCAGACAAAATGTTTTTAGCTAATTATTGGCTCAGCCATATTATTACGTTCAGAAGAAAAAAGCAAACGATCTTTCAAACCATGTTTCTAGATTTCCTGACACCATGCAAAATGTCTTTTACAACATGTTATATTGTTCTCACAATAAAAACTATAAACAATTTAATTTTAAAAATTTATGTCTTATTACAAATTTACAGCATTTACTAATGAATAAATTATATACATGTGTGTGTGTGTGTTTTAATTTATAAATTTTATATTATGTTTTGTGGTGCAAATATATCCAAAAAATTAGAAGTATATGTAGCCTTACTTCAGCTGCAATAACACTTTTCAATATCCGTGCACTTAAGACCTGTAAAAATGAAGTCAAACATAGACTTACCTTTTATATCTTTTATGAAATCTACTATATCAATATACGGTTGAACAGCTATTGAAAAAAATTCGGGGCTAATGACAACACTTTATTTAAAAATTTCTATACCGGCTTCAATGTTGTAGGTATTCTTTTTTTGCTGCAAGAAAGGCAAAGTAATTGCATATATATATAATTTTTATAATTATGTGCACGTATATATAAATAACTTACCTGTTTCAATAAACGTATAATAATTTATTTCGTCAGTTTTGCGGGGAGCCTTTTTGTTCCCGAAAAATGTTTTTAATGAGTTTGTAATCATTCATGATTAACTGACGCTCGCGGACTGAGAAAATTTTATATTCCTTATAAGCGCACGATGTCTGTTTTGACAATAAATTTTGCTCATTAAGAGAATCCCAGCAAAAACTTTACTTACCTGGTAAGTTAACAAGTAACATTGGAGAAAAATAAACACTACTTATTTTTCGGCTGAATAACTACTTATTTTTGTTCGAGGTGTCCACAGAATTCAGTACTTACAATTCACTTACTAGAAGTCACAAAATATCTAGTTATTATTTAACTACCAGTAAGTTGAATTGTAAGTACTTACAATATACTTACTAAAAGCCAAAAAATAACTAGTTTTTATTTAATTGGCGCTAGTTAATAGACCTAATAAATAGTTATGGTGCTAGTTACCAGTAAGTAAATATTCAGTACTGAAAACAAGACAGCTAATAAGTAGTTATTTAGCTGATTATTAGTAAGCAAATATTCATAACTGAAAATAATAGTAGTGAAAAGTACTTACTGAGGTCATTACTAGCAAGTACTTATTGAGGTTTTCAGAATAATGACAATTGTAATGACAACTACTTACCAGGTAACGTATGAAATAACTACGACCTATAACCAAAATTCAAAAAGTTTTTCCTGGGATGTGTTTAAAAGCAAACAAAAATTATGGTATTAAACATACCTTTTGTGTGCAACTTATATTATGATTTTAATGGTATAGTTGAAAATATATATATTATAGTAGCAAACATATCAAACAATTTAATATGTTTAGCTAGATCAGAGTAACTTTTTAGGTGTAAAAGACCACATAATATTATTAAAGCGAATTTAAAAATGTCAAGGCCAAAAAAGAATTTTTCAATTTATATAAGGACTATAATTAATTTATTAGGGTAAACATATTAGGCAAATATGAATAAAAATGGTCGTAGTGACCATTCCTTAATTATGTTTTTTCTCTGCATGTACTATAGGAGTGCTTTATTTGCATGTTTTATTATGTTAAAAGAACCGCTTATTGTCAGCAGAAAATAGTCCTCCAAACACGCCATACAAAAATCAGGCATCCCATCAGCAGGTTTGAAGCGATTAAAGGTATGAATTCATACATAAAACCTGCATCTTTTGGGGCACATTTTTTACTGGGTAGTTTTAAGGTGCTCATTCTTCTTCGACCAAACTTTGTGTTTCCTATCACATTCAAATAAGTTAAACTTAGTTTTATCTCTGAAAACTACAGTTTTTCCAAAAATATTTATCATCATTAATGTGTTTTTTTTTTTAGCAAAATCCAATCGCTTAGCTTTATTTATTTTACTTATTAAAGGTTTTTTTCGAAGCACCCGACAAAGTTAAACGCCACTTCTCAATACACAGCGAACTCATTCAGGGTGAACTGTGACAATAGACACAGTTTCCATCTCCTTTGCTATATCAACAGCCGTTTTTCTCGGGTTTGTGTCAATTTCATTTTAAATATGTTTCTTTATGCGGTGAGCTATTGTTGGCGGACGGCCACTTCTTGGTCTTTTAGTAACGCTTTTGTTCTTTTTATAAATTCTTTGGTTTACCAAAAATTTCAGAAATTTGGCGCCACGACTTCCCATATTTTTGATGCTGCACCATTAGATTTCTTATATCTAGACCAATCTCTTTTACTTTTCGGCTCATTATTACCGATTACAAAACTTTAAAATTATTAACTGAGACTAATATAAAATAACAAAGGAGAGAAAAAAACTATGAAGAAGTTACTTTACTGGTAAAGTACCGTTGTATACTTTTCTGTATGTTAGAAATTGAATTTCTTAAATATTATTTTTTTAATTTTTCTTTTTCTGAAAATCATTAATTTGATTTGTTACAAGGATTGGAACAATATAAATTTTTTTAATAAAATGTTTAAAGTTTTGCATAAAATCCAGTTTTTAAGGGAATATGTATAGCTTTCTGTGCGACTGTATATGTCTTAAATTTTACGTCTTAAATTGGTCGCTGAATTTTATATTAATATGAGAAAAATGAAGGAAGAATTTTCGGGATTGATATTTGTATGGGAGCTATAAGACGACTAAAACGTATGTACCAAATTTAATCAAATTATCTCCGTAATTGCGACTTGTACTTTGCGCACAAGATTTACATGGACAGACAACCAGCTGGACGGACATCGTTTGATCGATGCAGAAAGTGATTTTGAGTCGATCGGTATACAAAAACAAACGCACGCATATACATAATTAGTTGAATTTTTTTCTGATGTAAAAAATTTGACAGTTTGGAATAGCAATATTCACTAATCAGCGCTTGACTTCTTTGTTCCGCTGCGAAAGTACTGCAACGCATTTACAAAAAATTAGTACGGACAAAATATGCTTCAAAATGGTTAAATATGCTCCATTAACTAAAAAAATGATCCAAAATGCTTTAGCAAATTTATGCCAAAGTTCATAAAAAGCTCTAAAACGGATAAATATATTCCCAATTTAAAATTGAGCCTCCAACGAAGCAGGTTTGTAAGGGGAAAACGTAAAAGTTTCTTTTACCATTTCGATTACGGAAGACATGAATTATATATGACTAGTTTCCACTCTCGCAATACATTTTTGACCCAGAAAGCGCTTCATTCCGTGCATATAAAATTGGTGAATGTAACCACAGAAAAAAGTATTTTATCAATTAAAAAAATGGTTTAAAAAGTATTAAAATGAAATTAATGTGATAATTGAATCAATTATTTTTTTAATTGAAAGAAAATTAAAAATTTAATTTTGATTTAATTAAAATTTTAGTTGTTTTGAAATAAATTTTCAATTAAAACTTTAATTAAATAACAAAAAATCTTAATTGACTTTTTTCGTCTAAAATAAAATAATTTAAGCATGCGGAATTGTTGCTGGGAATTTTCAATTTTAATTTAAATAAATTAACACATTGTTTGAATTGGCACAGTTTTTTGATCACTTTTTTAATTAAAATTAAAAATATCATTTGTTGCATATATTTTTAAAAATTTAAAATTTTTAGTAATCAATATAATCATTTTGTTAATAGGTGCAAAGTCAACAACTAGTTTGCTTGATATTATGAATTTGGAATAAATTTGGTGATTAGAGAAATTGAATAAATTTTTCTGTGACGATCAGATTTACATTTTGAATTTTTTGTTGTTACCATTATTCTTTAATATGCTCCCTTACAAACCTGCTTCGTAGTAAGGGAATGTCCTGGCTCTTCAAATGTTATATTTTATTTTATTTATTTGTTAGGAATTTGTTCACTTAATTTACTATATATCTGTATGTCTTGTTGCGAACCTCACAAAAGTACGCTTACATTTTAAAATTTACTATTAGTGCTTCGCAAAACAAGAACATTTTTTATTGGGTTGTCTCTGCCTTCATAAGTCGCACAACGAAAAACATGCAATTGTATATTTACGGTTTCCCTGGTTGTGACATATTTGTTGTTGTTTTGTCTGTGTTTCATTTTTTTATTTATTCAAATGCTAAGAGATGTGTTTTGGCTTAATTCCAAGTTGTATAATTCCGATGAATTCATATTTGTCTATTAGGCAGGTCCAATCTTTAGATCCCAAAATAGTGGAAACCTAAAAATTTGTATAAAATGAAAATTCTTTTACGGCTTTTTAAGTCAGCATAAATGTTTCCTTTTATTTATAATATTTATACTTTTCTAAAAAAAAAACATAATTATTTTTATAATGCAACAATTTACCAGAAAAGACAAGTAAAAGTTTTATATTCGGCTGCACTAAATCTTTGATAACCTCCACCGAGTGTTAGAATACTTAAGGAGTTGGACTTTTATCGGGATAATGGTAAATTATAGACAAATCTTCACAAAGTTTAATAATGTGATATTAAGTCTAATGAAACTACTCGTATTTCAACCAAAATGTTATTACCATAGCATTAGTTGTATAGTTTAAGGCACGTATATGCGGCCTATGGTTAATTATGCACCGATCATAACGAAATTTAGTAGTCTGATTTCTTGTCCTAAAGAATGAATGTGTGCAAAATTTGATAATAATATTGGCGCCATCTGCCATTAATAAATGCTAGTTTTTCTTACAGAAATATTTTTAGGGTAGTCCACATTTGGATTAATAATTTTTTGCCTACTAAACCGATTGTGCTGGGTTTCAATTCCACCAACACTGTTCGCAAACGAACGTGATTTCAAAAGAAGGACAGACAGACGGGCATGGCTAAATCGACTTAGAATTACTCAAGAACGCAGGTTATGGTTTCTTTTGTGGTGTTAGATGAAAGCTAAAGAAATTTCTCACGGATTTGGAAACTTTGTATACCCGCATTAACTATCCTGCGGGAAATTTGTGTCAATTAGTCTTAAAGCACTTATCCTGTGACCAGTGTACACAATATTTTAGGGCGGTCCGTATTCTCTCAGTTGAAATGGTTGGCCACACTCCATAATTGTGGACAAAATATACTTTGATATCATCATATGGGCAATGCCACCGTCAGTAACGTTACGCTCGTATACATATTTTGGTCAATATCTTTAAAAAATACAATTATTTCTTCCAAGGCGAGAGCGGCATATGAAAGTTCTCGTCATAACTGTTGTTTCATACGCAGACAATTTTACTGTATCTTGTTTTGTTGTGAAGTTATGACCATTTTAAGCCGTCAGTAACGTCACCGGATTTTGGAAGTGTGTTTGGAGGTTACTGAACGTTTGTGTAAAAATTAGCGAATTGAAAATAGTTCATGTTTATTATTGCCCAGAATGTTAAAAAGGAAGGATGAAAGATGATTTTTATCCAAAAGGTGGGCTTAATAATTTATGTTTCAATCACGTAAATGACATAAAAGCAGTGTCAGTAACGTGACGCAAAATGTCAGTAACGTCACACGTACGAATTTCGTTAAGATTTTCGGGGTTTTTTTTTTTTGTGGTTTTATAGAGGGACCCTAAACGGCCAAAAATCATAGTAGAGGAGTTTTAAGATGCAACCCTGGGGAGGTATTAAGACAAAACCACTTTTCGCACTAATCTCATAAAAAAAATTGTAGTAAATCGGGATTGCCCTTTAGAGCTGATTTTTGTATGATAGAGTAACGAAAAATGTCGAATTGACTTCTGTTTTTCTTTTTTTTGCGAAATATTTGTGAAATTTCTTCATAAATGGTGATAAAAATTTTGTGTCAGCATTTTGAATTAAAGCCAGGACACTCTGTAAAATGAAAACACATTATTATTGGAAAATAAAAAAGTCTTTCACAGCTTTTCCTAATGTTTGAGAGCACCTGATTGTTTTAATTGCTGTCGATATTTTTTGCTTCTTTCGCGGCCAGCAGCACGGCGCATAGAAATCGCCTTTCCCAATTCACTTATTGGCATTAGTTTTTCTTCCTCTTTTCTGTTACTCCTCAATTTTTTCATTGCTTCGGCCTTTTTCTTTTTGTACTCGTCATATTTGTTGCTTTCTTTTAGCTTTTCAACATAACGCTTGTCTCTTTGTGCACCAGGAATCGGAGTCTAGCAATTAAATACCAAATTATTAAGCAAAAAAGTAGAAAAAAAAAATTAAAAAAAAACCGTCAGTAACGTCACGCAATCTTTTTTTGCAAAAATACCGTGCTATATGCAAATAATGCTTCATTTAAGCATTGATTATGAAAGTACTTCAAAAATACTCAAAAAAAAATCAGATCATCCATCCTCTTTTATAATTAGTAAATGCATAAAAACAGATTTTATAAAAATTTGTCAGTAACGTCACCATTTATTTGCGGCTGATTACTTAAAGCCCTAATTGGGACAAAAGCCAATCTTTGTACATAAATTTGCTTGCTAATCAATAGTTTGATCTATATTCTATCCAAAAACGTAATCATCTGCCTAAAGTACAAAAAAATAAAAATAAAATTTACCTTTTTCGCCGACATTGCTTTGTTTTTCAACTACGCCTTGCACGTGCCTGTTGTGAAAAGAATGTAAAATGTCTAAGCAGACAAAAGTTTTGCACTGGCATGTAGTGCTGCAATATTCTATACATATTTGACATTTCAAATGAAAAAAAAAATTTGGGCTTTGTGACACAAAAAAAAAAAGCTATATGGTTTCATTCTTCGTGGCCTTGCCCATATATATACCAAGAATATTTTTTCCACAAAAAACATCAAACAAATATTAACATAAAAAGGAGCGAATGGTAATAGGTGAAAACAAGACATCACTTAACTGGTGATAATGTGTTTAAAGTGTAGTTAGTCCCGACTATTCACAAAACTATTCATGTGACTAGATTTTGTACGGGTAGTGGCTGATTCTTTCTGGTTCTATTACTTTATAGAAGGGGATTATCATTGTGTTGGCCTAGGAGGTGGTAAATGATATATTTTGGGCTCTTTGTGATGGGTCACATAGTAAAGGCGACCAGAGCTGCCCTGTCTTGGTTAATATAAAAATGGTCACCAAAAATTAAAATGATTTTTATTAAATTCATTGAAAAATTATGAAATTGTTGTCATATTCTCTGCGTATAATTATACTTACCGAAATTTAATGTTTCCATTTAGGTTATTTCTGTGACCTGTTACATAGTGTCGAAAATGTGCCAATTAACCTCCTTCTACGACATCGCCATGTTTTACTTTTATTTAATGAAACTTTATTGCGGAATTTAGGTTTTTTTTGAGTAATTTCAATAAACTAAACCGTTTTTGAGTTACGCGAATATATATTGTGCAACCTCCTCCATTTTCGAAATAACGGTATATCTCGAAAACCAGAGCCAATCTTAAAAAACCGCGGACACCACTGGATTCAACGTACCCGAATTATGTTAAAACGCCATGTGCCCGGCTTGTCTGTTTTTTCAACTAGCATAGTGTAATCGATCCCTACCACTATAGAACTATCACGTGACAAGTTTGGTGTTAGTTCCCTCTTTTCCATACAGTAGTAATGGTGAAGGGTAGAAAAGATAAATTATATGGATATCAAATAAAAGGTTAAAATCTGTAATCTAGATTTTTTGAAAAAAAAATATTTAATGATGCCGCGAGCGTGTAAACCGAACAAAACGTTGTTATGGAATGGTCTTTCGTCATATGCGGCAATTAATTAGCAAGCCCTTTATGCCAAATATAAGTCGTTTGGTGAACACAATTGTGTGTCCTTAAAGGCATGTTTACATGACAATACAAAGTATTACAACTTTTTAGAATCAAAATATTATTAAATCCTCTTCGTGTTTAAGAAAAATAAACAAACGTCTGTTGTAAGTATTTTGCATGTTCACACGAATGGTATTAGTAAAATTAAAGCAAATATATTAAACAGCTGATTTAAAAATAAAAAAACTGATGGTTACATTTCTACAATATTTACAAAAACAACATGAAAATTTCCTAAGTTGATTTTGGTTGCTCTTGTAATTATATATAAATGTGAACACCTTCAATGTATCCTGATAATGCTGACAATGTTTTCTTTGAAATACCCCTTTTGGTGTAATGAGTACACATAAGTTTCTTGTCAAATTTTGTATCCGTATTCTCTCCTACTCAATACATTTTGCTGTAACATGATAAGATTTTTTTCATACTACATGATTTTGTGAGATGTCGTAATACACGTATTACCATGTTAACATGCCTTTAGCTAAGGACTGCCATACTAACTGGCTTTTCAGGACTACTACCTGGCTTTAGACAAATTGTCCTGGTGTCCTGGTCCACTGTTAAATTGTCCTGGTTTTTATACAGGTAAATGCAGACAAAAATTAAATTTTAGCTGATATTTGTTATGAACAGAGCTTAAGCTTTCTGTTATAATGCTGTTTATATGAAGCAATTTTACCAGCTTCTGTTGCCTGGGGTAAACGACGTTCAACAAATCGAGTCTCATTGAATCTACTTTATTTTAAAGATATGTGTTAACACAATTTTATAGGAATTTAAACACAAATAGCTGTGAATGTAAAAAAATGCCTTAGATGAAAACCAAATTTCTGCCTTTGAAAAGGATACTAGAAACTTTTTTACAATTGCAAGACTGGATGCTCCCATTAACATGATATGAAATTTTAAATTGGATGGCCGTTCAAATAGCCATGAAAAAATGAATTCTATGTGATGAATGTTTCGAAAATGTTTAAAAAAAAGACAGTCACAGTGGAAAAGTGGTTATATATTTTCAAAAAAACTTTCTAAAAAGACAAAAAGAAAAATTTATTAATGATGGTACAACAATAATTATACTCAATGCCGAGTCATAACGCTCACGTAGAGCTCGTCTTTTCTGTAATATCTGCGCAATGGATTAAAGAAATAAACCCTTTAAAGACTGAACCACTGGAAAGCATTATTCAATGTAAATTTAATTTTTACACGACATGCTGTGACTTTTATAATTATATATAAGATGAGAATAAAATCTATAGAGATACATATTTGTAATGTTTGAGGATGTTTTTAAATGATTTTTAATTATTGTTTATTGTTTTTTATATATGAACTACACGTAAAGTTTTATATCCATTGTTAAATTGTTGGACTTAAATCTAAAATATATGGTTGATACATTAATACATATTGACTAGTTCTTAGAATCTATAAGGTTTTTTGTACGTTCGTTTGTGATTTGTATTATGAGTGTCCTGTTCGACGAGTTCACACTTCTGGCAGCCCAACGTTAGTTGCGCGAATCGATGACTGATTTTCAAAATTAATTTGGATAATTTGTTAGCGTTGTTCAAGCGTAAACTTATAAAAAAATATATGACATAATTTGGGAAAAAATTAGTCAGGAAGCAAAACCAAATTGTTGCTCTCACTGGAAATGAAGCTTTGAATTTGTGTTTTGTTAAATGTATCTAATTGTTATTTTTTGTTTTTTGCTTTTTATAAATTAATTTGCGTAATATATTCCAAATCAATGCAAATTTTCCCTCATTTTCTTTAATTTTACTTCGAAAATTTAGCTACATTAAATCAGAATTGAGAAAATTTTGATTTTTCAAAAGTAAAAACCTGAAGTGGAACCCGTGGAAAACATTATCTTATCTGCACTCTCTAACATCTCTTAATATACAGATATAATTGGTATCTTAAGAATGTGTATTTTTTTTACCCCATAGCGAAATTTTTCTTCCCAAAAGAGTGAATGTGATATATGAAAATTCAGACAAATTATATTTAATCCTACCTCAATGGTCGAGATTTGTTGTATGTGCATTAAGAAAATCAAAATTTTTGCGTCATCCTAATGTCTTGGTACAGTAGAGAACAAAACTTTAACTTAATTTAATATGGTTAAAAGCCTTTTTGCAAGTTAGACCAAATTAAACAAATAATTTTAGAATTCTTAATCCTCATCTGTAGATTTTTAATCAAAACCATTCCATTAACATAACACAATTTGTTTTTTCGTTTTCAAAATTATTTCTCTGCAAATAACTAACCACTACTGTATAGCAGTTGTTTTGTTTTTCCGTTTCCTTTACGCATTTATTTTTTGTTGTTTTTTTTTTAAATTCTGTTCATGTGTCAGTAGCGATTACTGTATATTAAGGTAGAACTTGTAAAAAAAACCTCCATCCATCTTTCTATCATTACACATTCTATTGTACACAATTTAGGTAAATGTTGTGTATGTGCACGTATTTTAGAGATGAGAAAGTAAAAGTTTTCTGTGTACAAAAACATACAAAATGAAAAACCCCAAATGACTGAGTGGAGATGAATGAAATATATTTTTACAAAAAAAAAAAAAAAAAAAAAAAAAAAAAAAAAAAAACTAGGTCAGTTGTTGGAGTTTCCATTGTCGTTGTTGATTCCAATTCAACTTGTTTCTTTTATTTATGTAACTGTATTTGTAATGTTTCGTTGATGTTGTTTAACGCCGGTATTGCCACGTTTTCACGACTCCAAATGACAAAATTTAGAGAAAACAATTGCAAAAAATTTATCCAAGCTAGCCAAATGGCTACACTCGATTTTACTAACAATATTAAATGAAACCGTGATAAAATTTTCTTTCTTTTTTTGTTTGTTATTATGTTAAAGATAAGAGATAATTTTGCATTCATACACTCACAGCAAAATGCATTTTCCTATTAATGATACCCTTGCATAAGAATTGTCACATCAATGTTTTAACAAATGTCATCAATGAGGTATAAGGAGACATCAATCAATTGAGGAACGTCATCCTAAAATTTTGTAATATTTTGTGCGTCATCTACACGATGACTACAGTGACATCAATTCGATGCCACATTTTGTGTACACTGGTAGAAAAGGCGTCATAACGCTGATGCATTTTGAAATCAGAACAGACAAACTGTTAGTGGGATGACAAACTGTCATCACTGCGATGACATAATATATCATGTCATCAATGCGATGACAAACTGTCATCAGTACGATGCCATAATATATTATTACTATTATTTTCATTTTTAAAAAGTAAAATTAGAAGCAAAAATTACCATATTCAATTTTTTTTTAAATTTTTTATTTCTATACATCAAATTTTGAAAGTAAAATTATTACGAAAACCATATCGGAGATGCTGCTGATGTCTTATAATTAAGAGTTCTGCTGTTAACAAAGGGCGGAATACAACAAAAAAGAAACAAACGTATGCAACGGGTAAGTAGATAATGATATTTTCTCAATTTTATTTCAGGTCAATTATAATGACTCAATTTTATGACAGTTTGTCATCGCACTGATGACATGCTTTATAAAATAGACTCCGATTCATAATTTTTGTGATTCCAATGTGTCATCCCATTGATGACATAATTTAAATTTATAGTTCTGATGAAAATTTGGCCAGGTGATGTTAAGGCTGACATCAAAGTGATGTAAAGTGTCATGGGGTCAAAAGCGAAGACACTTGTCATAGTACCGATGTCAAAATACATCAGCGTTATGGCGCCTTTTCTATTAGTCTAAATAAAATAAAATAAAAATGGAAACATTCTAAATGGCTAGAAAATGAGGAGCTTCATAACAAAACAAACAAGCTTCATAAATAAAATCTGTCATCACAAATATTTATTAATAAGATTAATTGTTGGAGTTATCAAGTTGAAACAGGACTATTTTAACAACTAATAGCATCATACTTCACTTTTTAAGTAGCTGCCTTACCTTTCAGAAGTCGGTTGTACACACGTGAGAACTTCACAGAGCTCCGAAATCGGGCTTCTGTGACGTAAGGTTGGTGTTTATGTTGCTTAAAAGTATGACAGATTGTGCAAGAAAAGTTTCCATTTATACGTTGTTGTTTACAAAGATGAAAAACTACAAGTACATTCCTAAAAAAGTGACATTTTTAAATTTTCTCAGTAAAATTTTAATAAAATTTACTTTTGTGGGTTTTCCGGTGAAATCCCAGCATTAAGTAGGTAATAATAATAATTAAATATACTCGTAGATCCTAGTCAGCCAAAGCTCAAAATAAAGTTGTGTGAGTGAGCGACCAACGCTGCAAACACAATTTCTCAGCGAGAAAACTCAGAAGACCTTCTTACTTCAGGCCTTAGTGAAGGCCTGCTTATAAATTTTTTTGATTCAATTACAATACAGATCTAACTGCTAAAGAATGCCTCATAGAAATATCGCCTATTCCGTATTAAAGATAAGTTACACATTCTATGAGAACGGAGGAGTGAAGGAGTACGATTTTTTATTTTTTTTTTATTTTGTCAAAGCAAAAGCCAAAGAATTCAGATCCCTCTATAAAATCACCATATTCTGGAAACCCTTTTAACAGTCATTAATTTGGATGCCTTTCAGAATCTCCGGCGAAAGAACCGGAAGGTCTACCCCGCAGTGACAACGTGTGTAAAAAAGATATTAGTATGAACATCCAAAATAAGGAGTACAGAGGGCTTTTAGAAGGCCCGTACTCCTTCTTTTTCAAGCTGGGTTATTTATGCAATAAAGTTGTCTGTATTTATACCCTTGTGATAGTTTCTTATTAATATAATGATTTCTAAATGTGACAAATTTATGTTTTTTTTTATAAGTAGAGGAAAGAAACGAACATTTGAAGGTAATTATTTAAAGTTCGGGATATGAAAATTTATTCGAATTATACCAAAACCCCTATCACATTTATTTTCTCTGGAACATTAAATTCGCTTCGAAGTATTTTCACTTTCTTTTGTCTTATAATGACGTATTCCCTTTTTTTCCTTTAATACTTAATAACATAAAAAGCATTGCGTGTTGTCAGATGAGCTGTTTATCATGAAATGTTTTTCGTATATCATTATGAATTTAAAATGCTTGCTGGATAAGTATTGCTGAAAGCCATTTATTGGCTTCCTATGATATAGAATAGTGATGTTAAAAATAAAAATGTAGTTGTATTTTTGAATAAAAAAAAACTAAGTTACCCAACAAACCATTCCTTAAGCGAAATATAACTGAATTAGAGCATGAGCTTGTTAAAAAAAATATGTTTGTGGTCGTGAGCTTAAATTGATTACTTTTTGTCCGCTATTTTGAATCAAAGTTTATTTAGATTACCTCGTGAACTAAAAGGTGATTCATCGTGAGGTTTGATTTTCGGGATTTTTTGTTTGTTTGACAAGTCATCATTGACAGATGCACACAACAGCAACGTCTCCAAATTATTCAGTTGTATTACAAAAATCTGCGTTCATAATCGAAATACTGAAACCACTATTGTAACATAAGAATCTCGCCCTTAAATTTTTTTCCTATGCTAATCCCGCGAAGCTCTACGCTTGTCTGCAGGAGACCAAAGTCTCTGGCGGGAATCGAAACCGCAACTCCGGTGCTGATAGACTAGCTTACTACCAACTAGCCTACCGGAGCCAGGTGACTGAAATTTGCGTCTTATTTTCAGTAAATGGGAACTGGAAAAACTCAATGAAAATCCAGTATTTTAACGTGAAATGTTGTTCAGTGATGAAGCACATTTATGTCAATGAATACGTTAAAAAACAAAATTGCCGTATTTTGGGCTGAAGAACAACATCCATTAAAAACAACGGTATGGTGTGGTTTGTTGACTGGTGGAATCATTGGTCCATATGTCGCACCATGTAAACTGACCATGTGCTTCATGAAAAGGTCTCGGTGAGCTCTGGTTTCAACAAGACGAGCCATACAGCACGTGAAACAGTGATCTGGTTTGGAAATCATTTTGTTGAGAACTTGATTTCACGTTTTGCTACGGTAAATTGGCCACCTGGATCGTCCGATATCACACCTTTGGAGTACTTTTTTCTCTGGGGTTATTTAAAGGGTGAGGTCTTCAGGAATTAGCCAGCTACGATTGACTCTTTGGAAACCAACAGTACTCGTGTTATTTACCAGATACCAGTCGATATGCTCAAACGAGTTTCGAACAGGAAATTATTAATTATTATTTTAACCGACAATAAAAATTTTAAGTTCACTTTCAAATTTATTTGTTTTATTTTACATTATAAATCAAACCTGAAGATGAATCACCCGATATACGCAATATGAAAATTTTGTTAAAAGCTTTTTTGTAGATAAAAAATAAATTATATTATAATCAAATAAATTATAAGTCGTTATAGAAAAAAAATATTAAAAATAGGGGAATTCTTCTCTTCAAAGTGTAATTACTCTTTTGTTAAAGCTACAGTCAAAAACATATCGAAAATTAAAGTATTTTTCCCTTCATCGTTGAAAACACGACTCCAATAATATTTAGTTTAATCAGACGAAGCTTGTTAATGTAATAGAATAATTTTTGTTTCCTGTGTATAATTTTTATTATCTTTCATAATTGACAATTTTGTTGCTTTACTGGAAATTTGTATTAAGAATTTGTTTAAACTTTTATAAAAGAAAAAAACCAAATATCTGAATCCCTGAAGAAGCTATCCATTGAGATAGCGAAATATTGGATAAAAAATAAATTATTTTTATAATTGACCTTGCGCTTGAATATATAAATATCAAAAATAATAAGTTAAGAATAAA
This sequence comes from Pollenia amentaria, assembly GCA_943735925.1. Taxonomy (NCBI): domain Eukaryota; kingdom Metazoa; phylum Arthropoda; class Insecta; order Diptera; family Polleniidae; genus Pollenia; species Pollenia amentaria. Next base: position 180,704,608 of record OX031008.1, read on the forward strand.
TCATATTATATTCATTTTAATCATAATAATTTAAGAAGTTATCATGTTATTATCATGTTAATCATAATAATATGTATATTAAATCTAAAACCGAAAAATATTTTTAATATATATTTATGCTTATTTACTTACTGGCAACTTGAACGTAAAACTGTTACAGATATTTCTCATCATAATATGATGCAATTTTACAACATAATATTATTAACCTATTTTTGCCTGTTTTTGTCGCAATTATTTATAAATTATTTAATCGAATTTTTATTTTTTTCTCTAAAATAATACAAAACAATGGTCAATATTTATGCACCATTTTCAAACAATATTAAAATTTTTTAGCATTCATATTTTATTTTGTGACACTTTACAATTTTTTTAATGTACCTTCAATTTTTTTTTTAATTTCTTTAAACTTGGTTTTTTTAATGGGTTTTTTTTTAAATTGCTTAACCACTGAATAACAAATAATTCGATAGGCATATGGAAAACAAACGACACAACTGATGCAAAATTATTTTACAAATGGCGATAACAAAATATTATTAAGGTAAAGATATTTTGTTTTAATCTTAAATATATTATGTGTACACGTATAGAAAGTTATCATGTTATGGCGATTAAATATCATCAAATGGTTGTGAGGAATATAATATGTTTTCAAAGTTATCATTATTTAGTTGCTATAAAAATGATTATTTTTCAGCGAAACATACTTAAATTTATAATTGCTATAAAAATTAAAATAATAACAGTAAGTATAATATTGTTGATATTTATTAAAAATTACAATATTTTGTGTACGACAACAAAATATTGTTGCAATAAACATTTTGTAGTTGCCGTAACCATACCCAACAATATTTTTTCTCTGGCTGTAGTAAATTAAAAAAAAAAAAATACTTCCGCTGTATATGTGTTATCGTCGATGGATCAGGAACGACTAAATGAAAGAGGGTAAGAAAGAATACACAGAAAAAATTTTAAATTGTCTCCAATAACCAGAATCAAGGAAACAATTTGTTGGTTTTGCACCTATTAGCAAAACGATTATATTGATTACTAAAAATTTAAAATTGTGAATATTTTTTTCAATAAATGATATTTGTAATTTTAATTTAAAAAAACAATGTGTTAATTGATTTAATTAAATATAGCTCAGGTTTTGACAATTCCCAACAACAATTCTACAAGTTTAAATTATTTTATTGAAAGCAAAAAATCAATTAAGATTTTTTGTTATTAATTTAATAATGTTTAAAATTTATTTGAAAACATCTAAAATCAAAATTAAATTTTTAATTTTCTTTCAGCTAAAAAAAAAATAATTGATTAATTTATCACATTAATTAAATTGAAATACTTTTTGAACAATTTTTTAATTTATAAAAAAACTAATGCTAAAATTTTTTGTGTTGGTGTGATTTTTTTAGCTAGCACCATTGTGCTATGAAATTGAATGAATTTGACATTTTTCTTAAAAAACTACACCTTGAATAGAGTCACTGGCAAATAACCTCGGCAATTATGATTAAAAAAAAAACTTCGGTAATTATTTTGTTATGATTGAGGAATATAAAATAACGGCAAATTTAGTCACTTAAAGACTTATAAGGTAACACTGTTTAATAGACGTTTATATGTATGTAGTACATGCCACTATTAGGTGTGAGTTATTTGTTTTTTTTCAGTGGGATGATTTGCCAAAAATAAAAAAATACGGACAAAAGGCTTTGCTCGATTTAAGTAAGGAACAGGTTTTGGTATGCCAACAACATGATTTATTAATTTACTTACCGAGTAAAAAATCTACGTGCTAAACAATAAAATCTAGTAAAAGTTTTGAATTTTGTTTTTAAGGAAATAAACGTACACTTTGTCGTAACTGAATGTATGGGATAATATAATAATAAAATAAAAACCATATTAGACAATTTGACATTTTTTTTCTTCTATAATTAAATAGACAGATATTTTAAGTATTGATAGAAAACTTAATAAATCTTTGTAGTTTTTGTAATATTAAAAATTATATGGAAACGATGTACATAAATGTAAATACATAAACATATCGCAAATTAAATCACAAGTAGGAACAACTAAAAATTCAAAAATATGTAGGACAGGCAGAAAACTGGCATCAAAAACATGGTTGCAATTTTTTTTCATTAAATTAAGTTTCACAAATGTTAAAAAAGAAGATGACGCATACGAAATGTTCGTGGTCACTATAGATTTGATTTGTGAACTGATTTAAGAAACAATAAACGATTTTGTAAAATTTTGCGTTGTACCTGTTATTTAGTGTGCGATATATTTTTGTCATTTAAATTGCAAATAAAGCAAAAACTTTTTCTATTTTAATGTTTCGCAATGCAGTTGTGCTGTTTATTAAAGACATTAAATAAAATTTAAATCTAATTAATTTATTCCCAAAATTAATTTTAAAGATCACTAAACCATCTGTTACATGATTTGCCTTTGGTAAATTTAATTTTAATCATGGCGAAGTTTTTTCACAGTAAGGAAATATTTTGGAAAATTATAAGCTGTCATTAACCCATCATGTACCACTACCCGATATCCTTAACATATTTACATGAATTTTAGTTTACAAGCTCTTGTCAACCTCCTGATCACAAAAATGAAAGTAAGAAAAAAATCGGGTGACCATATTGGTCGTATTGGACTGTTGCGAAAACGCAACGTTGGCTAATTACATGCAAATCACATTTGAGGTAAAAGTTAGTATATTGTTCTATGGCAGCAAAAGAATCATTTGATTTTTGCATATAAAAATAATATATAGTTTTTATTTATTATAGATATATTTTATACACTATTCGAGCGCGATTTTAAAAGCCCTTTATTACACTTTTTACGTTGATAATTGCCCCGAGTTTTCAAAATAAGGTGCTTATGAACATTAGCACCGCGTACATGTTGTAAAATTTCCAATTCGTTTACCTCGAAATCATCTATATGCGTTTCCTCGTTAAGTTTTTCTAATAAAAGCAGCGATTAGGTAGCTACTTTAGCTTTCAACGCTATTTGCTTGCTAAGCTTTATCAATAATTAGCTTCAAACAAATATTTAGTATCGAACAAAGCCACCAGTACTGAACATATGAACATTATGTTGGCCAAAATAAGTTATTATTTGCCCATCTAATAACAAATACGTTTCAAATATAACAAACTTCTTATACTTCCGTTTAAAAGTGGCAATAACTGCACACACTTTAGCGAATCTATCAGAAACCACCATTTTGTTGTGGTTACCAACCATGTGAAAAACACTTATTTTTGGAATCATTTAAAAGGATAGATGTTTGACGATGGGAACACCCATTTGAAGGATCAGAAATGTTGGATATGGGGAATATTATGGTAGCCTGACAAAATTTGTGTACCTATGAAACGGTACAAATGCTTCCCAGTAATTTATTAAAAAAAAAATTATACTTAAATTGCAGAAAGGGCTACTTTTCATCTATGTATATTTTCGAAATTTAATAATCCCGCCAGTTCATATTTGGCTGTGAAGAAGACACGTGACAAATATATTATGGGAAAATATTCGATAAGCCAACGTGCACACAGACAGGGTTTCAATTGAATTACTGCGAGACCTCTTTCCACAACAAGTTATTTTAAGAAATGGTGATGTTAATTGGCCTCCACGCTCCCCTGATTTGACTGTTCCGGACTTCTTTTTGTGGGGATATCGGAAAAGCAAGGTTTATGAAAACAAACCAGAAACGCTTGAGCAACTCCAAAAAAATATTCGTTATGAAATTAATGAAATACCGTGTGGAATGTAACATTTTATATAACATTTTATTAAGAACAGCTCTGTTGCGTCAGTAGTGGGCGGAGAAGAAATGGAGAAAAGTGATTTGCATGTAATTAGCCATTGTTGCGTTTTCGCAACAGTGATTTTTATAAGATTATACTGAATAAATGGGACTATATTTTCATTTATGGTTTTTTGATAAACGTTTTTCAATGCTTTTACTATCTGAGTTAAAGAACGAAAAAAAATTTTTTTTTGTTTAAAGGCAAATTACGTCGTTTTTGAAAAGGCATTTTTTTGGACTGTTTTTAAAGTTTGTTGATCTTAATGAAACAAAATAGGAATATTATTTTTATAGTAAGAGCGTAATAGTAAAGCCTCTAAACTAACGATAAAAAACTCAATCATGAAAATCGAAGTGCTAAAACCAATTGTATATGCATCCAAAGATGGTGTTGCGAAAACGCAACGGCGGTACAAAATGGGTTAATATAATAGATATTTTTATTTCAGAATTTTAAACTTGTTTTTCAGAACCATTTTCATATTGCACTCTTGGAATATATAAGTGCCAACAATACTCAAGTTTTAATTGGCAAATAGGAAATCTTCATAATTCCTAGACTAGTAGTTTACGAGATTCTTTCTAGGCTAACGTTGTTATTAAAGATTGATACAGAGTTATAAGGATAAGTTGTTAGAATAACATAAATATGTCTTAAAAACAATTAACCTTAGGAAACTGAAGTTTTTTCTTTAACTAAATTATGTAAATAATCAGGCTCGATTTCTTTTTTATTTAACTTTTTCTTTATCGTTTAGGGCTAAATATCGCCTGTGACGCTACTTTTTAAAAATATATGAGTTTTTCTAATTTTTGATAAGTATATCATTTTTATTTCGAAACAGCTTATATTTAAACGGCGGAAAATTAAATTATAAAACAAACAAGTTAGAGTGCTATATTCGGCTGTGCCGAATCCTAAATACCCTCCACCGACAGGTGAATGATAAACGTAGGCATATATATTATTAACTAAGCTTCACAAAAACAAACGTCTGCATTAAAATTGGTTGCGGTTTAGACCTATGTTAAATTATTGACCGACAATAAGAAAGTTTTATGCGTTTCTTGTTAGAACTTTGAACAGGTTTCAGTAAAATATCATGATTCGTAACAGCTTTAGCCGAACTAGAATGATTTTTAGGAGGGTAATTTGTATTGGACCTATGGTAAATTATGGACCAATCATCCAAAAATTCTGAAGAATGATTTCTGGTGTTACAAAAAATAAATTAGAATAAGTTTCAATACAGCAGAGTAATTAGTTTTAGCGTTAATTTCACAAAATTGCATGCTATTTTTTCTGGATCTAAGTTGGAAGAAATTTTACCGCAATATCTATATCTGTTCTGGTTTTAGGCGAATTTAATTATTTTACCAAAGTGGGCTTTATTCGGTTTTAAGCGCAATGAACAGTTTTCCGAGAAAAGGGTTTATATGGGGCCTAGTGTAAATTATAAACCGGTCTTCACGAAATTTGACACTGCGATTTCTAGTCTGTAATATGCCAAATTTTATTATGATAGCATTATTTATTACGGTTTTAGGCGTACTAAACTGTTTTCCGGGGGTAGCGTTTATATGAGGCCTAGTGTAAATTATGTACCGGTCTTTAAATAATTTAAGAGTGTAATTTCTGGTCTTATAAAACTGTGGCGTACCAAATTTTACTAAGATAGGCTTATTTATTACGCTTTTAGGCGTGCTAAAATGTTTTCCGGGAGTAGGGTTTATATGGGGTCTAGGGTTAATTATTGACCGATCTTCACGAAATTTAGCAGTGTGATTTCTAGTCCTACACAACTGTACCGTACCGAATTTAAATATCATAGCATTATTTCTTACGGTTGGGGCCTAGTGGAAATTATAGGCCGATCGTCAAAAAATTTTACAGTTTGATTTCTGGTCCTATGAAACTGTGACGTACCAAATGTTAGTATGATAGAATTATTTATTACGGTTTTAGGCGTACTTAGCTGTTTTCCGCGAGTAGGATTTATGGACCGATCATCACGAAATTTAACAGTATGA